>OY986964.1:9969075-10166462 GCA_963920575.1 Narthecium ossifragum | reverse complement strand
GGATCATATGATGCTATGCAAGATGCTCAGAACCCTTATGACTTGGCTAAGCAAGAAGCCCTATGGGACCAGTTGGTGGCAGGAAAAACCAAAGGAAAGAAGACATCAAAAGATGCACCAACTACTAGTGGAGCATCCACTAGCTAAAGGAGATAAAAAGAATCTCCTTTACAGGCCATAAGCAAGGAATAAAGGCCACTCAACCGACTGCACCTTATCCAGCACACGTAGTGGCGGGTCCCACTTGCAGATGGCAAACAAAGTAAAGTGGAATCCACTGGCCGACATGATGTAAAGGGAAATATTCTCTTCTCAATTATTGTACTTTGCCAGCAGGCATTCTTAGCCTCGAAGGCATCTCAAGTCTCTATATAAGAGACTGAACTCTTCTGAGTTCAACACACTGGAACTCACCCCCTCTCTCTTCTCTTGTAACCTTCCTACCTCCTTGTAACCTCTTCCGGTGGAATAAAACTTGCAGCTTTGCTACATCTCTTCTGTAAGTCTTTATTAATTTTGTCTTTCTTATTTAGAGATATTTTTTAGAAATAATATCCAAAGGCTGGAACGTTAAGCGTTCAGTTTTACCTTCCGATCTCGTCAAACAGATCGGTTGAATCGAGCGCCAGCTCCTTTAGATATTGATTTCTAATCAATACCTCCCTTCCGCCTTCCTTGGCAGCTCCTCTGGATATTGATTTCTAATCAATACCTCCCTTCCGCCTTCCTTTATTTATTATTTTATATATAATATAAAATATATATAATGTATAATAGACATATATTCATTAAACACACACATATATATATTCATTATATATATATATTTCTATATATGCATGTGTGTTTGTGTGTATATGTATGTTATGGATATGTATTTAGCAATGTATGTATGTTTTGGAAGGGCTTCACTTCGGTACGGTACGATACGGTATGATGGATACGCTACGCTCAAGCGGTTAAGGAAGTACATTCATTCGCAAAGGGAATATTAGACATATCCATTTATCTCATGTAGCTTCCCTTCAAAAATCTACGGCGCTCTCCTTAATAAAACCCCATTTCGTGCGCACGTGTGTGTATATATATATATTAAACATATATACCACATAAGAACACATATAAAGTTTTTATTAAATATGTACTCATAACATACATACCATATACATATACATGATCTATATATTACAGGTATGTTATGAATATATTTTTATTTTATATTACATATATATATATATATATATATATATATATATATATATATATATATATATATATATATATATTAAGAAGATGGGTGGGAAGTGGTGGATGGTGGGATCAACCTGTCCCCACCCCATTGGTCAGCCCACAATGGCATGGCCAGACATTGCAAAGGCAAAGTCAGCCCCCCGAATCCATTCGGGGGGCCTCAAGTGAATTAGTAACTTGAGGCCCTCAAGTGGCACACATCTGGTCGTTCATTTGAATGGGGCAAGATTTTAATCCGAGTGGGGCAAGCGTGATAAAAAGCTATGTGACGCTGGCCATTAGGTGACTGGTCTCAAGATCAAGTGCCGCCCATCATCCGATCGGATAGGATCGTCGGCGGCTGGGATGGCGACGGTGCTGCTGTTGGGGGAAGACGGGCGAGGGTACGAGCTGGCTCGGCGGCTGGATGTGTGCGGCGCGTGGCGGGCTTGGCTTGGCAAGTCTGCCAATGGCGTCTTCTTCCACGCCCTCATCTTCCCCGCCGCCTGGGACGCCTTCTTTTCCCCATCTCAACCCCAAACCCAGCTTCTACACCTCCAGCTCTAGGCCCGCACCCTTCTCTTCAATAAGGCCTCCGCTTCCCTTTTTCTCGATGCCAGCACGTCTTCCACCGCCCGGTTGCTTTCGAACATCAATCCTGGATGTAAGCCATTTTTCTCACTTTCTTTTTTCTTGATGACAATAGGGTTTCTACTTAGCTGTAATTTGAGAATATCTATGTGGATTTTATTGAGCATGATTTTAGGCGAAGGAATTCATATGTTATTTGATTTGGCATTGGCAACATTCTTTGACACTTAACTATGAATAGTGAAGACGATTTTAGGTTCTATTTTGATTTTTGTGATAGGAGTTTAGTTGTGATCGTGATATGAGAAAAACCTGTTTGAAAATAGGACTGTTTTTGTGAGTTTTTGTAGGCAGAATTCATGATGGTTTGTCACGGATATGCCAATTGGTTGTGAAATTAGTGTGGCGTTTTCATAGTTCATTTGGCAGAACTCATGTGTCGCCTTTGGTTTGATTCTCGAATCACATGCCAAATCAATTGCTAAAGCTTGAACTTCAGACAATTTTCTATTTGATCTGAGCATATGAGTAGTTTCTGAAGACTCAAGGGCATGATTATGGCCCTCCACAAACTTCATCACAATATACTTTCCACTCAGTCATCTCTACTTTACAACCAGTCCTTGTTTCCCATCGAGTGCGAGGTTTTCCTTTAGCTCGTTTATCTTCTCTTCGATGGCCTTCTTTAGCACATACAAATGCAGCCGTTGTCACTAATCCTTCCTCCTTTTATTTGCATACTGCTTTCTAACTTTGAAACCAATTTGCCTTCCATATTTTCCCCAAAGACTCAATGCCTCCTCTATTGTATTGAATATCATACCAATTTGCGGTTTCCCATCTATTCGATCATCGGACAATGAGGAACTAGAAGAGAGCAGCTACAACAAAGCAAATATCTAATTAGAAATTGTGAAAAAACTAAGACAAATCATCGACTGTTTATTTATTTTAATAGAAAGGACAAAATATTAAAGTTATAGAACCAAGAAAAAACATTTTTTTGATCATGACGTGGCTCAACAAAAAAATACACACATTACTAGATATCAGTTGGATTCATACACATTTTTGTAGACCTTATGGGCTAGAAGTTTCATGCCACAAAATCAACTACTTAAATTGTCCCATGAGCATCAACATTCATGACAAAAATATGCAGTTCGTGCACATTGTTCCCCTCCCAAACACCATTAAAGTATGTGATTGATTAAGCTCACACGTAGGACAATGTTCTTCTATATCGAGGCATCATCAACCAACCCCTCTTCCGTGAGTATTGTCTAACCTTAGTTATATAAGATCATTGATTAAGGTGGAATCCATATAATTAGGCTCTCTTAGCAATAAACATGCACCTATACACAATCCTTTATAGCAACCAAAGTGATAGTTTTAAGAGAAAAACAATGTGTGCAATATATATGATGGCTCGTAAGGGGAAACTAGACATTAAATAGAGCAATTAGAAAGCAAAGCAAAGCACAATGGGGAAGAAGAAAGCAATGCAGTAATACATAGGATAGGTTTTTGGCATTGAAGGTGCGATTTAAGTCATGAAGTGAGAGTGCTGGAGGCGGGTTGAACTCCATCACGTCGGGAGGCGACGACATGGAGCTTTCGGCGTCGGTGGATCGATTTTGAGGTGGTGGGAGGGCTGGCAGTGAGAATGACTGCATAGCAGGGATTGGAAATGGCATCGAGCTCCTGAAGTTGATGGCGTTATTTACCTAATAGGGATGGGGATGAGGTTCACGGCAAGCTTCTGCAGGTCGGAGTTCACTTGGCTAGGGAACCTCAGGCAGCATGTCACTCCCGACATGGTTGCAAAAATCAGATGATTCAAGTCCCCAACTATGCAAGCAAGTAACAGAATGAGGCGAACATAGCGAGACAGATCCAAGCAATATAGTTGGATACGAAGTTAAAAGAGAGGAGATGCTCACAGCTAGGTGTGCAGAGCTTGAGGGTTCTAAAGCAGATGTTGTAGAGAGCTTCATCATCGAGGACCATGCACTCATCGGCGTTCTCGACGAACAGATGAACAGAGAGCGTGGCGTGGAGCCCTAACGTTCGTCAGAGGTGCTATTTGAGAAGATTAGGGTGAGCATGTTTCAATTTCCCAAAGATTAGGGAGAGTAGGTTTCAACTCCCCGGTGGATGATCAATTTCCTGGCGGATGGCCACCGTGAGATAATTCATGCAAGTGGAATTCGAATCGCCCGCGTTGCATTGTGTTTTAGCGCGTTTGGCCCCACTCGGATTAAAATCTTGCCATTCATTCAAATGAACGGCTAGATGCGTGTCACTTGAGGGCCTCAAGTTACTAATTCACTTGAGCCCCCCGAATCCCATAATAGTAGCCTCTATTCAATCTCATACATGCATCCAGCCATTTAATACCGCTTAAGCATCAGCATTCAGCTCTATCAAAGACAAAGCCTGCATCAAAGAGGACTATCAGTAATGTGACGAAGGGAGGGAACCATTTATGATACATACGAGGGTTTTAGGCTTCTCTTCAGGTGTGATTAATAAAAAAGAATTGGAAGTGAGCATGGGTTCTTCATCAGAAGGGAAAATTGCAGTAGTCGTCTGGAGAGCTAAAAGTCCCATCAGCAGTCCCAACCAGAGATGAGACTATGTTGGCCTAAGACCATCCGTATCAGCTTTCTTATTCTTTATCATTAAAATACTCTAACATATATTACTTCACTATTTTACAGCTTCTCTATTTGGAACACCCTACATCAGCTTCTCTAAACCATTCCCTACATCAGTACATCATTAAAAATACTCATTCCCCCATCTTTCTTTTCATATTCTATTCTTCATTTATTATTTGACAGCCATATAATTATAGAATTTGTATTATATTACATAATTAAACTTTGATTATATTATTTATTAAAATATGATATAGAATAAATAATATATAATTTTATGCCAATACTTCTATTAATTAAATGCTTAAAATTCGACCATCAAATTCTAATTGTCATATTTTTAACAACTATATCGTGACGGTCATATTTTAACGGATATATTCTAACAATCGTATTTCCAATAGCTATGTTTCCATCAAATCTCCAACGGTCGTATTCCAACAGCTACATTTCTAACGGTCATTTTTTCTAAGTAGCTTTTCATTAATAATAGTTTCAACGGTCATATTTTCTCAATATAAGTAGATCTATTCATTTCTCAAACTCATCTCTAATCCACCTAACTTATTTGTCTTCCATATCAACCTGAATTCTCTCCCATCTAACTAGGATTATCCAAATTGTGATTCTTGTCGGTTAAGATGAGTTCCATATTCACATAGAGCATTGTAGAAATCTTCACTTCTTCGAGAGTCTATAAGCTATCAACAATAGTTTAATTATTTCAATCTGTGAAGATAATGAGCAATAGATGGATGCACTCAAGAATCACATACAAACTATTCAACTGCATCAATCCTTTACATTACAGATAATGAGCATTGTAGAAACCTTCATAATCAATTCTTAGTTTTCCATTCTATTCAACTGCATCAATCCTTTACATTACATGTTTCTTTCAATCCGACCACAAGAAAAAAGACTAACATTAGAATGCTTAAAAACAAAGTCACCCCCTTACTTCAATTTCTTTCAAAGCATATAATCAAGGTATCTAGCCTTTACTTTATGCTTGACCACAAAGGATTTTTATGGCTTCCTCCACAACACCCTCATCTGCGCCCTCGCCAGCTCCACCTCCAACCAGCTCCTCCAGTTCCAATCTCATCTCATGACCACCATCGGCCTCCTCTCCTTCGTCTTCCTCCACAACACCCTCATCTGCGCCCTCGCTAGCTCCACCTCCCTGGCCTCCGCCCTCCACCCTCCACCCTCCACCCTCCCCCTCTACCCCCACCTCCTCTCCTACGCTGTGAGGACCTGTCCCTCTACTCCTAGGTCGACCGGTTGAGTCAGGCCTATGGCTCGTTGCTTGTTTCGCGTCGAGTGCGCGATCCGGTGGATTACATTGTTTCTTGGACCGCAAGGGCAATTTGGTAAATTACACATTGTCAGTTTGTTTCACACCCACGTGTGTACACACTAACCGTGTTTGTAATAATGTTTGGTTAGAACGGTTAGTTGGACCCGGAATCGAAAGATCCGGGGTTGGGCTTGTATTCTAGCTCAAGTCTAGCTTTCTACCTCAAAAAAGATCGATCTTCTCTTGCTAAGAAGATCGATCATTTAGTGCAAGAAAGTCAAATTGGATCGTCATGAAGGATCGAGGAAAAGATCGATCATTCATAAGTCGGTTCATCCGTCTATAAAATGGACGCGACCTCCTTCTTTAATCTCTTTTGAAATCCGCCGTTCATGAGCTTAGATCCGGCTGGATTTGAAAGAGGTTGAGGGCGATCTTTGGCTTGGTAGCTGGGATTGAAGTTGCTTTTGTCTAGGTAGGGATGCTACCTACTTGTTTCCGGTCTTGTGAGTTTTGAGCATGTTAGCAGGGGTAGTGGTGAACCGGGAGAATGTCGTCCCGGGATGTGTAGAAAGCATGTTGTACTATTAGCCTTGTTTGTCGGGGTTGCTTCCCGTAACATGTTATTTTTTTGTGTACTAGCCGCAGTTGGAGGGGTTACCACTGAAGCAGTCCCTTGGCCTGTATTATATGTTCACCACTCCGAGTCGGCAGGGTGCCGAGCCCAGACCGTGTTTAATTTATCGTCACATATGTTGCATGCTTATTTGCTTCCATGCGTGTGTTCATAGCATGCATCTGGTTGTACATTAGCTGCATAAGGTTAGGGCATGGGTGATATGTGGTATCGTCGTCCCGAGACTTGGAAGCTCGGATTTAGCCTTAGGATCGGAGCTGGGTAGCTTGGTCTAGGTTTGAATGGTTGTGTTCAGTCAATTTCGATGATAGGCCTAGATGATCGGAATACTTGTTGATCGATGATTTAGAGGTCATATCGGCCTCGAGTCGGGTTCTGAGGTGTAGCCGGTGTCCGGTTTCCTTGTCTCTTGAGTAGAGGGTGCGCCTACTCAGCGGTGTTGTCTTCCCGCCTAACAGTGCTGGTTTTCTGCTTGTGAGATGGAAGTGTTGGTTTCCTACCTCGTTGAGGGTGACCCTGTCACACCCCGACCCAGAAAACCCATCCAGGACGGGGCGTGAGGGTTCCTATCACTATTCATCTTCAATCGGCGCGACACAAAGCGGAAAAGTCGGATAAATTAATCAATTGTATTCCAGAGGCGAAACAGATTCAATTCATATAACATCAAGTTGTACAGTTACACAATTCCATTCTAATACTTCCAAGGTAAAGATATAATACATGATTCCAAAATCCTCAAAAGTTACAACATATATATATATATCAAAATGTACAACAGGTAATCCTCCAGCAACCTCAAGCGCCTCTGGATGTGCTCGCGCCAACAAAGGCCGATCTCGTCGGCTCCACAGACGAAGAACTGCCGCCTGCACCTACAAACGCAGCCCGGGTAGGAGTGAGCGATAAGCTCAGTAGGGTTCTACTCTACGGCACACTGAAAGGAGGAAAACAACAACAGTTGTTACGAGCGGTCTACTCGTGATCCTCTCGTAATGGGTCTCTACTGCTCCCACTCGATCAGAATCGGCCTGGTCGGACTTGATTTGAGTCCAATGGGCTGATTTGGCTAGCTAGATCGAGTTAGGTGGCTGAATCAGACTAAGCTGAATCTGATCTAGCTGGTTGAACCGGATTGGGCTGGGTTGAATCAAGTGGGTTGGATTGGGCTGAGTCAGGGAGATCGGATCTAAGGGCTGAGGGGTCACCGGAGGGATCGCCGGCGATAGGGGCGGCGAAGGCGGTCGGGATAGTGGCAGGAAGGGTCGCCTAGAGGTGGGGAAGAGATCCACCGGAGTGGATTGACCTGGACGAGGCCGGAGCGACGGGATCTAGGGGAGACGGAGGAGAGGGTTGGGTCGGCCGACGTCGGGAACGACGGCGAGGCTTCGGGAGTGGCTTAGGGAGGTTTGGATCGGTTTAGGGTTTTAGGGAGGTCGGACGGAAACGGGGAAGGGATATGGGAGGTTAATGGCGGAGGGAAGGGTAGAAGACGGCGGCGGCTGTGAAGGTGATGTTGCCGAGGAACTCACCGGAGATGGTGAAGGGTGACGGGGAATAGATGGCCGGAGTCGTGGGGCTTAGAGGAAGAGAATGGTGGCCTTGGTTGGCGACGGGGGTGGCCGGAGAGGAGGTAGGGAAGGATGCCGACGGTGGAGCTTAGGGTTTGGCACGGGAGAGAAGAGGGAGGAAGGAGATGCTGACGTGGCAGGTGACTGGGAGAGAGGGCTGATGTGGCGCTGACGTGGAGGAGAGAGAAAGTGACGGGGAGAAAGAAACACTAGTGGAGGCGGTGCCGGCTGCGGAGAAGATGACCGACGGGGAAGAAGATGGATCTATGGTAGATATCGGGTGGAAGCTATATTATCTCTACTCCTATAATATTCTACTCCTATGATAACTTATCAACTATTCTTAATAATTCATCTCATGCCTTCATCATTCATCTCATGCCTTCATCATTCATCTCATCATTTACTAATTAAATACTAATTAAATACTCTAGTTTGAACTAGGGAAGTCCAAGTCAAACTAGGAAAGAGGTTGAACCAGCTTGGTTCCTCTTCTGGGTTCGGGTCCAGTTGGTCGAGTCGGATCGACTCGTATCAACAGTGTTGTCTCCCAGCCTAAGTCTAACGGATGCCACGGGTCCCATTACCCATCGATGTCCCAAGGGCTCCTGTCATCAACCTCTCTCTTGGACACGTTACCAAGATCACCCGAAGCACTGATAGAGGAATAGTACCATGCAGGATCACCCTTACCTAGCAGGGATGCCACTGCCTGGAGACCACGTCAGGAATACATCGATTGCATCCTTAGCACTTGACATTGGAAGACAACACGACCTCTAAACCTCAAATACTGATCAGAGTCAACTATCGCAAATCATCAAAGGACAAGAGATTCTGATTCAACAATCACACCCTAAACCTGACTACCCAGCCACGGCCCTAAGGCTAGATCCGAGCTACCCGAGAGCCTCGAATCGGCGACCCAAACTATCGCCCGCCTAACCTCAAATGCCTCTAATGCACACAATGCATGGGCCTAGGCAAACATCTACCCTAGATGTCTATACATGTCACATCAGCAGTTATAAGTTCAACAGATATACAATAACCCTCGGCACTCGCCGGCAAGAGGCTAAGGTTTCACAATTCCTCATTAGCTAGCACTCATAGCTAGCTAATGACTAAGCACACCATTAAGCGATTAACTACATCCACACACGTATTTAAAGCAAGCCACAACATCAATTTATTCAAAGGAAAACGGTATGCGATTCAATCCTTAATCTCAATGAAAATCCATTGAAAACTTCATGAAAACCTCATAGCAATCCCTCAACATGGTTAACTATCAAACCCAAGTGAAAGCCACCTAAAAAAAAACCAGAAAACACAGTTCAAGGGCCCACGGTCGATGCGACGGTCGATCCGACGGTCGACTGTGAGACCACGGTCGATGTCACGGTCGATGCGACGGTCGGCCGTGACACCAACGCGAAGAAAACCAAAGGGGTGACGGTCGATCCACCCATCGACCCTGAGAAGCCCAAAACCAAACAGCGCATGACGGTCGATCCGACGGTCGATCCGACGGTTGACCGTCAGGAAAAAGGCGAAAATGAGAAGATCCCGCGGTCGATCGATCCATCGACCGTGGGAGTCCAAAATCCCGACAGAGCCCGACGGTCGATGCGACGGTCGACCGCCAGGCCCAAAAAGAGAAAAATGATACTTGACGGTTGATGCACCGATCGACCGTCAAGCCCCGAAGGAGCGTATCAACGGTGGACGGTCGATGCACCGATCGACCGTCGAGCCTCAGGCACAGTTCTTCAGAACAGTACCGGAAATCCAATTTCTTGGATTTCAAGGATCAAATCAAGTTGGAATAAGATGAGATTTTGCAAGCAAGTGTATTTAGCCATGGGGAAGCTAATGGAATGAAGAAATCCAGCTTTTGATGATTAAATCTCTTATTTAGGTCCAAATGGACAAAAACCGACAAAACGACAATATTACTGAAACCAACCGTTAGAATACTGAAATATCAACGTAGGAATACCGGAATTGAACAACATCACATGGTCACAGAGTTACATGGCATTCTAGCATGTATTCCTACAACGAAAGTACATAAAACCTATCCTAGGAGAACCCGATCCAAAGATCGAGGTAGAAACACCTACTTGAGCAAGTAGGGTAGCTCCTCCACGCGTCCCGCTGGTCAAACCGACAAGATCCGCACTCCGAAGCCCAACTCTCCAAACCCTAGCTCAGCCGAAGGAGAGAGAGAGAGAGAAGAGAAAACGACAGGAGAAGAAGAGAAGGAAAGAGAAGAAAGGGACAGGGCTTATATAGAAAATCCAGATCTATCTCAGCCGTCCGATTCGATCTTTCCCGATCGAGCTCCGATCCACCGATCGGACGCACCCTAGGGATTCTAATCAAACACATACATCAATCCAAGGCAGTGTGTGGAACGCGGGTGTGAAACCGACCACCAGAGGACATATTTACCAAAATACCCCCGGGGGTCCAAACCGCCACACGATCGCCAGATCGTGCCCGACGCGGAACCAAACCAACAGGAAACCGGCTCTCGACCTACGCAGTCGAGCCAGGTCAGAGGGAGGGGCCCTCACAGGCCCAGTATGTAATCAGCTCGGTTAGAAGACCATGGCTAAGGCCCCTCAGGGACATGCAAGGGGGGTATGGGGCCCATGTGTACACCCAGACCTTGCGGTACTGTTGCATTTCCCTCTTCCTTCTATGAGATGTAGTCTAGTTTCCCTGCTGGGCTTAGTTGCTCATTCCTACCCGGGCTATATTTTGCAGGTGCAGGCGTTAGCTCATCTTCGGTCGCTCCTATCGGGCAGTTGGTTGGCAGTGCGGCGGTGCCTGGCGGAGTTTGAGGAGTGGTGATCTTTCTATCTTCAAAACCTTTGTATAGTTAGCCTCCTACGGAAGTGTATAAATGTTTGTATCTGATTTCCCCTCTTCGAGGTTTTGTAGACTTGTACTTCTTGATTTATAATCTTTAAGTTTGAGGTTTCTGTTAATTTTAGAATTGTTAATTGAGCGTGTTTAATGAATGCTTAGGAAAACAACTAGACTAGAGGGAACCCTCACCATATTTTCCACAGTTAGTTAGGTTTTGGTTCGCGTCTCCGGCCCGGTTGGGCTTTCGCGGGTCGGGGCGCGACAGCTTGGTATCAGAGCTTAGGCTGTAGGTCCCAGGGATAGGATCATGATTCGGTTGAGATTGAGCGTGGGATGGGATAAATCTATGTCTAGAATATCCGTTCATGCTCTTTTGTGATGTGTTGTGCTTTCACTTCCTGTTTGTGCAGCTTTGTTTTGCGGTTTCTGACGAGTGGACACTCGTTTGTTGTTGGTGATTGCGCAGATGTCGGGAGCTCGCAGGCAGCCTTTGGTTGTTGGTCAGGGTGGGGCTCAAGCCGGTCGACTCGCCCGACCGAGCACGGAGGTCCCTGTCAGGGTGGTCCGAGCTAGGCAGGCTGCGCTATCACTAGCGACGGTTTCCGTCACATAGGAGGAGGTCTTTCTCACCGAGGAGAGGGTCCTCGCTTCTCTCAACGGGCAAACCGCTGTAGAGGTCATGTTGGATTTTCAGCGGCTGAACCCGCCTAGGTTCAGTGGTGAGACTGGGGATCCGACTACAACGGACAGCTGGCTCAGGAGAGTCACGCGCGTCCTGGACGCTCTCTACATCGAGGATGACCGGATCCGCGTCACCCTCCTTGTGTTTCAGTTTGACGGAGATGCCCTTGACGTGCATCGCCCAACATGCCGGTGACGGAGGAGAGCAGTTGTGGGAGGAGTTCAGGGCGTTGTTCTTGGACGCATACTTCCCGGAGAGTAGGCATGATGCCCTGTCTCGCGAGTACCAGTCCCTTCTACAGTTTACTCGCTCTGTTCAGCAGTATGCCCCTTGGTTCTCACATCTAGTCCGTATTGCAGGGGCAGTTGTAGGAGATAGGACAGCCAGGGCATGACAGTTTGAGTAGGGACTCCGGGCAGAGATCAAATGACAAACTTGCTCCCATCGCTTCTAGACGTACGCAGCAGTTCTGAACTGCGCCTTAGTAGTGGAGGCGCAGTTGCAGGACGAGAGGTGCCGAGCAGTTCCACCGGCATTCTCTACCAGCACACCGCAGAGACCCCAAGGCAGAGGGGGATTTGACAGAGGGTAGCAACGGCGCCCGCGACCCTTCCAGTAGCAGTCGCGGGCCCACAGCAGTTTTAGCCGCAGTTGCCTCGTCCAGCGACCCAGTTTCTTTTGACGTCCAGGCCATCTAGGCAGGCTTAATGAGGGGGAGGCCAGGGTCAGCGACCTGATGGCGCGTCAGTCACGTGCTTCCAGTACGGGCAGCTGGGACACTTCCTGTGAGGACTTGTCCCTCTATTCCTGGGTCGACCGCTTGGGTCGAGCCCGTGGTTCGTTATGGACCGCAAGGGCAATTTGGTAAATTACTCCTTGTTGGTTTGTTTCACACCCGCGTGGTGCACACACAGCTCCAATGCTTGATTTACGTGTTTGCTAGAACCCTAGGCGGGCTTGGGATCGAAAGATCTAAGCTCGGGTCCCAGAAGCCCGTTTTTGGGGTAGCTGGCGTCCCGTGTGCGATCGATCGGCCTTGTGTCGGTGGTCAGTGTGGCCGACGTGTCCAGATAAGGACGCGAACCGACTTAACCTGGCCTAGTCAGATCGATTGGTCCCTGGAGCGATCGATCGGACTGGGCCAGGTTAGGTCGGTTTGCGTCCTTATCTGGACACGCCGACCACACTGACTATCGACACAAGTCCGATCGATCGCTCCAAGGAGCGATCGATCGCACACGGGCCGCCAGCTGCCCCAAAAATGGGCTTCTGGCGCCGGAGCTTGGATCTTTCGATCCCAAGCCCGCCTAGGGTTCTAGTAAACACGTAAATCAAACATTGGAGCTGTGTATGCACTACGCGGGTGTGAAACAAACAAACAAGGCGCAATTTATCAAATTGCCCTTGTGGTGTACAACGAGTCACGGGCTCGACCCAAGCGGTCGACCCCGGAAGGAGGGGCAGGTCCTCACATGTGGTGTCCAGTCAGACTTGATGATAGGCTTAGATGACTGGTACACCTGTTGCTTGGTGATTGTAGAGGTCGTGTCGGCCTCGAGTCGGATGCTGAGGTGTAGCCGGTGTTCCACTTTGTTGACTCTTGAGTAGAGGAGTTGCCTACTCAGCGGTGCCATTTTCCGCCTATAGTGTCGGGTTCCTGCTTTTGAGTCAGTAGTGTTGTTTCCTGCTACTGAGTGTGACCTGACATGTGATCAACTCGGCTGGAAGACCATGATCGTGGGCCTCAGGGACACGCGGTGGGATTATGGGACCACTGTATACACCCAGGTCTTACTTGAGGGTGACACTGTTGCGTTTCCCACTTCCTTCTGTGTGTCGTAGTGTAGAACCCTACTGAGCTTTATGCTCACTCCTACCCGGGCTGCGTTTTGCAGGTGCAGGCGTTAGCTCTTCTTCGGTGGCCCCTCCCGGGTAGTTGGTCGGCGGTGCGGCGGCGCCAGGCGGAGTTTGAGAGGTGGCGATCTTTTACAGCTTTAAAACTATGTTAGTTAGTCTCCTATAGGAGTGTTTAAATCTTGTATTTGAATCTTCCCCTCTCCGAGGATATGTATATTAAATTCACTTGGGTTTTGTAATCTTGGGTTCGATGTTTGTTCAATTATGTTTTTTTAAATTGAGGGTGTTTTGGTGAACTGCTAGGAAGACCAATAGGGTAGAGGGAACCCTCGCCAATATTTTTCTGCGTTTCGTTAGGTTTCGGTTCACATCGCCCGGCCCGGTTGGGCTTTCGCGGGCCTGGGCGCGACACTTCCGTAGAGACTGTCACCTGCGAGGAGGGCGAGACGCTTTGCCGCAGGGCAGTAGAGGCGCGGGGTCCAGTGCTTGGCAGGGTAGCAGTGGTGGGCGCGGATCAGGGGCTAAGCCAAGTCACTCTAGAGTTGGAGGCGGCCGGCGAGGGCGTGTGTTTGCCCTCCCAGAGCCTGAGCAGCCAAACATCGTGTAGCTGTACCAGCTGCCACAGTAGTACCAGCAGGCCACGGCAGAGCCATCCGTACTCCGAGGTATCTTTCAGCTTTCTAGTTCCTTAATAGATGTACTGATAGATTCCAGAGTGTCTCATTCCTATATGCTAGCATGTGTGTGGCATCGCTAGGATTAGAGATGGGTTGGCTACAGGTGGCACAGTCAGTGGACTCCCCGATCGGCGGCTCAGTCAGGGTAGATTGGGTTGGCCGATCGTGTACGTTGGAGGTTGGAGGCATACGTGTCTGTCTAGACCTGCTGGTGCTAGACATGATAGGCTTTGATGTGATACTTGGTATGGATTGGTTAGCAGCATACCGAGCCGTCATCGACTGTGGTCGCCGTGGTCGTCGGAGGGTGGTTGCTTGGACACCCGACTGGACACGGTTTGTGTTGTTGGGGGATCGGTTCTCAGCCGATTCCTTTGCTTGCGGTGTGGGAAGACGTGGCTGCGAGCTTTCAGCCTTGCTGGCCAGCCTGTCCCTGTTTGGTTCTGAGGGAGAGCAGCAGAGCAGTTTTCCTAGGATCATGTGTGACTTTGCAGACGTGTTTCCAGAGGTGTTGCCGGGGCTTCCACCGTCCAAAGAGGTCGATTTTAAGATCGACCTAGTACCAGGTACCGCACCGATCTCTCTCCCAGCTTTCTGGATGGCACCAGCAGAGCAGAGCGAGTTGAGGACCCAGTTGGGTGAGCTGACCAGCAGAGGGTTCATTCGTCCCAGTATGTCTCCCTGGGGGCGCCAGTGTTGTTCACAAAGAAGAATGATGGTACCTTTTGACTTTGTATAGACTACAGGCGGCTCAACAGGGTAACGGTGAGCAACATATATCCGATGCCGTGGATCGACGATCTGCTCGACCAGTTGTGAGCATCTTCAGTCTTATCGAAAATCGACCTCCGCACAGGCTACCACCAATTGAGGGTTCAGGATTGCGACATCCTGAAGACGGCTTTTCGGACTCGGTATGGCCTGTACGAGTTCGTGGTGCTGCCGTTTGGGTTGACGAACGCACCAACAACGTTCATGGATCTGATGCAGATGATCTTCCGGTCGTTTCTAGACCAGTTCGTGGTAGTGTTCGTCGACGATATTCTAATCTATTCTTGGTCAGAGGAGGAGCACGGGCGACACTTGGCGACAGTGTTGCAGCTACTTCTGGAGCATTGGCTATATGCCAAGGCTTCCAAGTGCGAGTTATGGTTCGCACAGGTGGGAATTAACATGTTCTTCACTCATGTTAAGTTTCTCCTCCTCACAACATTCAACTAATATGGATAGTGCAGAATGTAGAGGCGCAATTTGAGGTTTCTGACAAGGAATCTCACTAAAGAGCTTAATCTCATTACCAACAATGCAAATAGGCACTATAACGTCATTCAACACATCATGTAAAACTGGCAATTCATCACAACAATTCTCATAATCACTAAAAAAAAATAGCTTCTAGAGCATGATCAAAATACATATAAGGTCCAGTTTCATTAGGTATGCATTCAGGAATATTATTTTCAGGGGCTGGAAAAATATTGTCAATAGTTGTATAATTCTGCAAAGTATTAGAACACGTCTCAAAATTGTATGCATCATTCCCATTAGAAACATAAGTTGCACAACCATTGTCATTACAAACAGCCGGAACGGAATTATTTGCATAATCCTCATTCTCATAATATGAATCAACCATGTGGGCTAGTTGTTCTAGTTGTGTTTCTATTTTGCATATAGATTGAGCATTCAAATTAACATCATTTCTTATCAAAGCAATTTCGCTCCTAACTCAGTCTTAAGCTCAGCCATGTTTGCATTCATGTTATTTATACTAGCATTGATGTTAGCATTGATGTTAGCTAATGTAGTTATGATTGTGTCCAAAGTTGAGTGAGAGGGTGCTTGTAAAGGATATTACAGCTCAAAACAAGGTTTAAAAGTTTGGGCCGGTGATTCTATATTCCATGATCGAACGTTAGGAGGTTAATAACATTCGATATACCAATTAGGGTTTGTATGATTTCTAAAATTCAAATTATAAGGACATGAATGTGAATTATATGATGGATTTGAGAAACCATATATGTCATTATTGTAAGCAAGTGTATATGTCGAGGTCGTGCAATAATCCCACGATGTATCACCCGGTGGCATATAATATTCGGCCATGTATGCAAGATCATATATCAGAAAGAGAAAAAGAAAACAGAAGATTTGGAGGAGAGAACAATATCCGGAAAACAACGATTGAAACGAAAAATTTTGAATTTAGAAAACTTACCTTACTGCGCAGTTCCGATCGGTCGGTTTGGGGTCCGATCGATCGCTCCAGGCCGCGAGTGAGATGCTTTCTTCAAGAAAAATCCATTCCAATGCTGATAAAATTCGAGAAATTTTTCGAAAAAATCCTAGAAAGTGTAAAATAAAGAAAGGGAAAATTAAGAAAGATAAAAACTTAATTAAGTAAAGAAATCTAGTTAAGAGAAAATCAATTAGTTAACCGTCGAAATCTCCGGCAACGGCTCCAAAAATTGATCGCTCACGAACGTGTCGTTAAAACGTTACAAACTCAATCAAATATTAAAGTTATAATTCTTATTCAATCACTAGACTATTAGGTAGAATAGCGGTGAAGTCGGGAGTCGACCTACAAGGAAAACGTTGGAAACTGAAATCAATTCTCGAAACCCTAAAACTAAGGAAAAGAATCAAAGATAGAATAGAGTTATCTAAACTAATAAATAAAAGAGATAAAAGGTTGATCAATTTGAATCAATGGAGTAGTTACTTAGGAATTAGTCAATCCGCCCTAGTTTCATTATTAGTCTTCTCTGGTTATCATCTTGTTCCTTTCTCTCAGCATTATGGATCATATGGCTACAAGCTCACATGGATCCCTAAAATAAAGTTAATGTTCCCAACGGCAAAACCTATCTTTGCTTGGCATAGATTGTCATTGGTCGTACGATTACCTTAAATTTAAATTATACTACTCCTAATGACCTTGGCACAACCTATCTTCGCGTAGCATAGCTTATCTCAAAGGCAAACCAATAACTTCATGAAAACCATCTCATAAATCTCAACAATCAATCACAAAAATCATGTAGGACTGAAAGTACGTCAAGGGAACTCTGTTCCTTCAACTCTATTAACAATAAAACCATATTCATGAGATCATGCATCGAGAAGTTCACAAGAATCCAACTAAAGAAAAACCAAAACTACACTAGGGTTTCATGAATAATCCTAAGTACAATAATTAGCATCTCATCTTTCGGATGAAAACCATCGGGTTGGAATAAGAAGCTGTCACCATTCACATCCTCTCTGTCTTCTTCTTCCTCCTCCAAAGAATGTCAAAAAGATGTGAAATTCGGCTGGAATAACTCATTTATATAATAGAAACCCTTAATCCCGGAATTAGGAGTTATAATTGAACTTAAACTCTAATTTCACTAAATTCCGAGTCGATGACGTCATCGGAGCGATCCATCGGACTCAAATCCGATCCATCACTCTAGTCGGTCTGACTGGGTCATTAACTGCCACGTCATTAATTCATTTCAGCTTTTATCAATTTTTAGCTTCCATGGATCCCACTTTGCTTCACAACTAGCGCCAGTCTATCTGGAATCTCATAGAGTCTTCAACATGAAAGTTGTAGCTCTTGAAGTTTTTTTTCATTTCCCTGAATTTCAGAATATTTGGAATTTTTTACAATATCTGGTGATTTAGTTTCAAACAGTCGACGAAGCAGTCCTTTTGCAGAATTTAGTGATTTTTGGCCGAATTTGTTGTATTTCTTCTCAAATCCTACTTAAACCTAAAATCAAATAATAGAATATCAAATACACCTACTCTAGGCCTAACAAAGGTAATTTAAGGGGTTTAATTAGGAATAATTAGTGACTCATCAGTTAGAGGGAACCCTCGCCAAATTTTTCCTCGGTTTGTAGGTTTCGGTTCGCGTCGCGCGGCCTGGTTGGGCTTTCACGGGTCGGGGCGTGATAGTTTCCGCTTAAGCTTCCCCGCCTCCACACATGTAGCTCTAGTAAAGATAAGGCAGTCATCTTTGTATAGGAGGTGAGATAGGGAAAACACTGAGTTCTTGAAGCTAAGCCCCTCCAGCTTGGAGCCCGCACTCTTTAGTATTTGGGAAAGAGCCTCCTGCATAATCAGAAATAGGTACGGTGAGAGAGGATCGCCTTGACGCAATCCACACCATGATGTTACCATGCCGCACACTCTGCCATTAGCTATGAAAGCAAACCGCGGGCTTCTAAAGCAGGCCATGACCCACCCGATCCATACCTCTTGAAAGTGCATCGCCCTCATAATATCCTCTAAAAAATCCCACTGTACCCTATCATAGGCCACACGGAGATCAATCTTGCACACCATCATGCTCTTTGTCTTCGGGGAAAATCACGTAGAGTTCATAACCTCCATAGTAGCGTCGATGTTATCGTGTATGGATCTACCCGGCACAAACGCAGACTGCTCCATGCTGATATCGCCCAGCAGAACCTTCATTCTACTAGCTAGGTTAGAGGCATAGACCTTATACCTGACATTACACAAGCTAATCGGCCGAAACTCCTTCACTCGCCTTGGGTGTTTGCATTTAGGAATGAAGGTGGTCATAGTCTCATTCCAATTGGGTGGCAGGCGGGAGCTGTGGAATGCCTCCTGCACCACCCGCACCAAATCCTTTCCAACCACGTCCCAATAGAGAGTGCAAAACTCAACCGGGATGTCATTCGGGCCAGAGCACTTTCCCTGCCCCAATGAGAAGACCACTTCTTTTATCTCATGCTCACTTACTTCAACGATCAACATCTGGTGTAACTGGGAGTAACTCCACCACTGGCGGAACAGATAGCTCCACTTCCCTAACCTTCTCCGCATGGGACCACAAGGAGTCAAAGTATCGAGCAAACATCACCCCCATCTCCTCTTCATCAGTGACGGCTACTCCCTCATCATCCACCAGCTCCTTCACCTTGGACCTCTGTGACCTCGATGCTACCAAGCGATGGAAAGCGCCAGAGTGGCGATCACCAGCATGAACCCACATCTCTCTAGACCGTTGGGAAGCTTTCCTCTCTTGCTGTAACAAAGCTCTCTTCCACTATTCCTCCAGCCCACTCAGCTCCTCCTCCTCATGCTCAGTAAGGATGCCCCGGTCCTCCCGTTCATAGAGTCCCTCAAGGCATTCCTCCACCCTCTTGCCCACCCAGAAATAATCCGCAAAGTCACCGCATCTATCACAGGCTTCACCGTTCGCTTGATGGCCTTGAACTTTGAAGTCAACACGTACTACGCATTGCCTATATAGTTCTGGCTCCAATCTTTTCTTACCAGCTTCACAAAAGCCTCTAGATGCAACCAGGTGTGTTCCAACCTAAAGGTAGACGACCCAGATCTTCGTCATGTGTCATCAAGTTGCACCATCAGCGGGGCATGATCAAAACCCACATGTGCCAAATGCCTCACCGACGCCTTCAGATACAAGTCATTCCACAAGGAGTTACAGAGCACCCGATCCAGCCTCTCCAAAACCTTCCTGCACCCCCTTGCCCTTTCGACCATGTAAACCGGGATCCACTGAAACCTAGGTCAACTAGCTCATTGGCACAAATGAAGCTGAGAAATTCCCTTTCTGAGCGTCCCAGCACAAATGGTACGCAACTACGCTTCTCATCTAAAGATAGGATGGCGTTGAAGTCACCTAGGAGTATATGCGGGAGCTCTGTAGCACGCATGCGAGAAAACGTCTCCCAAAGCTCCTGTTGCCCTCCAGCTTGTCGAGCACTATACACCGCCGACACCGCCCACTGTACATATTTATCCAAAGTAACCAACCCATGCACCACTTGGTTTTAGATATGCGAAAAGAATACCCTCCCCACATTGGCCTTCAAGTACACCAGGATCCCCCCCTCCCTTCCTCTGCAAGGAACCAGGTACGAGTGCCAATCCGTCCCTAGTTTGCTCTGAACTCACTGATGTGTTGCAAACGTGTCATTAAAGCGCAACAAACTTCAATCAAAATATTATCCTTATTCTATCACAATCCTACAGAGTAGATTAGTGGTGAAGTCCAGAGTCGATCCACAGGAAAAACGTTGGAAACCAAAATCAATTCTCAAAACTCTAAAACTAAGCAAAAGTATAAGCATAAGATTGAATTACCTAAAGCTATCTAAAAAAAGCAAGTAAAAGTTGTTATTAAATCAATGAGAAAGATACCTTGGTATTAATCAATCCACCTTAGTTTCACATTCTATATTCTTCAGTTATCCTTTTGTCTCCTTCTCTAAACATTATGGATCATATGGTTACAAGCTCACATGAATGCCTAAAATAATATTTATGTTTCTAACGGCATAGCCTATCTTTCTAGGCATAGATTATCTTCGGTCCTATGATTACTTTAAGTTATACTACTCCTAATTACCTTGACACAACTTATCCTACCTTAGCATAGCCTATATCACTAGCAAACTATAAGTCACATGAAAACCATCTTATGAATCTCTACAATCAATCACAGAAATCATGTAGGACTGAAAGTACGTCAAGGAAACTCTGTTTCTTCAACTCTATTAACAATAAAAACCAAATTCATAAGATCGTGTCTTGAGAAGAATACAAGATTCAAACCAAAGAATACAAAAAGTTACACTAGGGTTTCATGAGATTCCTAAGTTTAGAAATTAGCTACTCATCTTTTGGGAAAGATCCCTAGGTGTTGGGAAGGAAGCCATCGATTCCCGCAGAAAGATCTCCATCTTCAAACCCTAGCCTTCTCCTTTTTCTCTCTGATTTTTCTCCCCAAAAGATCAGAATTTTAGATGGAATAACACTATTTATAGGAGAACTCCCGAAATTAGAGTTTTGGTTAAGTTGGACTTCTATTACAACTCGGATTTCCTGAATTAATCTGGGAATCTTATTTCGAGTGTAATGGGGTCCAATATGTCCGGAATCTGAAATGTTGTCCAACACGAGAGTTGTAGATTAGGCCGTTCTCTGTTAGCTTCCGAAGATTTCATAATATTTGGAGTTATCGGGACTATTTGAAGAATATTTTTCTGAACGTCGATAGACTAATTTTCCAGCATCTGTATATCTTTGTATTCTTCAACACTGGTTTCAATCCATATGGAGTATCGCAAAATGTCATACATGAAAGTTGTATCTCTTGAAGTATTCTATCATGTACTAAATTTTTAGAATATTTTCACTTATACACAAATGTTGCCGATTATTCTCCTGACAGGCGACGAAGTTATTAAATAAAACTACTCTAAGCCTAAGAAAGGTAAATTAATGGGTTTAATTACACATAATTCATGACTCATCACACCCCCCAACTTACACTTTGCTAGTTCTCGAGAAAGAAAAGATAAAAAGAAAGCAGTAAATCTAACTAGTCACTTTTGTAGGTCTTACGATTGCACTTAGCATATGCAACAAGCCTTTAAACCCCTGGGTTACCCCAGTGGATGAGTTATAGTCTCATGAGGGTTTTCAGGGATGACACCCACAAACATCTATACAACCCTTGAATATGACATTAGAAATCAATCATAATACTCATTAACTCCAATGTATGAAATAGATATCATACCCATGAATTTATTCTTCTACCCATAGCAAGATAAAATAAAAGCAAATCAATGGATGCCAAATACATTTCCAACACTTCAACATATTTCACCACAATTAAGAACAACTTTAACACCCCTGTGTGTGAATAAGATTCCATATGCTTCAAAGTATCAATTATATCCAAACACTTCAACCATTCAAGAATACAAACCTGATCAAGTACATATTTTCATTCACTACTTTGCAATCTTTTTCCTTTGTTTCATTTTTTTTCATGATATGTGCAATGTTATGATTCTTTAAGCTTTCTTCATGACCCATGTAACGAGGTTCAAGCCAGTGACTCCCAAACCAGACGGTTTTAGGGCACTAAATGTAGAACATCCTTCAGACTCTAATACTCAAACCATAAAGGCTATAAATCATAACTACTCATTGTGTTTGCTAGAATTTCAACTGTTTTACACGAACAACACACCTTGTTAGACACCTTGCCCGATTACTAAGTATGAAACCCCTTTTTTCATATAAAGTTTTTTTTTAATTGCATACTTTTCATGTAATATGGCATAAGATTATAAATCTATCATAGTATCATGATTAGAATCGAATCTCAACTCTCCAACATGTGGGAGTGAATATGTGCATTATGATATGTCAAGTTATCCTTAATTCATGGCAAAAGTGATGAAGTATAGAAATAGTATCATAAATAGCAAGAATTTAGCTATTTTTTATATCATATATGAGAATCAGTATAAATCATAAAATACATTTCTAAATCAAGCATCTTTCATCAATAAATATCATAATTTCATTCTCATGACATAAATCAAGGGTGTATAATATTGGTTATCAGAAAAAATATATGAGTATGCAATTTATGAACGCTACCCCCTAACTTAAATGTAATTGTCCCTAATTACACTAAGTCATAAAAATAAATTAATAAATAAAGGATAGAGATAACCATAATCACCGCCTCAAAAATTGATTTTTCCATCAAAAATAGGTTGCAAATCCCTATCAAAAATATGTGAACCCCTGGCACCTATATCTCATACCTCAAGACGAAACTAGTGAAGCATTATAATAAATTGGAAGAGGTCAATCATAGAAAACAAGAGGTAGGGAGGATAAAGAGAACCAAAAGTTAGCAATTAAGCATAGCCTCCAAATTGATCGCAGCGCCATATCCTGCCAAAGAAATAAATACCTTTCCAAAACATCAAGTATATAACATAGAATATAGAAATTAAATCCAAAAAGGCTGAAGAATCACAGAAAATTTTGGCAGAGTTTCCTTTTTATTTTCATGATATAGCAATCTTGTACAAGCATTCATCCCACAAAGAAAATAGAAAATACACAGGCATAAGAAAAGGAGATACCATCATCATCATCATCTCATATCAGCACATCATCAAGTACAACTGACATCCAAAACATCCAAAAAGATCCCATATCAACAGCTAATCTTCATTAGAATCCCTAAAATCAAGCAGTCGAGCAGAAGTAGAGGGGTTAACTTGCAAAGACTGGGCAATTCTAGCAAAGCCATAGTGAACCTCTGCCGTCAAGTCGTCCATCACGGAGTCAACTACTACTGTAAGTGCAAAAACCAACCTCGAGATAAGTCCGGACTGGTCAAACTGGCTCAGGGCCGTGGAACACTACATCACAAACGGCTCGTAAACTTCGACCATGTGCCTTTCCTAAAGACTACTTGTCCTAAGATTTGATGAAAATAGCAAACAATAAGCTAGGGTTATGAATTGTAGATCCGGAAATCTCTGGGTGTTTGGTTTGGACTTGATCAAAGATCCAAGTCGTCGGATCGAAAATTGGAGCTTAGGAGCAGCTGGATCATGATCTATAGCAATCGGACGACTGAAGGCTAACCGACGGTGAAACTTCGTCGCCGAAGTACAGGGATGGTGGAGATGGAATCGTGGGAGGCCAAGGAGTCCATCCATGTGGTCTGATCGAAGAATAGTGGCGTCCAGGCGGCGAATTGGAGGTCGAAGGTGAGGTTGGAGTATGTTGATTAAGGCAGCAAACAAGGGTTTTGATGGCGGCGGAAGGTTTCATGACGTCAAGGGGAAGCTTTTGGAGGTGTTGCAGGGCGGCGGGAGGCCAGGGATGAGGAGATCGGCGATGGCAGAGGAAACAGGGGGGCTCACTGGCATTGGAGGAGGTGGTATGGAGGAAAGCGGAGCGGTCAGTTAGAAAGAGAGCTCAATGGCGATGGTGTTGGTGCTGATTTGGAAGGACAGGAGTGACCGGAGGGGTGGCAATGGGCGGTGGGTGGTGACAGCTCGGGGACCAGCCGCTGGAAGCCATGCGGAGCCGCGACGATGAAGTCTTCATCGTCCTGCCTCAGATCGAACCTCGATCGAGCCACGGTGCTGGGAGAGAGAAAAATCGAGGAAAATTAAAAAAAATGGAATTTTTTTTCGGAAAAGTGTTGGAAAAATCATAAAAAAATTACGAAAAATCCTAAAAACTCAGGAAAAATTATAAAAACTACTGGGCTGCCTCTCAGGAAGCGTGGGAATTTAAAATCTTTCGCTAGACGTCTCGTAAGGGTCAGTTATAAAATGAATCTGTCAGATTGATGGACTCGATCACACCACCCAGAATAATGTCCTTCACATAATGATTTAAGCCATACCTGACCCACAATATATCAAGTATTTGATGATGTAAATCTATTAATTTTTTCCTCCCAACAAGTGTATTAGAAACCCCGCCCTCTATAAAACACAAACCATCGTCATATTTCATCTTACAACCAGGTCTGCGGTATGTGTCCCCCATGGTAATGGAATTATCATTGAGATGAACTGTAAGTGAAGGGGTAGGAGGTTTTAATTTTAAAATAGATGTTGCAAGTATGGATGGTGGTGCAGATATAGGTAAAGGAGGAGGTGGTGGTTCAACTTTAGAATGTATTGACATCTCTGTGCATAAGTGTGTTTCAATATAATCAGCACAAAAATGTCTAGTGTCTAAGGTAATGTCAAATAAGGATGAATCAGAAATATAGACACAAGCATTGATAATATCAACAACAAAACAATCATTATTTACAGGCAAACTTGCATCCTTAAATATATTCAGATGTTTCTTCATGTTGTCAAAAGAGACAGCCATAACACATGTACGACAGTCAATACAAGCATTTGCAGTAGCTAGAAAAGGTCGAACTAAGATAATGGGCATAGATTTATTGCAAATAACGCCGAGCTCCATGTCCAAGACAATGAAATCAACCAGAAAGAAGAAGCTATCAACCTTAACCAGCACATCCTCCAAGATACCTCGCGGTGGCTTGATGGATCTATCAGCTAACTGAAGGATTACTGTCGTAGGTTTCAAATCATTCATGCCAATATTATGATATAGGAAATATTGCAGTAAATTAATACTAGAACCAAGATCAAGAAGAGCACCATCAATATGATAGTCTCCTATACAACAAGAAATAGTTGGGGTGCCTGGATTCTTAAGTTTTGGTGGAATGTCATACTTCAGGATCAAACTTACATGTTTCGTAAGAAAGGTTTTCTTACAGACCTGAGATTTGGATTTCCGTTTTTGGGTACAAAGGTCTTTCAGAAATTTTGCATAAGAAGAGAACTATCGTGTGAGGACCCGTTCCTCTAACCTGGCTCGACCGCATGGGTCGAGGGCCATTCCCTGTTGGTTTGGTTTCACGTCGGGTGCGATCAGGTTGATCGTGTTGCTCTTGTGACCCCAGGGGCAATTTGGTAAATTGCGCCTGGTGGTCGATTTCACACCCGCATAACGCACACACGGCCTTGGATTGATGTATGTGAATGATTAGGACCTTAAGGGTGCCTCCGATCAGAAGATCGGAGCTCGATCGGGAAAGATCGAATCGGACGGCAGAGATCAGATCCTGATCTCTATAAATACCCTGACTTTCTCTCTCTTTCCTTTCTCTTTCTTTCTTCTCATGTCGTTGTCTCTCTCTCTCTCCCCTGCCGGCTGTGCTAG
The DNA here is from genome assembly GCA_963920575.1 of Narthecium ossifragum. Taxonomy (NCBI): domain Eukaryota; kingdom Viridiplantae; phylum Streptophyta; class Magnoliopsida; order Dioscoreales; family Nartheciaceae; genus Narthecium; species Narthecium ossifragum. The sequence goes on along the minus strand of OY986964.1, from coordinate 10,140,785 downwards.
GGCTCCGGGTCGCGATCTTCGAGGAGCGGATCTTGGCGATCGAGCTTGGGGGATACGTGGAGGAGTTGCCCCGCTTGTTCAAGTAGGTGTTTCTACCCCGATCGTGTGGTCGGGTTTACCTAGGATAGGTTTATTGTGCTTTTGATGTAGTTGTGCATGGTAGAATGTTGTATAACTTAATATGTTAGTGTTATGGTTTGCTTGAAGTGTTTCCACCAGTTGGTTTCGTATTTTATCGGACGATTCTTGTTTTGTCGCCGATTTGTCGATTTTTGACCGTTTAGACCTAGGTTTGAGTTTTAACCGTCAAAATCCTGTTTTCTTCGTACCAATAGTTTCACCTTTATATTTTATGCGTGCATGCAAAGTTTCATCGAAATCCGATAAGCTTTGATAGATCAAATCTAAGAGATTGGATTCCTGGTACTGTTCTTAAGAACTGTGCGCCATGCCCGATGGTCGACCGTCGGCCCGACAGTCGACCATCGGATCGACCATCAGGTGTTGGCACGCTTAATGCTGGTCTCACGGTCGACCGTCGCATCGACCGTGAGGCTCTGTCTCGTTTTGGGTCTCCTAGGGTTGATGTTCCAATCGACCGTGGATCCTTACCTTTTTCCCACCTGGCCTCAGAGTCGACCATCGGATCAACCGTGAGGCTCTGTCTCGTTTTTGGCTTCCCAGGGTTGATGTCCCGATCGACCGCGGCCCTTATGTTTTTGCTAAATTTTGGTCTCACGGTCGACCGTCGGATCGACTGTCGCTTCAACCATGGCCTCACGGTCGACCGTCGCATCGACCGTGAGCCCCCGAACAGTGTTTTCTGGCTTCCTTTGATTGATTTTCGTTCATGATAGATATCTATTCATGTTAGGAAGCATGCACACTATTATCACATGGTTTTCGAAGGATTTCGATTGAGATCGGGAATTTGATCTCGGGTTTACCCTCTTTGGCGAATCTTTAGTTTGTCTTGCATTTAAATACCTAGTTGGATGGTAAACTTCAATGCTTCTTGCTTGCTTAGACGTTTGCTAGCTATGAGCGCTAGCTTACATTGTATTGTGGAAGCTTAGCCCGCTACCGGCGTGTGTCGAGGGCTATTGTATAACTATTGAACTCATAAATGTTGTTGTGACATATAAAAATAACTAGGTTAGATGTTTGCATAGGTTCATGCACTATATGCATTAGAGGTATTTCAAGTTAGGCGGGGCGATGGGTTGATCGCCGATCCGAGGCTCTCAGGTAGCTCGGATCTAGCCCTAGGACCGTGGCTGAGTAGTAAGGTTTAGGACGTGATTGTATTATTGGAATTTTCATGTTATCGAGGATATGGTTTAGTCAGCTGCATTATGTCATCCTTGAGGTTTAGAGGTCGTGACACTTCTTCAAGGTCAAGAGCTAAGGATAGTTGTCGATGTCCCTGACATGGTCCCCAGGCAGTGGTTTTCTGCTAGGTAAGGGTGATCCTACCAGTTTTTGTTCTTGTTCCTCCCATCGTGTTGGTTGATGTTCCCAGCGTGCTCGGTTAAGAAGAGTAGGATCCCTTGGGGAGTTGATAGGGGTTATGGGACCCCGTGGCATTTCTTAGACTCAAGCGAAGAGGTATCACAGTTGTTGTTTTCCTTCCTTCATTGTGTCGTAGAGTAGAACCCTACTGAGCTTGTCGCTCAGTCCTACCCGGGCTACGTTTTGCAGGTGCAGGCGCCAGTTCTTCTTCAGGAGAACCAGCTAGATCAACTTTTGGTGGCGCAATGATTTCCTGAGGTGCTTGAGATTGCTGTGGGAGATCAATTCTACTTTTGATAAACTATGTATATTACAGACATCCGTCAAGGATTTTGGGTTAAATGTTTAATCTTTCCCCTTGGAGGAGTTTTTTATAAGAATTTGTACCGAATGTCTAAATAGTACAACTTGATGTTATTTTAATTGAATCATGTTTCTGCTAGTCTTGAGTTGTTGAATATTTGAACTACAGTTTTATCCTTGAAAGTAAATTTGTTCAAATCACCTCTGCTTTCCGCATTATATCAGGCCAGATTGGATGTGAATAGTAATAGGAACCCTCATACCTCGGCCTGGATGGGTTTTCTGAGTCGGGATGTGACATGTTGGATGCCCTCTAATAGTGGTATGTTGATGTTAACTCGCTTGAATATCTCAGTGATTTCCTCTACATATGATTTCTTATTGGGTCTGCAGGAAGGATCCATAAGTGCATGAGGAAAAGGTACTTTAGGCACATATCTAGCAGGATCAGGCTCCCTAGAATCAGATGAATTATATTCAGGTGGTATATGAGAGTAATCATGGGGTGGGGCCGATCGATCGATCGGATGGACCGGCTGGTTCGTCTACTTTATTATCTATTGTTTTGCCGCTTCTAAGGGTCACTACAGCTTTAGCACATTCTAAGTTTGAGCTTTCTACATAATGGTGACCCCTAGGATTAGTCACAGGTTGACTAGGCAATTAGCTCTCCTCTCTCTTAGCTACCGTGTTAGCTAGTTGCCCTAATTGTGCTTCTAATTTTGAAACGGATTGAATCGTTGAGATAAGTTGTTTTTTTATCAAGGAGACATCACCTTTGATGATTGAAATTTCATCCTTCACAGATGACATGTCCCTATTGATATCACCCATCATCTCCAAAAGTGTACTCATAATTGCAGTCATGGTGGACTCAGTAGATGATTCAAGAGGAGGAGGCTGAGATATCTTTCGCTGATAAGGTGGAAGGTATCCAGGATTTTGATGCACTTGAGGTTTAGAAGGGTAAGAAAAAGTGGAGGAGGAATTAGCAGTATTACTCTGTCCTGAAAAGGTTCCTGGTTGTGGTGGTGTCCAGGTCAAGTTAGGATGATTTCTCCAACCAGGGTCATAGGCATTGGAATAAGGATTGTGTTGAGGTTTAGAGAAGCCATATGTTGCATTAACGTGTTCCTGAACAAAGCCAGGGAAGTTGGGGGCCAAGTTACAGTCAATGATATGATATTGAGGACTAGAGCAGATGACACATGTCTCAGTTGGAGTCTAAAACGGTGTATGAGCAAAAGATTGACCAAAAGTTTGACATGTTTTTAGCCGATTCAAATCTTTAGTTAGGAAGGCTACTTGTGCGGAGAGACTTTGAAGTTCAGAAATTTCATGAGTTCCCCTAAAATTACGAACAGTGGAAGGTCGATTCCTATAAATTGAGGCATTATGTTGTGAGTTCTCAACAAGATTATTATATATTTCCCAAAGCTCAGTCCAAGACTAACTAAGAACAACACCCCCTAAGCAAGTTTCGAACATAGTTCTATCTCGATCATTGAGACCGTTATAGAATGAATGGGCTAGCTGCCATTCGGGTACCTCATGATGAGGACATCCTCTCAAGAGGTCATTGAATCTTTCCCAAGTCTCATGAAAAAGCTCATCCTCGTTTTGCTTAAAAGAGATAATCATGGTACGATAATTTTGGGTTTTGATGATGGGAAAGTATTTCTTAAGAAAGGCATCCTGAAGTTGGTCTCATGTTGAAATCGAATTTGGTGCTAGGGTTTGACGCCAATGTTTAGCTTTATCTTTCAATAAGAAGGGAAAAAGCTTTACTCTAAAAGCATCATCGTTAAAGTGCTCAAGTTTAAACATGGAAAGAATTTCAAGGAAGTTGGCTATGTGTCCATAAGGGTCCTCATTCTCACGCCCATAAAAAGAAGGTAAAGCAGTAATCCAGTTTGGCTTAATCTCATAATGTGTAGTAGGAATAGCAAGTGGGTTGATACAAGAAGAATAGGTGTAAGGTCAAGGTAGAAAGTGATTCCTAATAGGGACTCCTATATTGTTATTGTGGTTCATGTTTTCCCCACTGTTTTCATTATTATTTCCTGCATCTAAGGCTATTGTGTAGAAAGAATCAGGAGATAAGTCAGGATTCTCAATTTTAGGGTCAAAAGGTTTTAAAGGAAAACTCAGGGCTCTTCTACAGTGCATACAGATTTATGCATACCCCAGAAATAAAAAGAAAAAGAAAATAGAAGTTTCGGAGGAGAGGCGAAAACCCGGAATACTGTAGCAAAAATGAAAAGTTGCAGGTTAGAAGACATACCTGAGTGCCACGTGGACGATTCATCATCTGGGAGGTCGATCGATCGGTTTACTGATGATTGATCGGTGCTTTGGCCGTTCGATCATTCGTCACAGCTTAGTAGGCAGATTGCACAGTTCCGATCGACCGGATTCAGGTCCGACCGATCGCTCCAGCCGGCGAGGAGACTTCTGCTTCCAAGAAAATTTCCGATTTAATGCTGGAAAAATTCAAGAAAATGTCAGATAAATCCTTAAAAGTGTAAAATAAATAAAGGGAAAAATAAGAAAGATAAGAACCTAACTAGGCAAAGCAAAAGAGTCAAGAGAAAATCAATCAATCAACCGTCGAACTCCCCGGCAACGGCGCCAAAAATTGATGTGTTGCAAACGTGTCATTAAAGCGCAACAAACTTCAATCAAAATATAATCTTTATTCTATCACTATACTACAGAGTAGATTAGTGGTGAAGTCCAGAGTCGATCCACAGGGAAAAACGTTGGAAACCAAAATCAATTATCAAAACTATAAAACTAACCAAAGGTAGTAATCATAAGATTGAATTAGCTAAAGCTATCTAAAAAAAGCAAGTAAAAGTTGTTATTAAATCAATGACAAAGATACCTAGGGATTAATCAATCCACCTTAGTTTCACATTCTGTATTCTTTAGTTATCCTCTTGTATCATTCTCTAAACATTATGGATCATATGACTACAAGCTCACATGAATGCCTAAAATAAGATTTATGTTTCTAACGGCATAGCCTATTTTTCTAGGCATAGATTGTTTTCGGTCCTATGATTACTTTAAGTTATACTACTCCTAATGACCTTGGCACAACCTATCCTAACTTAGCATAGCCTATCTCACTAGCAAACCATAAATCAATGAAAACCATCCTATGAATCTCTATAATCAATCACAGAAATCATGTAGGACTGAAAGTACATCAAGGAAACTCTATTCCTTCAACTCTATTAACAATAAAAATCAAATTCATAAGATCATGTCTTGAGAAGAATACAAGATTCAAACGAAAGAATACAAAATGTTACACTATGGTTTCATGAGATCCCTAAGTTTAGAAATTAGCTACTCATCTTTTCGGAAAGATCCATAGGAGTTGAGAAGGAAGCCATCAATCCCCGTGGAAAGATCTCCGTCTTCAAACCCTAGCCTTCTCCTTTTTCTCTCTAATTTTTCTCCCCAAAAGATCAGAAATTCAGATGGAATAACCCTATTTATAGGAGAACTCCCGAAATTAGAGTTTTGACTAAGTTAGACTTCTATTACAACTCGAATTTCCTGAATTAATTCTGGTAGTCTTATTCCGAGCGTAACTGGGTCTAATCTGTCCGAAATCTGAAACCTTATCCAACACTAAAGTTATAGATTGGGAAGTTCTCTGTCAGCGTCCAAAGACTTCATAATATTTAGAGTTATCTAGAATATTTGAAGAATATTCTTCTGAACATTGACGGACCAGTTTCTAGCATTTGTATATCTTTGTATTCTTCAACACTTGTTTCAATCCATAAGGAATCTCACAAAGTATCCAAAATGAAAGTTATATCTCTTGAAGTATTTTATCATGTAGTAAATGTTCAGAATATTTTCACTTATATAGAATTTCTGCCGATTATTCTCCTGACATGCGACGAAACTGTCTTTATCACATAAATTCATCTTTTTAGCCGAAAATCTTGTATTTCTTCTCAAATCATGATTAAACCTGAAATCAACTAACAAGCTATTAAATAGAACTACTCTAAGCTTAACAGAGGTAAATTAAGGGGTTTAATTACACATAATTCATGACTCATCACCCACTGCAACCTATCAGCAGAGACAAGTACATCGATTAAGAAAATCAAAGGAGAGTGTTCGTCATCCTGTCTCTTGCAGGCCCGCACCACTCTACTCGGCCCTTCTCCTCTACAGTTCCATGCGATCAGCCTATTCATGATCCAACCTCTTCGGGTCCATTTCGCAAACATGAATATGATGAATTAGCTGAATGAGAAATCTGTGGAATTTACTGAATGAGGAATGAGGTAAATCTGGTGATTCTGTGGATTTTGGTTATGTTGTTTGGTTGGTTTGTATGGGATGAGTTGAATCTATTGATTCTGGTGTTTGGCTTGTTTATTATGGATGAGTTGAATTTGCTAATTCTGTGGATCATGGTGTTTGGTTCATAAATCTCTGAATTGGAACCGAGTGAATTTTGACGGCATGCTAATAATAAAACTTTAGGTTTTCTTCAAATTAAGACATGTTTTCCAGTATAATAATAATAATACCCACGAGATATAGTTAATTATCAACTTATAAATGTTCAAAGATCTAATAAGTCTTACAAAGTAATAATTAGTTGAAAATTACAAAGTTTTCAAGTTATACATGCCTCGTGCATAAGTCCTTATCAACTACTTAACCACAAGTAAACCGATGATAACAACAATACATGAAACACAAAAGAAAAGAAGACAACATAATAAGGCTTCATTGTGGCCTTTCTCCGTAGCATTCTTATCTTCATTTTTTGTAGCAAAACATTTCTTGTCTTCATTTTTGAAATATTCAAAGTAGGCTTGTTCCGCATCCTCCATTGACCTGTACTTCTTATAGCAAGCCCCAGAGAATCCTGAAACCTGTGCATGACATTCTTCCCAAGTTTTATAGATGCCTTGTCTTCTCCCTCTAAATACCACATAGGAGGGAGCCATACCTATACGACAAATACTATCATACGAGTAAGAACCAGAAGTTTGAAAAAAAAGCAAATTAGGATTCATAGCATAGTGAAGGCAATAACATCATTTTTTGACTCACAATCAAAACAAAGCCATAATAACTGCAAGCATAGCAACATCTATGAATACAAGTAACTAATAGACAAAACAAGCAGAACTCATGCGGACTTCTTGCTGTTAAGTGGTGTGTTTTGTTTGGTTTCTTGGCCCTCTGGCTCATTTGATAAAATAATATGAATAAAACACCAAAACTGTTTAGCTACTTGGACGGCCTTATTTCAACCACTTTTGGCATATTTCGGTTTTTCGTTGTAAAATATAACTAGCGAGTTGGCTTTGCAGCAGTACCTGTTGTTTAGTGGCTGAGAAACAAATTTGATGAAAGTAGGATCATTAGCAATTTAGCAACATTTATGCATGCTAGGAAGAGTTCAAAAATAACTGAAGTACATCCTGCAACAATGGAGAATAGTCTAACGAGCAACTAATAATTGTTCTATTTCTTCATTTTGCATAAATCGGCATATGATGTTGGCATGAAACATATATGTTTGCATATTGGCTTGTCGTCTAGCTTGCAAGAATTATGTGTGCATGCACCATTCAAAAGAAGCTCAATATGTACTCATGCATGATAAACTAAAGCTCTAGCTACCTCAACCATCAGATACATAACCAACCTAAAATCCCCAAGCCTTCACCAACAAAGCTTCAAACTGAAGTTGAATATCAAATGTTTGGAAACTAATCGCTAGGCAGACGAAGGAAGTGATATCATGTCTAGGATGCAACCACATCCCTCTCCTTGGAAACAGCCGCAGACTTTTTATTATATTTCCTCATGAGCTTCTCCAGCCCTGGTTCATAGTGAAGCTTCAGTACAATAGTCCCCCCTGCTGCAATTGCCAATGCTGAAAGTAGACAATTGTGTCATAAATTGAAATTTATGTAAGCTAGGTCATGCATACGTTTACAATTGTGTCATTAATTGAAAAATATCATTCATTTATAGGAATATTGCATATGACAGTCACAAACCACCAATAACTGCATGAAAAAATCAAGGTCCTAGAAACTATGAAGTGTTCGACAGTTAATGTTGCACAAGCAATTTTATTGCCAAAGAGTTAATAGTATGCCATTGCCAGGTACCTCAAACAAGCAGATGACAGTGTTCTTCAAGTATTCTAACACAACTAGCTTACAGACCAAACATTAGTTCACAGACCAAATAAAACAGTTTCCCACAAGCCTAGAAATTAAATTCTCCAAATTATAGCTCTATAAAAACTGCCCGAAAAGCACTTAACCCACATGAGACTAATTACTAGGACCACTTCTTGCACTAGTTAGGTATTTGTCAATCCATTTCTTGTGGTAGCGAGTGTTCTTCCCTAAAAAAGATCTAGCTTCTGTATCATTTTTCATAAGTGTCCACGAGATCCTCCTCCTCGTAACCATATTCAACCATACCCGTTACCTCCAAAAATAGTTCCTTGTTGAATTCTTGTAGCCTTGAAGCCTTCATAGTTTCATTGATGGTATCTAGTTTCAAAAACATCGTATCAAACTTCTTATCCATATCTAACACCCTCTTTCCCCGATTGCTCTTCCCCCTCATAGTATTATTAGGTGTCACTGAGGGAGGCCGAAGAGAGGTTTCATCATCCATGGCTTCAGTGTTGAGATCATCACTATCATGGGCACCTCGGGGCATCAAGGGAGTTTCGGATGTATCCATATAAAAAGCACTGCTACTGCCGTCTTGAGATGCAGCCAATGGATCCGCGAAGCCACGTGCAAATGATCCTCGCGCTTGGCTGTCACCCAAAATGATCTCCATGTCATCATATCCAACAATTGGCTTGTTAATGAAGAGGGCATCATCGGGGTTGGCCTGAAATATAATAAATCATTTGGAATAATTCAATTAGGATAAATCAATTATGATAAATCAATTAGGCTTGTGAATGACTTCCATGTGACTTACTGCTATCCATGTTGTAGCCTCGTCTACGCCCACGGTAATCACCTTCGTATCTCGATCAAATTCAATCCCACTTAAAGCCTTGATCTTTGTGATCCATCTCCACTTTTTCTTGTACAATCGCAAGTGATTATTAATGTTATTAACCGTGATAACCTGCTGCCATTTCTCTGACATGGCAGAAGCTGCCGCTTTAAGAGCGGTAGTATGCAGTTCACCATGCTCTGTGGCCAGTTCAGCTAGCTTTTTCAAAAAAAAATTCATCTCTCCCATCATCCCACCGTAATTGATTAACTACCTTCTTTCTTTTCTCATTCTTCCTATTATTGTCCTCCGTTGCCTCAGGCTCCATTCCTTGATATAAAAGTGAAGATAAACAAAAATAGACATCCAACATTATGTAGAAAAATAACAATATAGATAAACAACATAGACAATCAAGAAGAAGTTGATAACAAGCATTGTCATTCAACAATACAACTAAAAACAAATGATGCAAATTCGAGAGATAACAAAGTATTTAAGTTACATAGTACTAAGATCAACCAATAGAGTATTATTGTTTGATAGCCCAACAAGAAGAAATTTCAATCTGACAAAGTACACAATACAACATGCCAATACACGACACACAATCATAGCATGCTATCCCTATTCACCCACATCTGTTGGGTGATAGCTTCTCTCTTCCTAAGCCATCTTGATGTCTCTGCTCTTTCCTCTCTTCTTGTCCTCGGAGCGGGACAAACCGGAGGTACCCAATCGGTTTCCAACGGTATCATGCTATCACCTCTGAAGTCTATGATGTAATTATGGAGAATACAGCATGCCAGTACAAGGTTTACTTGTATTGGAAAAGGATAAAAAGGTATGGATGTCAAAATTCTAAACCAATTCTTAAGAGCTCCAAATGCTCGCTCAACAGAGGTCCGAGCTGAAGAGTGGATATAGTTGAATAGTTCTTTTGGCGAAAAAGGTTGTCGTCCGCTAAAGTCTTGTAAATGATATCAAAATTCACGATACGAAGCAATAAAACCGGGTCTCGTCGAATACCCCGCATCGCACAAATAAAATTTTCCTGTCAATATCAATGTATTAAGCTCAAGCAATTGATTACATCGCAAATAACGACTTAATTGATCCGTACAACTCACCTTCTGGGACGGTAAGCCCGTTAGGCCTCTCAAGAGCGTCATGAAGTACTAAGGCATCATGCGCAAACCCCTCCCACCCAGCAAGAACGTAAGTGAATTTCAAATCAAAATCCACCGCTGCTAAGACATTCTGCGTTAGGTGGCCTTTCCTACCATTAAAGGAGGTGCAATATTTGGAGGCACGAAAGCATGCACATGTGTTCCATCTATTGCTCCAACATAATCGTGAAGTGTATTTTTATGTTATTCATCACAAATTATCATGTACCAAGGGTTGTTGAGATGGAAGACTTATAGAGGTGTTCAAATACATACCTTGAAATAGGTATATTTTGGCCTATTTGCTATGTATGATTGCGTTGCAAGTGGTGGAGGCTTGACATAATTATTCCGAAGAGCTCCTATAGCAGCTAGGATTTTATTAAAATACCTCGACACTGTCTCGCCAAATCTCATGAAGTTGTTTTTTATCACCCTGTTGCGCACGTTATATCAGAGCCGGTTCCTAGCCGGAAATTGTGCCAGCAAGGACGCTGGGCCTCCAAGGGGGGGTGGATTGTGAGGCCCGCTGGGTCTACCGTGGGACAAGATGCCTACGCCTGGAGGGCGGGGCTGAGTCGGGTAGTCGGGTAAGCAATCCCACAACGCCTGGGTATGGTCCGGGGTTCTATAAAAGTATATAGTAAGCCCTTAATAGACACAACGCGTTTTAAAGCAGTGCTGGCAGTGATCCGCTAGAAAACTCCAAGGTTAAGCGTGCTTGCGTTGGAGCGGTCCCGGGATGGGTGACCTACTGGGAAGTTTTCCCAGATTTTTGCGGTGAGCCAAAAGCGGACAATATTGTGTCGGGTGGGGCCCTCGGGTGGATCCTGGTCGTGGAGGGCCGGGGCGTTACACGTTATGTCCAAGTATGTGTAGGAACATCAACATTTGCTCCTCTATAGTTGTGTAATGTGCTTGCGTTGGAGCGGTCCCGGGATGGGTGACCTACTAGGAAGTTTTCCCAGATTTTTGCGGTGAGCCAAAAGCGGACAATATTGTGTCGGGTGGGGCCCTCGGGTGGATCCTGGTCGTGGAGGGCCGGGGCGTTACACGTTATGTCCAAGTATGTGTAGGAACATCAACATTTGCTCCTCTATAGTTGTGTAACGTGTATTCTTTAGAAGCTGCCTATCCCGCAATATTTTGCACAACGCCATAAAAGGTTCTCTTCTCATTCTAACCATTTCAAGACACACCTCATCCGTGGTCAATCGGTCGATGTAACTGGCCCTTTCTACTCCTCTATCAATTACAGGGGTACGTTCCATTTCTAGGGCATCGTAAAACCAAACCATGAACATATAGCAAGTGACCATGGTTTGGATTATTATAGCATGTCTTTGTTGCTCTTCAGCATACATATCATCCATCTACAAGACATGGAGTATCAATCCTTATGTCAACAAGTAGAAAACTTAGAAATGATAACATGAATCATGATGTCTTCATGTTAGCCATATATTCCAAATTGCCTATAATTATGTCTGTCTTGTTCATCAACAAGAAAATCATAAAAAGAGGAACAAGAATCTAATCTACTTTGCATTTTTGTCATCAATCCCTATTAGCAAAGCTTCCAGATTAGCTATACAAAGCTGAAAGTCCAAGAGGAGGGGGGGGGGGGGGGGGGGGGGTTGAAATACAATAGATGAAAAACTAGATAGAATGCTAGAAGACTAGTATGCTTATATAGATATGAAAGCAATAAATAAAGCAAGTAATGAAGGATAAGAGAGAGTTAGGAGACTTGCACCAGATTTTATAGTGGTTCGGCAAACCTTGCCTACGTCCACTTCTCTCAAGGGCCTCCTTGAGGTTCCACTACTTGCAAGACCTCTTACAAGTTGTCCACCAAGCTTCCGGGTGCTTGGCAATCTATTCACCAAGCTTACGGGTGCTTGGTAATCTTACAATCTCTCCAAGCTCTCTCTTGGATATCTCTCACAAAGTCTACTTCACACTTGAAGTAGTTTTACAAAGGTTAAGCTCACAAATAAAAGGAATAAACTTGCTAGAATATTATTACAATAATCCCTTGGCTTCCACTAAGTCCTTTGCAAGTTTCCTAAATATTCTCTTTTATAGCTGAGTTTCAAAACCCTCCAAATAGCCTTCCAACGACTATTTTTTGTTTCTGCAACGGCTCTTTTAACGGCTATTTTCGTGACTGGCTGTCGACCATTGCATCGTCCGCCACATAGACCATCGAGTTCTTCTTGAGCCGCGGTCGTTCCACGCATCGACTTTCAAGCTTCACGGTCGACCGTCGCATTGACCATCACATCGTCCGTGAGGCTCTGTGAGGAAAAACACTTCCCAGGGTCGATGCCTCATTCGACTGTCGCTTCTCCTCATAAGGTCACATAGGCCACAGTCGATTATCCCATCGACCGTCAGCCTAAAACCTATAAATAACCTCTGCGGTCAATCTACTATCGCCCGCCATTCTCCACGGTCAACCTCTTCATAACCCGCAGTCGATCCCACGGTCGACCGCCGCATCGTCCGTGGATACTAACATTTCTCAAATATGAAAGTTAAAACATGTTTCCAACATATATTCTATCACATATATATTTCATCATTTAAGAACATATTAGCATCACCAAAACATCATCAAAACACCATTAGGACTAACAAAAGCATGGAAAATAAAAGTGGCAGTCTTCTGAAAACAAATCTTTAGAAACAAGCATCTCATATGACATTGGAGCTCTTGTGACATTGAGAGGTCCAATGCAAAGAACATCATGCAAAAGAAACCAAAGAATAGGGGAACATGAAGACATCTTGATTCTGGAAAAGGGGATCAGACAAAACCAGATAGTAGGAGATCAAATATGCCATAACAAAGGCCAAAGGTACAACTCATGAAAAACGAATCAAAATACAGACACAAATCATATAAATGTTGCAAAAAAAAATTAGGGGATCAAACAGATGGGAGGGCATTAGCCATCAAGAAACAATAACCAACATATGAATTAAAAGCTCTCGTTACATGGACAGCGAAAACATATCAACATACAAGGCATCAAGCATCAGTGGCAAAAATCAAGACATAAATCGAACGAAATCAAGGCATAAATCATGAGCTCTCGTTACATAGAGAGCAGAAAAAATCAAGACAATAGATGGGGATAAGGTATTAGAAAGACCTTAACTATAGGATGAGTTCCTCAGATCAGAAGCAGTAGACCCATAGCTCCTAGAGCGTCGGCACCGGTGAGGAAGAAAGGCAGAGAGGAAAGAATGATCTCAACCTAGGGAGGTGAAGGATGGAGGAGATCTCGTCAGATCCGGATAGAGTAGAGGTTGGGTAAGGTGGAGGATGGAGGAGATGATCTATGGGGGGTGATCGCTTGAGGTTGGAGGAGAAGATCTAGGTTGGAGGAGATGATCTATGGCTAGATCTCGTGTTGAAGGTTGAAGGAGGAAGAAACCATTGCCGAAAAAGCTCGAGATCTAGGACGACGGAACAAGGAATGCTTGAGAGATCAGCCGCCTCTCACCATCACGAGGAACATCTTCAGCGTCTTTGGGCAAAGGATGGAGCTGTGTGATCCCGAGTGATCCCGGCTTTCGAATAAGCATCGTGGGCTGCGGGTTTTTCACATTCCACATGCGATGAGGAACGGCGTCCCCTCGATTTGAGTGGACGCAGTGATTCATAAAACTCGGAATCCGAACCCGGTCGAATACGCTGGATTCCGAGTCACATTTTGAGCCAAACATAAGAATAGGATGGATTCGGAATCCTCCCATCGTCTAATCCACCTAATCCTCCCCATACCATGGTTGCCAAATGGACCCTTCATGCACCGGTTGCTAGTCCGGCGTGTTGTTCGGCCGCTGCCACTTCTTCATCTTGGGAAACATGGCTATGCCCCCCCCCTCTCAACCACTTCCATCACCATACCCTGTTATCAACCTCATCCTCCTCCTTCTCCATGGCATCCGCAAAGCAGTGTGACTCAAAGATTGATGTATCCACGTGTAGAGCACTCGGTAGCTTTCCCATCCCCTCCTCATGCTGAGCGTCTAGCTCCTCCTCCATCGCTACTGGACCAGCACCAGTGGCCGGTAGGGGGTGAGCCGTGGGAAATCGAGGCTTTATAAACATATCCATCCGGTTAATACTCCCCCACCCTGGTCGCTATCCCGGTAGCCTATCAAGGCCCTCCTCCACTACTGCAGGCCGCCACAGTTGCTTCACTCCTTGGGTGATATGACCCACCCCCACATACTGACCTCCTGGCCCACTACGAGAGGCTAACTGCAGCCCAAGCTCGCTACAAATGCCACCGGCCTTCCTATGCGGCTACGCCCATACCCTACCCATTACCATCCGCTGACACATGCCGACCACCATCGCCTTGATGACCCCCACGTGGCCCTTGTCTCAAAGCTTCCCCTAGTCCTATAGCACCCCCCGACCGCTCGCTGTATTTAGTCTCCGTCCCCCGCCCTGCCACCGTGGCTTACCCTTTGCACCCACTACCACTGCCGCCGACAACCTCTGAATGACGATGCGTCGACGCCCCTCCTCAGTACGACCTCCACCACACCCAGAGCTTGGCCTCGAATTAGCGTCCACGATTGCTGCTCTCCCTTTCACCATGCCACGTGTCCGGATCTGATCCTCCCCAGGTATGGCTTGTCCCATCCCCCTGGCCTCCGCTCTTACATGCAAAGTTGGATCTATGAAAGCTGAAATTTGATAAAGGTTTAAATTAATTAATGACATGGCAGTGAAGACCCAATCAGACCGACTGGAGCGATGGATCGGATTTTAGTTCGATCGGTCGCTCTGATGACGTCATCAACCCGAAATTTAGGAAAATTAGAGTTTAAGTTCAAGGTCATTAGGAGTAGTATAACATAAAGTAATCGTAGGATCAAAGAAAACCTATGCCAAGAAAGATAGGCTATGCCGTTAGGAACATAAATCTTATTTTAGGGATTCATGTTAGCTTGTAGCCATATGATCAATAATGTTGAGAGAAGGGACCAAGAGGTTAACTAGAGAAGATTGAAGGTGAAGCTATGGTGGATTGAGTATTCCCTAGGAAATTCATAACTTGGTTCAAATCCTGATCACTTTACTTGCTTTCTTAGATAATTCGACCAACCTTTTGATTACTCCGCTTAGGAATCAGTTTCCAGAATTGATTTCACTTTCCAATGTTTTCTCTGTGGATCAACTCTGAACTTCACCACTAGTCTACTCTGTAGGATAGTGATAGAATAAGGATTATATTTTGATTAAAGTTTGATGCGTTTTAACGACGACGTTTGTTAGCAATCAATTTTTGGCATCGTTGCCGGGGAATTCGACGATTAACTAATTGATTTTGTCTTAACTTGGTTTCTTTGTTTAGTTAGGTTTTTATCTTTCTTAATTTTATCTTTCTTTATTTTACACTTTCTAGGATTTTTCTGACAAATTTCTGGAATTTTATCAACATTGGAACGGATTTTTCTTGAAGGAAGCATCTCACCCACGGCTTGGAGCGATCGGTCGGACCCCAAACCGACCAATCGGAACTACGCAGTTAGGTAAGTTTTCTAAATTCAAAATTTTTAGTTTCGATCGTTGTTTTCTGGGTTTTTTCCTTTTCTCTGAATCTTTTTTTTTCTTTTTCTCTTTCTAGTTTATGATTTTGCATGCATGGCCAAATATAATATGTCACCAGGTGATACATCATGGGATTATCACACGCGCTCGATATATGCACCTGCTTATATTAATGACACATACGGTTTCTCAAATCTGGCATATAATTCACATTCATATACTTATAATCCGAATATTAGAAATCATACATACCCCAGTTGGCAATTTCAAGGTTATCAACCCCCTAACGTTCAACCATGGAATATAGAAACACCGGCCCAAAATTCAGCTCCTTATTTTGATCAGCAATATCCTCCACAACAACCCTCTGACCCGACTTTGAACACAATCATGACTACTCTTGCAAACATGAGTGCTAGCATGAATAACATGAATGCAAACTTTAAGGCTAACATGATTGAGCTTAAAAGTGAGATCGCATTGATGAGAGGCAATGTTAATTCGAATGCTAAATCTATATCCAAAATAGAAACACAAATAGAATAACTAGCCCACATGGTTGATTCAAATTATGAGAATGAGGACTATGCAAATAATTACGTTCTGGCTGTTTGTGGTGACAATGTTGGTGCAGCTTATGTTTCTAATGAGAATGATGCATGCAATTTTGAGATGTGTTCTAATACTTTGTCGAATTATACAACTATGGACAATATTTTGCCGGCCCCTGAAAATAAGATTCCTGAATGCATACCTAATGAAACTGGACCTTATATGTATTTTGATCATGCTTTAGAAGCTAATTTGTTTAGTGATGAGGAGAATTGTTGTGATGAATTGCCAGTTTTACATGATGTGTTGAATGACGATGTAGTGCATATTTCCATTTATGGTAATCAGGATAAGCTCTTTAGTGAGATTCCATGTCAGAAACCTCAAATTGAGCCTCTACATTCTGCACTATCCATATTAGTTGAACGTTGTGAGGAGGAGAAACCTAACATGAGTGAAGACCATGTTAATTTCTATCGTCCTTTCATCAAAAATCGTATCAAATCTTCTCGTCCTGTGCACACTTTGTTTGCTATAGGTATTCCTATTTTTCTTGATGAAGCATGTCTGCATACCTTCACCATGATTCGGGCCATGTATTTCTTCACATGGAACTATCGGCCTCCTAAATCTTCTTTCGGGAGCGTCTAGCGAAAGACATAAAATTACGCGCTTTTTGGGAGACAACCCATTTTTTAGGAGTTCTTTTTAATTTTTAGGTTTTTTCCTGAGTTCTTAGGATTTTTCCATGATTTTTTCCCATTTTTTCATTTTTGTTTTGGAATTTCCTTATTTTTCCCATGAGTTTTTCCCTCTCCTTCTCGTTGCGGCTCACCAGCGAGCCACGGACTCATCGTCCCGGCTCATCAGCTCGTTCCCGAGCCGTCACCATCCATCGCCCATCGCCCATCGCCCATCGCCCCTCACCGTCCCTTCGGCCACCCTCATCCCTCCATTCCACCACCAAAACGTTCGCCATCATTCCAACCCGTCATCCACGGCCTAATTTCCTCTCGAAACTATCTCCTCCGATGCCGGTGAGCCCCTCGGCCGTCATCGAGACCCCCATCCACGGCCTTCCATTGCCCAAAAACACCTCCAGAACCTTCCTCAGGCCACCACGAACCTTCCTCCACCATCAAAACCATTCCTTGCCGCTTGGATCATCGGATTTAAACTCCAATGATCTCTACCCCTCCGACCACCTTTAATCCGCCGCCTGGAAGCCCAATTCTTTAATCAGACACCATAGGACAATTTCTTGGCCTCCCACGATCCTTTATCCACCTTTTCTAACCGTGATTGTAGCTTGGATCGGCGAAATCCAATTCCGACAATAAACCTCTCCGCGCCGGCCATCTCTGATCTCCCACCTGGAAGCTTCAATTCCACAATCAAACTACATAGATGAGTTCCTTAGGCTTCCAAGATTCTTCCTGTACCTTCCATGTCCTCAGGCGATGAAGTTTCACCGTCGATCATCCGCATGAGAACTTTCAGCTGTCCGATGGCTGCTTGACACGATCCAGGTACTAGAGTGATCCTATTTCTAATCGGACTGTCTAGATATTCAATTAAAACCATCACAAGCATTCACAGGTGTTCACTTTTCTCTATCTCCGCTAATTTCAAATTTTATTTCGTCGTGGGCTGCAGACCGTAGATGAGAAGGACCATACAGCGGATTACGAATAATTTGATTCTCTGCTTGGATGTTGTAGGTTTGTTATTTCTTTGTCCGTGATGTCTAGATGATGATCTATGATGCTACTGTAATCTCCTTTCCAGTCTCCTGTGCATTAGTTATTTTGTGTGATGGATGTTTGTAGAGATCAAAATATCATGAAAATACAAAGGAGACTCTGCTGAAATTTTCTATAATTCTAATACGTTTGTGAAGTTATAGGTGTTATATTTGATCTTTTTGGAAAGGTATATATTTTTGTAACAGGTTATGTTGGAGAAGGAAGTATTTATTCAATTATGACGGTGCCTAAACTTAAATTAGAAGAGAGATAAATCTATTTTTGGGGTGTTCATTATGGTTATCTCTACCCTTTACTTCTTGATTTATTTTTATGACTTAGTGTAATTGGGGATAATTACATATAAGTTGGGGGTAGCATTCATAAATTTCATTCTCATATTTGTTTTTTTTTTTTCTGGTAAGCAAATATTATACATCCCTTGAATTATATCAAAAAATGAAATTATGATATGATTTGACAAAGATGCATGTTTCAAAAATTTATGTAATGAATTATTCCGAGATTTGTATGCCATATAAGGGATAGTAAATTTTTGCTATGCATGATATTATTTCTATACTTTTTAGAGTGCACAAGAAGATTGATAAAGGAAATAATTAAGAAGCAACCCAGAGGTTGATGTAATTAATTGTGCCCAAATAACTTCTACTTCATATCATTGCGTTCATGTCACTCTCTTATTATTAATTTGCAGTTGACCTTCGATGCAAGCTTATTGCTCAGGCTGTTACATCATGTGAGCTGAGCATTGGATCTAATAACATAAATATATATATATAAAAACTTAATATGTAGTTTTCTCTATGTCAATAAGATTGGATCAACAGCTGGATGACAACCCAGTTGATCACGAAATTGCGAAAATTAAAGCCCTCAAATGATATGACAGATGATAGAGGAACTACCAAGTTTTCAGCTCGGTTTGAAAATGTGAGTTTATAGATTTAGTCTAATTAACAGGATATAGCTAGAATTATCCTTATAATAATTTTATTGGATATGATATAATTAGCTAAACATGCCAATTATTTCTAGTTTTAATAATTTTTCATGGTAATCTTTTGCTCTTGATCTAATTCTCTAAAGTTGTACATAATTACTCATATTTAGCATGTTCACAGGCCTAGCATCTGGTCCTCAATTAGTTTGGAACCCATAAGAATTCATTTTGGAGCGCAAAAGAAGAGTGAAAAAGGATATAATTGGTAAACAAAACAAATTAGGTAATTAATTGTGCCAAAATTATTTCTATTTCGTATATACCACTGTCTCCATTTCAGTCTCTTATTAACAACTTACAATTGCCTTTGGTGGATGTTAATTATGTTTGTCAATTCTGATCGTTTAGACTTTTACCATGATTTAAGGATAGCTTGACATATCCTAATGCACATGCTCACTTTCACATGTTAAGGGGTTGATATTAGATTCTAAACATGATATTAGGATAGATTTACAATTCTATATCATGGCAAAGAAAGTACATGAACAAATGCAATTATCTGAGTATGCGGGAAAAAAGGACTTTCAACTTAGTAACCGAGCAGTGTGCCTGGCCAGTATGGTGTTCACGTAAAACGGTTGAATTTCCTGGAATAAAAAAAAAAGAAAAAAAAAGAAGGGTTTTATACTTAGTAACTGGGCAAGGTGCCTAACAAGGTGTGTTGTTCGCGTAAAACAGTTGAAATTCCTGCAGAAAAAAAGGAAGGAAAAGAAAAATAAATAAAAACAAAGATTGTTATGTGATAAGTGGAAAATATGTGCTTGAATAGATTTGTGATCTTGAATAGTTGAAGTGTTTAGATATGATTGATACTCTGAAGCATGTGGAACCTCATTCACACACAGGAGTGTTAAAGTTATTTTTAATCGTGATTAAATATGTTGAAGTGTTGGAAATTTGTTATGACATGGTTTGACTTACTATATTTTTATATGAGTATGAGTTGAAGGGTATATTTATGGATATTATTTTTATTTCATGCATTAGAGTTGATTAATATTGTAATTGATTTCTGATGATATATTTAAGGGGATGTGTAGATGTTTGTGGGTGTCATCCCTGAAAACCCTCAGGAGACTATAACTCCTCCACTAGGGTAACCCAGGGGTTTAAAGGCTTGTTGCACATGCTAAGTGCAATCTTGAGACTTACGAAAGTGGCTAGTTCGACTTATTGCTTTCTTTTTATCTTTTCTTTGCTCGAGGACTAGCAAAGTGTAAGTTAGGGGGTGTGATAAGTCACTAACTATTCATAATTAAACCCCTTAAATTACCTTTGTTAGGTCTAGAGTAGGTGTATTTGATATCCTATTGTTTGATTTCAGGTCTAAGTAGGATTTGAGAAGAAATACAAGAAATTCGGCCAAAAATCACTAAATTATGCAAAAAGACTGCTTCGTCGATAGTTTTGAAATAAATCACCAGGAATTCTACAGAACTCTAAATATTCTGAAATTCTTCGATATAAAATAAGACTTCAAGTTCTACAACTTTCATATTGAACACTTTGTGAGATTCTCTATAAATTGGTACCAGTTTTGAAGCAAAGTTGGATCTATGAAAGCTGAAAATTGATAAAGGCTTAAATTAATTAATGGCGTGGCAGAGAAGACCCAGTCAGACCGACTGGAGCGATGGATCGGATTTGAGTTCGATCGGTCGCTCTAATGACGTCATCAATCCGGAATTTAGGAAAATTAGAGTTTAAGTTCAATTATAACTCCTAATTCCGGGATGAAGGGTTTCTATTACATAAAGGGGTTATTCTAGCAGAAAATTATCATCTTTTGGACCACTTTTGGGAGAAGGCTAGGGTTTTGAAGATGGAGATCTTCCCGTGATAATCGACAACTTCCTTCTCAACACCTATGGATCTTTCTCATAAGATGAGTAACTAATTCTAAACTTAGGGATATCAAGAAACCCTAGTGTAACTTTTGATTTTCTTTGGTTTGATTCTTATAAACGTCTTCTCAACATGATCTCATAAATATGGTTTTAATGATTAGAGATTTGAGGGAACAGAGTTCATTTGAAGTATTTTCAGTCACATAAGCTTTCTGTGATTGTTTATACAGATTTATGAGATGATTTTCATGTGATTTATGGTTTGCTTTTGAGATCGGCTCTGCTAGGATAGGATAGGTTGTGCCAAGGTCATTAAGAGTAGTATAACTTAAAGTAATCCTAAGATCGAAGAAAACCTATACCAAGAAAGATAGGCTATGCTGTTAGGTACATAAATCTTATTTTAGGGATTCATGTGAGCTTGTAGCCATATGATCCATAGTGTTGAGAGAAGGGAGCAAGAGGTTAACTAGAGAAGATTGAAGGTGAAGCTAGGGTGGATTGAGTAATCCCTAGGTAATTCATAACTTGGTTCAAATACCAATCACTTTACTTGCTTTCTTAGATAATCTTTAGATAATTCAACCAACCTTTTGATTACTCCGCTTAGGAATTAGTTTCCAAAATTGATTTTACATTCCAATGTTTTCCCTATGGATCGACTCTGAACTTCACCACTAGTCTACCATGTAGGATAGTGATAGAATAAGGATTATATTTTGATTGAAGTTTGCTGCGTTTTAATGACGACGTTTGCGAGCGATCAACCGCCCATCCAACGAATCCCCCTCTAGATATTCCATTACCATCTTCGGCCCTACACCCTGCTCCTACCCAGGTGACTTCTCCACCACCACCTTACACACCCAAGCCTGGTGCCCAATATGGGCGCACCTTCCACAGATGATGATGTTTTCATAGTGGAAGTGAACATACATAGAGACCCCGTTCCTGGTCACCATGTTCCCAAGCTTGATTGGCTTATCTATGTCTACCTCCACACATGCCTGAGCAAACTGTCCTCTGGCCACCTCCAACGTTGGCATATCTACCTCCAAGGGAAGTCCAATGGACGCTACAATCCTCAATACCACCTTCCTCTCATACCAGTTAAGAGGATTCTATGCTAGCCTCACCCACACTTGAATCTTCCTGAAGTAAGATTCATCGGGTACATAGTCTGGGATCCCCTTGATCAACGCCAGTGGCCTGCCATTCACCAATCAAGGGCCCCCGGTCAGGACATAATGCATATCCCTCTCATTGGTGAACCGGAAGATATACACCCCGTTGGCCATATCCACTACCTAGAACCGGTCGACCGTCCACAATAGGCTCGCCAATTTGAGCTTCAATGCCACTAAGGATACCCATCCTTTCAGGAATCGTTCAAACAATGCGAACTCCCACTGCTTCTGGCTGGGTGCCATCAGCTCATCATCCAGTATCAACTCGTTCGCATATAGCGAGCCCACCTTGGTCATCTCCTCCAATGTAACAATGGACGACTTAGGCTTGAGCCTAGCCGCCGCCTCCGCGTAGGAGAGACTCACCCTCCATGCGCCACCCCCATCGCATGCACCACTCCGTCCGCCAGGGTCAGCCCCACCCTCTTGCCCTCAATCGCGCTCTTCCTATGGTAGTGTTCGGCCAGCTCGATTCCCACCCCCCGGCGACACCCCCAAGGGCAGGGTTGGTACCCTTGCTCTCAGGCTCCATTCATGTACTCTAATATGCTGGCCGGCTATGTTGTTATTAGTTGGCTGGTTTGTCTACTCCAAC
Organism: Narthecium ossifragum; assembly: GCA_963920575.1. Taxonomy (NCBI): domain Eukaryota; kingdom Viridiplantae; phylum Streptophyta; class Magnoliopsida; order Dioscoreales; family Nartheciaceae; genus Narthecium; species Narthecium ossifragum. The sequence continues at coordinate 10,118,235 of OY986964.1, read as the reverse complement.
ATCACATTAAACGTTACGTCTCTACTGTCATCTGCCTATATCCACATTCCGGCCATCCTATGCTATTAATCGCCTCATTTCTTCAAACAGTTGTCACTTGCATCATCACACTCATCCACTGTGGGTCTTTAATTATCAAGCCATGAGATTATTGTTTATATACACTTATAAATGGTGATATCGGTCTCAATATTTATATAAAGTTTGAAATTGTCCATATACTCTTATACATGTTTTTTTTATCCATATATTTTTTATAACTAATTTTGACCGAGGGTTATTTTGAAATTTAGAGCTCCTTATGACCAACTTTGAACCATATTTGTTTTCCAATAGTGATATGAAGTTATAAACAACTCTAAATTTCAAAATTGGTTGTGCATGGTCAAACCAGGTCAAAAACATATATAGATAAAAAAAGTAATTATTACGATATACAATTTTAAACTTTAGAGGGGTATTAAAGCAACAGGTTATTTGCGTATTCAGGGAATATTCCGGACGGAGGCTAACGTGGCCGTGTATACCTTTCAACAGGGGGAAGATCCACATTTGTACTTCATATATCTATGCCCATTCCCCTTCCACCTCTAGCACATGTGATCCCTCTTACACCCCAGCTCCTCTTCCCCAACAAATTGAATTCCATATAAAGACATGTATCAACATTATCATATTAGTTGTAGATAGAAAGGCATACATAGCAGTATCTATCACACCCTAATCCAAAAAACTCATTCGGTCGGGGGCTTGAGGATTCCTACTACTATTCACTTTCATTTTGGCGTGATACATTGCGAAATTCAGAGTTAATTTAAACATTTGACTTCCACTGGCAAAACTGTAATTCTAACAAGCTGCTAGTAATTGAAATTTAAGGAAAGAAGAAACATGATTCTATTAAGTTAACATCAAGTTGTACTATTTAGACATTAGATATAGATTTATCAAAATTCCCGAAAGAGGGAAATTATGCATTTAAGAAAATCCTCGAGGGATGTCTGTCACACCCGACCCAGAAAACCCATCCAGGACGAGGCGTGAGGGTTCCTATCACTATTCATCTTCAATTGGCGCGATACAAAGCGGAAAAGACGGATAATTTAACAATTGTATTCCAGAGGCGAATAAATATTCAATTCATATACATCAAGTTGTACAGTTACAAAATTCCATTCTAATACTCCCAAGATAAAGATATAATACATGATCCCAAAATCCTCAAAATGTTTACAACATATACATATATCATAAAGGTACAACAGTTAATCCTCCAGCAACCTCAAACGCCTCTGGATGTACTCGCGCCACCAAAGGCCGATCCTGTTGGCTCCACGGAAGAAGAGCTGCCGCCTGCACCTGCAAACGCAGCCCGGGTAGGAGTGACCGATAAGCTCAGTAGGGTTCTACTTTACGGCACACAGAAGGGAGGAAAACAACAACAGTGTTGTCTCCCTGCTCAAGTCTAACGGATGCCACGGGTCTCACAACCCTGTCGATGTCCCAAGGGCTCCTGCCATGAAACCTCTCTCCTGAACACGTTACCAGGAGGCTACGAAACAGTAACATGCATGATCACCTTTACCAAAGCAAGAATACCGTGCCTTGGGGAACCACGTCGGGAACGCATCGACACCCATCCTTAGCACTTAGCCTTGGAAGACAACACGACCTCTAAACCTCGAACATTTATCAAAGTCAACTATCGCAAAAAATCCTCAACACATGAGATTCAGATTCAACCATCACACCCTAATCCTGACTGCCCAGCCACAACCCTAAGGCTAGATCCGAGCTACCCGAGAGCCTCGGATCGGCGACCCAAACCATCGCCCGCCTAACCTCAAATGCCTCTAATGCACACAATGCATGAGCCTAGGCAAACATCTATCCTAGATGTCTCTATATGCCACAGCAGCAGTTATAAGTTCAACAGATATACAATAGCCCTCGGTACTCGCCGGCAAGAGGCTAAGGTTTCACAATTTCCTCATTAGCTAGCACTCATAGCTAGCTAATGGCTAAGCACACCATTAAGCAATTAACTACATCCAAACATGTATTAAATGCAATCAAAACCATAGGTTTTCCCAAAAAGGAAAGAATGCTCGAATCGATCCTCAAGCCCGATGAAAATCCTTTGAAAACTTCATAAAATCCATCTACTTACTTCCTAACATAGTTAGGTACTAATCACAAATCAAATCCATCCAAGAAAAGCCAGAAAACCAAGTTCAAGGGCCCACGGACGATGTCACGGTCGATCCGGCGATCGATCGTGAGGCCACGGACGATGTCACGGTCGATCCGGCAATCAACCGTGAGACCATTGCGAAGAAAACCAAGGGCGACGGTCGATCCACTCATCGACCCTGAGAGGCCCAAAACCAAACAGCGCCTGACGGTCGATGCGACGGTCGACCGTCAGGTAAATGGCGAAAATGAGAAGATCCCGTGGTCGATCCATGCATCGACCCTGGGAGGCTAAAATCCCGACAGAGCCGGACGGTCGATGCGACGGTCGATCCGACGGTCGACCGTCAGGCCCAGAAAACGCAAATCAATACTTGAAGGTCGATGCACCGATCGACCGTCGAGCCTTAGGCACAGTTCATCAGAACAGTGCCGAAAATCCATTTTCTTGGATTTCAAGGATTAAATAAAGTTGGAAAACAATGAGATTTTGCAAGCAAGTGTATTTCTCGATGGGGAATCTAATGGTATAAAGAAATCACACTTTTGACGGTTAAATCTCCTATCTAGGTCCAAATGGACAAAAACCGACAAAACGGCGATAATACGGAAACCAACCGATAAAATACTGAATTCGCGACGTAGGAATACAGGAATGGAACTACACTACATGTGCAAAGAGTTACCAAGCATTCTAACATGTATTCCTACAGCGAAAGTACATAAAACCTTTTCTAGGAGAACCCGATCCTAAGATCGAGGTAGAAACACCTACTTGAGCAAGTAGGGCAGCTCCTCCACGAGTCCAACCAGTCGAGCCGTCAAGATCCAAGCTCCGAAAGCTGCATCTCCGAGCCCTAGCTCAGCCGAAGGAGAGAGAGAGAGGAGGAGAAAATGACAGGAGAAGAGAAGAAAGAGAAGAAAGGGTCATGGCTTATATAGAAAATCCGAATCTATCTCAGCCGTCCGATTCGATCTTTCCCGATCGTGCTCCGATCCTCCGATCGGACGCACCCTAGAGATTCTAATCAAACACATACATCAATCCAAGGCAGTGGGTGCAACGCGGGTGTCAAACTGACCACCAGAGGGCATATTTACCAAAATGCCCCCGGGGTCCAAACCGCCACACGATCGCCCGATCGTGCCCGACGCGGAACCAAACCAACAGGGAAACCGGCTCTCGACCCACGCGGTCGAGCCAGGTCAGAGGGGCAGGCCCCCACAACCTAACAACCTTAAAAAGAATTTCGTCCCGAAATTCAAGGTCGAAGCAGGGGGAAAAAGAAATAACTAGGCCTACCTGCACAAACAAGGCTACAACTAGGGGGGCCAACGCCCACAACAAGGAACTACCTGAAGAGGTGAACAGTCGGGGAAACTCCCGACGCATGCGATCCTCTCGCTCCCAAGTCAGACTCTCTGTACTGTCGTGTCTCCACCTGACCATGACCAACGGTAACGATCTGCCTCTCAGTATCTGATCCCGTCTGTCCATGATCTGCACTGGCTGCTCTATGTAGGTGGCGTCCTCCTCCACCTCAATGTCGTCGTGTCTGATCGCGTGAGAAGGATCTGGAATATACTTCCTCAGCATAGACACGTGGAAGGTGGGGTGAACTGCTGACATGTGCGAAGGTAAAGCCAACTGGTAGGCGACTGCTCCAACGCGCCGGACGATCTCAAAAGGACCCGTGAACCTCGGAGCTAGCTTGCCCCTGCTACCAAACCTGATCGACCCTCTGCGCGGGGACACCTTCAATAGCACTCTGTCGCCAACTGCGAACTCCAGGGGTCATCGCCTGCGGTCTGTGTAGCTCTTCTGCCTGCTCTGCGCTGTCAGAAGCCTCTGCCTGATCTGAGGCAACCTCTCTGACGACTATCTGATGATGTCCGGACCGGTAAGGGACGCCTCCCCAACCTCAGTTCAACACACTGATGAGCGACACGGTCTGCCGTACAACATCTCGAAGGGTGCAAAACCCAAACTGGCCTGAAAGCTGTTGTTGTAGGCAAACTCCACCAAAGTCACGTGCTGCTCCCAAGTACCTCCAGCATCTAGCACACATGCTCTGAGCATGTCCTCCAAGATCTGGATAGTCCGCGCTGACTGTCCGTCTGTCTGAGGGTGGAAAGCTGTACTGAACGTCAGTGTTGTCCCCAAGGAGTCCTGGAAACTGCTCCAGAACCTGCAGGTGAACCTGGGATCTCTGTCTGACACTATCAACACTGGGATGCCGTGCAGTCGTACCACCTCGTCGATGTACCTCTGGCTCAGTCTGGCTACTGGATCTGTCATCCTCCTGGGGAGGAAATGAGCCGATTTGGTCAGTCGATCGACAATGACCCAAATCGCATCATTCCCCCTCGGTGACCTGGGTAGCCCGGTGACGAAGTCCATAGCTATATGCTCCCACTTCCACTCTGGCACGGGGAGTGGCTGCAACAAACCTGTGGTCCGCCTGTGCTCTGCCTTCACCTTCTGACAGGTGAGGCATCTGGAAACGAACTCAGCTACTGACCTCTTCATCTCGCACCACCAGAACTGCCGGCGTAGGTCGTGGTACATCTTGGTGCTCCCAGGGTGAACGGCGAAGCAGGAGTGGTGGAACTCGTGAAGGATCTCCTCTCGCAACGCTGGGTCTGCTGGGACTGCAACTCTGCCTCTGAAGAGTAGACCACTGTCTGCAGACACTGTCCAGCCCTCAACCGCATGCTCGGTGCCGACCGCAGCACGGGTCTCCACGAGCTCTGGGTCTCCAGCCTGCGTCTCGATCACTCTGGCCAAAAGAACTGGAATGCTGCGAACAGCATACAGGAAACCACCTGTCGCCCGGTCCTCGAAGTCAAGCCCAAACTGACTGACTGTCTCCAGCATCTGCCACTGCCGAGCGGACACTGCTGCCAAGGTCACCCGACTGTCTCTGGTCTGTCTGCTGAGAGCGTCTGCTATGATGTTTGCCTTACCAGGGTGGTAATGCAACTCGAAGTCGTAGTCCTCTAGAAGCTCCATCCACCGCCACTGCCTGAGGTTGAGGTCACGCTGGGTAAACACGTGCCTCAAACTCTTATGATCAGAGTACACCGAGAACCACTCACCGTAGAGGTAGTGCCGCCACGTCTTCAGAGCGAAGACAACCGCTGCAAGCTCGAGACCCACGCGGTCGAGCCAGGCCAGAGGGGCGGGCCCTCACAATGTCTATATACAAAAATTTATCGAGAATACAACATGTGTCCCACAGCAACCTCAAGCGTCTCTAGAAGTCGTCGCGACAACAAAAGCTGCTCAAGTCGTATTACAGAAAAAGAGTTGGCACGTGCACCTGCAAAACACAGCCCGGGTAGTAGTGAGAAATAAGCTTAGTAGGGTTATTCTTTACGTCACACTAAAAGGGAGGAAAACAACAACTGTGTCGTCTCTCCGCCTAAGCCTAAGGTATGCCAAGGGTCCCATAAGTCTATCAATGTCCTAAGAGCTCCTGTCATGAAACCTCTCTTTTGACCATATTACCAAGAGGCAACAAAACAGTAAGAAGTGAGAAATAAGCTTAGTAGGGTTATTCTTTACGTCACACTAAAAGGGAGGAAAACAACAACTGTGTCGTCTCTCCGCCTAAGCCTAAGGTATGCCAAGGGTCCCATAAGTCTATCAATGTCCTAAGAGCTCCTGTCATGAAACCTCTCTTTTGACCATATTACCAAGAGGCAACAAAACAGTAACATGCAGGATCACCCTTACCTAAACAGGATTTTCATGCTTGGGGACTCATGTCGGGAACGAATCGACAACCATCTTTACCACTTGATCTTGGAGAGATGACACGACCTCTAAACCTCAATAACAATATGATAGTAGCCAACTAGACAAATATCCTTGATAACATGAAGATTGCAATAAACATAATCACGCCCTAGACCTGTGATATCGCTCAAATGTGTCACAACACAGTGGTGCAGTACAACATAACATAAGAGAGGTCGAACCCACAGAGAGACAAGTAGAAAACATCCAAAACGCAAATAGCAATGAATTGAAGACAAACATGAATTTAAGAATTAGCTAAATTAGATCAAAGGATTTTTAATAAGGCTAGGCGTCAGGAATCACTTCACTCGGACTTAGGTTCTTCTTCTACCAACGATTCATTCAATACTCAGTTAAGGGATTCACATCCCAATCACATTAACTAGAAGATATGGAACTACAAACCTAATAAAATATATAAAGGGTTAATAACATTTTACTCCCTTCTAGTTTGGAATTATGTCAATTTGCCCCCTATATTTTAAAACGTGACAAAACGTACCCTTAATTTATAAATGTGGTCAATTTGGACCCATCCGGCTAACTCCGTTAGCCATGCTGACGGCAAAGCTCACGTTGACCAGTTTTGCCCGTCTCCAACAAAGATGACGTCAGCTCCTCCTCCTGCTCACCATGCAACCTTCGCGGTGTGTGCTGGATCCGAGGGAAGTGGAGGGAGCTCGGGTGGCGGAGCTCGCAGTCGGGGTTGGCGGTGACGGAGAGATCGTCGGGCGGCGTTGGGAAGGGTCACGTCGTCGTCGGAGAGGAGAGGGAGTGTCGTAGGGGAAGATGGGGTGGCGAAGTGCGGGATCTGAAGGAGGCGGAGGGTCTCGGCGATGGTTGACCTCAGATGGAGGTCACCGGCGTCGAGGGAGATCGTCAGCGGTGAAGGGGGCCCTCAGGAGGTCGAAATGACGAAGGGGCGGAGATGCGCTGGTACTTGTGAACGGGGGCGTGCCGGATGGTGATGCCGGTCTGGCGCCCATGGTGGCACTGGCCAACCGCTTTCTCCACGCCCGCTTCTCCGCCACCATCCTCGTCGTCCCCTCACCCTTCTCAGTCGCCTCCGTCGACTCCCTCATCAGCCGTGTCTCCGCCACCAACCCCTCCATACTCTTCCACCATCTCCCTCCTCTCTCTCAACCCCCCAAACCCCATCCCAACCACCTCATCGTCATATTCGCATTGCTCTAGCTCTACAACACCCACGTCCTCTCCCACCTCCAGTCCATCGCACAAACAACGACCATTCAGGCACTTGTTCTCGACTTGTTTTGCGCCGCGACCCTCGACGTCGCCGCTGAGCTTGGCATCCCGTCATACTTCTTCTCATCCACTTCTGCCGCCAGCCTCGCCGTGTTCCTACACCTCCCTACCCTCAAAACCCAGCCCGGAGATAAAAGCCTGAAGGATCTCGGTGAAGCTCCCGTCCAGTTGCCCGGACTCCCCTCTATCCAGGGACGAGGCCTATGACGCGTTGCTTGAGCACTGCGCCCGTTATCCACTCGCTAGTGGAATCCTCGTCAACTCATTTGAGTATTTGGAGCCACGCGCCATCCGAGCCATCTCCAACGGGCTTGATAGCATCGACCAGGTGGATTATGTAGGCAGAGATGGGGGTCTTAGACGGGCAACGAGGTCCCCGGAGCAAAGGATGAGGCCTTCTCCGTCGCCGACCGTGTCAGCAGTGACGGAGAGAGTGAGCCCTTCTCCCCCTCTTCCTCTCTCTCTCTCTCACCTTTTCTCCTAAAAACCGGTCAAACTAGTCAAACAGACCTATTCAGCTGGTTTGTCGTCAGCCTAGCTAACGGAGTTAGCCAGATGGGTCCAAATTGACCACTTTGATAAATTAAAGGTGCGTTTTGTCATGTTTTAAAATATAGGGGGCAAATTGACATATTTCCAAACTAGAAGAGAGTAAAATGTTATTAACCCATATATAAATGTCTCTTCCTGCGACTGATTCATCGTTTTATAGCTCTAACTTCATCCTACCAAAACCTAAGAATATACGATACCGGTTGTCACTACATGCAACATATAGCAAAAGTTAATCGGGACAAAACCCTAACTCTATCTTACCATATCTCTAAGAATACACAATACCAACTCTCACAATCGACAATTCATAGCAAAGATTTCACGAGATAAAGTAGGTAAACAATAGATAAAACTATGGGATTATAAGATCATGAAAGAAGCATGACTGGATTCATAATATTAATCATCCACATAGAAATCTATAATCTGAAAATAATCTTTGAAGATTCAATACATAGAAAACAGTTTAACAATAAAGATTAAAACTATGAACCATGATGAAGAAAAAACCCTAATCCTCGCTAGGTCATTCGTCAGCCATGCATGCGGATTACTCGGCCATGGATGGAGATGTCTTCATCTTCTTCCTTCAGAAACGTCCAGAAAGAGCCTCCAAAAACGTCCAAGAGCTCCCTTTGACTAACCCTATGTTTCCTATTCATAGGGTCAGAAAATTAGGAAACTCGAGTTAAGTTTAAACCCGTTATACGTCCGCGGTCGATGTCACAGTCAACCGTGAATTGTGTATAATGTTTGAAAAAGCGGCGGTCAATCATCGCATCGACCCTGAGAAGTGTTTTTCTAGACAGAAGCTGACGATTGATGCCACGGTCGATGCGACGGTCAACCGTGAGCATTGTGAGCGCGACGGTCGATGCCACAGTCAATGCGACGGTCGACCGTGAGCATTTTGAGCGCGATGGTCGATCTCACGAATGATGTGATGATCGACCATCAGTATTCATTCAATACTGTGCATTGGTACCAAAAATGTTGTAACTTTCTGTAGAAAACTCGGAATCATGAACCGTAAAATTCTTCAGAAACTACACTTCCAGAGATTTCCAATGGTATATGGCACATCATCTAGTTCTTTGTGAGCAGGTACAGTTTAATCTTTCAAGTTAACCCATGTAATCTTTTCAACTTCTTTTAACTCCAATTTCCTGCATTTTCCAAACAACTATGTGAAGCACATATAAGTATAAAAATAGTGACAATATAGCAATTGAGATGGTTATAAGGTTGTTCAAAGTGCACTTTCATGCACTCATCACACCCCCCAACCAGCTTATTGCTAGTCTCTAGCAATTAAAGCGCATGAAAATATAATTAAGCACACCAATAGTCTAAGGTTGTAGACATGCATAACAAAAAATTTACCTTGGTAGGTCAATAGTGTTAGGTATAATACAAAGCACGAAAACTTCTTATACTCATACACATACTACCAACACATGAAATTAACTTCTACATTTCAAACATGCTAATCATCATCCAGACGAACACATGTGATGTGACAAATAAAAGTTACATATAAAGGCAACTTCTATCCACCATTAGTCCAAACACACCACTATCTTTCGGACCAATCATCCAACCCTCACACTTTAAGTACAACATGGTCTTTCTTTTTTCTTTTCTTGAGGCGCAGAGACCCGGTTACTTAGCAAAACACTTAATAGTTTTTTTTTTCTTTTTTGTTAGCTATCAGTGGTTCTACCTTTTTACGCAAGCTCCCCGCTACTTGAGGCAAAATCACTCGGTTACTCAGTAGATCACTTAATAGTCGTTTAGGCACAGCTTGATCCCTTAGGTAATCAAGCTCTAGAATTTGTTTTTTTTTTCTGCATGCAATACTCAACATACTAGCTAGAGATGAAATCATGGTCCATGTTAACAATAGCATGCTCATTCCTCTAGTGAGTATAATTGCCACTGCACATAAAGTGTTCGTGTATGAATCACACAATGTTCTACCTTCAGGTTATCACGCATGCAATCAATGTATATGCCAATCCATGTGAAAGCAACATTTATAATAAGCATCAAAATTTCAGCTCATGTATATTTTCTAGTGACATACTTAATTCAACACTATTAAACCCACAAAGTAGCATGCATAAGGTCATGCATGCCTACACCCCCCAACCTGAAAGTTAGATTGTCCTCAATGTGTGCTAAGTATGATAAGAGAATAAAACAGGGTGCATGTTTAAATTTTAAATAGGATAGATAAGAATTATAAACTTAAATAGAAGCGAGGCCACCTGACGACATAGCTGAAATCTTGCTCAAGGCTCTTTATGGTGTCCGAAATCTCCATCCCAATGATGGCTGGCCAAAATCTCCAAGGGAAAGCAGGGACTGCTCGAGCACCTAAAAATAAAAGCAAAACAAACCGAAAATAAAAGCAATCATCTAAGCACACAACATAAAAATAACTCCAGCATTCTCAAGCATACAAGAAAGCAAATCGAGCAAACTAAACCACTATATACAAGACAGGGTTTTTTAACCGCGCCCTTGGTGGTCGTGCCCTAGCACGATGATATGTAAAATTAGTAAGCGTCATAACCTGACGGGTTAACCTTAGTAGTATCACCAAGGGTAATTCACCATGTGAATCCAAGTGGCATATTACAGTAGGAGAACTAGCTTTTGCATTCTAACTCCAACAAACAAGATAGTTGGATCTCTCAAATAGAAATATGTGTCATCATTGTGCTCAAGTGTCAGTGACTCATCCAATGACCTATCAATAATGTCATCATGCTCGTGGTCAAGGATGCTAAGATAACAAAATTTGAAATAAATCTGTCAAAGTCTAAAAGTATCTATCAAGGTCATGTTCTTCTTAACTATCCAAGGAGATGAAATAAACACAGGAAATATACCTCGCGTCTTAGAAGCAATGACTTGAAATTCAGCCGATGGAGGTTCAACGAATACATGGTCATGGTGGTCTTGGTAGTCGTCCGGATCTTCCTCGTTGTTGACCGGCCCGTACTGGAGTACTTCGTCTTCTTCCAACTGATGTGTCCCTCCGAGTTCATGCACGCTGAAAGATGTGATTACCTTACATAGTTGTTGTGTCGTCTCCTCGTCCTTCATAAGTAACTGTGTGAGAACCTGTTCCTCCAACCCGGTCCGACCGCGTTAGGTCGAGGGCTTGGGTTGGTTGGTTTTGGCCCGGTTGGCCTTGGATTGAGATCGGTTGATCGCATCGCTGTTTTTAGACCCCAAGGGCAATTTGGTAAATTACGCGTTGACGATCAGTTTCACACTCTCGTAGTGCACACATGGCCTTGATTGATGTACGTGATTGAATAGATCCAGTAGGAGCATTCAGGATCGACAGATCCGGATGAAATTGCGACGAGATTGCAATTTTAAGTCAAATCGGATCCAATCCGATCAATTGGCTCGTCTAAATCGGCTAAGCCACTTAAGTGTCTTAACCCTCTCTCTTCTCTCTCCCTTTTCTTTTCTTTTCTTTCTTCTCTTTACCTCTTTTCTTCCCCTGCTCTTTCCCGTGCCCGACCCCCTCTCTTCTTCTCCTCCGCTCGCGACCACGCCGGCCGGCCCTCTCCCCTCTCCGGAGTTTCGCCACCCTTGCCGGTCACCACCTTTGTCCCTCCCGAGCACTCCTCTCCTCTCCTCTTCCCAGATCCCCTCCGGCTTCTCCCTCCTCTCCTTCTCCATCTTCCCATTGCGTTTGGAGGGAGGCGTTGGACGGCTCCCGGCGGTTCCCCAGCAAGCCAGAGGCGGAGGCGAGGCCCCCTCTCCCTTCTCCTTCCTTCCCTTCCTCTCTCCCACGACTGTCTCTCTTCCTTCTCCGACGACGGCTGTGGATGTGGGAGGACTCCGGCGGCTCTGCGATGAGCTGGAGACAGCGGCGGTAACGTAGGACGCCGGATTAGCAAGGATTGAAGCTTGGTTTTGCGTTTAAGGTAGGGTTTCTACCTTGATCTTTAGGTTAAGCTAGATCTAGGGTTTGTTTGTTGGATTAGTTGATTTCTATGTTCTAATTAGTCTCTTGATGCATGCCTAGTAATTGATTGAAGTTTCATGCGATTTGATTTGGGTTTTATCCGGATTTTTGGAAAATTTTCCCGGATTTTATCGAAGCTCTGTTTTTCTGCGGGCTGAGCTTTTCTAGCTCATATCTGGGCTCGTACGTGCATGATCTGGTTTGATCATCAAGATGAAAGTTATAGATATTTGAATCTACTTTCAATTTCCGCTGATTTCATAATTTTCAGATTTTCTTACGATTTACTATGAATTGTTCCCTGAGCTGCGACGAAACTGAACCTTTGATTAAAGCTTGGGTTTTTGGCCGAAAATGGAGTTTTTCTTGATCTATTTGCTTTGGTCTTCGTGTAGTAGATTGCTAGGGTTGTTAGATATCTTGTATATGAATTCTAGGGTAATTATGAAGGATTTATGCCGAGTTTTAACAATGTGTAGCTCTAGGTTTCAATTATGCAAATATTATCTTTTCTCGCAATTAATGTTAATCTTGTTAGATTTATGTATGTATTTAATTGCGTAGAATAACTAGACCGGCAGTGTGCCCTTTACTGCTTTGTGGTTTGATGAATAAATTTTATATTTCGCAAGTATACGAATCGGTGCAATCAGTATAGTAGCAAAACGAGTATCGTACCCACAGAGATTTGTGGAGATTATTAGAGTGAAACGCTAAAGAACAGAAAAGAAAGACAATAAGGAAGGGAAAATAGGAATATGAAGTCTAGAAAACAGATGATCTAATAACGAAATAAGAAAACGATGGAAATATGATGGATGAATACTAAGGTTCCGATTTCACCATAACATCCTTATTCTATGCATTGAATCAATCAAGATCTCAGTTTAATTCCAACGACTCGCTCTTCCGGTATGATGATCCGTTCGATCGCGGTCTTCACCAAGTACCCCCAATTAACCTTAGCTAACGAACCCATAACTAATTGTTAACCAAGAATCCATTAAGCTCTGAAGAACAATTATGAACCAAGAAGTGTCTTAGCTTGAACCTAGCTTTGACTAAATCTCATTCATTCATAGATACTGCAAGATTAGGGAATGAACCCTTGCCCAATGATGTGCTGTCGCAGGCACTCAAAAATAAATCCAATACTCTTCAAAACAAATGTAGTAGTGCGAGTACGAGTCGATCCCACGAAGAGTGTTTAGCCTAGTTTTGTGCTAAGTGAACAAAGATAGGGGGGTTTTAAACGTGAGGAAAACAATAAAGAAATAATCTAAAACGAAGAGACAAATTGAATCAAGAGAACAAACCTTTGTCTGAGTCAACATCCACCATCGGAATCCAATAACTGATCATAGATGCAAGTATCAATCAATTCATACCATGAATATTCACCGTTCGAATTAAATTCGAATCTCTCCTCGATCATAGTTAATTAGAAACAAGCGATCTAATCAACCCTAACTACTAGACAACCTAAGACAAGCGCTGTAGATTTAATCTAGTAGCAGCGTTAAGAATAGGGAGATCGATGAAGCTAAACAACACAAGCACAAGCGGTTGCATTTAATCTAGTTGAATACTCTTCCTAAGATCTAACAAGATCTGATCAGCAGTAAATTATTAGATCCTAGTTGCTTCGCAGATTAGAGGGATCAAACAATTCCGGATTTGATATCAAACCTAGCAGTAGATCGCCATGAATAATAAACTAGTAGCGCTCCTAGCAATTAGACAAGACAATCATGAAGATTTAATCACAGAAGAACATCCAATACTCATGTATAAACTGAACAATAAAAATAGATTAGATCTCACAGTTTCATTGATTCCGAGGTTTCAGTCTCCTCGACCAAGGATCAAGATTTAGCCACGCAGGGTCATCGAGAACAATCCTCAAAAGATTCCAATAAACAAGATAAAACCTAGAAAAAATATAAAGGAGGAGAAAGAGCAGCCAAAATTGTCCAAGAATCCCCCCTCAAACCTTAGAAAGAGTCCTATTTATAGCCTCAAGTGTATCCACCCTCAGATTAGATCACAATCGTTGATTTTCTTTACTGGAAAAGTTCGATCGATCGGACCTTGGATGCTGGATCGATCGGTCTCATTAAAATCTTCAACTTCTATTCACGCCCGAGCCCGATCGATCGGATTAAGGGAGTCGGATCGATCGATTTCGTAAAAATCCTTCGTCTCTGGCTCTTCCCGAGTTCGATCGATGGTCCGATCGATCGAACTGTGTTCCTCTAAAAAGCATACGTTCTGTCGCCCTTTAATTCCCAAGTCCGATCGATCGAATTATGAGTGTTGGATCGATCGGTTGAGTAAAAATCCGCTGTTTTTGACTTTTTCCGAGTCCGATCGATCGGACCATTGGTGTCGGATCGATTGGACCCCATAGGAGCGATAGAGGGATCGATCGGATGTGTTGTGGCTGAAAAACACTTGTTCTGTCTCGTTTTTGCGTGGTCCGATCGATCGGTGGATCGGTCGGACTTCCAGCTTATTTTCCTTTCTGCCATTCAGACTGCGCATCGGTACTGAAATTGCCGTAACTTCCTCTAGGAAACTCGGAATCATGAACCGTAAAATTCTCCAGGATCTAAACTTCAAGAGCTTTCCAACCATGTATGGCACATCCTCTGGTTCTTCATGAGCAGGTACAGATAAATCTTTAAAGTTGATCCATGCACTCTTTTCAGCTTCTTTTCGACTTAAGGACTTCAATTGCATCCTAAATCAAAATATAAGAATAATGAGTGTATTTAGGAACTAAATAAGCACAGGAGACTAAATATTAAGGGATAAAAATATAACATTATGCATTCTCATCAAATTCCCCCACACTTAGCTTTTGCTCGTCCTCGGGCAAAACTAAAATTCACTCTACTCAAGAAATCAAGGTTGCAACGCCATCAACAAAGAACAATCAAGCTCTTCACAACTCATAACATATCATGAACAAACATTTTTAAACAACTTAAAAATCAATCAATAAGCATTTTCACTTGAAGATGAAGCATACTAAATAAGTAGACCCTCACGGAAATTAACACTCAACTCTCATGTGTTTGAAGGGTATGTATTTCACTCAAATTCATTCCAATGAAAATGATCTACCATAAGCTTGCATATCTTCTCATTCTCCGCCACTAGAATCACATGCATAACACAAATCATAAGGACTTCAAAAGGTTGTAATGGGGTCCAGGATTAAGGTGGGAAATATTTAGGAATGTAGCTTAAAAGCCAATGGAACTAATGGAGCAAAAATGCATCAATAAGACATGTACAACCAATCACTCCGTTCAGCAACTTCTTCAATTTGGCTTTAATATACTCAAACAATGTAATATTACCACATTGGCAAAGAGATTGTTCAAAGAATAATTTTTACTGAAATAGTGAACAATCTTTTGCAAAAACTTCCACCTTTGTAGATATCAAACATAAACATCCCCCTTCCTTGGAATATTAGGAAGATTCATAAACATATTTTGCAACATGAGAAACAATTTCCTCCTTCACTTTCTTTTCGTTTTTTTTTTTTTTTTCAAATATAGCCAAACCACAAATCCAAACACCCCCACACTTGAACTTTTACACCCATACATGTCATAATGATGATCAATGCTCCACTAGTCCTATGACTTGGGTATTGGGATTATTTTTCAGGTTTAAAGCTTGTAATGTGGGTTAACAATGAAGTCAATAAAGCTCAAAGGTGTTTAGCAAAAGGAAAAATTAATTGCAAGGTAGGCTATTTGGCTTATGTAGCTTAAAACAAAGATGGCCTTAATCATGTTCATGTCTGCATGTGTCAATGCGACCTCGAATAGAATCAAAGCAAGTTCTAGAGAAACAAATCCATGGAAGAATATCTCTCATGAAAGAAAATAGTGAGACTGAAATGAATGTGTCAGTCTAGAGGCTCAAAATCTCACCAGCTTTTGTCTACTCATTTAGTCACTACCATCTCAAGGAAAATAACTCAACTAATTAATTCTAAGTCGCAAAATTACTCATTCAATCATGTTATGGATATGTCAAGCTTAACTAATTCTCGCTTATGGCAAATGTAACCTAGATCTTCTCCCCCATACTTGAAACTGACATTGTCCCCAATGTAAGGTGGAATGCAAAGGAAAGCAAAAATGACTAAAATGGAAATGCAAAAATAAAAAGAGAAAGGAACGAACTCCCCTTGGGTTGCCTCCCAAGCAGCGCTTTTGTTTATTGTCATTGGCTCGACTTCATGTTTCTTCCTTGAATACTGTGGGAGTTGCCAAACTTTGACTTTCCATGATCACCGTGGCTGGGCGAATTCTTCATGTATGATAGGGAATGCTCGATCACCTACAAAGCAAAAGCAAAGCAAAGCAAAACAAAAGCAAACATGCATGCACACAACCTAAAAATAATTCAAGCACTCTTAAGCACACAAGAAAGTAAATAAAACAAACTAAACTACTATATACAATAGAAAAAGTTTTAATCGTGCCCTTGGTGGCCGTTCTCTAGCACGATGGTATGCAAAATCACTGGGTGCTATAATCTGAATATTTAACCTCAATAATGCCACCAAGGTTAATTTAGCATATGAACTCAAGTGGTATTTTTCAAAATTGAGATTTAGCTTTTCCATACTAACACCAGTAAACAACATAGCTAGATCTCTCAAACAAAAATGCATGTCATCATGGTGATCAGGAAGAAAGGAGTCAACATTCTGCTCAACTATAATCGAATCATCCGTTGAACTATTAATAATGTCGTCGTTCGGATTGTCAAAGAGGTCAAGATTACATGATCGAAAATAAATCCGTCGAGATATGAAAATATCTACTAAGGTCATCTCCTTTTTAACCACTAATGAAGAAGAAATAGTCACAGGAAATATACCTCGCGACTTAACAGGAATGCTTTCAACTTCAGCTAGAGGAGGTTCTTCGAATAAGTGCTCCTTGTGTTCTCGGCGGTCGACCGAATCTTTCTCGCGGTCGAGTGGACATGGTTGGACAACTTCTTCATCTGCCTTCTGTAGAATCTCCCCCGAAGCATCTCCAACCTCAGCAGTCAGTGAAATATCATCATTAATTTCATGCACCGACAAAGAATCACAAGTATTATGACATATATCATTATTATCAGAAACAAAAGCATCACAAGTATTATCATTGCAAACATGAGGTATAGAATCATATCTATCAACTTCTTTATCAAAAGAGTGACTCACATTAACTTGGTCAATTATTAGTGGCTCTTGTTGCATTTGTGACTGAGCAATGAAGAGGTTCTCAGTTTTTTCACGTTCCCTAGAAAATCTTTCCTCCCAAAAAATACGTGATTCTCTTAAGGAATTAATATTTTCTTCCATTTTCTTCAGCATCGCCAGCATTTCTGCTTGAAACTCCCGACTTGGGTAGGTATGACCTCTAAAATCCGAATTATAAGAATATGAATATGAATCATAAGCCGGGTTTGGGAAACCATGAAACTGCCAACTAGGGTCGGTATGATCTCTAAAATCCGAATCATAAGAATATGAATATGAATCATAGGCCGGGTTTGAGAAACCATATATGTCATTATTGTAAACGGGTTCATAACCAAAAGACAAATCATCATTCCATATGTAACCAGGTGGCATATCATAATTCGGGTCCATAACCAAGGGGTTCTCAGTTTTTTTTTTTTTGAAAATAAAGATCACTATAAGCACAAAAATCAACTAGAATCACTCCCCGGCAACGGCGCCAAAATTTGATGTGTTGTCGCAGGCATTCAAAAATAAATCCAATACTCTTCAAAACAAATGTAGTAGTGCGAGTACGAGTCGATCCCACGAAGAGTGTTTAGCCTAGTTTTGTGCTAAGTGAACAAAGATAGGGGGGTTTTAAACGTGAGGAAAACAATAAAGAAATAATTTAAAACGAAGAAACAAATTGAATCAAGAGAACAAACCTTGGTCTGAGTCAACATCCACCATCGGAATCCAATAACTGATCATAGATGCAAGTATCAATCAATTCATACCATGAATATTCACCGTTCGAATTAAATTCGAATCTCTCCTCGATCATAGTTAATTAGAAACAAGCGATCTAATCAACCCTAACTACTAGACAACCTAAGACAAGCGCTGTAGATTTAATCTAGTAGCAGCGTTAAGAATAGGGAGATCGATGAAGCTAAACAACACAAGCACAAGCGGTTGCATTTAATCTAGTTGAATACTCTTCCTAAGATCTAACAAGATCTGATCAGCAGTAAATTATTAGATCCTAGTTGCTTCGCAGATTAGAGGGATCAAACAATTCCGGATTTGATATCAAACCTAGCAGTAGATCGCCATGAATAATAAACTAGTAGCGCTCCTAGCAATTAGACAAGACAATCATGAAGATTTAATCACAGAAGAACATCCAATACTCATGTATAAACTGAACAATAAAAATAGATTAGATCTCACAGTTTCATTGATTCCGAGGTTTCAGTCTCCTCGACCAAGGATCAAGATTTAGTCACGCAGGGCCATTGAGAACAATCCTCAAAAGATTCCAATAAACAAGATAAAACCTAGAAAAAATATAAAGGAGGAGAAAGAGCAACCAAAAGTGTCCAAGAATCCCCCCTCAAACCCTAGAAAGAGTCCTATTTATAGCCTCAAGTGTATCCACCCTCGGATTAGATCACAATCGTTGATTTTTTTTACTGGGAAAGTCCGATCGATCGGACCTTGGATGCTGGATCGATCGGTCTCATTAAAATCTTCAACTTCTATTCACGCCCGAGCCCGATCGATCGGACTAAGGGAGTCGGATTGATCGATTTCATAAAAATCCTTCGTCTCTGGCTCTTCCCGAGTTCGATCGATGGTCCGATCGATCGAACTGTGTTCCTCTAAAAAGCATACGTTCTGTCGCCCTTTAATTCCCAAGTCCGATCGATCGAATTATGAGTGTTGGATCAATCGGTTGAGTAAAAATCCGCTGTTTTTGACTTTTTCCGAGTCCGATCGATCGGACCATTGGTGTCGGATCGATCGGACCCCATAGGAGCGATAGAGGGATCGATCGGATGTGTTGTGGCTGAAAAACACTTGTTCTGTCACGTTTTTGCGTGGTCCGATCGATCGGTGGATCGGTCGGACTTCCAGCTTATTTTCCTTTCTGCCATTCAGACTGCGCATCGGTACTGAAATTGCCGTAACTTCCTCTAGGAAACTCGGAATCACAAACCGTAAAATTCTCCAGAATCTAGACTTCAAGAGCTTTCCAACCATATATGGCACGTCCTCTGGTTCTTCATGAGCAGGTACAGATAAATCTTTAAAGTTGATCCATGCACTCTTTTCAGCTTCTTTTCGACTTAAGGACTTCAATTGCATCCTAAATCAAAATATAAGAATAATGAGTGTATTTAGGAACTAAATAAGCACAGGAGACTAAATATTAAGGGATAAAAATATAACATTATGCATTCTCATCACCCAATCTCCCATGAAACAATCTATAATACTTCTATTGGCCAGATAAATGTATTTAAGATCTCAATTATAATAATGAATGAAACTAGGAAAATAAACTGATTAAATAATCATGATCTAATAATATAGAATGATTCAGTTAGGTTACATTGGTTCCTTAGCAAAGGGATTACCCACTCATGTTCATAAAAACAACCAAGATATTCATAATAAAGATAAGAAAGAAAAACCCTAGATCTTCGTGCGGTCTTCTCCCCTCTTTCCGGCCTTCAAACCTCCTCCAACAGGGCTGGCTAACCTCCTTCATTAGTCTCGGACGACTTCCTTAAATAGGGGTAAGAAACCCTAATTTTTGCTTCAGCCTTTGGATTAAATCTGGTCCGCTCGTTTTCAAGTCGTCCGACAAAGGATCGATCTTCTTAAGGATAAAGATCGATCTTCTTTCTTTTGTCAATTTTCGTAACATGGTTCGCCCCGACTAAGATCGATCTCTTTAAGAAAAGGATCGATCTTCTTTCTCCGTAGACTAGGTTCCTTCCAAAACGCCCAGGTTCAGATCGATCTTATCAAGGAAGAGATCAATCTCTTTCTTCAATTGTTGACTACGCCCATAAAGGATCGATCTTTCTAGTAAAGAAGATCGATCTTTTATTCCAACTTTCTTGTTTTCGCTCACGATCGATCTTCGTATCGACCCTGCGAAGTATTTTCCTTGACAGAAGCTGACGGTCGATGCCACGGTCGACCGTGAGAATTTTTGAGCGCGACGGTCGATGCGACGGTCGACCGTGGGACTTTTTCATCTCTGCATACATAAGAAATCGATCTTTTCTTTAAGGAAGATCGATCTTTTATTTCCTGCATCTTTCTTCTGCTATTCTGCCCTGCGCACTGGTACGAAAAACACTATAACTTCCTCTATACATCTCCAAATCACGAACCATAAAATTCTCCCGAAACTAGACTTCAAGATCTTTCTACAGGTGTATGGCACATCGTCTGGTTCTTCATGAGCAGGTACAGTTTAATATTTCAAGTTGATCCATGTAACCTTCTAAGCTTTTTTGCTCCTTTTTCCTGCATTTTCCACACAACTATGTGAAGCAACATATAGATATAAAAATAGTAATAAAGATGTTGATTAAGGATAATAATCTAGCAATTGAGATGGTTATAAGGATGTTCAGAGTGCACTTTCATGCACTCATCACACCCCCCAACCAGCTTATTGCTAGTCTCTAGCAATTTTAAGCGCATAAAATCTTAAGCACACCAACGGTCTAAGGTTGTAGACATGCATAATAAGAGTTCTACCTTGTCAAGTCAATAGTGTTCTATATAGTACAGAGCACGAAACGTCCTATACTCATGCACATACTAGCAACACATAAAATCAACTTCTTCACATCAAACATGTTAATCACCATCCAGAAGAACACATGTGACGTGATAAATAAATGTTGCATACAGAAGCAGCTTCTACCCACCATTAGTCCAAACACACTACTATCTTCATGACCAATCATCCAACCCTCGCACTTTAAGTACAACATGCTCTTTTTCTTCTTCTTTTTCTTTTCTTCAACTATCAGACATTTTGCCTTTTTACACGAGCACTCTCCGCTTCATGAGGCGCAGAGACCTGGTTACTTAACAAAACACTGAGTAGTTTTTTTTAGCTATTATTGGTTCTACCTTTTTACGCGAGCTCCCAGCTTTGTGAGGCAAGAACACCCGGTTTCTCAGTAGATCACCTAATAGTCGTTTAGGCACAGCTTAATCAAGCTCCAGAACTTTTTCTCTTTTTTTTTTCTCTGCATGCAATGCTCAACAGTAGCTAATGCTGAAATCATGGTCTAGATTGACAATAGCATGCTCATTCCGCTGGTGAGTATAATCGCCACTGCACATACAGTGTTCGTGTGTGAGTCACATAATGTTCTACCTTCAGGTTATCACGCATGCAATCAATGTATAGGCCAATCCATATGAAAGCAGCATGTATAATACGCATAAAAATTTAACTCATGTACAATTTAACACTATTATACCCACAAGGTAGCATGAATACAGTCATGAATGTCTACACCCCCCAACCTGAAATTAACATTGTCCTCAATGTGTGCATCGTAAACAATAACATACGTAGGAGGTGGCTATCCAAATTTCCATAGAAAGGAGATATAGATAATTTAAATAAGAAAGAGGCCACCTGATAGAGTAAGTGAACATCTACTCAAGGATCCTCAGGGTGGTTGAAAACCTAAAAGAAAACAAAAGAGAAAACATAAAACTAAAAATTGAAACTTAAAAACAGGTTACCTTGGTGGGTTGCCTCTCACCCAGCGCTTTATTTAACGTCTAGGCAAGACGTACTGCAAAGCCTTAAGGTTCAGCCAGGTTTGTATGGCTGTAATGCTTCAATAGGTGCGAAAACCTCCTTTGCTCTCCCATAACTGTGCAAGTCATCCTGCACCATCTTCAAATCCGCTTTCAATGTTGTCATCACTTGCTCCTGCCTGAAATTAGAGAACACCAATGAATCTACAACATCAATTGAGAAGAAATCAAAAGAGTTTGAAGGACAGGACATAGACTCAAACACTTTAAATTCAACCGTTTCACCTAAAACTGTCATGCTGAGCTTACCATCCTTCACATTAATCATAGTATCAGCTGTAGCCATAAATGGACTACCCAATAAAATAGGTAAATTTCTATCATTCAACGGTGCATCATCCATATCCAATATCACAAAATCAGCAGGGATAATTAACTTATCAACTTGTACTAAGATGTCTTCTACAATGCCTAATGGATATTTAATTGAACGATCTGCAAGTTGTAGAGACATGGTAGGTTTTAATTTACCAACACTTAGCTGAAGGAAAACAGAGTAAGGCATCAAATTAACACTAGCTCCTAAGTCAAACATTGCCTCCCCTATTTTTGAATCACCAACAATAATATTAATCTTAAAACTCCCTGGATCCTTAAGCTTGGGTGGCAGCTTCCTTTGTAGAACCGCGCTTGCCGTCTCTGAAACCATCACCTTTTCATGAGATTCATACTTACGTTTAGAAGTACGCAGTTCCTTGAAGAACTTTGGAAAGGCTGGCATTCTCCTAATTACATCAAGTGATGGTAAGTTCACATTAACTTTAGATAGGATATCATAAATTTCAGAATATGACTTATCCATATTGGCTTTCTTCAGGCGGCCTGGAAAAGGAATTGGCTGCACATATGGTGGAGGAGTGTTGTGACGAACCTCCGGATTTGAAATTGCTCTCTTTCCATGCTCAGAAGAAGATGTGGGCAGCGGTGGCCTCTTCGAGGGCTCTTCCCTCTCGACTTCCTCAATTTTATCATCACTACACATATCAGTAACTTCAGCATTAATATTATTATCAATTATCTTACCTGAACGAAGAACAGTAACTGCGTTGGCTTGCTCAGATTGGCTTGGAAATCTGCCTAGAACATGGGCTCGTACAGCATCTGCATGCTGCCCCACTTGAACTTCCAACTTCCTAATGGATGCTGTAACATTCTTCAATGCAGCATCATGTCGAGCAATGGCCGAATCTTGTTGTTCCATCCTTGAGTCTACTTTCTGCATAAAAGCTAACATCGTCGGTTCCAAAGATGACTTAACAGGTGAGTTAGACTGATTAGCAGAAGGCATACTAGCATTAGCATTACTTTTCCATGAAAAATTCGGATGCTCCATCCAACCAGGATTGTAAGTATTTGCATAAGGATCAAATCTAGGTCGCGGGTTATCAGAATTCATCAAATTAGCTTGTTCTCGCACATATTCAGGAAATTCATTACCAGAAGGACATGAATCAAACCTATGACCAACAATATTGCAAATTGAACAAACCTCAACCGGTTTTGCTTGTGTGGACATCATCGTGTCCATCTTCTTGTTGAGGGTTGCGATTTGCCTTGCCAAATCGTCGTTCTGGTTAAGCTCATAGATGCCTCTCGCCTTATTCCTCGTGTCTCTCTGCTGCGAGTTTGATCCTATAATCTCATAAATTTCATATGCCTCTTGTGGTGTCCTTTTGAACATCGCTCCACCTGCAGCATTATCTGCCATAGTCTGACAAGAAAGATTTAGTCCATCATAGAAATATTGCATATGATTTTCTAAAGAATAATTATGATATGGACATTGCATCAAAAGCATCTTAAATCTATCCCATGCTTCATGGAATGGTTCTCCATCAGATTGCTGAAAATTTGGAATTTGCCTTCTCAAGTTAGTAGTCATAGCATGAGAATAAAATTTGCTAACAAACTTATTATAAATTGCATCCCAAGTAGTTAGTGATCCGGGAGGCAACAACATCAGCCATCTCTTCGCTTTATCCTTCAAGGTATAAGGAAAACATCGCATCCTCAGTTGATCTTCAGTAATGCCACATAGAGGAAAAGTCTAAATAGTAGCATAATAATCTTTCACAAACGTTAGTGCATCTTCAGAAGGTAAACCATGAAATTCAGGAAGCATCGAAAAATGTAGACTTTTAAGTTCATAATTCCTAGCCTCTGCAGGTAATGCAATGCACGAAGATGAGGTAGAAATAGTAGGCCTTGCGTACTCCTCCAAAGGACGTACATTATTATTAAGCTCCATCTCCTCTTGTTCCTCCTCTTGAACTCCTAGATCTGATGTGGACAGGCTATCTTTGTTAGATTTCTTCTTCCAACCAATTTGATCTACTTTATCATTCAAGGGTAACAACTTCTCTTTCCGTGATCGGTAACCTTGCATTCACTACTAATAAACTCTGATCAAATCCCCGGCAACGGCGCCAAAAACTTGATGAATAAATTTTATATCTCGCAAGTATACGAATCAGTGCAATCAGTATAGTAGCAAGACGAGTATCGTACCCACAGAGATTTGTAGAGATTCTTAGAGTGAAACGCTAAAGAACAGAAAAGAAAGACAATAAGGAAGGGAAAATAGGCATATGAAGTCTCGAAAACAGATGATCTAATAACGAAATAAGAAAACGATGGAAATATGATGGATGAATACTAACGTTCCGATTTCACGATAACATCCTCATTCTATGCATTGAATCAATCAAGATCTTAGTTTAATTCCAAGGACTCGCTCTTCCGGTATGATGATCCGTTCAATCGCGGTCTTCACCAAGTACCCCCAAGTAACCCTAGCTAACGAACCCATAACTAAGTGTTAACCAAGAATCCATTAAGCTCTGAAGAACAATTATGAACCAAGAAATGTCTTAGCTTGAACCCGGCTTCGACTAAATCTCATTCATTCATAGATCCTGCAAGATTAGGGAATGAACCCTCGCCCAATCTCACATAAAACAATCTATAATACTTCTATTGGCCAGATAAACGTATTTAAGATCTCAATTATAATAATGAATGAAACTAGGAAAATAAACTGATAAAATAATCATGATCCAATAACATAAAATGATTCAGTTAGGCTACATCGGTTCCTTAGCAAAGGGATTAGCCATTCATGTTCATAAAAACAACCAAGATATTCATTGGAAAGATAAGAAAGAAAAACCCTAGATCTTCGTGCAGTCTTCTCCCCTCTTTTCGGCCTTTAAAACTCCTCCAATAGGGCTGGCTAACCTCCTTCATTAGTCTTGGATGACTTCCTTAAATAGGGGTAAGAAACCCTAATTTTTGCTTCAGCCTTTGGATTAAATCTGGTCCGCTCGTTTTCAAGTCGTCCGACAAAGGATCGATCTTCTTAAGGATAAAGATCGATCTTCTTTCTTTTGTCAATTTTCGTAACCTGGTTCACCCCGACTAAGATTGATCTCTTTAAGTAAAGGATCGATCTTCTTTCTCCGTAGACTAGGTTCCTTCCAAAACGTCCAGGTTCAGATCGATCTTTTCAAGGAAGAGATCGATCTCTTTCATCAATTGTTGACTACGCCCATAAAAGATCGATCTTTCTAGTAAAGAAGATCGATCTTTTATTCCAACTTTCTTGTTTTCGCTCACGGTCGATCTTCGTATCGACCCTGCGAAGTATTTTCCTTGACAGAAGCTGACGGTCGATGCCACGGTCGACCGTGAGAATTTTTGTGCGTGACGGTCGATGTGACGGTCGACTGTGGGACTTTTTCATCTCTGGATACATAAGAGATCAATATTTTATTTAAGGAAGATCGATCTTTTATTTCCTGCATCTTTCTTCTGTTATTCTGCCCTGCGCTCTGGTACGAAAAACACTTTAACTTCCTCTATGCAGCTCCAAATCACGAACCGTAAAATTCTCCCGAAACTAGACTTCAAGATCTTTCTACAGGTGTATGGCACATCATCTGGTTCTTCATGAGCAAGTACAGTTTAATATTTCAAGTTGATCTATGTAACCTTTTCAGCTTCTTTGCTCATTTTTCCTGCATTTTCCACACAACTATGTGAAGCAACATATAGATATAAAAATAGTAAAAAAAAAATGTTGATTAAGGATAATAATCTAGCAATTGAGATGGTTATAAGGCTATTCAGAGTGCACTTTCATGCACTCATTATGGTTGAACCAAGGGAGTCATGCCCCTTGGGATGTTTAGATAGAATTAAGGACTGGGGTTGTACCCTGTTTATGTTAATTTGTAATTGTGGCATGTTGTATGATTGCGTGACTGGGGTTGTGCCCCCGTTGTAGAAATTGCGATTGACGGCTGCGGACGTCGTCGTAATGCCAAAATTTCGATTGAATGTGTTGTTGCTTGTTTACGACCCATGGGCGCTGTTATAGTATTAGATTATTATAGTTTAGACCTTTAACTGCCTTATGCATGTTTACCCCTTGGCGAGCCGTAGGCTATGTCTAGCCTTGTATTATGTATGACATACTGTTGCATGTCCTGATCTAATAAATGTGCGCGTGAGCATTGCATATAATTGATTGCATTAGAAGCATCATGCTAGGTGGTAGGCGATGGATTCGATCGTCGATCCGGGGTTCTTGGGTAGCCCGGATCTAGCCCTAGGACCGGGGTTTGGGTAGTCGAGAATTAGGACGTGATTGTCATCAATGATCATGTTTGATATCATTCGAGGTTTATTAGGTAGTCGGACTGGAATCTTATATTATATTATTTGAGATTTAGAGGTCGTGTCGTCTCTCCAATGCCAAGTGCTAAGGATGGATGTCGATGCGTTCCGGACGTGGGTCCCCAAGGCATGAGAATCTTGCTTGGGTAAGGGTGATCTTGCATGTTACTGTTCCGCGGTCTCCTGGTAATATGTTCAGGAGAGAGGTTTCCTAACAGGAGCCCTTGGGACATCGATAGGGTTATGAGACCCTTGGCATTCCTTAGACTTAGGCGGAGAGACAGCACAGTTGTTGTTTTCCTCCCTTCATTGTGTCGTAGAATAGCGAAGAACCCTACTGAGCTTTGTTGCTCACTCCTACCTGGGCTGCATCGGCGATGCAGGTCGATGCAGTCCTTTCCTTTCAGGTGATCTTCTGGGTGTTGGCGCGCCGTTCTCGAGGTGATCGCGGACTTGGAGTTTCGAGGAATACTTGACGATCCTGGAGTTTTCCCTTTTGCTAATAGTTTTACATCTGCAATTTGATTAAATGTATAATTTCCCTCTTCGAGGATTTGATTATTTGTATTAATTTATGTGATGAGGGTTGGTGGAATCATTGTATAAATAGATGTTGTACAAGAACCTATGTCAGTAAGTGAAATGATAATAGTAGAATTGTATTCATGTTGAATTTAGAATTGTTTTACTTATTGTTTTAAATCTGTGGTGAAATTGTAAACTGCACAGGGATCAAATTGAGAAAATACAGGGGAGACTCTCGCCGTTTGATTTTAGAAATAGGTTTAGGACCCTCACGTCCTGACCCGGATGGGTTTTCTGGGTCAGGGCGTGACAAACTGTACAATGAAAGAGTCAAAATTAGGCTTGGTTTTAGCCTCCTTAAGTAAGTTCAAAATCTCTGCCACAGAAAGTTGAGGAGAAACATGTGCATTACTAACATTGGAATCATGAGCGTATGCATAGTGAATGTTAGTATCATGAGCATGTATATGAGCGCTAAAATCATGTGCATATGCATCACATACATTAGAATCAATAGCTTGTGCATCAATATGACTAGAATTTTGAACCTGCACACTAGCACTACAGTCATGAGCATATGCATCATCAACATGAACATCTTGAGCATGTGCACCATAAGCATTAAAATCATGGATGTAAGCATCACAAGCACTAAAGTCATTGATACATGCATCATACGTGTTAGTCTCATCAACATGCACATCATGGGAAGTAGCAACATAAGTATCATGCACATAATCATCATAAGTACTAGGATAAGAGTAGAAAGGCTCAATGTGTTGCATATAGTTGTTGGACGTTAAGGCGACATTGGGATGCTTGTAGAATTTGGCATCAATATGACCATGATAATCATCCCAGCATCTCGAAACCGTCTGTGTATGCGTTATCTCAACAAGCTCATCCAAGTGCTTCATAGCTACATCAGGATCAATCTGCAAAAACTCACCCTTCCATCTTGTTTCAAGAATTTGACGTTCATGCTCAGTTAATCCATAATAAAAATAGCTCACTAAACACCAACTAGCATAACCATGGTCAGGGCATGAAACTATTAAACTGTTAAATCGATGTCATGCGTCACGTAATGTCTCATCATCCTTTTGTGCAAAAGGATGAAATCTTTATTTTCAATGTGTTAATCTTATAATTAAAAAGATACTCATTGACAGAAACATGACTCATTCTATTCTCCTCCCTCAATTTGTATATACTTTTCTTACGAATTATTGTTTGAGGCATTCCATCTCTCGACTTCATAGAACATGACCTCAAATAGTCTTGATATAATTCATTTGCCATCCTCTTTTTTTTCTTTTTTTTTTGTCAGTTTTTTTTTCAGCAAGTAAAAATAAAACTAAAAAGAAAATAAAGAAAACTAAGGAAAAAGAAATAAAAATCCAAAGAAAAGGAAACAAACTTATCGCCTTCGATGTCTTCAATCATCGTGATCAGATGATTCTTGCGCTTTTCTGAACCGTCTCCTAGGCAACGGCGCCAATTTTTTATATCGCTCAAATGTGTTACAACATAGCGGTGCAGTGCAACATAACATAAGAGAGGTCGAACCCACAGAGAGACAAGTTTAAAATATCCAAAACACAAATAACAATGAATTGAAGACAAACATGAACTTAAGAATTAACTAAATTAGATCAAAGGATTTTAATAAGGCTAGGCGTCAGGAATCACTTCACTCGGACTTAGGTTCTTCTTCTACCAATGGTTTATTCAATACTCAGTTATGGGATTCACATCCCAATCACATTAACTAGAAGATATGGAACTACAAACCTAATAAAATATATAAAGGCTAAAGTATGCGTTTTGTACCTGGGTTTTCAGGCAAATTTTTATGTGATACCCGTGTTTTCAAAAGTAAACATTGAATATCTATGTTTCTCGAACCATTTTTAATTGATGCCTCCATCCACCTGCCGTCTGCCGGTCTAACGGCGGCCCGAGCGAACCAGTCACGTGCCTACACGTGACCGGACAGCCTCCTTCTTCCTCGTCGACATCCACGCCGCTGGCATCGTCGTCCCCTTCGTCATCGGCTTCAGCGTCTCCTACACTATCGTCACGGACCTCCGCTCTGCTACGAAAGACAGCCCCGTCGGCAGTGGCCAGCGAGGTGCCTTTCACGTCTTCCTCGCCGCCGCCTTCTCCGTCACAGCCATGCCGGTGATGGCCCGGACGCTATCCTAGCTCAAGCTCCTCAACACCAACCTGGGTTACATCGCCATGTCGTCCGCCATCGTCTCCGACTTGATCGCATGGGTCCTCCTCGCCATGTTCGCCGCCATGGCCAACATGGAGGAATAGGGAGAGATGGCGGTGAGCGCTTGCCCCGAGACGCCGTCAGCGTGCTGCTCGTAGTTCTCGAAGGCAGCAACAATGTGGTCGGACTGCGCTTGCCCTTCGCCGCGGCTCTTCCGCTGGCCACCGGACGTGCCCTGTTTGTTGTTGGTGTTGTGGACGATGAGCATGGCGGTGGCATGGCCGGCGAGCTCGATGAGGTGGAGCGCGTAGACGAAGACCGGAGAGCGCTTGGTGGGGTTGGAGGCCTCGAGGAGGCTGATGATGGAGGAGACGTTGTGGGTGTTGTGGACGCAGGCGACCATCCAGAGCTCTGTATCCGGCTTCGACCTCTGGAGGTTCCGCCGCTTGTACCCAATCTGTCGACGCTTCCATGGCACATACGTCGCCATCACCACCGGCCCTACCAACACCGTCATCACCATCGACGCCACCACCAAGACCGTGAAGTATTCTCTGCTTATCAGCTGAGAAAGAAAAAAAATGGAATTTTTCCTAAAACTTATAACTTTTTGGAAGAGATTTAAGGAGAGATTGATACCTTCTTATCCATGCCGATCCTGAGGACGACTAGCTCTAAAAGGCCCTTGCAGTTCATTAGGACCGATGAGCGTAGTCGTGGCGACCTTGGCGACGCATGCTGCCGTGAACACGCCGAGGACTTGGAGTACATTTCTGGCTTGAATCATGAACTCCACCCTGGTCCTAAGCTCGCTGGAGACGAAGAAGAGCGGCAGCAGAAGAGTGTGGAACACCGCCTCGGCCATCTCCAGGATGGCGGCGGCAAGGGGCCCGTCTGGAAAGACTAGGCCGAAGAGGAACGGGCCTAATGCGACGTGGATACCTATGGAGTCGGTGATCACACCGGCCAAAGGCACGCCGATAAGGACGACAACGATGTGATGGATGCTCGACATCTCTCCCTCCGGCGTCTGGTTCGAGAGCCAGGTGACCGCCGGTCGGATGAGATAGTAGCACGCTAGGACGAAGGCGACGGTGCAGAGAGCCGAGGCGACGCCCGGCGAGACCAAGAAGTGTTTTTTGGACACGTCCGGGTCAGGGGCGACGGCGGAGTTGGCCATGGCGGCGGACATGGTGAGGAGGACCCATGTGATCAAGTCGGAGACGATGGCGGACGACATGGCGATGCGACCCAGGTCGGTGTTGAGGAGCTTGAGCTCGGATAGCATCCGGGCCATCACCGGCATGGCTGTGACGGAGAAGGCGGCGGCCAGGAAGATGTGAAAGGCACCTCGCTGGCCACTGCCGACGGGGCCGTCTTCCTTAGCAGGGCGGAGGTCCGTGACGATAGTATAGGAGATGCCAAAGCCGATGACGAAGGGGATGACGATGCCGGCGGCGTAGATGTTGGCGAGGAAGAAGGAGGCTGTCCGGTCACGTGTAGTGTCGCGCCCCGACCCGTGTAGGCCCAACCGGGCCGGGCGACGCGAGCCGGAACCTAACCTACTGCGGAAAATTTTGGTGAGGTTTCCCTCTAATCGTAGTGGTTACCCTAACAAGTCATAATCATCCTGTATTAACAACAATCATTACAAACCTCAAACACAAGAACTGGAATAGATACAAAACCTCAAACAGGGAAAACATACATTTATCACTCCCGTAGGAGACTATCTATAACAAAAAGGGTAAAACGATATGATCTCCACCTCTCAAGCACCACCAGACGCCGCTACGTCACCGAACACCGGCCCGGTAGGGGCGACCGAAGAAGAGCTCACGCCAACACCTGCAAAAAGCAGCCCGGGTAGGAGTGAGCACTAAGCTCAGCAGGGACACTACACTACGACACTCACAAGGGAGGGAACACAACAGTGTCGCCCCCAAGCAAAGCCTAGGTGTATCATAGGGGTCCCATAACCCCACCGGATACCCCTGAGAGCCCCAGTCATGGTCTTCCAGCGAACTAGTCACACACTGGGTCACACTCAGTAAGGCAGGAAACGACACTGCCAACTCACAACATGATCCTGGGCACTGCCGGCGGATAGCACCGCTGGGTAGACACACCTGCCACCCAAGAGTTCGAGAAGGACTGGGTACCGGCTACACCTGGACTTGGCTCAAGGCCGACACAACCTCTAAACATCAAGCAACAACAGTATTCAAGTCCAACTAACCCTATCATCGAAAACGACTGAATACTACAAATCGAGTCCTGGACCAAGCTACCCGCAACGGTCCTAAGAGATAGATCCGGGCTATCCGAAAACCCCGGATCGGCAACGCCCTAAACAGATGCAACTAATGCACAACACAATGCATGCTATGAACATGCGCAGAATAAGACATATAAGCATGCAACAAGATGTGATGATATTAATACAAGGTCTGGCCACGGCACCCTGTCGGCTCGAGGTGGTGAACAAAAATATAAGGTCTAGGAACTACTGCAGTGGTACCACCACCAACTGCCAGCAGTTCACCACAACACCTGTGATAAGTCACTAAATGTTCATGATTCAACCCCTTAACTTAGCTTTGTTAGGCCTAGAGTGTTTGTATTTGATAGCTTGTTAGTTGATTTCAGGTTTAATCATGCTTTGAGGAGAAATGCAAGAAATTCGGTTAATATGCTGAAATACACTGCTCTGTCGACTGTTAGCACAATATTCACCAGAAATTATCCTTATGTCTAAATATTCTGAAATTTGAATGACATCTGGAACACATCAAGACGTACAACTTTCATGTTAGACACTTTTGGAGATTCCTGATGGATTGATAGCAGTTTCGAAGAAGATGAAGATATTTAGCTGCTAGAAGACTGGTCCTTCGACGCCCGGGAGAATATTCGTCAAATATTCTAGTTAAGTCCAAATATTGCAAAATCTTCGGGAGAGGACAGAGGGCTTCCAGATCTACATCGTTTGTGTTGGACTCATTCTCAAATTCCGAGCCGGTTGAGCCCAGTCGCGATTGGAATAAGCTGTCAGGGTTGGATCAGGAATTCCGAGTTGTACTTGAGGTCTAACTTAACCTTGAAACCCTAATCCGGGAATTAAGATATAAAAAGGGCTTGGTGGCTGGAAAACGGGAGGACCCCATAGAGGAAAACAGAGGAATTCAGATTGGAGAAGAAGACGGAGATGCGGTGTAGATCTCAAGCTTTCTTCATCGAATACATGTCCTTCATCCCAAAGATGAGTGACTAATCTTCTAGATCTAGGGATCTCATGAAACTCTAGTGTAACTTTCTGTATTTTCTAGTTGATTCTTGTATTCTTTTCTCATAGACATGATCTTATGGATTTGAATTTATTGATAATAGAGTTCATGGAAGTATTTCCCTTGACGTATTTTGTGTCCTACTTGATTGCTGTGCTTGATGGTAGAGTTCCATAAGATGGTTTTCATGTGGTTTTTGACATGCTTTTGAGATAATCTATGCTAAGTAAAGATAGATTGTACTCAGGTTAAGTCCGAAGACAATCTATGCTACACGAAGATAGGTTATGCCTTAGGTAGTCATCAACTTTCTTTTAGGGTTTCATGTGAGCTTAAGAAGCCATGCTTCCATAATGTCTAGAGAAGAAGCAAGATGATAATTAGAGAATACAGGAAGTGAAGCTAGAGTGGATTGAGGGATCCCTAGGTTGTTTCTCTCATTGATCTATTTCAACCTCTTTAATTGCTTTCGTAATTAGTTTTAATTAATTATTTTCCAAAATCCAAATCAACCCTTCATTGCTTTAGGATTAGAGTTTTGAGATTCAATTTCACCTTCGTTATTCAAGTCAAAGTTTTCCCTGAGGATCGACCCCGTATTTCATCCTTATACTATCATTTGAATTTAATATTGAAATAAGGGTTTATAAATTTCTAAATTGCGTTTTGCGTACGATTTAACGACACCGTTCGTGAGCGATCAACCTGCACCGGGAAACAACCCCACAAAAAACAGCTCACAATATAGCAGATAAGGCCCTCGGCGCACGCCGGCATGCAAGGCTATGGAAAGCTGTAGGGCTACCCACCCGTTTATTCTAAACATCCCGGGAGTCATCACTCTCCCGGTTCACCACTGCCCTATTATAGGGCTAACATGCTTAATCATATGTAACAGGTATTAAGACAGTAAAGAAAACTGTCATACAAAGCCCCACGGGCAAAACCCACTTAAAAACACCCTTCAGCCACTAAAGGATCGATCCCTCTTCTCAAGAGGATCGATCCCTTTAGTACTTCGGAAAAACTCGTCCCTGTCAACCAAAGAGATCGATCCCTTCTTCAAGAAGGATCGATCTTCTTTGCAACCAGGGACCTGTCATCCCTCAACCCATAAAGGATCGATCTCTCCCTCCAGGAGGATCGATCCCGCTCGGGCTGGACATGACACACCAAAAGGGATCGATCCCTCCTCAAACGGGATCGATCCCTCCTCAAACGGGATCGATCCTGATGGTTTCTCCGGCGTACTTCCGGCGAGGAATACCGCCAGAAAACACATCCAAACCTCATGAAACTCTGGGATCTGATAGATCAGAACCCCACGAGTCTAAAACCGGTAAAATCACTGAAAACCAACAACTACATAATCAGATCTAAGCAATAAATCACAGATCAAATCGGAAAACTCAAAACCCCGAAGAGAGATGTCGGTAGGATCCCTATCAGAGCAATAGCGGCTTAAATCCAAGTAGCTAGGCCTTGGATCGTCCTCATACACCTTCAAAAATCCCAAGATCTGAGCTCAAATCGTCAGATTTCAAAAGGGTTTCAAGGAAGAAGGTTCGTCTGCTTTATAGGCAAACGAACCGACTTATGAAGGATCGATCCTTACCCAAGGAAGGATCGATCTCTCTATGACGATCGCACTTGACTTTCTAGCACAAGAGGATCGATCTCTTAGCTAGAGAGGATCTATCCTTTTTGTGCTGAAAGCTAAACTTAGGCAAGAACTCAAGCCTAAGTCCGGATCTTTCGATCCCAGGTCCCACTAACCATTCTAAGCAAACATTACCACAAACATGGTCAGTGTGTATACAAGCGCGAGTGTGGAATTAGCCGACGAGGTGCAATTTACCAAATTGCCCTTGCGGCCCACAGCAAGCCACATGAGGAGAGGGACGGGTCCTCACATGTAGGCACGTGACCGGTTCGCTCGGGCCGCCGTTAGACCGGCAGACGGCAGGTGGACGGAGGCATCAATTAAAAATGGTTCAAGAAACATAGGTATTCAATGTTTACTTTTGAAAACACGGGTACCACATAAAATTTGCCTGAAAACCCAGGTACCAAACGCATACTTTAGCCAATATATAAATGTCTCTTCTTGTGACTGATTCTTTCTTTTGTAGCTCTAACTTCATCCTACCAAAACCTAAGATATACGATACCGGTTGTCACTACAGGCAACATATAGTAAAAGTTCATCGGGACAAAGCTCTAACTCTATCTTACCATATCTCTATGAATACACAATACCATCTCTCACAATCGGCAATGCATAGCAAAGATTTCACGAGATAAAGTAGGTAAACAATAGATAAAACTATGGGATTATAAGATCATGAAAGAAGCATGACTGGATTCATAATATTAATCATCCACATCAAAATCTATAATCTGAAAATAATTTTTGAAGCTTCAATACATAGAAAAAGAGTTTAACAATAAAGATTAAAACTATGAACCATGATGAAGAAGAAACCCTAATCCTCGCTAGGTCATCCGTCCGCCATGCCCGCGGATTACTCGGCCATGGATGGAGATGTCTTCATCTTCTTCCTTCAAAAACGTCCAGAAAGAGCCGCCAAAAACGTCCAAGAACTCCCTTTGACTAACACTAAGTTTCCTATTTATAGGGTCAAAAAATTAGGAAACTCGGGTTAAGTTTAAACCGTTATACGCCCGCGGTCGATGCGCCACGGTCGACCGTGAACTGTGCATAATATTTGGAAAAGCGGCGGTCGATGTGCCACGGTCGACCGCGAGCATTGTGAGCGCGACGGTCGATGCCATGGTTGACTGTGAGCATTTTGAGCACCACGGTCGATCTCGCAGATGATGTGACGGTCGACCATCACTATTCATTCAGCACTGCGCATTGGTACCAAAAATGTTGTAACTTCCTGTAAAAAACTCGGAATCATGAACCATAATCTTTCAAGTTGACCCATGTAATTTCTTCAGCTTGTTTTAGCTCCAATTTCCTGCATTTTCCAAACAACTATGTGAAACACATAAGTATAAAAATAGTGCTAAAAAGGTTGATTAAGGGTGACAATATACCAATTGAGATGGTTATAAGGTTGTTCAGCGTGCACTTTCATCCACTCATCAACCTGCTACCCAACCACGGTCCTAAAGCAAGATCCAAACTACCTGAGAGTTTCGAATTGATGATTGACCCATCACCCACACCTAACCTGAGATACATCTTGTGAGGACCTATCCCTCTATTCCTGTAGCTCGTTGTTGACCATAAGGACAATTTGGTAAATTACGGCTTGTTGGTTAGTTTCACACCCCTGTGTGCACACACCGGCCTTGTTTTGGTGATTGTGCTCGTATAGGATGGTTAGGTGGACCCGGGATCGGAGGATCTGAGCTTGGGCTTGTGTTTAGCCTAAGTTTGCCTTTCTGGGCAAAGCAGATCGATCTTCCTAGCTAAGGAGATCGATCTTCCTTGCTAAGGGGATCGATCTTCCTTGGGAAGGGATCGATCCCTCTGTGCCAGAAAGTCCTGGCAGTGACTCTTGCGAGGACGGCCGCCGTTGTCCGTAGCTCTCCCTTGTCAGAGGGAGGGGAGGACTTTCCTCCCCTCCTCTCCCTTTTCCCCGGCCTTCCCGGCTTTCCCCTACCTTTCCTTCCTCTTTTCTTCCTCTCCTTCTCCTTCTTCTTCTTCCTTCCTTCTCTTCTTCCCACGGAAGCTCTGTTCTTCCCCTGTTTTCCGGCAGCTCCTTCTCCTCCACCGTTCTCCCTCCTCCGGCCACCGTTTTGGGAGCTTGAAGGCTCGTTGGAACCGTGGCGGTGTGAGGAAGATCCATGGCGTGGTTTGGCGCTTGGTTAGTGGCTGTTTAGCGGGGAATTAGCAAAGGATTAGCGTTGCCGGTAGGTTTCTACTTACTGATGTTGTTTAATGGGTTTCTCTTAATCTAGCCGTTAGATCTGGTTGATCTTTGGGTTATTAGATGCATCTTGCCTAGTAGAATTTCTGGTATAAGTGTCGCGCCCCCCGCGACCCGCGAAAGCCCAACCGGGCCGGGCAACGCGAACCAGAACCTACCAAACGGCGAAAACAAAGCTGGCGAGGGCTCCCTCTAACCTATTGGTCTCCCTAACAATTCACCAAAAGCACCCTCGATTAAAACAACAATGATTAGCAAAACCTCGAACCACAGATTTAAAACTCAAAGTGTTTAATATACAAATCCTCGGAGAGGGGAAGATTCGAATACAACATCACCCCCATAGGAGACTAACTAGCAAAAGGGTAAAAGCAGTAAATATCGCCACCTCTCAAAATCCACCAGGTGCCGCCGCACCGCCGACCAACTGCCCGGTAGGGGCCACAGATGAAGAACTGACGCCTGCACCTGCAAAACGCAGCCCGGGTAGGTGTGAGCACTAAGCTCAGTAGGGATCTACACTACGACACACAGAAGGAAGAGGGAAACGCAACAGTGTTGCCCTCAAGTAGAACCTGGGTGTATACATGGGTCCCATAACCCCACCGCGTGTCCCTGAGGCCCACGATCATGGTCTTTCAGCCGGGCTGGTCACATGTCAGGTCACACTCAGTAGCAGGAGACAGCATTGCATACTCTCAACAGGACACTGAACACTGTTTGGTGGGAAGAGACACCACTGAGTAGGCAAATCCTCTACTCAAGAGTTTTAGGAACACCGGACACCGGCTACACCTCAGATCCGACTCGAGACCGACACAACCTCTACAATCATCAAGCAATAAGTGCACCAGTCATCTAGGCCTATCATCAAGTTTGACTGGACACTACAATTCAAACCGGGTCCAAACAACCCAACCCTGGTCCTAGGGCTACGTCCGAGCTTCCAGCCTTGGGACGGCGACCCAAAGATCACCCACGCCCTAACCAATGCAACTAATGCACAAAATAACAATGCATGCTATAACATACACAAACAGGAGATAGGCATGCAACAGTATGTCAAGGGAAGCATACAAGTCAATCGGATCGCTGCAGCGGTACCACAGACCGCTGCCAACCGATCCGCAGCGGGTCCAGGCATTACGACGGTACCGCGACCATCAACCGCGGACTCCTGCAACGGGAAGCAACCCTGAAAACGAAGATGAACAGTAACCAATATAATATTATATTCTAAAATATAATATTATAATCAAAACACTCAAAGCCTCTACTTAGGCGCTAATTGATCCCATCGATCCGACGTCTAAACGACGTCAGAATCAAGATCCAACTTAGCCATACATAGGTGTATATACCAGCATCATCATATCCAAAATCCATAATCATCCAACGGTTGGATTAACAGGAAAACACTAATCAAAACCGTTAATCAAACTAACTTACCAATTAATTGCTGCAACGCAGCCCTCCAGCAAACAATTCATAACGAATCGTAGAAAAATCGGAAAAATATAAAATTAGTGGGGTTGGAGAATAGACGCAAAGATCTACAACTCTCATGTTCATCACAACCCCAGATCTTGTACGTACCAGCCGAAAAACACACCGCAAGCCGGCTGTTCTTCAAGAACAGTAGAAAACAGAGAAACCGAGCTTAATCATGCATAAAACCTACCAAGATCTAAACCAAAGATCATAAAACTCATATCAGAAAATCTAATAGGCATAAGGAATCCAACAAGACAAAGATCAATAAGATCCAATGGCTAGATCTAAAGAAACCCACTAAAGAACACAGTAGGTAGAAGAACCTACCGAAGAACGCTAATCCCGGCTGATCCCTCGTAACCAGTCTCCAACAAGCCTCCAAATCACACCAGGAGCCTTCCTCTCGTTGCCACGGATCCAACGAGCCTTAGAACACCCAATTCGATGGTTGGAGGAGGGAGAACGGAAGAGGGGAAGGTGGCTGCCGGAAAAATAGGGGAAGAGCAACGTCGGGAGAGAAGAAAAGAGGAAGGAAGAAGAAGAAGAAGGAAGGGAAGAAGAAAAGGAGGAAAGGGGGAGGGGACAGCCGAAAAAGAGGGGGAAAAGGCGAAGGAGGGGAGGGAAAGTATTCCCCTTCTGACAAGAGAGAGCAACGGCCAACGGCGGCCGTCCTCGTGAAGCAGAAAAGCCACCGACGCGATTCCGATCGATCGCTCCAAGGAGCGATCGATCGCTCGCGCCCCGGATCGATCCCAACACCAAGTCGGATCGATCCGACCAAGTCGGATCGATCCCAACACCAAGTCGGATCGATCCGACCAAGTCGGATCGATCCCAACGCCAAGTTGGATCGATCCGAGCGGGTCAAAACCCACCGACTCGCTCACGAGTCCGATCGATCGTTTCAAGGAGCTATCGATCGCTCAAGGGTCGTCAGCTGCCCAAAGGCAAGCTTCCGCGCGCCCAAGCTGGGATCTTTCGATCCCGGGTCCACCTAGCCATTCTAAACAAACACTAACACATATAAGGCCAGTGTGTGCACACGCGGGTGTGAAACAAACCAACAAGGCGTAATTTACCAAATTGCCCTTACGGTC
The DNA here is from genome assembly GCA_963920575.1 of Narthecium ossifragum. Lineage (NCBI taxonomy): Eukaryota > Viridiplantae > Streptophyta > Magnoliopsida > Dioscoreales > Nartheciaceae > Narthecium > Narthecium ossifragum. The sequence goes on along the minus strand of OY986964.1, from coordinate 10,079,318 downwards.
TACAACGAGCCACAGGGGTAGAGGGACAGGTCCTCACAATAAGTTTCATGATCTTTGGTTGAGATTTTAATTGGATTTATGCATGATTAATCTCGAATTTTCCGGTTTCTGTTGTTCTTGAAGAACAGCCGGCTTGCGGTGAGTTTTCCGGCCAGTACGTGCATGTTCTTGGGTTGTGATGAACCTAAGAGTTGTAGATCTCTGAGTTACTTTCCATTCCAGCTTATTTCGTATTTGTCCGATTTTCCTATGATTTGTAATGAATTTATTACTGGAGAGCTGCGTTGCAGCAAGTAATTGGTAAGTTTGTTTGATTAGCGGTTTTGATTAATGTTTTCCCATTAATCTAGCCGTTGGATGATTGTGGATTTTTGATATGTTGATCCTGGCATGTAGATCTACTGGCGTCTATGTTGAATCTTGAATCCGTCATCTTCTGGATGTCGGATCGAGGGGGTCAACTAGCTGCTATGTAGAGAATGTTTGGTGTTTTAGATATAATAGTATATGTTCGGATTATAATATTATATTTTTACTATTCATCAACGGTTTCGGGGTTACTTTCCTGTTGCAGGAGTCGGCTGTTGACGGTCGTGGTACCGTGGTAATGGTGGGACTCGCTGCGGATTGGCTGGCAGCGGTGGGTAGTACCGCTGCAGTGATCCGGTTGACTGTATGCATATAACTGTTGTTTGTTACCGCTTTGTGGATGAACCGGGAGTGTGATGACTCCCGGGATTGTGTAGAATAAATGGGTCATGGGTTATGCCCTTGATCCTTTATCGCTTTGTGGTTAACCGGGGGAGTCATGAACCCTCGGGAATGCTTAGTATAAATGGGCCGTGGGTTATGCCCTTGATCCTTTATCGCTTTGTGGTTAACCGAGGGAGTCATGGACCTCGGAAATGTTTTGTATATATTGTTGCATGCATTATTGATTGTGCATTAGATGCCTAGGGTTTGACTGTAGTGTTGTTAGCCTCATGTCTGGGGTAGTGTTAGCTCTGTTGCTTGGAGTGCTGAGAGTTGGTTGTCATAACCACGGTTGTTCCGTGAGGTGTGGAGGTCCCGCTTGGGGAGGGGCGTCCTACATGTATCGTCATGTCCACCCTGTGTCAGGGAATGTCGGAGAGTGTCCACCCTTGAATAGTGGCTGTCAGAGGGATGTAGTTTGGACAGGTACCCTTCGGGTTATTGACGGGATTTATGTGGTCCTTGACAGGCCTTAGTACTTGGCACAGAGTTAGCTTAGTTACAGTTTCCCCTTCCTTGTGTGTGACGTAGAGTAAAACCCTACAGAGCTTAGTGCTCACTCCTACCCGGGCGGCGTTTGCAGGTGCAGGTACCAGCTCTCCTGCGGTGGGCCCCAGTTGCTCGTCCTGCGGTGGCGCGTCGACGTCAGGACATGTTTCAGGGCCAGGATGGTTTCTGCTGTGCTTTTCAGGAGACTACTGGTGATGTAACTTCTTTTGAGTTTTATACATCTTTTGTACATGCGGACTGGTTTATGTAAATTTAATGTAACTCTATTTTATGTACAGTTTTGTAATAATAGGAGATGTTAGATTTACTTCTGTCCTCTGACTACTTGATGTAACTGATGAGTGCATGAAAGTGCACTCTGAACAACCTTATAACCATCTCAATTGCTAGATTATTATCCTTAATTAACATTTTTACTACTATTTTTATATCTATATGTTGCTTCACATAGTTGTTTGGAAAATGCAGGAAATTGGAGCTAAAAGAAGCTGAAAAGAGTATATGGATCAACTTCAAAAATTAAAATGTAGCTGCTCATGAAGAACCAGATGATGTGCCATATATGGTTGGAAAGCTCTTGAAGTCTAGATTCTGGAGAATTTTACGGTTCGTCATTCCGAGTTTCCTAGAGGAAGTTACGACAATTTTAGTACCAATTGCGCAATCTGGATGACAAAACAGTAAATACGCTGGAAAGTCCAATCGATCCGACACCTAGAGTCCGATCGATCCGACTATGCAAAAACCTGATAGAACACATATTTTTCAACTGTACACAGTCCGATCGATCCCTCCATCCCTCCTACTGAGTCCGATCGATCCGACACCTATAGTCCGATCGATCGGACTCGGGAATAGCCAGAAACGGAGGATTTTTACGCAACGGATCGATCCGACACCTAAAGTCCGATCGATCCGACTTTCCCAGTGAAGAAAATCAACGGTTTAGATCTAATCCATGTATGGAGAGACTTTGGGGCTATAAATAGGAAACTTAGGGTTAATCAAAGGGACTTCTTGGATGTTTTTGGAGGCTCTTTTCTGGACGTTTTCCAAAGAAAGATGTGAGGACCCGTTCCTCCAACCCGGTCCGACCGCGGTAGGTCGAGGGTTTGATTTTGTAGTTTGGCTCGGTTGGCCTCGCAGTGCGATCGGTTGGTCACATTGCTGTTTTTGGACCCCAAGGGCAATTTGGTAAATTGCCCCTAAGCGGTCGGTTTCACACCCGCGTTGTACACACACTGCCTCTGATTGATGTTTGTAGTTGATTAGATCCTTTTCGGCGTCCTCGATCGGTAGATTGGATCTTGATCGGGCTTGATCAAGACGGACGGCTGAGATTAAATCCCAGCTTTAGTTTAATTAATTTTCTTATTTTTTTCCACTCTCCCCTTTTTCTTCTTTTCCTCCACCCGACCGTCTCCCTTTCTTTTCCCTTTCTCTCCTTTTCCTCTTCCTTCTCCCTGGCTTCACCCGTGCCCGACCCCTTCCCCTCTCCTCTCCGGCTTCCTCTCCTCCGGCCACCTTCCCCGGCGACGTGGAGACGACGGCGAGGGCTCCCCTTTCCCTTCCCTTCCGCGGCAGCCCTTGTTCTTCTTCTCCGGCGAGGCCTTGATGGGTTTGAGAGCACCGGCGGCTCTCCGGCGGCTTGGAGGCGGTGGCGAGGTCTCCTCCCCCTCCTTCCTTCCCCTCTTTCTTCCGCGGCATCTCCTCTCCTCTTCCTTCTCCGGCGGTGGCTGCGGCTGTGGGAGGTCTTCGGCGGCTCTCCGGCGAGCTGGTGACGACGGCGGCGAGGGAGGACGACGGATCAAGGAGGAAGAAGCTCGGATTTAGCGTTTGAAGGTAGGGTTTCTACCTATATCATTAGGGTATGTTAGATCTAGGGTTTGGTTACTAGATCTATGGTTTTATATGTGTAATATGATGCTTATGGACTTGTTTAGCAACTGATTAGAGCTTGGTAGGATTTGATTTGGGTTTTATCCGGATTTTTGGAGGTTTTTCCCGGATTTTATCGAGGTTCTGTTTTTCGGCGGGCTGAGCTGTTCTAGCTCAGATCTGGGCTCGTACGTGCATGATCTCGTGAAACTTTCAAGATGAAAGTTGTAGATCATCGAGTTATCTTTCGTTTGCCGCTGATTTCATGATTTTTGGATTTTCCTACGATTTTTGATGAATTGTTTCCTAAACTGCTGCGAAACAGAGATTGAGAAATTGATTAGTCTAATATGTGGAAATTAGACTTCCATTGGATCTAATTCTTGGTCAGCATGCTCCCAATATATTAATCAATATCTGATTAAGTTTGAGTTGAGGTTTAACGTCGTTTGGACGTCGATTTGCGAAGATTTCATCTTCGCTAAATTGTAGTTTACTGTAGCAATCCGGGATTTGGCTTCTTATTGGATCTTTGATGTTTTATCGGGTTTGATGCTTCAAGATTCACGTATTTAATGTTCCTAGTGATCTTTAGGATCGGTATGTTCAAATCTGTATTTTCTCTGGCGAATAGATAACTAATTAGCTTTCAATTTGTAGAACATGCCATATCATAGATGTTAGTTATATATATGTGTTATATATACATGTTTAGCCCGTGTGGGGCTCGTGGTTGAACCAAGGGAGTAATGCCCCTTGGGATGTTTAGATTGATAAGCGGGCCGAAGGTGTGCCTTAGCTTTTTGTTAGTTGTGATTATCTGTATTGTTGTGTTGTGGGCCGAAGGTGTGCCTTAGTTGTATTAACTTGTAATTGTGGCTTGTTGTGTATTGCGTGGCCGGAGTTGTATCCCTGTTGTAGAAATTGCGGTTGACGGCTGTGGACGCCGTTGTAATGCCGGAATTTCGTTTGAATGTGTAGTTGTTTGTTAACGGCCCGTGGGCGTCGTTATAATATTGTATTATTGTAGTTTAGACCTTTATCTGCTTTATACATGTTTACCCCTTGACGAGCTGTGGGCTATGCCTAGTCCTGTATGTTGTGATGTCATATTGTTGCATGTATGATTTTCCTCTTAACGTGATTGTTATCAGTGATCATGTTTGATATCATTCGAGGATTATTAGGTAGTTGGACTAGAATATTATATTATTTGAGGTTTAGAGGTCGTGTCGCTTCTCCAAGGCCAAGTGCTAAGGATGGTTGTCGATGTCCCTGACGTGTGTCCCCAGGCAGTGGTTTCCTGCTGGGTAAAGGGTGTTCCTACTGGCTCTGGTTCTTTGTTTTCTCCCAGCGTGTTTGGTTGATATTCACAGCGTGGTCGGTTGAGAAGAGTAGGATCCCTTAGGGAATTGATAGGGGTTATGGGATCCCGTGGCATCCTTTAGACTTAGGCGGAGGAACGACACTGTTGTTGTTCCCCTTCCTTTCTGTGCGACGTAGAATAGCGTATAACCCTATTGAGCAAGTTTTGTTGCTCACTCCTACCTGGGCTGCATCGGCGATGCAGGTCGATGCAGTCCCTTCTTTTTCAGGTGGTTGCGGTGTTGGAGGCGGTACTCCCCTTGGTGGTGCGTGAGATCGAGGATATCATCAGTTTATATATTCAATTGATGTACAGCTTTAAATGTATAAATTGTAATCTGAAGGAGAATGTATTTGTATTTCAATTTGATGTAAATTTGATCAGAGATTGTTGTACTAGATGAATTGAATCATTATTATATCTTTTTAAAGTTAGATTGTATTATGAGTTGATGACATGATAGTTTAAATTATTTGTGAATTTTTTTAATCATGCACCAGGTTTAAAAGTGATGTTTACAGGGGAGGCTTTCGCCGTTTGATTTTAGAGTTTAGGACCCTCACGTTCCGGCCTGGATGAGTTTTCTTGGTCGGTGCGTGACAGAAGAAGATGAAGGAATCTCCATCTATGGCCGAGTAATCCATGGGCATGGCGAACGGATGGTCTAGCGAGGACTAGGGCTTCTTCTCCAACAATGGTTCATAGTTTTAATCTTTATTGTTAAACTCTTTCCTATGTATTGGATTTTCAAAAATTATTTTCAGATTATAGATTTCTATGTGGATGATTAATAATATGAATCCAGTCATGCTTCTTTCATGATCTTATAATCCCATAGTTATTTCTTTTGATTCTCCTACCGAGTCTCATGAGACCTTTGCTATGCATTGCCCGTAGTGACAGCTGGTATTGTGTATTCTTAGAGATCTGGTTAGATAGAGTTAGGGCTTTGTCCCGATGAACTTTTGCTGCACGTTGCCTGTAGTGACAGCCGGTATCGTGTATTCTTAGGATCTGGTAGGACGGAATTAGGGTTACAACGAGAAGAACCAACCATAGAAAGAGACATTTATATTTTATCAGATACATAATTCTATATCTTCCGGTTAAGGTGATTGGGATGTGAATCCCTTAACTGAGTATCATATGAACCATTGAGAAGAGAAGAACCTAAATCCGAGTGAAGTGATTTCTGAAGCCTAGCCTCATTCAAATCTTGATTTCTTTCGTTAACTTTATCTTACCATTACATCTTCGATCTATTTTATTAATTTTTACGCTCTTGATTGTTTTCGATATATTGTTATCTGTGTTTTTGGATCTTTCCGGCTTGTCTCTCTGTGGGTTCGACCTCTCTTATGCTGTACTGCACCGCGATCGCTGTGCGTGACACATTTGAGCGACATCAAAAATTGGCGCCGTTGCCGGGGAGACGGTTCAGAAAAGCGCCAGAATCAGATTACAGTGATTGTAGACACCGAAAGCGGTAACTTCGTTCATTTTCTTTAGTTTTTATTTCTTTATTTTGGTTTTGATTTTTCTTCTCTATTTGGATTGTTTTCTTTTATAAAGTTTTAGTTAGTAAGCCTAGTTTCAATTATTGTTTTTGCTTATTTTCTTTAGTTGGTTTGCATCTTTTAGATTGCGTGTTTGCTGGTGTATGCCTCGGTATAGAGACGAACTAGGCAGATTTGCTAGACGCCCCGAGGGTGATTCTGAAACTTCTGATAGTGAGACATATATTGCTAATCTCTTTGACGCACAGTCACAAACTTCACATCATACTTTCATTATGTCTGATCACGAGAAACAACAAGCTCCTAGGAGTTTGCAAGAATATTTGCATCCAACACGCACTGCTACACCTTCATGCATCATGTTTCCACCTAATGCAGCACATGTTCACTTTAAACCTGGCATGATTCAGTTGCTTCCTACCTTTCATGGGTTGTAAAATGAAAATCCATATGTGCATATTAGGAAGTTTGAGGAAGTAGTAGCGACTTTTCATGGCCAACTAGGTGCACTAGATATGATCCGACTTAAGTTCTTTCCCTTCTCACTGAAGGATAGAGCAAAGAGTTGGTTATATTCCTTGAGGCCACAATCTATAAGATCTTGGGCTGAAATGACACCGATATTTTTCAATAAGTATTTCCCACAACACAAAACCAACGCACTTAAGAGACAGATTTCGACCTTCACACAGAAGGATAGTGAAACTTTGTATCAGGCGTGGGAACGATTTAAAGACATGTTGAATTTATGTCCCCATCATGGATATGAAAGTTGACGTCTTGTTAGTTATTTCTATGATGGTTTAACTGTTAGAGAACGTCAATTTGTTGAGATGATGTGTAATGGTGAATTTTTGCAAAAAGATCCTGATGCAGCAATTGAATACTTGACTGAGCTTGCTGAGAAAGTTCATACATGGACTGGACCGAGTGCAACAGAAAGTACAAACAGGGCCAGACCACCACCGCAGCAACAAGGTGGAGGAATTTATCAGCTGCGGGAGGAGGATGCACTCAAGGCTAAAGTGGAGAGTCTAACAAGGGAGCTGAAGCTATTAAAGACCAAAGATATGATGGCAGCCCGGACCTCTCCATACAACGAACCTACAAGGCCGGCTGGGTCGTGTGCGATATGTCAGGGTGAGGACCACCAGATTGACAGTTGCCCTACTTATGTTGAGATGAGAGGCGTGTACGACGAGCATTGCAACGCTGTAGGCGGATTCAGGAGGCCGTACACCCCTTACTCGGAAACGTATAATCCAGGATGGCGAGAGCATCCGAACTTCAGTTGGAAGTCGAACGCTCCACAAAGCAACGAGCAACATCAACCGCCACCTAATAAGCCTTTTTTTAACCCTCCTTATAATACATCTGGATTTCCTAGGCTTACATTTAATGACAGTTTACAGGAACTGAAATCTATGATTGTGCAGGAATCTAAGGAAAGAAAGGAGGATGTTCAAGAGATCAAGAGCCAGATCACGAAGCTGATCAACTCTTTGAACGTGCATGAACGAGGGAAGTTCCCAGCTCAGCCTCAACAAACGCAGGTATCTAATGCTGAGCAAAATAATGTAAAGGAGATGAACGCCATAACTACAAGAAGCGGGAAAACAACAAAAAGCCCTTCCAAAGAGCCCACCGAATCTCCTATTGCTGTTGAAGAAGAGGACCGAATTGAGGAGGACCATGTAGAGACCGATCATCCAAATGGCCCTACACCATGTGACTTTAAGGTACGTGTCCCTTTCCCTCAGGCATTGAAATCCACTAAATTGACTATGGAGCCCAACAGTGAAGTTTTGGAGCATCTTCAGCAGGTTAAGGTAAACCTTCCTCTTTTGCATGTTATTAAGCAAATTCCTACATATGCTAAAGTGATTAAAGATTTATGCACTATGAAGAGACGACATCATGTAAAGAAAACTACATTTTTAACAGAGCAGATTAGTGCACTGCTTCAGCACAGGATTCCTCCTAAATATAAGGATCCTGGCTGTCCTACTGTATCTTGTTTCATTGGAGAGCATGAAGTAGGACAAGTATTATTAGATCTTGGTGCGAGTGTTAATTTGATGCCATATTCTCTTTACTTGCAACTTGGTTTGGGACAGATTAAGTCGACATCTGTGATTTTGCAATTGGCAGATAATCCACGAAAACTCCACGAGGAGTAGTTGAGGATGTGCTTGTTCAAATAGATAAATTTTATTATTCTGTTTGTTTCTTAGTCTTGGATACCCAGGCTGTAGTAACTGTTGATTCTATAATTCCTATTATTTTAGGTAGACCGTTTCTTGCTACTGCTAATGCTATAATTAATTGCAGGAATGGTTTAATGAAGTTAACTTTTGGGAATATGACTTTAGAAATTAATGTTTTTAATGTTGCTAAGCAGCTTGATGAGGATGATGAATGCCAGCAGACTTACCAGATTGATCTGCTCACTGAAGAGGAGTTTGCTACAACTGAAATTAATTTTCTTGAATTAGATTTGGATGAAAATGTTGATGTTGATGGTATGTGTAAAAATTTGGAACATTGTTCTTTTGCAGGTCCATGGAATCCAAAGTTTGAAGAACTGTCAGAAAGAGGACAGCCACCAACACCATCATCAGTAGAGCCGCCCAAACTGGATCTGAAGCCGCTTCCTCAAGGTTTAAAGCACGCCTATCTTGGTCCAGGTGATACATACCCAGTTATTATTTCTTCAGCATTAACTGCAGAGCAAGGTGGGCAATTACTTAGCATTTTAAATGAGCATAAATTAGCTATTGGATGGAGTATATCAGATCTGAAAGGTATTAGTCCCTTGATATATTCTCATATGATTAATCTTGAACAAGGGGTTGTACCTCGTAGGGATCCTCAGCGTAGATTGAACCCTACAATGAAAGAGGTAGTAAAAACCGAAGTGTTGAAATTATTAGATGCAGGGATCATTTACCCTATTGCTGATAGCAAATGGGTGAGTCCTACACAGGTTGTGCCTAAAAAATCTGGTGTCACCGTTGTTGAAAATGAAAGTGGAGACTTTGTCCCCACTAAATTGCTGACAGGATGGCGTATGTGTATAGATTATAGAAAATTGAATGCTGCCACCCGTAAGGATCATTTTCCACTGCCTTTTCTAGATCAGATTTTAGAGAGAGTAGCTGGACATCCTTTTTATTGTTTTCTCGACGGTTATTCTGGATATTATCAGATTGAGATTGCTTTAGAGGATCAGGAAAAAACTACTTTTACATGTCCTTTTGGTACTTATGCTTTCCGTAGAATGCCATTTGGATTATGTAATGCTCCTGCTACTTTTCAGCATTGTATGATGAGTATGTTTGTCGATATGATCGAGGAATGTATGGAAGTATATATGGATGACTTAACTGTATTTGGTAATACTTTTGATGCATGCTTGCAAAACTTAAAGAGAGTCTTGATCAGGTGTGAAGAGAAGCACCTTGTGCTTAATTGATAAAAGTGTCACTTCATGGTGCCCTCAGGCATTGTATTGGGCCATATTGTCTCTTCCAAAGGCATTGAGGTAGATCGATCAAAAATCGATCTCATCTCAAAGCTTCCTATGCCAAAGACTATTAAAGATGTTAGATCCTTTCTAGGGCATGCTGGTTTTTACAGGAGATTCATTCAGAAATTTTCTGCTATTGCTCGTCCTTTGTGTAATCTTTTGATAAAAGATACCTCTTTTGAGTGCACTATTGCTTGTCAAGAGGCTTTCCAAGCCCTGATTGATAAATTGACTTCCGCACCTATTGTGCAACCACCTGATTAGAGCCTTCCTTTTGAATTGATGTGTGATGCAAGTGATTTTGCTGTAGGAGCTGTTTTAGGACAGCGAAAAAATGGTAAATCTTATGTTATTCATTATGCTAGCCGAACATTGAATAATGCACAGATGAATTATTCTACCACCGAGAAAGAACTGTTAGCTATAGTCTTTGCATTAGACAAGTTTCGTGCTTATTTGATTGGTTCTCCTATCACTATTTTCACTGATCATGCTGCGCTTAAGTACCTTCTCACCAAGAAGGATGCTAAAGCGCGCCTAATTCGTTGGATATTAATCTTACAGGAATTTGATATTTCTATAAAAGATAAAAAGGGTGTGGAGAACGTTGTCGCCGATCACCTATCGAGGTTGATGGTGGAAGTAGCGGAAGATGAGCCACCAATCATGGATGACTTCCCTGATGAGCAACTCTTTTCAGTTGCACGACTGCCCTGGTATGCGCATATTGTTAATTATTTAGCGACAGGTGAGATCCCTTCCTTTTGGAGTGCGCAGGATAAGCGTAGGTTCTTTGTTGAGGTAAAGAAATTTTATTGGGATGATCCTGTTCTGTTTAAGTATTGTCCTGACCAGATTATACGCCGTTGTGTCCCTAATTATGAAATCGAAAGCATCATTACATTCTGTCACTCTCATGCATGTGGAGGCCATTTTTCGATGAAAAAGACTGCTGCTAAAATTCTTCAATGTGGTTTTTACTGGCCTACTATGTTTCGTGATGTTAATATTTTCTGCAAATCCTGTGATAGATGCCTAACATTAGGAGCTTTATCTAGAAGACATATGATGCATTTGAACCCAATTCAAGCTGTAGACATTTTTGATTGTTGGGGTATAGACTTTATGGGACCCTTTCCTTCTTCTTTTGGCTATTTATATATATTGTTGGCTGTGGAATATGTGTCTAAGTGGGTGGAGGCTATTGCATGTAGGAATAATGATCATTCCACTGTCATCAAGTTTCTTAAAGAGCATGTTTTGTCTAGATTTGGTACTCCTAGGGTCATTATTAGTGACCAAGGATCCCATTTTTGTAACAGCTCTTTTGAGACTTTGATGCGCAGGCATGGAGTTACACATAAGATTTCCACTGCTTATCATCCACAGACGAATGGCCAAGCTGAATTAGCCAATAGAGAGATAAAGCAAATCCTGGAGAAGACAGTGAGCCCCAACCGAAAGGCCTGGTCCTTGAGGCTGTCAGATGCGTTGTGGGCCTATCGCACTGCCTACAAGACTACCCTGGAGATGTCGTCATTTCGCCTAGTTTATGAAAAACCCTGTCATCTTCCAGTTGAGTTAGAACATAATGCATATTGGGCTATTAAGTCACTAAATTTTACTTTGGATGGTGCAGGTCAGGATCAGAAACTCCAGCTGTCTGAGCTGGAGGAACTCAGGAATGATGCTTATGAGAGTTCCCGGATCTTCAAGGCAAAGACAAAGGCCTACCATGACAAGAAGATCCTATGGAAGACATTTCAAATAGGACAACAAGTCTATCTGTATGACGCACGACTGCTTCTCCATCCTGGGAAGCTGAGATCTCGCTGGACATGCCCCTTCACCGTTAGTAGAATATTTGAGAATGGGGCTGTGAAAGTTGAAAACCCAAAGGATGGGAGGCTGTTTACAGTTAATGGACAACGCTTGAAACAGATTCCAGAGAAAGCGGACCCTGAGGAGCACACCGTTTCTCTCGTAGACCCTGTCTACGAGGGATGATCTCTCTACTATCTACCATTTCTATTTTATTTAGGTTAAATTGTTTTAGTTTGTTTGCTTTCATTCTCATTTGCTTGTGTTTGCTATTTTATATTTTTAGGATGCTTGGACTTCCGTCTTCCTTGCTTGTGAAATTCGGCCACAATGGAGAGCTATGTGTAAGATTTCGGATATTTTGTCAGGTGGCCTCGCTCTTATTTCGATTTCCTATTCTTATTTATGCCATATATGAAAATTCAGCCAACACCCTTATGCTTATTTACATGATTAGCACACATTGAGGACAATGTGAATTTCAGGTTGGGGGGTGTAGGCATGCATGACCTTATGCATGCTACCTTATTGAGTTTAATAGTGTTGAATTGATTATGTTACTAGAAATTGTACATGACCTGAAATTTTTATGCTTATTATACATGTTGCTTTCATATGGATTGGCATATACATTGATTGCATGCGTGATAACCTGAAGGTAGAACATCTTGTGATCCACACACGAACACTTTATGTGCAGTGGGAATTATACTCACCAGAGAAATGAGCATGCTATTGTCAATCGAGACCATGATTTCAACATTAGCTAGTGTTGAGTATTGCAAGCAGAAAAAAAAAAGCGAAAAAGTTCTGGAGCTTGATAAAGTTGTGCCTAAACAACTATTAAGTGATCTACTGAGTAACCGGGTGTTCTTGCCTCAGGAAGCGGGGAGCTCGCGTAAAAAGGTAGAACCACTTATAGCTATAAAAAAAACTATTAAGTGTTTTGGTAAGTAATCGGGTCTTTGCGCCTCAAGAAGCGGAGAGTGCTCGCGTAAAAAGGCAAAGTGTCTGATAGTTGAAAAGAAAAAAGAAAGAAAGAGCATGTTGTACTTAAAGTGCGAGGGTTGGATGATTGGTCATGAAGATAGTAGTGTGTTTAGATTAATGATGGGTAGAAGTTGCTTCTGTACGTAACATTTATTTGTCACGTCACATGTGTTCTTCTGGATGATGATTAGCATGTTTCATGAGTAGAAGTTGATTTCATATGTTGGAAGTATGTGTATGAGTATAAGAAGTTTTCATGCTCTGTACTGTATGAAACACTATTGACTTGATAAGGTAGAATTTTTATCATGCATGTCTACATCCTTGAACCGTTAGTGTGCTTAATTATAGTTTATGCGTTTTGAATTGCTAGAGACTAGCAATAAGCTGGTTGGGGGGGTGTGATGAGTGCATGAAAGTGCACTCTGAACAACCTTATAATCATCTCAATTGCTAGATTATTATCCTTAATCAACATCTTTACTATTATTTTTATATCTATATGTTGCTTCACATAGTTGTTTGAAAAATGCAGAAAATTGGAGCTAAAAGAAGCTGAAAAGAGTATATGGATCAACTTCAAAAATTAAAATGTAGCTGCTCATGAAGAACCAGATGATGTGCCATATATGGTTGGAAAGCTCTTGAAGTCTAGATTCTGGAGAATTTTACAGTTCGTGATTCCGAGTTTCCTAGAGGAAGTTACGACAATTTTAGTACCAACTGCGCAATCTGGATGACAAAACAGTAAATACGCTGGAAAGTCCGATCGATCCGACACCTAGAGTCCGATCGATCCGACTATGCAAAAACCTGATAGAACACATATTTTTCAGCTGTACACAGTCCGATCGATCCCTCCATCCCTCCTACTGAGTCCGATCGATCCGACACCTATAGTCCGATCGATCGGACTCGGGAATAGCCAGAAACGGAGGATTTTTACGCAACGGATCGATCCGACACCTAAAGTCCGATCGATCCGACTTTCCCAGTGAAGAAAATCAACGATTTAGATCTAATCCGTGGATGGAGAGACTTTGGGGCTATAAATAGGAAACTTAGGGTTAATCAAAGGGACTTCTTAGACATTTTTTGAGGCTCTTTTCTGGACGTTTTCCAAAGGAAGAAGATGAAGGAATCTCCATCCATGGTCGAGTAATCCACGGGCATGGCGGACGGATGATCTAGCGAGGACTAGTGCTTCTTCTCCAACAATGGTTCATAGTTTTAATCTTTATTGTTAAACTCTTTCCTATGTATTGGATATTCAAAGATTATTTTCAGATTATAGATGTCGCGCCCCGACCCGCGAAAGCCCAACCGGGCCGGGCGACTCGAACCGGAACCTAACCAACGCGGAAAAAGAACGACGAGGGTTCCCTCTAACCTATTGGTCTCCCTAACAGTTCATCAAAGCCCCCAAGAATACAATATTACAAGCAAAACTTCGAACCTCAGATTAAGAACTCAAGTGTTAATTATACAAAACCTCGGAGAGGGGAAGTTCAAATACAATATCACTCCCGTAGGAGACTATCTAACATAGGGGTAAAAGCAGTAAAGGATCACCAGCTCTCAAAGACCACCAGGCGCCGCCGCATCGCTGACTAACTGCCCGGTAGGGGCCACCGAAGAGGAACTGACGCCTGCACCTGCAAAACGTAGCCCCGGGTAGGTGTGAGCACTAAGCTCAGTAGGGATCTACACTACGACACACAGAAGGAAGAGGGAAACGCAACAGTGTCGCCCTCGAGTAAGATCTGGGTGTATACAGGGGTCCCATAACCCCACCGCGTGTCCCTGGTGCCCAGGAGCAGCACTCAGTAGCAGGAACAACACTGGCGACAGCGTCTGCAGGAACCCGACACTGCAAGGTCAGCACAGAGGGACACCGGCTACACCTCAACATCCGACTCAAGGCCGACACGACCTCTACAATCATCAAGTATTCAGTGAACCAGTCATCTAGGCCTATCATTGAATTTGACTGGACACTACAATTCAAACCGGGTCCAAGCTACCCAACCCCCGGTCCTAGGGCTAAGTCCGAGCTTCCAGCCTCGGGACGGCGACCCAAAGATCACCCACGCCCTAACCAATGCAACTAATGCACACAACAAAAATGCATGCTATGACATACACAGAAATAACAGTTTAGGCATGCAACACGATGTCAAACATTATACAAGGGCCAGGCGCAGCACACTGCTCGCCAAGAATGAACATGCCAATCACAGGGCCTACTCTGATATAATAACGTTTATATAAAGCGATAAAAGCAACCCAATTTATCAACTTTAAGTATATGATCTATAACCTTCGGAAAATCATAACCGTCAATCCAACCGTCGGATTGATGTGAAACTTGATATGCCCACCCAACGGCATACTCCGAATTACATACCCGAAATCTGGATCGATCGGATAAACGATCGCAGATCAAAACATGTAATTTCGGTAAAAATCCAGATTTAACAATCTAAATCAAAATCTTATTAAAAATAATTTGGATTAAAACCAAACTTTGCAGATCTTATCGAAAGACCACTGAGATCATCCCTACCAAAAATCAGCTCAATTAAACAATTAAAAACCACTTAAATACTCGGATTTAGGTGGCTGCCCTGTTCCTGCACAGCCAGCTCAAATAATTCACCAGAAATTTCACAGAGCTCCAAAATTCATGAAACCACTTGCAATCGGCAGCTAACTCATCCATGTACAACTTTATGTATAACAAAAATTCAGATCATACACGTACAGTTCTATATCAAAGCTAGAACACCACTGTTCTGATTTGAACAGTAAAATCCGAGAAAACCTCCATGAAAACATGCTCAAATCCATGTTAAATCAAATCCAATTCCTACCAAACTTTAAACAGATGTTAATCAGTCCCATATACATCATCTAGTAAACTTATATGGAGAACAAATCAATTAAACAACAAACAAACACCCAAACAAACCGTAACATAGAAACCTACCGATTACACGCTTTCCTTGGCTGAATCCCGCGAATCTGAGCATCAATCCGGAATGGAACCAAGCCAGGGATCTTCCTCACGTTTCTGAGAATCTAACGAGCCTTCAAACACTAATTTTGGTGGCCGGAGGAGAGAGAACGGAGGGAGAGAATTCTCAGCCGGAAGAAGGAAAAGAGAGAAAAAGAAGAAGAAGAAGAAGAAGAGGGCGGCTACTGTAGCTACAGTAACCGACTGGCTACAGTAGCCGCCAGCTAGGGTGACCGCGATCCGACTGCCCATCTCGATCTTTCCCGATCGAGCCTCGATCTTTCCCGATCGAGCCTCGATCTTCTGATCGAGAACGCCTATGAGAATCTAATCAAACACAAATAACAATCAGAGGCCGTGTGTGAACAACGCGGGTGTGAAACAAACCAACAAGGCGTAATTTACCAAATTGCCCTTGCGGTCTACAACGAGCCACAGGGGTAGAGGGGCAGGTCCTCACATCCTAATACCCTTAAAGGAAATCTCGTCCCGAGATTCGATAAGGGTAGGGCTCGGAACAACAAAAGCTACACTAGAGGACAGGACAAGAAGTACCTGGAGAAGAAAACAACTGTGAAAACTCTTGCCGCATGCGCGCCTCGCGCTCCCAAGTCACCTACTCGGTGCCTCTGTGCCTCCACAGTACCTTGACCAAGGGAATCGTCTTGCCCCGCAAGACCTGATCCCTCCAGTCAAGTACCTGAACCGGCTGCTCAACAAAGCTCACGTCTGCCTCAAGCTCAATGTCATCCACCCTGATGACATGAGACGGGTCTGGGTGATACTTCCTCAGCATCGACACATGGAAAGTCGGATGCACAGCAGACATGTGCTGAGGAAGATCCAGGCGGTAAGCTACCTCGCTGACCCTCTCTAAGATCTCAAACGGTCCGACGAACCTCGGCGCCAACTTGCCACCTCTGCCAAACCTGACAGAACCTATGTACGGCGATGCTCGCAAGAACACTCGGTCGCCGACTGCAAACTCCAACGGTCGTCGCCTCTGATCTGCATAACTCTTCTGCCGGCTCTGAGCCGTCAGAAGCCTCTGCCTGATCTGCACCAACCTCTCTGACGACCGCCTGACGATGTCTGGACCGGTGAGTGAAGCCTCTCCAACCTCTGTCCAGCACACTGGGGATCGACACGGCCTACCGTACAACGCCTCGAAAGGTGCTACTCCAAGACTGGACTGGTAGCTGTTGTTGTAGGCGAACTCCACCAAGGGAACGTGCTCCTCCCAGCTACCTCCTGCGTCGAGGACACATGCTCTCAGCATGTCGTCCAGGATCTGGATAGTCTGCTCTGACTGCCCGTCTGTCTGCGGATGGAAAGCTGTACTGAAAGTCAGGAGTGTGCCAACTGCCTCCTGAAAGTCGCGCCAGAACCTGCTAGTGAACCTGGGGTCATGGTCTGACACGATAGAAACTGGAACTCCGTGTAGCCTGACCACCCCTCTGACGTACAAGCTGCCTAACCTGTCGGTCGAGTCTGTCATCCGCATAGGCAGGAAGTGCACCGATTTGGTCAATCTATCAACGATGACCCAAATCGCGTCATTCCCCCTAGAAGATCTCGGTAGCCCGGTCACGAAGTCCATCGTGATGTGCCCCAACTTCCACTCAGCTAGTGGAAGCGGCTGAAGTAACCCCGGAGTCCGCTGGTGCTCTGCCTTGACCTTCTGACAGGTAAGGCAGCGCGATACGAACTCCGTCACTGCCCTCTTCATCCCGCGCCACCAGAACTGTCGCCGAAGATCCTGGTACATCTTGGTGCCGCCGGGATGAACTGCAAAGCGTGAGTGGTGGAACTCTCGTAGAACGTCGTCTCGAAGAACTGGATCTGCTGGAACTGCTACTCTGCCTCGGAACCGTAGCCCTCCGTCTGGCGATACTGTCCAGTCTCCGTCTGCGCCCTCTGTGCCTGCTGCTGTGCGTAACTCCTCGAGCTCTGGGTCACTATGCTGTGCCTCCAACACTCTGGCTAGAACTGCTGGCATACTCTGCACTGCGTAAAGGAAGCTGCTGGATCCCCGATCCTCAAACTCGAGCCCCAACTGGCCCGCCGTCTCTAGAGCCTGCCACTGCCGAGCTGACAACCCTGCAACTGCTGCTCTGGTGTCTCTCACCTGTCTGCTCAGCGCGTCTGCTACGACGTTTGCCTTACCAGGGTGGTAATGCAACGCAAAGTCGTAGTCCTCCAGTAGCTCCATCCAGCGTCGCTGCCTCAGGTTGAGGTCACGTTGGGTGAAAACGTGCCTCAAACTCTTATGGTCCGAGAAGACTGAGAACTCCTATGGTTCAGGGCGAAGACCACCGCTGCTAGCTCCAAGTCGTGAGTCAGGTAGTTCCTCTCATGGTTCTTCAACTGACGAGAACCATAGGAAACTACGTGGCCCTCCTGCATGAGGACACATCCCAAACCCTCATCGCTAGCGTCGCAGTAAACACTGTATCCAACACCTCGCTCGGGGACGATCAGCACTGGTGCACTGGTCAACCTGGTCCTCAGATCCACGAAGGCTCGCTCACAAGCATCATCCCACACGAACGGGACGGCCTTCTGTGTCAGTCTGGTCAACGGTCCGGCAACTTTGGAGAAGTCCCGCACGAACCGCCTGTAGTAACCCGCCAGGCCTAAGAAACTACGGACCTCAAACACTGTTCTTGGTCTCTGCCACTGTACCACTGCCTCGACCTTGGCCGGGTCAACTGAGATCCCTGCTGCCGACACCACGTGTCCAAGGAATCCCACCTGTGCAAGCCAGAACTCACACTTGGAAGCCTTGGCATAAAGCCGATGCTCCCGAAGTAGCTGCAACACTGTCGCCAAGTGTTGCTCGTGCTCCGCCTCTGACCGGGAGTAGATAAGGATGTCGTCGACGAACACCACCACGAACTCGTCTAGAAAAGGCCGGAAGATCCTCTGCATGAGATCCATGAATGCTGCTGGTGCGTTCGTCAGCCCAAACGGCATCACTACGAACTCGTACAGGCCGTACCGAGTCCGAAAAGCCGTCTTCGGGATGTCGCAATCCCGAACCCTCAACTGGTGGTAGCCGATGCGGAGGTCGATCTTCGAGAACACTGAAGATCCTCTCAACTGGTCAAACAGGTCGTCGATCCGCGGCATCGGATACCTGTTCTTCACCGTCACCCTGTTGAGCCGCCTGTAGTCTATGCAAAGTCGAAGGGTACCATCCTTCTTCTTTGCGAACAACACTGGCGCCCCCCCAGGGAGACATGCTGGGACGGATGAAACCTCTACTGGTAAGCTCGTCTAACTGAGTCCTCAACTCACTCTGCTCTGCTGGTGCCATCCTGAAAGCTGGGAGAGAGATCGGTGCGGTACCCAGTACCAGGTCGATCTCAAAATCAACCTCTCTGGGCGGTGGAAGCCCGGGCAACACCACGGGAAACACATCGGTGTAGTCGCACACGATCCTGGGGAAACTACTCAGTTGTACTCCCTCTGACCCAAATAGGGACAGGCTGGCCAGCAAGGCTGAAAGCTCGCTGCCACGCCTCCCCACACCACAAGCAAAGGAATCGGCTGAGAACCGATCCCCCAACAACACAAACTGTGTCCCATCGGGTGTCCAAGCGACTACCCTCCGGCGACCACAGTCGATGATAGCTCGGTATGCTGCTAACCAGTCCATACCGAGTATCACATCGAAGCCTGTCATGTCTAGCACCCGCAGGTCTAGACAGACACGGAGGCCTCCAACCTCCAAAGAACAAGATCGGCAGACCCGGTCTACCCTGACTGTGCCTCCGATCGGTGAGTCTACAGACTGTGCCACCTCTAGCCAACTCGTCTCCAACCCTCTTAGCACGGATGGCTCTGCCGCTGCCTGCTGGTACTGCTGGTACTGCTGCGGCTACTGGTACTGCTGTGGCGACTGGAGAAGCTGAACGATGTCCGGCTGCTCCCGCACCGGAAAAGCAAACACACGCCCCCCCGCTGATCGCCCCCACCTCTGGAGCGGCCTGGTCCCGCCCCTGATCCGGTCCTGCCACTGCTCCCCTGCCAAGCACTGGACCCTCCGCCTCGACTCCCCTGCGGCACAGCGCCCCGCGCTCCTCACAAGTGGCAATCCCTACGGTAGTGTCCCAGCTGCCCGCACGAGAAGCACGTGACTGACGCGCTATCAGGCTGCTGACCCTGGCCTCCCCCTGACGGAGCCTGCCCAGACGGCCCGGCCGTCAGGAGAAACTGGCCTGGCGGACTCGGCAACTGTGCCTGGAACTGCTGCGGGTGCTGCGACCGCTGCTGAAAGCGTCGTTGACGCCGCTGGTTCCCTCTGCCGAATCCCCCTCTGAACTGGGGTCTCTGCGGTGTGCTGGTAGAGAATGTCGGTGAAACTGCCCGGCACCTCTCGTCTCGCAACTGCGCCCCGACTGCCAAGGCGCAATCCGGAACTGCTGAGTACGCCTGGAAGCGGTAAGAACTGGTCCGTCGTCAGATCTCTGATCGAAGCCTCTGCTCAAACTGACATTCATTGGCCACTGGATATGCTGCTACTGCCCCCGCGAAACGAACCAAATGCGTGAACCGGGTGGCATACTGCTGACACTCCAGCAAGACCACCACAACGGTCCGCACGTCGACCGGAGCGAGAACCCCCTCCTCGGCGAGAAGGGTCTCCTCCCGTGCGACCGAAGCCGTCGCTGGTGAAGGCTATGTCCGTCTAGCTCTGACCTCCCGGACAGGTGCTACCCTGTCTGGTCGGGCGGGTCGACCAAGTCGTGCCCCACCCCGACCATCAACCGAAGGTTGGCCTCGAGCTCCCGACATCTGCGCAATCCCCAACAACAAACGAGCGTCCACTCGTTCGAAACCCAAGACAAAGCAGCACAACATAAAGCGAAAAAGCATAACACATCAAAATGAGCATGCACGGATGTTCTAGACATAGAACTAACCCATTCCACGCTCAAACTCAACCGAAACCTGATCCTAAACCCTGGGATCTACAGCCTATGCTCTGATACCAAGCTGTCGCGCCCCGACCCGCGAAAGCCCAACCGGGCCGGGCGACGCGAACCGGAACCTAACCAACGCGGAAAAAGAACGACGAGGGTTCCCTCTAACCTATTGGTCTCCCTAACAGTTCATCAAAGCCCCCAAGAATACAATATTACAAGCAAAACCTCGAACCTCAGATTAAGAACTCAAGTGTTAATTATACAAAACCTCGGAGAGGGAAAGTTCAAATACAATATCACTCCCGTAGGAGACTATCTAACATAGGGGTAAAAGCAGTAAAGGATCACCAGCTCTCAAAGACCACCAGGCGCCGCCGCATCGCCGACCAACTGCCCGGTAGGGGCCACCGAAGAGGAACTGACGCCTGCACCTGCAAAACGCAGCCCCGGGTAGGTGTGAGCACTAAGCTCAGTAGGGATCTACACTACGACACACAGAAGGAAGAGGGAAACGCAAAAGTGTCGCCCTCGAGTAGGATCTGGGTGTATACAGGGGTCCCACAAACCCACCGCGTGTCCCTGGTGCCCAGGAGCAGCACTCAGTAGCAGGAACAACACTGGCGACAGCGTCTGCAGGAACCCGACACTGCAAGGTCAGCACAGTGGGACACCGGCTACACCTCAACATCCGACTCAAGGCTGACACGACCTCTACAATCATCAAGTATCCAGTGAACCAGTCATCTAGGCCTATCATTGAATTTGACTGGACACTACAATTCAAACCGGGTCCAAGCTACCCAACCCCGGTCCTAGGGTTAAGTCCGAGCTTCCAGCCTCGGGACGGCGACCCAAAGATCACCCACGCCCTAACCAATGCAACTAATGCACACAACAATAATTCATGCTATGACATACACAGAAATAACAGTTTAGGCAGGCAACACGATGTCAAACATTATACAAGGGCCAGGCGCAGCACACTGCTCGCCAAGAATGAACATGCCAATCACAGGGCCTACTCTGATATAATAACATTTATATAAAGCGATAAAAGCAACCCAATTTATCAACTTTAAGTATATGATTTATAACCTTCGGAAAATCATAACTGTCAATCCAACCGTCGGATTGATGTGAAACTTGATATACCCACCCAACGGCATACCCCGAATTACATACCCGAAATCTGGATCGATCGGATAAACGATCGCAGATCAAAACATGTAATTTCGGTAAAAATCCAGATTTAACAATCTAAATCAAAATCTTATTAAAAATAATTTGGATTAAAACCGAACTTTGCAGATCTTATCGAAAGACCACTGAGATCATCCCTACCAAAAATCAGCTCAATTAAACAATTAAAAACCACTTAAATACTCGGATTTAGGTGGCTGCCCTGTTCCTGCACAGCCAGCTCAAATAATTCACCAGAAATTTCACAGAGCTCCAAAATTCATGAATCCACTTGCAATCGGCAGCTAACTCATCCATGTACAACTTTATGTATAACAAAAATTCAGATCATACACGTACAGTTCTATATCAAAGCTAGAACACCACTGTTCTGATTTGAACAGTAAAATCCGAGAAAACCTCCATGAAAACATGCTCAAATCCATGTTAAATCAAATCCAATTCCTACCAAACTTTAAACAGATGTTAATCAGTCCCATATACATCATCTAGTAAACTTATATGGAGAACAAATCAATTAAACAACAAACAAACACCCAAACAAACCGTAACATAGAAACCTACCGATTACACGCTTTCCTTGGCTGAATCCCGCGAATCTGAGCACCAATCCGGAATGGAACCAAGCCAGGGATCTTCCTCACGTTTCTGAGAATCTAACGAGCCTTCAAACACTAATTTTGGTGGCCGGAGGAGAGAGAACGGAGGGAGAGAAATCTCAGCCGGAAGAAGGAAAAGAGAGAAAAAAAAGAAGAAGAAGAAGAGTGTGGGTATCATACACGGATACTGTAGCTACAGTAGCCGCCTACTGTAGCTACAGTACTGACTGGCTACAGTAGCCGCCAGCTAGGGTGACCGCGATCCGACTGCCCATCACGATCTTTCCCGATCGAGCCTCGATCTTCTGATCGAGAACGCCTATGAAAATTTAATCAAACACAAATAACAATCAGAGGCCGTGTGTGCACAACGCGGGTGTGAAACAAACCAACAAGGCGCAATTTACCAAATTGCCCTTGCGGTCTACAACGAGCCACAGGGGTAGAGGGGCAGGTCCTCACAATAGATTTCTATGTGGATGATTAATATTATGAATCCAGTCATGCTTCTTTCATGATCTTATAATCCCATAGTTATTTCTTTTGATTCTCCTACCGAGTCTCACGAGACCTTTGCTATGCATTGCCCGTAGTGACAGCTGGTATTGTGTATTCTTAGGGATCTTGTAAGACAAGGTTGGGGCTCTATCTCGAGGAATCTTTGCTATGCATTGCCGATTGTGAGAGTTGGTATTGTGTATTCTTAGAGATCTGGTTAGATAGAGTTAGGGCTTTGTCCCGATAAACTTTTGCTGCGCGTTGCCTATAGTGACAGCCGGTATCGTGTATTCTTAGGATCTGGTAGGACGGAGTTAGTGTTACAACGAGAAGAACCAACCATAGAAAGAGAAATTTATATTTTATCAGATTCATAATTCTATATCTTCCGGTTAAGGTGATTGGGATGTGAATCCCTTAACTGAGTATCATATGAACCATTGAGAAGAGAAGAACCTAAATCCGAGTGAAGTGATTCTTGAAGCCTAGCCTCATTCAAATCTTGATTTCTTTCGTTAACTTTATCTTACCATTACATCTTCGATCTATTTTCTTAATTTTTACGCTTTTGATTGTTTTCGATATATTGTTATCTGTGTTTCTGGATCTTTCTTGCTTGTCTCTCTGTGGGTTCGACCTCTCTTATGCTGTACTGCACCGCGACCGCTGTGCGTGACACGTTTGAGCGACATCAGTAACTGTTTTCGCCAGTTGCTGTTAGTAGATGTAGAAACCCTCCCCTCATGTCCCGGTCCGGGTGGGTCTTCTGGGCCGGGGCGCGACAACTTGATATCAGAGCATAGGTTGTAGATCCCAGGGAGTAAGATCAGGATGCGGTTGAGATGAGTGTGGGTTGGGATGGTTCTAGGGTTAGAACATCCATGTTTGCTTGTTTTCTTTTCCGCTGAATGTGTTTGTTTCTCGTTGCTGGGTGATGTTTGTTGTGGTCCTTGACGAGTGGGACTCGTGTTTCTGTTATTAGTACAGATGGCGGGGCAGTCTGACAGTCCTCCCAGTTTGGGCCGAGGCGAGCCGCCTGAGGCGAGTGCTGCCCGGCAGGCTTCTGGGGCGGAGGAGCATCAGCGCCAGACCTATGTACCAATAGTAGAGGCAGACTCAGCGATGGGCAGCGAGGTGGAGGTTTCCTTCCACCACATAGAGGTTCCCCCACCCATTGTTAGGCGTTCCTTAGCCACTGAGGTTCTTGAGTTCTGACGTTTGGACCCGCCGAGGTTCAACGGCAGGAGTGGAGACCCGTCAGCGGCTGAGGAGTGGCTCGAGGGAGTCACCAGCTTGCTCGACCTTCTGTTTGGCGAGGACGACCCCCTCCGGGTCAGACTCGCGGCGCTCCAGCTTGAGGGAGATGCCAGAGACTGGTGGCGCACCGCTCATACCATCAGTACTGGAGGGGAGCAGCTATCTTGAGAGGGCTTTCGTGCAGCCTTCCTCGACGCCTACTTCCCTTACAGTACACGGGTGGCGTTGGCAGAGGAGTACCTCAGTCTCACCCAGGATGCTCATACTGTGCAGCAGTATGCCACTAGCTTCACCCACCTGGTCCGGTACACTAGCCCAATGGCAGTTGACCCTACCGCCCGGGCCCAGCACTTTGAGAGGGGGCTTCGAGAGTAGATCAGGAGGTTGATCGCCGCGCGCCAGGCGACCACCTACTCGGCGGTGTTGGGTGTTGCGTTGGCAGTGGAGCCTCATTGCCAGGAGAGGCCGAGGACTGTCCAGGCGGTACCAGTGGCAGGTGGGGGAGGTGGTGAGCAGTCTCAAAGGTCTCAGGGTCGTAGAGACCAGTGTAGGAGACCCGCACAGCAGCAGCAGCGTCAACAGTACCGTCAGCAGCCGTACTCGCAGCAGTACAAGCAGCAGCAGCCCGACCAGGGCGACCAGCTTCTTCTGACGGCGGGACCCACACAGCAGGCTTCCTAGGAGGGAGGCCAGGGGCGACAGTCAGAGCGTGGACCAGCACTGTGTTTCCACTGGCAGCAGCCAGGAAACTTCCACAAGGACTGTCGGCTGCGGAGCGCACAGGGTGTGGCACCGCAGGGAGGTCGAGGCGGAGGGTCTTGGGCTGGGCAGGGGTAGAGAGGTTGAGTTGGGCGAGGCCGAAGCGGAGGCAGTGCCAGAGCAGATCGCGGGGGACAGGTGTTTGCCCTACCTGATCGCCCCTACGCCGACGAGGTGCAGCCGTCCTACCAGAGCTACCTGTCTCGGCAGCCGCTTCCACTGACCGTATTACCGTCCGTCTCCAGAGGTATATTTCTTTCTTTTCTTGTCTTCTAGTGTAGTTGTTTTGTTGTTTCCGAGCCCAACCTTTATCAAATCTCGGGACGAGATTTTTTTAAGGGTTTTAGGATGTGAGGACCTTTCCCTCTATTCCTGTAGCTCGTTGTTGACCACAAGGGCAATTTGGTAAATTGCGCCTTGTTGGTTAGTTTCACACCCCCGTGTGCACACACCGGCCTTGTTTTGGTGGTTGTGCTCGTATTGGATGGCTAGGTGGACCTGGGATCGGAGGATCTGAGCTTGGGCTTGTGTTTAGTCTAAGTTTGCCTTTCTGGGCAAAGCGGATCGATCTTCCTTGCTAAGGGGATCGATCTTCCTTGGGAAGGGATCGATCCCTCTGTGCCAGAAAGTCCTGGCGGTGACTCTTGCGAGGACGGAGGCCGTTGGCCGTCGCTCTCCCTTGTCAGAGGGAGGGGAGGACTTTCCCTCCCCTCCTCTCCCTTTTCCCCGGCCTTCTCGGCTTTCCCCTACCTTTCCTTCCTCTTTTCTTCCTCTCCTTCTCCTTCTTCTTCTTCCTTCCTTCTCTTCTTCCCGCAGAAGCTCTGTTCTTCCCCAGTTTTCTGACAGCTCCTTCACCTCCACCGTTCTCCCTCCACCGGCCACCGTTTTGGGAGCTTGAAGGCTCCTTGGAACTGTGGCGGCGTGGCGAAGATCCTTGGCATGGTTTGGAGCTTGGTTAGCGGCTGTTTAGCGGGGAATCAGCCGAGGATTAGCGTTGCCAATAGGTTTCTACTTACTGATGTTGTTTAATGGGTTTCTCTTAATCTAGCCGTTAGATCTGGTTGATCTTTGTGTTGTTAGATGCATCTTGCCTAGTAGAATTTCGTGTATAAGTTTCATGATCTTAGGTTGAGATTTTAGTAGGATTTATGCATGATTAATCTCAGATTTTTCGGTTTCTGCTGTTCTTGAAGAACAGCCGGCTTGCGGCGAGTTTTCCGGCCAGTACGTGCATGTTCTTGGGTTGTGATGAACATAAGAGTTGTAGATCTCTGAGTTAACTTTCCATTCCAGCTTATTTCGTATTTGTCCGACTTTCCTACGATTTGTTATGAATGTATTACTGGAGGGCTGCGTTGCAGCAAGTAATTGGTAAGTTAGTTTTATTAGCGGTTTTGATTAGTATTTTCCCATTAATCTAGCCATTGGATGATTGTGGATTTTGGATATGTTGATCCCGGCATGTAGATCTACTAGAGTCTAAGTTGGATCTTGAATCTGACGTCGTCTGGACATCGGATCGAGGGGGTCAACTAGCTGCTATGTAGAGAATGTTTGGTGTTTTAGATATAATATTATATGTTCGGATTATAATATTATATTTTTACTATTCATCAACGGTTTCTGGGTTACTTTCCTATTCCAGGAGTCCGCGGTTGACGGTCGTGGTACCGTCATAATGCCGGGACCCGCTGCGGATTGGCTGGCAGCGGTGGGTAGTACCGCTGCAGCGATCCGGTTGACTGTATGCATATAACTGTTGTTTGTTACCGCTTTGTGGTTGAATTGGGAGTATGATGACTCCCGGGATTGTGTAGAATAAATGGGCCATGGGTTTTACCCTTGATCCTTTATCGCTTTGTGGTTAACTGGGGGAGTCATGAACCCTCGGGAATGCTTAGTATAAATGGGCCATGGGTTATGCCCTTGATCCTTTATCGCTTTGTGGTTAACCGAGGGAGTCATGAACCTTGGAAATGTTTAGTATAAACTGTTATATACATTATTGATTGTGCATTAGATGCCTAGGGTTTGACTGTACTGTTTTTAGCCTGCTGTCTGGGGTAGTGTTAGCTCTGTTGCTTGGAGTGCTGAGAGTTGGTTGTCATAACCACGGTTGTTCCGTGAAGTGTGGAGGTCCCGTTTGGGGAGGGGCGTCCTAAGGTATCGTCATGTCCACCCTGTGTCAGGGAATGTCGGAGAGCGTCCACCCTTGAACAGTGGCTGTCGGAGGGACGTAGTTTGGACAGGTACCCTTCGGGTTATTGATGGGATTTATGGGGTCCTTGACAGGCCTCAGTACTTGGCACAGAGTTAGTTTAGTTACAGTTTCCCCTTCCTTGTGTGTGACTTAGAGTAGAACCCTACTGAGCTTAGTGCTCACTCCTACCCGGGTGGCGTTTGCACGTGCAGGTACTAGCTCTCCTGCGGTGGGCCTCAGTTGCTCGTCCTGCGGTGGCGCGTCGACGTCAGGACATGTTTGAGGGCCAGGATGGTTTCTGCTGTGCTTTTCAGGAGACTACTGATGATGTAACTTCTTTTGAGTTTTGTACATCTTTTATACATGAGTGGTTTATGTAAATTTAATGTAACACTGTTTTATGTACACTTTTGTAATAATAGGAGTTGTTAGATTTACTTTTGTCCTCTGACTGCTTGATGTAACTGTTTCCGCCAGTTGCTGTTAGTAGATGGAGAAACCCCCCCCCCCCCCCCCCCGCGTGTCCCGGTCCGGGTGGGTCTTCCGGGCCGGGGCGCGACACCTCTAATGCATACAGTGCATGCACCTATACAAGCATATAGCTTAGATGTCACTATATGCCATATCATCATAAGAGTTCACAAGTTAAGCTACAGTATTATAAAGAATCCAACCTGATTCTTTAACAACACTCGGCAACGCTCTTATACAATAGCCTTCAGTGCGCTCCGACACTCGAGGGTCTAGTTTTGTGGTTTGGCTCGGTTGGCCTTGGGATGCGATCGGTTGATCGCATCGTTTTTTTTGGACCCCAGGGGCAATTTGGTAAAATTGCGCCTTGACGGTCGGTTTTACACCCTCGTTATGCACATACTATCATAGATTGATGTGTATGATTGATTAGAATATTAATGGCGCTTCCGATCAGAAGATCAGAGCTCGATCGGAAAAGATCAAAATGGACGACTGTGATCGATTTCAGCTTTCTATTTAAACCCTTCTCTTTTCTCTCTCTTCTCTTTCTCTTCTTTTTCTCTCTTCCTCTCTCCTTCGTTGGCTACCGGAGTGGAGATCCGGCTGTGGCTTTTCGGCATGGATCCGCGAGGATTGGAGTGGATCGCCTGCTTATCTTTACATGTAGGTGTTTCTACCAAATTCCTATTAGTTGGTAACCCTAGTGTGAGGACCTGTCCCTCTACCCCTGTGGCTTGTTGTATACCGCAAGGGTAATTTGGTAAAATTACGCCTTGTTGGTTTGTTTCACACCCGCGTGTGCACACACTAACCTTGTTTGTGTTAGTGCTTGATTAGAATGGTTAGGTGGATCCGGGATCGGAAGATCCCAGCTCGGGCGCGTGGAAGCTTGCTTTTGGGCAGCTGACGGCCCGTGAGCGATCGATCACTCCAACTGTTTTGGATCGATCCAGCCTGTCTCGGATCGATCCGACTTTGTGTTGGATCGATCCGGACTGGCTTTTCTTTCGCGAGCGATCGATCGGACTCGGCGTCGGTGGCTATTCTGCTTCGAGAGGACCGCCGCCGTTGGTCGTCGCTCTCTCTTGTCAGAAGGGGAGGACTTTCCCTCCCCTCCTTCTCCTTTTTCCCCCTTCCCTCGGCTTTCCCTTCCCCTTTTCCCTCCTTTTCTTCCTCTTCTCCTCCTCCTCCTTTCTTCTTCCTTCTTTCTTCTTCTCCCGCAACTGTGTTTTCTTCCCCTGTTTCCGGCAGCCATCTTCTTCTCCTCCGTTCTCCCTCCTCCTGCCACCATTTTGGGTTCTCTCAGGCTCATTGGATTCGTGGCAATGAGAGGAAGATCCCTGAAGTAGTTTGGAACCTTGTTGCTGACCAGTTCGTTGGGAATCAGCCGAGGAGTGCGTTTCGGGTAGGTTTCTACCTACTGATGTTGTTTTTGGGTTTTCTCTAGATCTAGCCGTTGGATCTTGTTGATCTTGGTGTTGTTAGATTCCTCATGCTTAGTAGAATTTCTGGTACAAATGTCATAAGCTTTGGTTGAGATCTTAGTAGGATTTATGCATGATTAATCTCGGATTTTCCGGTTTCTGCTGTTCTTGAAGAACAGTCGGCTTGCGGCGAGTTTTCCGGCCCGTACGTGCATGATCTTGGGTTGTGATGAACATAAGAGTTGTAGATCTTTGAATCTACTCTCTAACCTAACTAATTTCATAATTTTTCAATTTTCCTACGAATTGTTATGAATTGATTACTGGAGGGCTGCGTTGCAGCAATTAATTGGTGAATTAGTTTGATTAATGGTTTTGATTAGTGTTTTCCCGTTAATCCAACCGTTGGATGATTATGGATTTTGGATATATTGATCCTGATATGTAGATCAACTTATGGCTAAGTTGGATCTTGAGTCTGACATCGTTTGGATGTCGGATCGACGGGATCAATTAGCCTCTAAGTAGAGGTTTTGGGTGTTTTGAGTATAATATTATATTTTGGATTATAATATTATATTGTGTACTGTTCATCATCGTTTTCGGGGTTGCTTCCCGTTGCAGGAGTCTGCGGTCGACGGTCGCGGTACCGTCGTAATGCCGGGAACCGCTGCGGATCGGCTGGCAGCGGTCGGTAGTACCGCTGCAGCGATCCGGTTGACTTGTATGCTATCCTTATCATACTGTTGCATGCCTATCTCCTGTTTGTGTATGTCATAGCATGCATTCTCTGTTGTGCATTAGTTGCATTGGTTAGGGCGTGGGTGATCTGTGGGTCGCCGTCCTGAGGCTGGAAGCTCACTTAGCCCTAGGACCGGGGTTGGGTAGTTTGGACCCGGTTTGAATTGTAGTATCCAGTCAAACTTGATGATAGGCCTAGATGACTGGTGCACTTGTTGCTTGATGATTGTAGAGGTCATGTCGGCCTCGAGTCAGATCTGAGGTGTAGCCGGTGTCCGGTGTTCTTAAACTCTTGAGTAGAGGAGTTGCCTACTCAGTGGTGTCTCTTCCCACCAAACAGTGTTCTGTGTCCTGTTGAGGGTCAGCAGTGTTGTTTCCTGCTACTGAGTGTGACCTGACATGTGAGCAGCCCAGCTGGAAGACCATGATCGTGGGCCTCAGGGACACGCGGTGGGGTTATGGGACCCCTGTATACACCATGGTTCTACTTGAGGGCGACACTGTTGCGTTTCCCTCTTCCTTCTGTGTGTCATAGTGTACAACCCTACTGAGCTTAGTGCTCACTCCTACCCGGGCTGCGTTTTGCAGGTGCAGGCGTCAGTTCTTCTTCTGTGGCCCCTACCGGGCAGTTGGTCTGCGGTGCGGCGGCGCCTGGTGGACTTTGAGAGGTGGCGATCTTTACTGTTTTTATACCTTATGTTAGTTAGTCTCCTACGAGAGTAATGTTGTATTTGGATCTTCCCCTCTCCGAGGATATGTATATTAAACACTTTGGGTTTTGAATCTGTGGTTCGAGGTTCTGCTAATTAATTGTTGTTTTAAATTGGGGGTTTTTGATGAATTGCTAGGGAGACCAATAGGTTAAAGGGAACCCTCGCCGTCTTTTTCCGCGTTTTGTAGGTTCCGGTTCGCGTCGCCCGGCACGGTTGGGCTTTCGCGGGTCGGGGCGCGACAACTTGGTATCAGAGCATATGCTGTAGATCCCAGGGTGTTAGGATAAGGTTCGGTTGAGATTGAGCGTGGCTGTACATCCAAAGGAGCTTGAGGTTGCTGGAGGATTAACTGTTATGCCCTTTTGATGTATATATGTTGTAAACATTTTGAGGACTTTTGGGTTTTGTATAAATCTGTCTCCTGGAAGACTTCTGTTTCAAATGTTGAATAGTACAACTGATGTTATATGAACTGAATATCTGTTCGCCTCTGGAATACAATTGTTTAAATTATCCGTCTTTTCCGCTTTGTATCGTGCCGATTGAAGATGAATAGTGATAGGAACCCTCACGCCCCGTCCAGGATGGGTTTTCTGGGTCGGGGTGTGACAACTTGGTATCAGAGCAGGCTGTAGGTCCCTGGGATAGGATTAGGCTTGCGGTTGAGATTTGAGCGTGGTTTAGGATAGTTCTAGGAGTAGAGCATCCCTGTGTGCTTGATCGTGCTCATGTGTGTTATGCTTTTGCTTTAAAGATTGCTGCTGTGTTTTGATTTCTTACGGGTGAACGCTTGTCGTCTCTGGTAAACGTGCAAATGCCAGGGAGCCGGGCTAGCTGTCCAGTGTTGGGTCAGGGTACCGTGCGCGACCAGCGCTCTGCCCGACGGGCCTTAGGGGCCAACGCAGCCGTGCCCCGTGCACCTGTACGAGAGCCAGGGTCAAGGATTGAGGTCATGGTGGAGGAGGATGCTTCGTTAATCGCCGAGGAGGTCTGTCCTCCACTTGACCAGCGTGCTGTTGCGACAGCGGTGGTCGACTTCCAGAGGCTGAACCCACCTAGGTTCAGCGGTGCTGGAGGCGACCCAGCGGTGGCGGACGACTGGCTGGAGGGAGTCAGTCTTGCCGCGTTCCAGCTCGACGGGGATGCTTTGGACTGGTGGCGCTCTTTCTAGGCCGCCAAGGACGGGAGTGACCCATCGTGGGCTGTGTTTTGTTCGTCGTTTCTTAGCGCGTACTTTCCCCGCAGTGCGCCCTCGGCCCTTGTCCGTGAGTACCAGACCCTTTCTCAGGGTACTCAGTCGGTAGTGCAGTACGCTGCTAGGTTCACCAGACTTGCCAGATTTGCCGGAGCGGTGTCGGCGGACCCTCTTGCCAGAGCTGAGCAGTTCCAGTGGGGGCTTAGGCCCGAGCTCAGGCGGCTGATCGTGGCTCAGCGCGCTAGCACGTACGCAGAGGTGCTGGACTGTGCCTTGGCAGTTGAGGCTCAGTTGCAGGAGCCGGGGCCCAGGGCAGTCCAGCCTGCGTCGTCTGCGAGCACCAGTGGCGGAGGACAGCCACAAAGAGCAGCTCAGGGCAGGAGAGGTTCGTGGAGGCAGCAGAGATACCCACGACGCCAGCAGCCATACCAGCGTTACCCACCTCAGTACCAGCAGCAGCCCAGGCAGGGAGGCCAGCCACTTCTTCCGGCTGGGCCTCAGGGACAGACGTCCGGAGGAGGCCAGAGCCAGCAGCTAGCGCTTGGTCCTCCTTTGTGCTTCGAGTGCCAGCAGACAGGGCACTTTCGCCGAGACTGTCCGACATTGAGGGCACAGTTCGCTCATGGCGGAGCAGCCGGAGGTTGGCGGACACCAGGAGCCGGGAGAGGCAGAGGTCGCGGCGGAGGTCGAGGCGGACCCAGAGGAGGAGTGTACGCACTTCCAGACCGTGAGTACGCAGACTTTGTTCAACTACCTTTTCAGCCCTACCAGTACCCGCCACCCCAGCAGGCTCTTGCTCTTCCATCAGCCCCAGTTGACCCTCCTGTTCTCAGAGGTACCTTTCAGCTTTTCAGTTCATTTGTAGAGGTTCTGATAGATTCTGGGGCGTCTCATTCCTTTGTAGCTAGCGACTGTGTGGCATCGCTAGAGCTAGAGACTGAGCCACTTGGAGTCACACTGCACTTAGACACACCCGTCGGCGGCGGAGCTCATGTTGAGCTGATCTGTCGTTCTTGCGAGTTGGAGGTTGGGGGCCTCCGTGTCTTTCTAGACCTTCGGGTGCTAGACATGGTCGAGTTCGACGTGATTCTCGGTATGGATTGGCTGACTTCATACCGAGCCGTCATCGACTGTGGCCGTCGTAGGGTGACTGCTTGGACACCTGACGGCGCTCGTTTCATTCTGTTGGGGGATCGCCAGTCGGCCGATTCCCTCATGTGTGCTTGTCTTCCCAGGCGCGAGGGCCAGCTGTCAGCTTTACTGGCGCGCCTTTCCTTGTTCGCTGCAGAGGGCAGTCGAGAGGGCAGTTTGCCTACAGTAGTTTGTGAGTTTGTTGACGTCTTTCCAGACGAGCTACCGGGCCTTTCTCCTTCCAGAGCAGTAGACTTCCAGATAGATCTTGTACCGGGTACCGGGCCGATCTCTCTGTCAACTTTCAGGATGGCACCAGCAGAGCTGAGGGAGCTGAGGGTCCAGCTGGACGGGTTGATCGGCAGAGGTTTCATCTGTCCCAGCACGTCGCCTTGGGCAGCTCCTGTGTTGTTCGCAAAGAAGAAGGATAGTACGCTTCGTCTTTGCATTGATTACAGGAAGTTGAACAGGGTGACGGTGAAGAACAAGTATCCGATGCCGAGGATCGATGACTTGTTCTACCAGCTCCGCGGCTCTTCGGTCTTTTCAAAGATCGATCTCCGTACCGGCTATCACCAGTTGAGGATTCGGGATTGTGACATCCCGAAGACGGCTTTCCGTACGAGGTACGGGTTGTACGAGTTCACGGTGATGCCGTTTTGCTTGACGAACGCACCAGCGGCGTTCATGGATCTGATGCAGAGGGTCTTCCGACCGTACTTAGATCAGTTCGTGGTGGTTTTCATCGATGACATCCTAGTCTACTCACGTACCGCGGAGGAGCACGAGCAGCATCTGAGGACAGTGTTGTAGTTGTTGAGGGGGCATAGGCTATATGCCAAGGCCTCCAAATGTGAGTTCTGGCTTCCTGAGGTGCAGTTTCTGGGGCACGTGGTGTCAGCGGCAGGTATTTCAGTTGATCCAGCCAAGATCGAGGCAGTGCTACAGTGGCAGAGACCGGCGACAGTGTTCGAGGTCCGCAGCTTCCTCGGCTTGGCGGGTTACTACCGGAGGTTCGTGCGGGACTTCTCCAGGGTTGCAGGGCCGCTGACCAGGTTGACACAGAAGGCGGTCCCATTTGTTTGGGACGAGGCTTGTGAGCAGGCTTTCATCCAGTTGAGGACCAGGTTGACGAGTGCACCGATCCTTATAGTTCCAGAGCGAGGCGTCGGCTACAGTGTCTACTGCGACGCCAGTGGAGAGGGTCTCGGCTGTGTGCTTATGCAGGAGGGCCATGTGGTGGCCTACGGTTCCAGGCAGCTGAAGACCCATGAGAGGAACTATCCAGTCCACGATCTCGAGCTTGCAGCGGTTGTCTTCGCTCTGAAGACGTGGCGGCACTACCTCTACGGTGAGCGGTTCTCGGTGTACTCTGATCATAAGAGTTTGAGGCACGTGTTTACCCAGCGTGACCTCAACCTCAGGCAGCGGCGGTGGATGGAGCTTCTAGAGGACTACGACTTCGAGTTGCATTACCAGCCTGGTAAGGCAAACGTCGTAGCAGACGCTCTCAGCAGGCAGACCAGAGACAGTCGCGTGACCTTGGCAGCAGTGTCAGCTCGGCAGTGGCAGATGCTGGAGACAGTCAGTCAGTTTGGGCTTGACTTCGGGTCCGTTTGGCAAGCATGGTATGGGAAGGATTAGATGGAATGGGGAATGAGCGGATTCCGCATTCCATCTATTCTCATGTTTGGCTCATTTTACTATTTGGAATGGGCAGTATCCGACCCACGTCGGATTCCAGAAATTTGGAATCGCGGCATTCGCTCGATTCGAGCGGATGCAGCTGTAAATCCCAACGGTATCCGAATTTAACATTTTCTTAACTGACAGTTTTATCCTCTTGATATTTAAAATGGCTATATTTATCATAACTTTACATATACATGTTGAAACTTTATGAACTTAGTCTCATTGAAAAGATATCATCGATATCTTCGTTATGAGACCAATATTGAGTATTTTTGAAAGCAAATATTTGATGTAATTTAATTTATAAAATCATTTAATATATTATAACTTAAATTATACCTAAATTTTCAATAATTTCGATCAATCATTTTACATGATTAGATGTATTCAAAGAATTAATTTGATCTAAATTTTCAATAATTTTGATCAATCATACCTCGTGGGTATTGTTATTTTTATAATAAAAACATGTCTTAATTTGAAGAAAAATTAAAGTTTTATTATTAATTTGAACAAAATTAGCAGATTCAGCTCATCCATTATAGACAAGCCAAACGCCAGAATCAACAGATTCAGCTCATCCCATACAGACCAACCAAACAACAGAACCAAAATCCACGGAATCACCAGATTCAGCTCATTCCCCATTCAGCTAATTCCACAGATTCCTCATTCAGCTAATTCATCAGATTCAGGTTTGCCAAACGCACCCTTCGAGGACCGGACGACAGGTGGTTTCCTGTATGCTGTTCGCAGCATTCCAGTTCTTTTGGCCAGAGTGATCGAGACGCAGGCTGGAGACCCAGAGCTCGTGGAGACCCATGCTACGGTCGGCACCGAGCACGCGGTTGAGGGCTGGACAGTGTCAGCTGACAGTGGTCTACTCTTCAGAGGCAGAGTTGCAGTTCCAGCAGACCCGGCGTTGTGAGAGGAGATCCTTCACGAGTTCCATCACTCCTGTTTCGCCGTTCACCCCGGGAGCACCAAGATGTACCACGACCTTCGCCGACAGTTCTGGTGGTGCGGGATTAAGAGGTCAATAGCTGAGTTTGTTTCCAGATGCCTCACCTATCAAAAGGTGAAGGCAGAGCACAGGCGGACCCCAGGTTTGTTGCAGCCACTTCCAGTGCCAGGGTGGAAGTGGGAACATATAGCTATGGACTTCGTCACCGGGCTACCCAGGTCACCGAGGGGGAATGATGCGATTTGGGTCATCGTCGATCGACTGACCAAATCGCTCATTTTCTCCCCATGAGGATGACAGATCCAGTTGCCAGACTGAGCCAGAGGTACATCGACGAGGTGGTACGGCTGCACGGCATCCCAGTGTCGATAGTGTCCGACAGAGATCCCAGATTCACCGGAAAATTTTGGAGCAGCTTCCAGGACTCCTTGGGGACAGCACTGACGTTCAGCACAGCTTTCCACCCTCAGACAAACAGACAGTCGGAGCGGACTATCCAGATCTTGGAGGACATGCTCAGAGCATGTGTGCTAGACGCTGGAGGTACTTGGGAGCAGCACGTGACTTTGGTGGAGTTTGCCTACAACAACAGCTTTCAGGGCAGTTTGGGTTTTGCACCCTTCGAGGCGTTGTACGGCAGACCGTGTCGCTCACCGGTGTGTTGGACTGAGGTTGGGGAGGCGTCCCTTACCGGTCCGGACATCATCAGACATTCGTCAGAGAGGTTGGCTCAGATCAGGCAGAGGCTTCTGACAGCGCAGAGCAGGCAGAAGAGCTACGCAGACCGCAGGCGACGACCCCTGGAGTTCGCAGTTGGCGACAGAGTACTACTGAAGGTGTCCCCGCACAGAGGGTCGATCAGGTTAGGTAGCAGGGGCAAGCTAGCTCCGAGGTTCACTGGCCCATTAGAGATCGTCAGGCGCGTTGGAGCAGTCGCCTACCAGTTGGCTCTACCCCCCCACATGTCAGCAGTTCACCCCACCTTCCACGTGTCTATGCTGAGGAAGTATATTCCAGATCCTTCTCACATGATCAGACACGACGACATTGAGGTGGAGGAGGACGCCACCTACATTTGAGATCATGGACAGACGGGATCAGGTGCTGAGAGGCAGATCGTTACCGTTGGTCATGGTCAGTTGGAGACACGGCAGTGCAGAGAGTATGACTTGGGAGCGAGAGGATCGCATGCGTCGGGAGTTTTCCCGACTGTTCACCTCTTCAGATAGTTCCTTGTTGTGGGCGTTGGCGCCCCTAGCTGTAGCTTTGTTCGTGCAGGTAGGCCTAGTTGTTTCTTTTTCCCCCGGCTTCAACCTTGAATTTCAGGACGAAATTCTTTTTAAGGTTGTTAGGTTGTGAGGGCCCGTCCCTCTGACCTGGCTCGACCGCGTGGGTCGAGCGCCGGTTTCCTGTTGGTTTGGTTCCGCGTCGGGTACGATCGGGCGATCGTGTGGCGGTTCTGACCCCGGGGGCATTTTGGTAAATATGCCCTCTGGTGGTCGGTTTCACAACCGCGTTTCACACACTGCCTTGGATTGATGTATGTGTTTGATTAGAATCTCTAGGGTGCGTCCGATCGGAAGATCGGAGCTCGATCGAGAAAGATCGAATCGAACGGCTGAGATAGATCCGGATTTTCTATATAAGCCATGTCCCTTTCTCTCTCTTTCCTTCTCTTCTCCTGTCGTTTTCTCTCCTTCTCTCTCCTTTGGCTGAGCTAGGGTTTGGAGACTTGGGCTTCGGAGTGCGGATCTTGGCGGCTTGACCGGTGGGACGCGTGGAGGAGCTGCCCTACTTGCTCAAGTAGGTGTTTCTACCTCGATCTTAGGATCGGGTTCTCCGAGGATAGGTTTATTGTACTTTCGCTGTAGGAATACATGTTAGAATGCTTTGTAGCTCTTTGCACTTGTGGTGTAGCTCAATTCCTGTATTCCTACGTTGCGAATTCGGTATTTTAACGGTTGGTTTCCGTATTATCGCCGTTTTGTCGGTTTTCGCCCATTTGGACCTAGATAGGAGATTTATCCGTCAAAAGTGTGATTTCTTTATACCATTGGATTTCCCATCGAGAAATACACTTTCTTGCAAAATCTTATTGTTTTCCAACTTGATTTGATCTTTGAAATCCAAGAAAATGGATTTTCGGCACTGTTCTGATGAACTGTGCTTAAGGCTCGACGGTCGATCGGTGCATCGACCGTCAAGTATTGTTTTACGCTTTCTGGGTCTGATGGTCGACCGTCGGATCGACCATCGCATCGACCGTCGGATCGACTATCATATCGACCGTCGGGCTCTGTCGGGATTTTAGCCTCCCAGGGTCGATGCATGGATCGACCTCGGGATCTTTTCCTTGTCGCCATTTACCTGACGGTAGATCGTCGGATCGACCGTCGCATCGACCGTCGGGCGCTGTTTGGTTTGGGGCTTCCCAGGGTCGATGAGTGGATCGACCGTCGCCTTTGGTTTTCTTCACCTTGGTCTCACGGTCGATCGCCGGATTGACCGTGACATCGTCCGTGGCCTCACGGTCGATCGCCGGATCGACCGTGACATCGTCTGTGGGCCCTTGAACTTGGTTTTCTGGCTTTTCTTGGATGGATTTGATTTGTGATTAACATCTAAACATGTTGGGAAGTATGTGTGTGGATTTTATGGGGTTTTCAAAGGATTTCCATCGGGTTTGAGGATCGATTCGAGTAATTTCCCTTTTTGGGCAAATCTTCGGTTTCGCTTGCATTTAATACATGTTTGATTGTAGTTAAATGCGTAGTTGTTTGCCTAACCATTAACTAGCTATGAATGCTAGCTAATGAGGAATTGTGGAACCTTAGCCTCTTGCCGGCGATGCCGAGGGCTATTGTATATATGTGGAACTTATAACTTATGATGTGACATGTAGAGACACCTAGGATAGATGTTTGCCTAGGCTCATGCATTGTGTGCATTAGAGGCATTTGAGGTTAGGCGGGCGATGGTTTGGGTCGCCGATCCGAGGCTCTCGGGTAGCTCGGATCTAGCCTTAGGGTCGTGGCTGGGTAGTCAGGAGTAGGGTGTGATCTTGAATCAACTGAATCTCATGTGTTGAGGATTTGCGATAGTTGACTCTGATCAATGTTCGAGGTTTAGAGGTCGTGTTGTCTTCCAAGGCTAAGTGCTAAGGATGAGTGTCGATGCGTTCCCGACGTGGTTCCCCAAGGCATGATATTCCTGCTTGGGTAAGGGTGATCCTGCATGTTACTGTTTCGTGGCCTCCTGGTAACGTGTTCAGGAGAGAGGTTTCATGGCAGGAGCCCTTGGGACATCGACAGGGTTGTGGGACCTGTGGCATCCGTTAGACTTGAGCTGGGAGACAACACTGTTGTTGTTTTCCTCCTTTCAGTGTGCCGTAGAGTAGAACCCTACTGAGCTTATCGCTCACTTCTACTCGGGCTGCGTTTGCAGGTGCATGCGACAGTTCTTCTTCAGTGGAGCCGGCAGGATCGGCCTTTGGCGGCGCGAGTACATCCAGAGGCGCTTGAGGTTGCTGGAGGATTAACTGTTGTACCCTTTTGATGTATATATGTTGTAAACATTTTCAGGACTTTTGGGTTTTGTATAAATCTGTCTCCTGGAAGACTTCTGTATCAAATGTTGAATAGTACAACTGATGTTATATGAATTGAATATTTGTTCGCCTCTGGAATACAATTGTTTAAATTATTCGTCTTTTCCGCTTTGTATCGCGC
Organism: Narthecium ossifragum; assembly: GCA_963920575.1. Lineage (NCBI taxonomy): Eukaryota > Viridiplantae > Streptophyta > Magnoliopsida > Dioscoreales > Nartheciaceae > Narthecium > Narthecium ossifragum. Next base: position 10,040,432 of record OY986964.1, on the reverse strand, counting down.
CGATTGAAGATGAATAGTGATAGGAACCCTCACGCCCCGTCCTGGATGGGTTTTCTGGGTCGGGGTGTGACATCGGGGATCCAACAGCTTCCTCTACGCAGTGCAGAGTATTCCAGCAGTTCTAGCCAGAGTGTTAGAGGTACAGCACAGTGACCTAGAGCTCGAGGAGTTACGCACAGCAGCGGGCAAAGAGGGCGCAGACGGAGACTGGACAGTATCGCCAGACGGAGGGCTACGGTTCCGAGGCAGAGTAGCGGTTTCAGCAGATCCAGTTCTTCGAGACGACGTCCTACGAGAATTCCACCACTTTCGCTTTGCAGTTCATCCCGGCGGCACTAAGATGTACTAGGATCTTCGGCGACAGTTCTGGTGGCGCGGGATGAAGAGGTCAGTGACGGAGTTCGTATCGCGCTGCCTTACCTGTCAGAAGGTCAAGGCAGAGCACCAGCGGACTCCGGGGTTACTTCAGCCGCTTCCACTAGCTGAGTGGAAGTGGGAGCACATCACGATGGACTTCGTGACCGGGCTACCGAGATCTCCTAGGGGGAATGACGCAATTTGGGTCATCGTTGATCGATTGACCAAATCGGCGCACTTCCTGCCTATGCGAACGACAGACTCGACGGACAGGTTGGGCAGCTTGTACGTGAGAGAGGTGGTCAGACTACACGGAGTTCCAGTTTCTATCGTGTAAGATCGTGACCCCAGGTTCACCAGCAGGTTCTGGCGAGGCTTTCAGGAGGCAGTTGGCACACTCCTGACTTTCAGTACGGCGTTCCATCCGCAGACAGACGGGCAGTCAGAGCGGACGATCCAGATCTTGGAGGACATGCTGAGAGCATGTGTCCTCGACGCCGGAGGCAGCTGGGAGGAGCACGTTCCCTTGGTGGAGTTTGCCTACAACAACAGCTACCAGTCCAGTCTTGGAGTAGCACCTTTCAAGGCATTGTAGGGTAGGCCGTGTCGTTCCCCAGTGTGCTGGACAGAGGTTGGAGAGGCTTCACTCACCGGTCCAGACCTCGTCAGGCGGTCGTCAGAGAGGTTAGTGCAGATTAGGCAGAGGCTTCTGACGGCTCAGAGCCGGCAGAAGAGCTATGCATATCAGAGGCGACGACCGTTGGAGTTTGCAGTTGGCGAACGAGTGTTCTTGCGAGCATCGCCGTACAGAGGGTCCGTCAGGTTTGGCAGAGGTGATAAGTTGGCGCAGAGGTTTGTCGGGTCGTTCGAGATCCTAGAAAGGGTCGGTGAGGTAGCTTACCGCCTGGATCTTCCTCAGCACATGTCTGTTGTGCACCCGACTTTCCATGTGTCGATGCTGAGGAAGTATCACCCAGACCCGTCTCATGTCATCAGGGTGGATGACATTGAGCTTGAGGCAGACGCGAGCTTTGTTGAGCAGCCGGTTCGGGTACTTGACCGGAGGGATCAGGTTTTGCGGGGCAAGACGATTCCCTTGGTCAAGGTACTGTGGAGGCACAAAGGCACCGAGGAGATGACCTGGGAGTGCGAGGCGCGCATGCGGCAGGAGTTTCCGCAGCTGTTTTCTTCTCGAGGTACCTCTAGTGTAGCTATTTTTGTTGTTCCGAGCCCTACCCTTATCGAATCTCGGGAAGAGATTTCCTTTAAGGGTATTAGGATGTGAGGACCTGTCCCTTTACCCCTATGGCTCATTGTAGACCGCAAGGGCAATTTGGTAAAATTGCGCCTTGTTGGTTTGTTTCACACCCGCGTGTGCACACACTGACCTTGCTTGTGTTAGTGCTTGATTAGAATGGTTAGGTGGACCCGGGATCTGAAGATCCCAGCTCGGGCTCGTGGAAGCTTGCTTTTGGGCAGCTGACGGCCCGTGAGCGATCGATCGCTCCTTGGAGCGATCGATCGGACTCGTGAGCGAGTCGGTGGGTTTTTGACCCGTTCGGATCGATCCAACTATTTTGGATCGATCCAGCCTGTCTCGGATCGATCCGACTTGGTGTTGGATCGATCCGGACTGGCTTTTCTTTTGCGAGCGATCGATCACTCCTTGGAGCGATCGATCAGACTCGGCGTCGGTGGCTTTTCTGCTTCGAGAGGACGGTCGCCGTTGGTCGTCGCTCTCTCTTGTCAGAAGGGGAGGACTTTCCCTCCCCTCCTTCTCCTTTTTCCCCCTTCCCCCGGCTTTCCCTTCCCCTTTTCCCTCCTTTTCTTCCTCTTCTCCTCCTGCTTCTCCTTTCTTCTTCCCTCTTTCTTCTTCTCCCGCGGCTCTGTTTTCTTCCCCTGTTTCCGGCAGCCATCTTCTTCTCCTCCGTTCTCCCTCCTCTGGCCACCGTTTTGGGTGTTCTAAGGCTCGTTGGATCCGTGGCAACGAGAGGAAGATCCCTGCAGTGGTTTGGAACTTTGTTGCTGACCAGTTCATGGGGAATCAGTTGAGGAGTACGTTTCGGGTAGGTTTCTACCTACTGATGTTGTTTTTGGGTTTTCTCTAGATCTAGCCGTTGGATCTTGTTGATCTTGGTGTTGTTAAATTCCTCATGCTTAGTAGAATTTCTGGTATAAATTCCATAAGCTTTGGTTGAGATCTTAGTAGGATTTATGCATGATTAATCTCAGATTTTCCGGTTTCTGCTGTTCTTGAAGAACAGTCGGCTTGCGGCGAGTTTTCCGGCCGGTACTTGCATGATCTTGGGTTGTGATGAACATAAGAGTTGTAGATCTTTGAATCTATTCTCTAACGTAACTGATTTCTTAATTTTCCAATTTTCCTATGAATTGTTATGAATTGATTACTGGAGGGCTGCGTTGCAGCAATTAATTGGTGAGTTAGTTTGATTAACGGTTTTGATTAGTGTTTTCCTGTTAATCCAACCGTTGGATGATTATGGATATTGGATATGTTGATCCTAATATGTAGATCTACTGATGGCTAAGTTGGATCTTGAATTCGACATCGTTTGGACGTCGAATCGACGGGATCAATTAGCCTCTAAGTAGAGGTTTTGGGTCTTTTGAGTATAATATTATATTTCGGATTATAATATTATATTTTGTACTGTTCATCATCGATTTCGGGGTTGCTTCCCGTTGCAGGACTCTGTGGTCGACGGTCGCGGTACCGTCGTAATGCCGGGACCCGCTGCGGATCGGCTGGCAGTGGTCGGTAGTACCGCTGCAGCGATCCGGTTGACTTGTATGCTATCCTTAACATACTGTTGCATGCCTATTTTCTGTTTGTGTATGTCATAGCATGCATTCTCTGTTGTGCATTCGTTGCATTGGTTAGGGCGTGGGTGATCTGTGGGTCGCCGTCCCGAGGCTGGAAGCTCGGACTTAGCCCTAGGACCGGGGTTGGGTAGTTTGGACCCGGTTTGAATTGTAATGTCCAGTCAAACTTGATGATAGGCCTAGATGACTGGTGCACTTGTTGCTTGATGATTGTAGAGGTCGTGTCGGCCTCGAGTCGGATCTGAGGTGTAGTCGGTGTCCGGTGTTCTTAAACTCTTGAGTAGAGGAGTTGCCTACTCAGTGGTGTCTCTTCCTACCAAACAGTGTTCTGTGTCCTGTTGAGGGTCAACAGTGTTGTTTCCTGCTACTGAGTGTGACCTGACATGTGACCAGCCCGGATGGAAGACCATGATCGTGGCCCCTCAAGGACACGCGGTGGGGTTATGGGACCCCTGTATACACCCAGGTTCTACATGAGGGCGACACTGTTGCGTTTCCCTCTTCCTTCTGTGTGTCATAGTGTAGAACCCTACTGAGCTTAGTGCTCACTCCTACCCGGGCTGCGTTTTGCAGGTGCAGGCGTCAGTTCTTCTTCTGTGGCCCCTACCGGGCAGTTGGTCGGCGGTGCGGCGGCGCCTGGTGGACTTTGAGAGGTGGCGATCTTTACTGCTTTTATACCTTATGTTAGTTAGTCTCCTACGGGAGTAATGTTGTATTTGGATCTTCCCCACTTCGAGGATATGTATATTAAACACTTTGGGTTTTGAATCTGTGGTTCCAGGTTCTGCTAATTAATTGTTGTTTTAATTGGGGGGTTTTGATGAATTGCTAGGGAGACCAATAGGTTAGAGGGAACCCTCGCCGTCTTTTTCCGCGTTTTGTAGGTTCCGGTTCGCGTCGCCCGACCCGGTTGGGCTTTCGCGGGTCGGGGCGCGACACCTAGGATCTTTTATTTGTGTTTTGGTGTGGTTTTACTTGTTGGATTGTTTTGAAATCATGTATTATAGTTCCTTGTTAAGTGTTACATGTTGCTATGGTGTCGTTTCCGTATTCTATCGGACGAATTCCTTATTTTTGTCGGTTTTTCAGCTAGATCGGCTCAAATATGATATTTCACGATCTGAGTTTGGATTTTATTGCATGAATGGATCCCCCACCATCTAATCTAACTTCGCTCAAAGTTTGAATGGATTTCATCGCCGTTTGATAGATCAAATCCACGTGATTGAGTTTTCGTCGGTTTTGTCAGCTTTTATGTAATTTGTCTAAGATTTGAGGATTTGATCATCTAAAGTTGGATTTCTTAGTACCAATAGATTCCCCACCTCGAATTGCATATCCCTTCCAAGTTTTGTTTTAATCCGACGAGCTTTGATAGATGGAATCCAAGAAATTGGATTTCTTGCACTATTGATATTTGCTGCCGGTATATGAAGGATCGATCTTCATGGGCATGAACATCGATCTTTTAGTTGCCACATAGGCTGCTGACTATGAAGGATCGATCTTCATGGGTATGAAGATCGATCTCTTCTATTGACAGAGGGTGTGCATAGAGAATATCGATCTTCTTGGGAGAGAAGATCAATGTCCTTGAATAGGCCTTATTGTCGTATGAATGGGTAGAAGATAGATTTCTTATGTGATGGTAAGGAGGTTTTTTGTTTTTAGCTGAACAGTCGTGTTCACGCTCGTTTTTTGGTTTCTGTGAGCATGATCTCGTGAAACTTTCAAGATTATCGAAACTTCTTTCAATAGCCGCTGATTTCATAATTTTCTGATTTTCCTATGATTTATGACGAATTTTCTACGACACTGCGACAAAACATGAATTAAAGAAAGATCGATATTTTTGGGTAGAAGATCGATCTCTTGTGTCTTGGCAGAGTGCTAGTTTAAGGAAGATCAATCTTCTTGGGTAAGATGATCGATCTTTTGCATGCTGATTTGTTAGAATTGATCCGAATTTGGTGTTTTCGGTTTCTTTTCGACCCGAATTTCTCGTGTGGCTTTTCCGATGATATGTAAGGATTATTATAATATTTTAATCGGGATTTTGACGGGTTTATCCTTGGATTACGCCGTGAATTGGATTCCGGATCGGTTTATCGATTTCTATCGTTTTCAAGCAGTTCCCCGATAAACATGTTATACGTATATGTACATATAGTTTGTGATTGCTTTATTAGCTTTCCTAACCCTTGTACATAGCCATTTATAGCTTTGTGGAATGTGTAGAGTAAATGGGCCGAAGGTGTGCCCAGTATGCTTAGTATAGATTTACTGCTTTGATTAATAGCCCCGCTGATTGCCGGCGTGCACCGGGGGCATAACCCGTTGTACGGGTAGATTATATATCTTGTTGTGTGGTTTGACCGGGGTTGTATCCCCTTATAGCAAATTTCGGTTGACGGCTGTGGACGCTATTGTAATGCCGAAATTAGCTCGATTGTTGTTGTTGCTTAGCTGTTGGCCAGTTACCTGCGAGGTAACTGTGGAACCTTAGTCTGTCAGGTGCCGGAGAGCACTGAAGAAAATTGTATATATGTGTTATCATTATCGCTTTGCTCTAATCGTTGTATTGTTAATATAGCTTATCTGTATTTAAGACCCTTGCTATGCTCACCCCTTTGGCTAGCTATAGGCTATGCCAAGCCCTATATAATTGATGTCATCATGTTGCATGCTCATATCTCTTTAGCTGTGCCTGAGCATTGCATGCATCTTGATTGCATTAGAGCATAAGGTTAGGGCGTGGGTGAATAGGGTCTTCGCCGATCTGAGGCTCTCGGGTAGCTCGGATCTAGCTCTAAGACCGTTGGCTGGGTAGCGAGGTCTAGGGTGATTGTATTGTTGAATCTTTGTATTCTTGAGGATGGGTCTAGTTGGCTACTATATGTTGTTTGAGGTGTAGAGGTTGTCTAGAGTTCTCATCTCATGCTCAGTATCCATGTTAAGGGAAGTTACGTGCTGCCCTGGGTCCTACCCCCTTTGTTGTTCAGTGTTGGGCGCTTGGTTGTTGAGAGGGACGGCTGTTGACGGTTGAGCTCACAGAGCGCGTGCCTTGGGGTAGGTGGTGGACGTAACGTGAGTTTCCCTTAAAGATGAGATAGAACCCAGGACTTTGTGATTTCCCTTTTTTCCTGTGCAATGTAGAGTAGAGTAGAACCCTACTAAGCTATGTTGCTTACTCCTACCTGGGCTGCGTTTATAGGTGCAGGCATTGGTTCATCTTCAGTGGTTCTAGCTGGATCAGGTCTTGGCGGCGCGTCGACTTTCGGAGGCACTTGAGGTTATTTTGGGACACCTGTTGTACTTTTGATGGTTTTGTATATAGACATCGCTCGAGTATTGCTTTAAATGTATATTTTCCCTCTTTGGGAAGTTTCTGTAAAATATCTAGAATATACAACTTTAATGTTATTTAAATAGAATTACATTTCTTCTTATTTTGAGGTTAGATCTTTAGTAGATTATCAGAATTGCTGTATTGCCACTGGAAGTCTTAAATTTCAAATTAACTGTGTTTTTCGCAATGTATCGCGTCGTATCGGATGTAAATAGTGTAGGTTTCCCTTCACGTCTCGGCCCGGATGAGTTTTCTGAGTTGGGGCGTGACAGGTCGAGCCAAGTTAGAGGAACGGGTCCTCACAGTATCAGCCTGAGTAAGATAATCTAAGTCATGATTTGCAAACTTGGGAGCTGCCCTTGATGTGGCAGCTGTTTTGTGACACCTGCACTTGCTTCTCCAATTGGCTCTTTGCACCTGTTTCGATGGTGACCTATGTTTCGATATTGACTACACTTGTGCATCCTTTTGCTTTTGCCCAATTCATCGGCATCTGTTATCCTTTGTTTCCTTGGCCTCCCTCTAGGCCTCTTAGTTACTGGTGGATTTAGTACAAAGGCAATATCAACATGAATCCTGCTCTCTAGGCAACGTACTTATAGGCTTTGCATATGTTTTCCTATATATGAAATTAAACAATCATGACTGACATCAAGATAGAAACTAAATATGGATTAATAAAAAGAACATACCTTTTTAGTTGCTTGCCTGGATCAAGTATAGAAGTCATCAACAAATAAGTCCCAACTTAGATTCCTCCTCTGCCCTATTATTGCCCCAGCATGCACACAAGGTATAGGCCTGTTAGTTGCCACCTTCTACACGAGCATTTTCTTGCTCCAAGATCCACGGTACATCTCTCAAAGGGTCCATGAACTTTTGCATGTTCCTCACTAGAAATCTTAATAAGAAATTCTCCTAACAATTTGCTCAACTCCGTCACATATCGTTGTGCCATAAGCACAAGTCTTCCTTTCCATCTAACTACAAGCTTACGTGACTAGTCCATCTTAGTCATGACTTTCTATCTTATACCATCTATTAGGTCCAAACAAGACATGCCTCTCTTTTGACACCCAGGCATTGAAGGACTCTGACAATGGTTTTTTGAGGTCCCAGAAAAACCTGATCTTCTCCAAGCATTAGTAATGCCCCTTAGTTCAGCAGCAGCTGCCGCATTATGTGCTTCCAACTCAACCATGGCTATATTGTAGCCTCCCTCTGTGAAAGCAGTAGCGGCAGTCCAAACAACTCTCTACACTAGGGAATCTCTTTCTGTAGTTCTTGAATAGATGCCGCATGCAGACACGGTGCTCTACATCAGGTAACACTACACTGATTGCTTCTTTGATACCCTTGTCCTGATCTAATATAATGGTTAGTGAAGCTCTAAGAGGGGGGCTTATCTTAGGCTTTAAACAATAAAATCAATTAAGGAAAACTGAGTAGGAGGAGTCTAATCAAGTAATATGCTTGCAATGATAAAAGTAGATACTTAAGCAATTAAATAGAAGGATAGAGGAGAGTTAGAGAGATTGCACCAGAATATTTATACTGGTTCGGCCAACCATGCCTACGTCCACTTCTCCCAAGGGCCTCCTTGGGGTTCCACTACTTGCAAGACCTCTTACAAGCTTCCACCAAGCTTATGGGTGCTTGGCAACCTATCCACCAAGCTTACGGGTGCTTGGCAACCTTACAATCTCTCCAAGCTCTTTCTTGGATATTTCTCTCAATGTCTACTTCACACTTGAAGTAGTTTTACAAAGGTTTAGCTCACTAATAAAGAGAATAAACTTGCTAGAATATTATTACAATAATCCCTTAGCTCCCTCTAAGTGCATGGCAAGTTTGCTGGACTTTCTCTTATATAGCTGAGCCTCCAACCCCTCCAAATAGCCTCCCAACGGCTATTTCTTTCTCCTGCAACGGCTCTTTAACGGCTCTTTTCTAGGCTCACGGTCGACCGTCGCATCGTTCGTGGCATCGTCCGCCAAGCTTTCCTTGAGCCACGGTCGATCCACCTATCGACCGTCACGCCTCACGGTCGACCGTCCCATCGACCGTGACATCGTCCGTCAGGCTCTGTCTGGAAAACCGCTTCCCACGGTCGATACACCGATCGACCGTCGCTCCTTCGAGCCAAGTCACATAGGCCACGGTCGATCGGTCCATCAACCGTCACACCTCACGGTCGACCGTCCCATCGACCGTGACATCGACCGTCGCCTATATTCCCATGTTTAGCTTCCGCGGTCGATCCTTCCATCAACCGCCATATTCCACGGTCGATCCATGCATCGTCCGTCGCATCGACCGTCAGTACAAAAGCTCAATAAATATGATTTTAATGCTTTCCAAATTAAGGGATAATAATATTAAATCATTGTTTTATCATCAAATATATATTTACATCATCAAAACAATATCTGGGCTAACAATCTCCCTCTTTTTGATGATGGCAACCCTTTAAATTGTGATGATAAAACCTTGAAAGCTCCCTCTTAATTTGTGCATCCATTTACCTCATAAAATATGTTCTAAAGTTGATTTTACTGAGGCATGCAAGTCATATGTCTCTAAAAGGATATATCAGGCTTGATTATAGGTCAAAAGATGTGAAAGTGCAAAATATGACATATGTACCTCTTTGTATAGAACCATGAGACATGATATTTGAACATGGATTTTATTTTCATTAAATCATCAGTAAATCCTTAAAAGATTTCAGATATTCGAATATAAGGTTTTAAGAGCTTTCAAAAACTGATATCACAATATCACAATATTTCTCCCTCTTTGACATTATCAAAAAGATTTGGTAGAGGGGGAGAGAAGAATCAAACAAAGACTTTTCTTAATAGAAACAACTAGAAAGTTTCAAAATCATCTCAAAACAATATACCAAATGAAGATAATAAAAAATGGTCATTTGTAAAAAGTAATCAAATCTTCACATAAAGGACTTTCTTAAACCATTTTTAAACATGAAATTTCTTTTTAAAAAAAAAAATGGAATAAGAAGATGTAATGGAGGAGACATATATCGAAAATTAAGACATACCTCCATTACCTTTTAAACCAAAATGTTATCCTCCTTTAAATACCTTGTGCCTCCACTTGTCAATTTTGTTTTCTTTTATTTCGAAGGCAGTTAGACAAAGATTTGCAGTTTCTTTTTCTTCTTCTTCTTCGGAGGTAGAGGTCGAGTCACTTTCTTCCTTGGCCTTCTTCTTCTTCTTTGAAGATTTGAGCTTTGGACAATCCGGCATGTAATGTTCGGGCTTCCTACACTCATAACAAGTAACTTTATTTAAGTAAGAAGAGGGCTTTCCATTTTCACCTTTGGAATTTTTCTTTCCTTGATTCTTGATGATTCGTTGGATTCTCCTTGTGATCTTTTGCATCTCCTCATCATCATCTTCATCGCTTGAGTCGGATGAATCCTTGTATGTTGACTTGAAAGCAATGGTTTTCTTTTTCTTCTTTTCTCCATCATTGCTCCTCTCCATGTTCATCTCATATGTCATGAGAGAACCCATTAGCTCATCAAGGGACAGCTTGGTTAAATCTTTAGCCTCTTCGATTGCCGTCACCTTGGGATCACATGACTTAGGTAGACACCTAAGAACCTTTCTCACTTTCTCATCATTAGTATAGCTCTTACCAAGAGAATCAAGAACATTTATAATATTGGTAAAGCGAGTAAACATTTCATTTATATTTTCATCATCCTTCATAGAGAATAACTCATAGTCATTAACAAGCATGCTAATCTTAGACTCCTTTACTCGGCTAGTTCCTTCATGAGTTATCTCAAGCTTCTCCCATATTTCCTTAGCCGATTTACAAGCTGAAATTCTATTAAATTCATCAGAGCTAAGGGCACAAAATAAGAAATTTTTTGCTTTGGCATTGACTTGGAGATTTTTCAAATCAGTACGGGTGAGTTCACTTCTAGCCTTAGGCACTTCCTTTCCTTCATGAATTTTGGTAGGAATAGTTGGGCCATCCTCAATAGTCATCCATGCTTCATAATCCATGGATTTTACAAATATTTCCATTCTATTCTTCCAATATGTATAATTTAAACCATTGAAGTATGGTGGCCTATTTGTGGATTGTCCCTCTATGTTTTCCATATTGATTTAGGATCCTCTATGGGTTTTTACACCACAAAAATAGAGACCTAGCTATGATACCAATTGAAGCTCTAAGAGGGGGGGCTTATCTTAGGCTTTAAACAATAAAATCAATTAAGGAAAACTGAGTAGGAGGAGTCTAATCAAGTAATATGCTTGCAATGATAAGAGTAGATACTTAAGCAATTAAATAGAAGGATAGAGGAGAGTTAGAGAGATTGCACCAGAATATTTATAGTGGTTCGGCCAACCATGCCTACGTCCACTTCTCCCAAGGGCCTCCTTGGGGTTCCACTACTTGCAAGACCTCTTACAAGCTTCCACCAAGCTTACGGGTGCTTGGCAACCTATCCACCAAGCTTACGGGTGCTTGGCAACCTTACAATCTCTCCAAGCTCTTTCTTGGATATTTCTCTCAATGTCTACTTCACACTTGAAGTAGTTTTACAAAGGTTTAGCTCACTAATAAAGAGAATAAACTTGCTAGAATATTATTACAATAATCCCTTAGCTCCCTCTAAGTGCATGGCAAGTTTGCTGGACTTTCTCTTATATAGCTGAGCCTCCAACCCCTCCAAATAGCCTCCCAACGGCTATTTCTTTCTCCTGCAACGGCTCTTTAACGGCTCTTTTCTTGGCTCACGGTCGACCGTCGCATCGTTCGTGGCATCGTCCGCCAAGCTTTCCTTGAGCCACGGTCGATCCACCTATCGACCGTCACGCCTCACGGTCGACCGTCCCATCGACCGTGACATCGTCCGTCAGGCTCTGTCTGGAAAACCGCTTCCCACGGTCGATACACTGATCGACCGTCGCTCCTTCGAGCCAAGTCACATAGGCCACGGTCGATCAGTCCATCGACCGTCACACCTCACGGTCGACCGTCCCATCGACCGTGACATCGACCGTTGCCTATATTCCCATGTTTAGCTTTCGCGGTCGATCCTTCCATCAACCGCCATATTCCACGGTCGATCCATGCATCGTCCGTCGCATCGACCGTCAGTACAAAAGCTCAATAAATACGATTTTAATGCTTTCCAAATTAAGGGATAATAATATTAAATCATTGTTTTATCATCAAATATATATTGACATCATCAAAACAATATCTGGGCTAACAGTTAGGTCCTCTATTCTACCATCTAGAGCCTTTTTCAGCAGCTCTAAAAACCAAGGCCATGCATTGTCACTTTTTGACTCCACCATAGCCCGAGCTTTGGGGTAGAAGCTATTGTTGCCATCCAAAGCTATTGCTGACAACATTCCCAAGTACTTGCCCTTAAGGTGACAAACATCAATCCTAATGAATGGCATTTATCAAAGAAATCATCAACACATACATGAAGTTGCATAAAACCCTCTCAAAGGTCTTTATTCATGAAGCTTGGTACTCAATTGTGCTTCCTGGATTTCTGAGTAATAGTTTTTTCTTTAAAGCAGGTAGGAAATTGAAGGAATCCTTTATGCGTGTGTTTGGATGCCCTTGGATCCGACGAATGGGGTAGATTAGAGAATGTGTGGATTTCAGATCCAGCGGGTCCATTGTTTCGCTCACAAGCTAGATTGTTTTTGGAATCCGCTCCTGCAGATACCAGATTCCGAATCCAGTGGATTCCGGATCCTTTTCATCGCCAAACACGCCCTATGTTGTCATGGATGCCTTCGTATGTCTCTTCCCTAGCTCTCCAATACCTATGATATGTGACATTAATCATGTATTTATCCCATAGGAGTCATGTATATCCTTTGGCTTTAAAGCATAATTTATGGTAAGTGCTGCTCTAATTTCCTTGGCTATCCATGACTGTGAGGTCATTTCACCACTAGCAAAATTCTGAGGCTAAATTATGTATTAGTACCCTGTAGTTTTGGTCAACTTTTTATATGATCCCTGAACTTCAATTTCGTGACATTGAGTCCCTCGATTTTGTTTTTGGTTCTCATGTGGGCCTCCACCCCAATTTCCGTCGTCTAACTAACGGCAAAAGGGGTCACGTGCGCCGCACGTGACCCCCTTCCGTCAGCTAACGGCAGCTGCCTGAGACCGGTGGGCTCTGCTGTAACTTCCGGTGTGAGGACCTGCCCCTCTACCCCTGTGGCTCGTTGTAGACCGCAAGGGCAATTTGGTAAATTGCGCCTTGTTGGTTTGTTTCACACCCGCGTGTGCACAGACTGGCCTTTTCTGTGTCCGTGTTTGTTTAGAATGGCTAGGGGAACCCGAGATCGGAAGATCTGAGCTTGGGCTTGTGTTTTAGCCCAAGTTTGCCTTTCTGAGTAAAGGAGATCGATCTGGATGGCTAGGGAGATCGATCTGGATTGCAAAGGAGATCGATCTGGATTTCAAGGAGATTGATCTGGATTGCAAATGAGATCGATCTCACATGCCTTGGAGATCGATCATGCTCGAGTCGGTGTTTTCTTTCTCTTTCGCGAGGATGGCCGTCGGCCGTCGCTCTCCCCTGTCAGAAGGGGAGGACTTTCTCCTCCCCTCCCCCAGCTTTTTCCCCTCTTTCCCGGCTTTCCCCTCCCCCTTTCCCCTCTTTTCTTCCCCTCCTCTTCCTCCTTCTCCTCTCTTTCTTCTTCCTTCTTTCTTTCTTCCCCCGAGAGCCCTGTTTTCCCCTGTTCCGGCAGCAAACCTTCCTCACCTCCGTTATCCCTCCTCCAGCCATCTTTTTCGGCGTTCTAAGGCTCGTTGGATTCGTGACAACGAGAGGAAGATCCCTGAAGAGGTTTGGAGGCTTGTTGGTGATCAAATCGCGGGGAATCAGCCGAGGAAAGCGCAGCTAGGTAGGGTTATACCTACTGTGTTCTTTTCAGGTTTTCTTGAGATCTAGCCGTTGGATCTTGTTGATCCTTGCTTTGTTGGATTCCTTATACATGTTAGAATTACTGATTTAAGTTTCATGTTAATCAGTTGAGATTTGAGTAGGTTTTATGGATGATAAGTTTCGGATTTCTGGTTTTCTGCTGTTCTTGAGAAACAGCCGGCTTGCGGCGAGTTTTCCGGCCAGCGAGTACATAATCTTGGATTTTCATAAACATAAGAGTTGTAGAGCTATTCGTTAGCTTTCTATTCCATCTTGTTTCATATTTTTCCAATTTATGTACGATTGCTTATGAATTGTTTGCTGAAGGGTTGCGTTGCAGCAATTAATGGGTAAGTTAGTTTGATTAACGATTTTGATTAGCGTTTTCCCGTTAATCCAACCGTTGGATGATTATGATTTTTGGATATGATGATGCTGGTTTATACACCTACTGGTGACTAAGTTGGATCTTGAATCCGACGTTGTTTAGTCATCGGATCGACGGGATCAATTAGCCCCTAAGTAGTGGTTTTGGGTGTTTGAATATAATATTATATTTCAGAATATAATATTATATTGTGTACTGTTCATCAACGGTTTTCGGGGTTGCTTCCCGTTGCAGGAGTCCGCGGTTGACGGTCGCGGTACCGTCGTAATGCCGGGACCCGCTGCGGATCGGCTGGCAGCGGTTGGTGGTACCGCTGCAGTGATCCAGTAGACTTATATGATGCTTGACATACTGTTGCATGCCTTTCCTATTATCTGTGTATGTCATAGCATGCATTGTTGTTGTGTGCATTAGTTGCGTTGGTTAGGGCGTGGGTGATCTTTGGGTCGCCGTCCCGAGGCTGGAAGCTCGGACTTAGCCCTAGGACCGGGGTTGGGTGGCTTGGACCCGGTTTGAATTGTAGTGTCCAGTCGATTCGATGATAGGCTTAGATGACTGGAGCACTTGTGGATTGATGATTGTAGAGGTCGTGTCGGCCTTGAGTCGGATGCTGAGGTGTAGCCAGTGTCCCACTGTGCTGACCCGGGGAGTAGTGAAGTTGCCTACTCTGCTTGTGTGTCGCCAGTGTTGTTCCTGCTTTTGTGTGCTGTTCCTGGGCACCAGGGACACGCGGTGGGGTTATGGGACCCCTGTATACACCCAGATCCTACTTGAGGGCGACACTGTTGCGTTTCCCTCTTCCTTCTGTGTGTCGTAGTGTAGATCCCTACTGAGCTTAGTGCTCACTCCTACCCGGGCTGCGTTTTGCAGGTGCAGGCGTCAGTTCTTCCTCTGTGGCCCCTACCGGGCAGTTGGTCGGCGGTGTGGCGGCGCCTGGTGGACTTTGAGAGGTGGCAATATTTACTGCTTTTACCCTTTGGCTAGTTAGTCTCCTACGAGAGTGATGTTGTATGTTTGGATCTTCCCCTCTCCGAGGTTTTGTATATTAAACACTTTGAGTTATTAATCTGTGGTTCGATGTTGTTAATTGTTGTCTTTAATTGAGGGTGCTTTTGGTGATTTGCTAGGGAGACCAATAGGTTAGAGGGAACCCTCGCCAGCTTTGTTTTCCGCGTTTTGTAGGTTCCGGTTCACGTCGCCCCGCCCTGTTGGGCTTTCGCGGGTCGGGGCGTGACATCCGGCCCCCTCCCTTCATCTCCGCAACCCCAACTCCGACGACTCCATCTCCGGCGGGCGCCGACCGCGTGGCCGGCCTCCGGGGTCCAAGAACAAGCCCAAGCCGCCGATTATTATAACAAGGGAGAGCCCCAACATCCTCCGCTCTCACGTCCTGGAGATCGCGAGCGGAATCCATCTCATCGGAATCTGAGCCGCCGCCATCTTGTTCCTCTCCCAGTGTGGTATCAGCCCTGCCGATCCCTCGGCGGCGCAGCAAGACGAGGTTGAGGAGTCGTCGCCTGGCCTCGTAGATGGGGTTTGGATCGACGAGCCTCCCCTTCTCGTAGGCTTCTCTTAGGAACACGGTGTGTCGCTTCCCCTTGGTGGACAGGTAGAACATTCCCGGGTGGTCCAGGAACAAGTCTCGGATGTTGAGCTCAATGCCAAACCACCGCCGGAAGTGACTCACCTTCTCCACTTCTACCATCCTCTCCACTGTCAGGCTCAGGAACTCGTGAATCATCCCCACGGTCCTCTTCTCCGATGCCAGTGCTCCCCTCCTCCCTCCTCGGCCGCCTCCCCGCCACCGCCAATGACGACATTTCATACGGGCCGGCATACGGCAGCCGCTGCCACTCCTTGAGCTTTGATCTAAAGCTCTTGGTGAGACGCATCCCAGGTGGAAACCCTTGCTTGAAACCGTACTTAATCTCCATCTCGTCGGCCTTGGATCCATCTCGGCATCGCTCGCGGGGTCCTCCACTGTTCGACTACGGGGGTGAAGAAGCTAGAGTGAGGGTCAGGTTTCGTGAGCTGGAGGAGATGGGTGTTGGGTTCTCCGGGATTATCGCGAATGGAGAAGAGGGAGGGGTTGCTGGCGAGGACGGAGTCCTCGAAATCGTCGGGCAGGCCGAGCTCCCTCCAGACCTTGAACACAGCGCGGAGGGGGAAGGGCGCGAGAGACGGACATGGAGAGGAGGCGGACGAGGCGCTCGACAGCGGCCGGGGCGCAGGCGGACGCGACGGAGGACTCGGCTGTGCGGGCTGAGGTGGGCGAGGTGGTGGAGTTGGTGGTGGGCGCGAGGGTCGTCGGAGTTGGGGTTGCGGAGATGAAGGGAGGGGGCTGGAAGTTACAGCAGAGCCCACCGGTCTCAGGCAGCTGCCGTTAGCTGACGGAAGGGGGTCGTTAGTTAGACGACGGAAATTGGGGTGGAGGCCCACATGAGAATCAAAAACAAAATCGAGGGACTCAATGTCACGAAATTGAAGTTCAGAGACCATATAAAAAGTTAACCAAAACTACAAAGTACTAATACATAATTTAGCCAAATTCTTACCTCGACATATGTGGCTGCCTTCATACGCTTTCACCTCTATTGTGGCCTTATCATATAACATTGATGCATGTATTCTCCAGCTGCATGTCTCCTCTTCACATCTAACTGTGCTACATAGACATAATTCGAATTCAGAATTTTTTATTCTAGAATTATTTTAGATTACAATTTAGCAAAACCAAGCGTGTTTTGGATTCAAAAAAGGCGCGACTCCCGGTGGATCTTCCGATAAGAAGGTCCGATAGAGACCTCGTTTTTTTCCATTCTGGCAGCGGATCCGCAGCCCGAAAGCCAGCTTGCCCGGACCCCAAAAAAAACCCGCTTTTAAACCCCTTCTTTCACTCCAATTCCATCTTTGCCCCTAACATACTTCCAAATTTACCCTTCTCTCCGAGTCCGTAACGTTCCTTCCTAGGGGCAATATGGTTAGTTAACCACAGCGAATACCCCGCATTCAAATCCACATTGCCTCCTTGCTATCATCCCCCTTACAAAGAAATCGCCACCGCTTTCCTGCTGAAGAGCTCGCCGGCGCCGGCGCCACCGCTGGGGCGAACTGCTCCGGTGAGGACGAGGAGATAAATAGATCTCGGGGGATTGTTATTGGTTCCTGTTTCGGCGAGAATAGAGAGCGGGGATGGATGATGAGATGGAGGAGGTCCTCGAGGGGGGTTTCTTCGGGGAGGAGGAGGTTGATCTCGACTACGAGTTTGATGCCGTCCGGTTCTTTGATTTGGGCAGGGAGGAGACCCCGGTGGAGGCCCGGGAAGCGGAGCGATGGTTCTACACTGCTAGGAGCTATCCGCCTTCTCGTGCGTAACGATTCCTGATCCTTAGGGTTTTGATTGGTCCGTTGTTATCCATGTTGTTTCTGTGGGAATGGTGTGTGGTTGGTTTGTTTGTCTGTGGGTTTTGTTTGATCGATTAGCTCCTATTGATTCATGTACTGTTTGATCGGCTCTTTTTAGGACAGTGATATCTCTTGACTCTTGCCCGATAGATTTTTTTTTGTATGCAATGGATATTTGTTCATATTTGTTGGCCTTCTATGGTGGCGTGGATGAAGATGGGGTTTGAAGGGCTTTGCTTTCTACTTTGTTGAGCAACTGTTCTGATACAACTGGCGGTTCAAAAAGTTCTTTGCTTCTCAAGGGTTTCATCCAATGTCTAATCAAGGGAGAAAATTTGGTGGTAGTATTCTCTCATTGAGGTTTCACTTCTAGGACTTGATAGCGTTTGAGTTTGTGCTTGTTACCTTCATGATATAAAGGTGTAGGGTTCATTCCATTTAATTCAAATTTTGCATCTTATTGAGGGTTCACTCTAGTGCATCAAGTTGTGTTTGTTTATTAGGGTTGGAACCTAGTTGGCAGCTCTTTGTCGTAGTCTGCAGGGTTGGTTCTTGGGCATTATAAGGAGGTACATCAGCGCTGAAGTTATTGATTTTCTCCTTGGTTTCCTTTTTCTTTTCTTAGTATGAAATGTTAAGAGACATGTTTTTTTTTGTTTTTCTACCATTGGAGTCTTGATGATTTGGTAAAAGGGATGTTTAAGGAATTTGGAGGCTATACTTATGCAATTAAAGGATCCTTTCAACATGGGGATGGCTGAGATGAAATTACTTGCGGGGTTGGTGAAGAAAACGAGACTTGTCATTGTAGGTGTGAAAATCTGATTGCAGACAGTATAGCAAATCTTTAATGACCATCGCTTAGGACGAACTCTTTTGATTCTTATTGAATGTAATGTAAAAGCCACCCTACAACCTTTAGAGGCAAAAGGCTGAGTGCAAGTTTTCAAAAGATATATGCTTGCTTGGTACCTAGGTGATAAACAAGAAACGACCAGAAAGGAAGATGAGGCTGTTTTAGGGACCAAAATATTGCATGCAGCCTTCATGTGCTCAAATAGACGTGACTTTCCTGAATAAGCATTTTGTGCCCTAGTAGTTGGTTCATATTCAATACAAACCAGATATCAAGAATCATTGACTCATTCAAAAGTGTAATGGAGGGGATAAATCGGATCTTACACATCCACATGCAAGTTTTTAGCGATAGGTTTGTTAATGATGAGAACAACAAAACAATCCTAAGAAGGTAGCAAAGTTATCAACATGTATAAAGAGGGCATTGCTGTTGTCGCATGTTTTTAAGGCCTGCCGAAGTTTACTTCCTCTTCTTATGCAAGATTCTTTTGTGCTCTTGCTTCCTTTTCCTTTTTTTCAGGTACTCGGAGTTTCTCCATGTATATCCTCTTGCTTGTATCATGACTAAATGATCCATCAAATGCCATGACAATCGTCATGTAGTTACTGCTTATTACCATATCTATTTAATCATTTTGACATTGAAGGTGGTTTAATCCGATCATTGCTTCGTAATCCCATTTTTCTACATCTTCATGACCTTGCCAATAGAAACCTTTTGTCGTTTATCTCCTTCAAGATGGTCACTTTTTGTTGCAACACCTCTTTAATTGTGATATATTCAAACTGCATGCTGTTCAAAGTTTAAACCCTTGCCACATTTGATATCTAATTTCAAATGCACACCTATCACAACATTTTTTTTCTCAATACTAATTATGTGATTGATCTAACTACTTTCTCTATTTCTGTTCTCTAGCTTTTGTAGAAAGATTATATGCAGGAAAAGATGCAGTTGTGGAAAATGTAAATACTCTTCCAAAGTTCAAAGATGTGGAAAGTATTTCTGGTCTTATTGATCATTCAGATCTCAGTTCAGGACTAGAGTTTCTACCATTGGACAAAAGTTCTAAAGGTACTATTGGATTCCTAACTCACATGTTCAAAGTAGCTAGTATACATTTGGCAGTATATTTCTCAGCAGGTGGCCTCATGAACACATCTGCAGACAATTCATGAAGACTATCAATTTTTTAAAGAAATAAAATCATTTATGTTTTCAGTATGACATCACCTTGGCTAAGTTTCACCCATGGAGATATGCCCAATTTATCACAGACCAGTTTTAGTAGAGGACACAACTAACGTGATATTAAGATAAAAGTAGTAGAGGCTATTTTAGATTTGTACTCGACATGTAAAGAGTGTGGAAGGAGCAATAGCAGTGAAACATGTATGTATTGAGGCTTTTCTGCTTCCTAAAGTGCTACAGAAACTATCCTGGAATAACGCCACAACCTCCTAGCCACTTGACACGTGAGATATACTTGTTTGGGTTTATTGTTCTGCGAAATGATTGAAAGGGGTATCCTAAAATTATATACCGTAAATGAGCTTGAAGGTGTACTGGTTTAAGAGGGACGAAAAAGTCTCAATACAACGACGTTGGTATAAATAAATCGGCTATCTCTCATTCGAAGAATCACATTGTTCGGCCTTTTTGGTTTCTACTTTCTAATTATGATGGAAGTCAAAATGATTGTTGGGGTTTTGATCTAATGGTAAAGAAGTACTTGCAAGCATCTTGTTTTTGGACAGAATGTTTATGAAGCGACAGATTTTATGGTACACTGAATGTTATAGGCCCTATAAATACATACTATGAGTTCATAGTTATAATTGAGATGCCTGATGGTGTTTCTTTTAGCTTTAACTGCTATAGCTTGGTGCATCTGGATGAGTCAACTTATCTATTGATGTCTAAGGTTTAATGTGAGTAGTGATGGAAGACATGATGCTTTTTATTTCTTCTCGGATTCACCTTCTTTTCTTCCTTTTTAATTTTTTCTTCTTGTTTATCCAGCTTAAGCCAGCCTTTTGCTGTCTATATATCTGGTTGTCAGGTTCAGTTTCTTATTATAGGCTCGAAAATATGGTAGCTTGGGAAGTCCAAAGATAAATTACTTATCCCTTATCAATTACCCAAAGAATTCAACATTTGTGACTGTTCTCAAGAATCGTTTTATCCATCTTGCATCAAGAGGGCAGTTTTTCTTTTTGTGAAATCCGTTATGGGAATTGGAATAATATTAATCTGATCCATTCAACCTTTTGTTGCTTCTAGCTTTCTGATTATGGAGTATCCTTGCAATTTCGTTCTGATATGACATAAGATTCTTTACTTATTCTGGCATGGGATTTATGACTCATAAGTTGACGAATGGAGTGCTACTGATGTTTATTTTTCTTGCATTATTATCCAGTGAGAAGGTTTTGTTGTTTATTTTGCAGATTTAGTGCTCCATGGTTATTTGTCACAAAATGTTGCCAAGGATGATGTACAATCCACAACAAAAACCCCTTTCTCCAAGGGCTCCACATTGATGAAACCTACTGCATGTCAGTTGGCTAAGCAAAATCGAGTACGAGATGTAAAGAATGCCAATCAATTTCGGCATCGGTGTGTGAACTTTTTCTGCTTCTTCTTGATAACTATGGACTGTTAAAATCAATTATGCTTGGACATCTGATCCTGGTTTTGGTACTATTCTTGGATCTAATATTGCTGAATATAGTTTCTGTCTAACTTACTGGTCGCGCATTTCTAGAATGCGCCATTATTATTATCTACTTTGTTGGTTTTTCTGATGTTCTTATTTTCTTGTTTGGTAATGCATGTCTCATTTGTGAGTGACTATATAAATCTGCCTGGGATGATGGTTAGGTTATCTATAATATGCTTTCTTCTCACATATCAGGTTCCGAAAACCTATACTAGTGAAAAGTGATAAAAGCTCTGAAGATCTATCAGATAATGTCTGTCAAGCTGCTAAAAGGCAAAAGCTAGATGGAGGACATATATGCAAGGTGCAGCTGCTTGTTCTGATTCTGTGTCACATATCTGATCATTGCATGATACTGTTGTTCTTGGGTGTCTGTGTGTGTGTGAAGCCTAATAGATATTATTAGTCGAATGGTATAGAATTTCAAATGCAAAGCTCTATTGAATTTATAGTCATGCTGTTTACATTCGTGTAGAATATTGGCCAGATTATGATATTCAGTTCCCTAAGTCTGTTTCCAGTCCTTAACCAAACTTGCTATGTTCCTCAGTTTTTTCAGAGTATGCTGTAAGTGTAAAGTCGCAAAAGATTGTGTCAGAGTTTGTTGTGATTGTGAGTCTTGCTTTGACTTTTCAATGCATTCATGCTCTACCTGTTATATGCATGTTATATTGCGTGCTTTGATAAGTCATATTTTGACAGTCAAGAGAGTGTACCTCTCTTTTTTAAGAACAGTTTTTTTGGGAATTTCATGTGAATTCTAATATTTGCCATTATTTGTACATGCTCTATTGGCATCATTCTGTACCACAGATGTGGATGCTGTATGGCTTCTTTATATTTTAAGAAGTTGTCATGCCATGCAGGTAGTTGGATTGAAACATCAAAGTGATTTGACCCACAAGCTTCCCCAGAAGGTAATCGTATTTTGCAAGAGCTCAGAACTTGATTTATTGGAATCGTGATTCTCAATTTTAAACTTTTTGCATAATGCAGTTCTTCTATTTCTCGAGTCTTTTGTAGTTTAGTTTCTTTTCTCACGTTACCTTTTAAAATGTGCGTTTGCTCATAAGTTTTCAGTTCATTTATTTTGCGCCGGAAACAAGCATTTTGTTCTTCGAATGAATGATTTACTTTTCGAAAACTTGAGGACTTCTTTTTTGACATCTTTTTTTCTCTCAAAAGATTTTACATTGTTTATCTTTATAATGCAACCTGTTGTCCAATTTAAGGTTGAGAAATGCTAACTCCTTTTCTGTTTGGTAGATTTGAATTTCAAATTTCACAAGAGTATATCTGACTATCTGTTTCACCTAACTCATACACTGTATGTTTTTTGTTTTGTATTGATCAAGTCGATCTTTTGTAAATGGGCAGACGACAGGCCCCATTGATTGTAATTCACAATCTTCAAGATTGAAACTCACTATTCCTAGAGAACCTGAGCTAGAAACAGCACAAAGGGCACAAAGACTACGGGACCAGAGAATGAGGTTGACTCCTGTCAAGTGATGCGTATTTCGTGATTTAATTATTAGTTGGGGAGGTAGAAATTGTCTGTAAACTCATATGCTTCTCCCTTTTGACTGACTTAGGTCCAACAACAAAAGGGAACTCCAAGAAGGCACATTACCAAATACTGCTGTGTTTAAAGCACGGCCTTTAAACAGAAAAGTAGGTGCTTGCTGTCATAAAGTAGTATCTGAAAAAGTTTGTGAATTTACTGTAGGCTTTGCATACATTGATTATGCAGATTCTTGAGGCTCCTTCACTCCCTCTGCCTCAAAAGAGCAAGCCACGATTGCCAGAATTTCAAGTAATATTTATAACGACACTTTATTAGATCAATTGGCACCTCCTGTGATCAAATTACATGGGAAATAGAATGCTTCATATGCGGCAGTAATATTTCTAACGACATTTTCTCATTATTCTCTAGGAATTCAACTTAAAGACCAATGAGAGGGCTGTTCAACATTCACATTTTGCTTCATCGAACATGGTATGTTTTGCATAAGTGTACCTGTGGATGCTAGCTTCATAGGAAAGAAAAGAGATGGAGGAATATATTCAGTTTACTTATTCTCTTGTTTTTTGGCAAGTGAACAGACATGACTTATGGGAATGCATCATTCACCATATTCTTTTCTTCTGTTTCCTTATTTCTTATCTCTGTAGCTTTAAGTTCTCTCTCCCATTATCAGCTTACATCACCTTCCTCTTTAGCATTAAGGATCTTCAAGTGAAAGGCAGAACAAGAACATTCATAGTGGAATTGTTTTAAGGAAAATGGGGAGTTTGGGCTGCATTGGCTGTAGTTGTGGCAAATTGTGACATAAAATATGTAGGGGCTGCAGAGGCTGGCAACAGAGCAAAGCCAGAAGGGGAAGATATATAGATTGAATGGCGTTGGCCTAGGCTTTGCTGCGAGTGTAAACTAGGTAAGAGGGGAAGATGTATTCATGTTTGGTGGCTGAGAAGTGGTAAAAGAACAGGCATCAAGTTTCAAAGTTTGAAATAGAACTATCATAGGTTTGGGCTTTCATTTTTGCTTTTCTACCATAAGTTTTCTCATTTTTTTTTCTTTTGAGTTCCGACGACTTGGATCATTCGTTTGCAATTGGGGCTAGAGAAAATTCCAAGGACTTAGATCGTTCATTTGCCACTGGGCCTATAGAAAATCCCAGTTTCAGCTCAAACACAAGAAGCAAGTGCACAAAATTTAGTTCTCAGAAAATGGCATTTCAGCACATAGTAAAGTTGCAGGTCATTGAGGCCCCTTCCAGCTCTGGCGGGTTTGTTCGAGCTTCTGCTGTCACACTTGTTTTTTTTATAAACTTTCTATGCATACGTACAATGTCCATTATGCACTATATTCATCAAATCTTCTAATGCTCTAAATGTCGTAGTTATTTTTCTTTTCTTTTTTCTTTGTCTCAGTTGTATATTACCTCCTTTTCCGTGCAACAAATTGCCATGTTCGCTATGCACCATATATTGCAAACATTGCGTCATGTTTTTGCTGACTAGGCATTTAACTCTTTATTTATGGTTCATGCACTTCTATTCAATTTCTATGTATGTTGCTGAATATATTCTTCTTTCAGATTTCTGGTAGCAATATTCCCTGTTCAACTATGCATGGTGGCGGTGGTATGTTCAGGAAATCACAATACCAGAAACTTAGTAGCTCGCAATTGCAGAAGTAGGTTTAACATTTTATTATTTCTTTTGCAATTAAGTACCACCTTATGTTGTCTTGCTTACACCCATGCCAAGATCTAATTGTTTTTCATACTCTCTTGACTAATACTTTTAACATACACAGATAGTCGCCACTGGCTTGTAATGGCTGTCCATATTTCAGCGTGGTATTATTGAGTACTGAAATTGCAGTAGTAGGAATTTTAATACTACCTTGAGGATTCCTCTCTTTACTCTTCTCCATCTTTTCTGCCTGCAGTATTTCCTTTCAGTAGCATATATCCTACCTCCAATCAAGCAGCTTTATCTTGTGATCTATTGGATAAATGATCAGCTTTAACGTACAGTTTGGAGTTTTCTTATTCAAATGCCAAAGAAAGGAACTTCTCTTGTTCAAATTCCTGTTTACTGTTGAATAGTTATAGGAATTGCAGTCGTTGGTTGGTAAGTAAATTTTTCTGATCCATTTACTCCATTTTGCATTTCAGCGATGATAAGAAGTCAGAGGGATGTCGAAAGCCACCCAGCTTCGTAGCTCGACCGCTTGATAAGAAGGTACAGGCTAGTTGTTTTCTTTTTCCTGTATGAGTTGCACAAAGGCTCGTTGTAACTATCCTAATATATATCTTTTGGTGCATCCAAATAGCATTCTTATATTAGTCCATGAGCAGTTTTAAGCTGCTGCAGCTATGCCTTCACACTATTACACAGTCTAAGCTGATGGAAACCCACCATGGTTTGCATCTAAGTAGCAAAATATTTTTGACGCACAATTTTTTTCAATGCAGATTCTCTCAAGCAAAGGAGATATAGGTGTCTTTAAGAGTACAAAGAGGGAAGTAACAGTACCCAAGGTATAAAATGCGCCATAATGAATTTCTTCCAGCCTACAAATTCTCAAAGTTAATTTGTGGAGAGGTATCAGAATCGATTATACTTATGAAAAAAATGTTCTTATTTTATCTCCTGGTTTTCCTTTTTATAGGAATTCAATTTTGCCTCAAGCAAAAGATCCCACCAGAATCCACCCGTAGAACTATTTAGTAAGGTGAAGTTTGTATTATTTGCATGCTCTCGTTGCAACACTAGTGGTATTTAGGGTTCATTCTTTCCTCACATGAAACTAATTGGTCATGCCAATCTAGATTGCATAGTACTTTACTTCACAGATTTGTCATGTTATCTTTGTTTTTCTATGCTATTTATTTTTGCCTTTATTTCAAACCCATAGCTCTCTTTAAATTCCAAAGTGAAGCCGTCAGGTGCATCTCAGACAAGGGTTCCGCAAACCATTGCTGTGGCTACCAAGGTTTGAATTTCTTAACTTGCAAATACTAGCTATGTCCACAACCTTTTGGATTGTAACTTTGCTGTCCAATTCAATTTAATTTCTTTCACTGATGGATATAAGGGTTTGAAGGAGAATGAAGCTGGACCTTTTCAAGATCAGAAGGTAAGCTCATAGTGGCAAGGAACCACTGCAATTCTTGTCAGGTGTAAAGCACGCCTTTTCAGTTCTTTGGTACTCTTAGTGGGAATGTACACAGGTTGAAATTTTCTCTTTGTTTCATGTACTGTTTTTTTCGGTCCTTAAAAGTATAGGCTCTTGCTTTTACAGGGCATTTATGTGAATATGGAATGGTGGCAAAAACTTGAGAGAAAGCACATTCAAGTTGAGAATGGGGTAGTTTCTGGTTCTAGTTCACAATTTAGTACATTCAGGTAACTGTGGGAGATACTTAAAATAATGTATTCAAGATCTGCGTGTTACATTACTGATTCTTTAACCGAAGATATAGATGTTACATAACTAATCTCTCCAATTTGCATGTATGATTACCTTATTTTTGACCTATTCTATTAGGACATACCATGGACTTGGTGAAGGTTATTGTGGACGACTTAACTTATCATGTGATAGAGTGTATTGCTAATGCAAAGTCGTTCAATATCATATTGTGAGCTTGTTAGCTTTGGTTCTTTCTTTGGCCTTATGGTTTGCATATATCACTTAATCTCCCCGGATTCTTTCTTTGGCCTTATGGTCTGAGAAAGAAACATGTCAAAACTAACATATGCCTTCCATGAGTCCAGTTTCATATCTCATGATCATCGGCTACTTAGTTTTTTAATCCATTATCGAGTATCTTACTGAAGTGTGTAGATTTTGTGTGTGACTTCTCATTGAGAAAATAAATCACATCAAGCAGGTTATGCTAATAAATTGCAAACTACAGGAGCTTGGGAATCCGCTGATACGTATGAAGAGAACTGACTCTGAGCAGTGCATGCCATTATCAACAGTTGGAGCTTGCTCTGTGAGCGGCATTCATCAAACTTAGTGGTTAACACTTCTTTTGACAGCACTATGTGATCGGAAAGATCAGATCAGATCAGATCAGATCCATGCATGGGATTTAGATTGCGCAACAGATTTTAAGAGTTGCGTCCCCCGATCTTAATTTTTTCAGGTGGCTATAAGTAAGTTCTTTTTTTTGACCGGGAAGGTTTTGGCAAGGTTAAAGATGCTGCAATAGTCAGAAAGACAGATTTTAGTACTAAGATGGTGAGTTGCTATGAACCCGTCGCCATCAATAGGTGAAGTTTAACAGGAGGAAATTGTACAGACTTGCATCTCAAAGCAAAGTTTTTTGTTTTCCCCAGTAATTCTTATGTTTATGTATGTAGGTGAATAGATTATTATTGCAATAAATCTGTTTTTTCTTTGACATGGATGGTAAATCTGTTTTATTTTTATTTTTATTTTTATTATCACGTGAATCATTGATTTTTCTTCACCAATTAACCCCAAAACTTACTTCACCAATAAACCCAGAAAAACTTAAGCTGAAGAAAGGAATTAGCTTATATATTCCTTATTATGATTATTGTTTAGTTTATAGATCTGATGGTTGATGCTACCAGCGATAGGGCAAATCCTTTTGCAATGGGTTTTGTGTTTTGTTGCAGCCTATTAACCAGGGATAGGGCAAATCACAACCTCGTTAGGAATATTAATTCAACATAATGTTTGATGTTATGGAATATTAAAGAGTCACGGGATATGGGATAATGAGTCATATGTTGTGGAATGTTATGTAAGGCCAAGGGTTATGAGTTATGCTTATCAAGTGTCATTAGTTAATATCATTATCCTATAGGAGTTAAGAAATGGGTGGGGTGAGCGAACATAGTGCCGCTGGACCTGGGGGAGATACTGCACCCCCGCCACTACGGGCTCCAGGCCACCAATCGGCTGGCTTGAGGATCTCTACTTGATCCCATGTGAACACCAATGCGTTCTATGCCTCTACTCCGATGAGTGGAGGTGAGCTAGCGGAAGAAATAGTGACTAAAGGGGTCGGGAAGTTCCGACTGGGGAAGACGGTGATGCAGCCGGAGCTATTGCAATGGATTAGGAGCAAGTGGAATCACACGCTGTTTGAGAAGTTTTTGGGTGGAAGGGTTGGTCTGGAGTTCCTACGCAGAAGGCTTGCCGGACTTTGGAGAACAGAGGCACCATTCTTGGTGACAGACATAGCCAAAGGAGTGTTCGCTTTTAAATTTGAGACGGAAGAAAACATGCTGAGAAAACATGCCGAGGGTCCATGGACGGTGGATGGGTTGACCTAACCCTCTCTTTGATCAAGTGGAGGAACTTCTTCCTGCCGACAACTGATGCATTCAAAAGGGCTCTGATGTGGATCAAAATACTTGATCTGCCGCTAAAGTTCTTTGATAGGGAAGCAATCTTCATGATGGTCTCAGATGCTGGTACGTCTTCGGCTATTGATCTCATCACCCAGCTTACAGATCACTGCAACTTTGCACGGGTATGCGTTGAAGTGGATCTCCAGCAACCGGCTTGCATCGAGACTGTGTTGGACAGGGGAAATGGGGAAGGCCCTTCTATCCAACCCTTTGTCTATGAGAACATTGCGCTCTGTGATGAGTGTGGCTTCTTTGGCCACAAGGAGATGAACTGTCCAGAGAAGAAGAGGCAGGAGGGTCACACAAGAGCATAAGGAAAGGGTAAGGAAAAGATGAACATGGATGGGGCGGGGATGCACACACCAGTGTTCCAAGAAACGCAGAGCTCACCTGGAGGTACTGAGGAAGGCGGGAACAACATGAGGGACCAGCTCCGTGGGGATGGCACATGGTCCAGAACCGGCGGAAAGGGGGGAGGCTACCACCTCCGGCGAGGGCCTGGGGGGAGAGGACAGCTCTGGTGAGGGCATGGGTGGAGAGGACTGCCCCGGCGATGCCGATCCAGCTGCAGGGAGGAAGACGAGAGGCTGACGTGGATGTATGGATGTTAGAGACAGCTCTGTAAGGACCTGCCCCTCTACTCCTGGGTCAATCGGCTGGGTCGGGCCCGTGGCTCTTTTGCTTGTTTCACGTCGAGCGTGCGATCCGGTAGATCGCATTGTTTCTTGGACCGCAAGAGCAATTTGATAAATTCTGCATTGTCGGTTTGTTTCACACCCGCGTGTGCACACATTGACCGTGTTTGTGATAATGTCTGTTTACAACGGTTAGGTAAACCCGGATCGAAAGATCCAGGCTTGGGCTTGTGTTCTAGCCCAAGTCTAGCTTTCTGCACCTAGATGATCGATCGTTTGGTGCCAGAAAGTTTTGCATCGTCATGAAGGATCGATCATTCATAAGTCGGTTCGTCCATCTATAAAACGGACACGACCTTCTTCTTCAATCCTTTTGAAATCCGCCATCCCTGAGCTTAGAGCTGGCTGGACTTGCTTTCCGGTTTTGTGAGGTTTTGAGCTTGTTTGTGTTTGGTTTGAGTTAATCTTGCTACATGTTCGTTGGTTTTTGGCATAGGTACCGGTTTTGGACTCATGGTCCTTCATACTACCAGATTCTAAGGTTTTGGTAGAGTTTTCTAACGGTATTTCTCGCCGTCCAGTTGCCGGAGAACCCAACATGATCGATCCTTGCCGAGGAAGGATCGATCACTCTTGGTGCCTCATGCTTAGCCGAGAAGGATCGATCATTTGGTAAGGATGATCGATCACTTCGCCTTCGCTTGCATGGGTGAGGTCTCTGCTGCGAGGATAATCGATCTTTTCGGAGGAAGGATCAATCACCTTGGACTTGACAGGGACGGAACCTTCCTATCTCTAGGAAGATTGATCATTCCCTTTGAAGATGATCGATCCTTTGGGTGACATGGAAGTTCGGTTTTTTTCTTTATCGCTTTATAAACTGGTACTTATCCTTGAGCATGTTAGCCCCATAATGAGGGGTAGTGGTGAACCGGGAGAGTGATGACTCCCGGGATGTATAGATAGCATGTTGTACTGTTAATCTTGTTTGCCGGGGTTGCTTCCCGTAACATGCTGTCTTTTGGTGGGCTAGTTGCAGTTGGTGGGGCTACCACTGCAGTAGCTCCTTGGCCTATTTTACTGTTCACCACCCCGGGCCGGCAGGGTGTCGAGCCTAAACGTCGTTTATTTTAATCATCACATATGTTGCGTGCTTATCTGCTTTCTTGCGTATGTTCATAGCATGCATCTGGTTGTGCATTAGTTGCATAAGGTTAGGGTGTGGGCGATCTGTGGGTCGCCGTCCCGAGGCTTGTAAGCTCGGATTTAGCCTTAGGACCAGGGTTGGGTAGCTTGGGCCAGGTTTGAATGGTGGTGTTCAGTCGATTTCGATGATAGGCCTAGATGACTTGAACACCTGTTGATTGATGATTTTAGAGGTCGTGTCTGCCTCTAGCAGGGTACTGAGGTGTAGCCGGTGTCCGGTGATCTACGACTCTTGAGTAGAGGGTGTGCCTACTCATCGGTGTCATTTCCTGTCGGCGGTGTTGGTTTCCTGCTTGTGAGTTTGTAGTGTTGATTTCCTACGTTCAGAAACACTCGGTGGGGTTATGGGACCCATGTGTACACCCAGACCTTGCTAGAGGGCGACACTGTTGTATTTTCCTCTTCCTTCTGTGTGTCGTAGTGTAGTTTTTCTGCTGAGCTTAGTTGCTCATTCCTACCCGGGTTACGTTTTGCAGGTGCATGCGTTAGCTCCTCTTCGGTGACCCCTACCGGGCAGTTGGTCGGCTGTGTGGCGGCGCCTGGTGGAGTTTGAGGAGTGGTGATCTTTCCTTTAAGTTTTTGTCCCTTGTATAGTTAGCATCCTACAGGAGTGTATAAATGTTTGTACATGATTTCCCCTCTTCGAGATTTTGTAGAATGGTATTTTGGATTTGTAATCTTCAGTTTGAGGGATCTATAAATTATAGAATTGTTAATTGAGGGTGTTTGTTGAATTGCTTAGGAAGACCAATAGGTTAGAAGGAACCCTTGCTAAATTTATCCGCAGTTTGTTAGGTTCCGGTTCGCGTCCCCATCCGGTTGGGCTTTCCCGGGTCGGGGCACGACAGCTCAGTACATTCAGAGTATGGTTGACGCTAGAGGGGACAAGGGACTGCAGCAACGGCCTGACGCAGCATGTCATGCACCAGAGGTTGCCAGGAGAGAGATAGTAGAGACAAAGGGGAGAGAAGGGGACAGGGGGGCACATGCGTCCGGTGGCACAGCGACTAGGGTTGGAAGCGATGAGAGGACTGGCCATGCTTTTAAAGGACAGGTGGATGCAGCTGGGTTAAGTGGGCCACGAAAGACATGGGCCCAAGTTGTTGGGCAGCGGAAAAACAACTGGTTTGGTGATGAGTGCATGAAAGTGCACTCTAAATAGCCTTATAACCATCTCAATTGCTAGATTATTATCCTTAATCAACATATTTATTACTATTTTTATATCTATATGTTGCGTCACAAAGTTGTTTGGAAAATGCAGGAAAAATGAGAAAAGAAGCTGAAAAGATTACATGGATCAACTTGAAAGATTAACCTGTACCTGCTCATAAAGAACCAGATGATGTACCATATATGGTTGGAAAGGTCTTGAAGTCTAGTTCGGGAGAATTTTACGGTTCATGATTTGGAGTTTCACAGAGGAAGATACAACACTTTTCGTACAAGTGCGTAGTGCTGGATGAATAGTGACGGTCGACCGCCAGATCTCACGGTCGACCGTCGCGCTCAAAAATTCCCCCGATCAACCGTCGCATCGACCGTCACTTGCAAAAATCCCCACGGTCGACCGTGGCATCGACCGTCAGCCTATGTTGAAGAAAACAATTCTCAGGGTCGATGTGAAGATCGACCGTCGCTCTTCCGAATTATTTTGTACAGTTGACGGTCGACCGTGAGATCTCAGGGTCGACCGCCAGATCAGCAGGGAGCGTATAATGAGCCTGATCTAACCCGAGTTTAGGCCTATAAATAGGATACTTAGGGTTATCAAAGGGAATCTTCGGGAGGACTTTTCTGGAGCATCTGGAGGAGAGGAAGCCGTGTTAGGGTTTTGTTTTCTTCGTCTTTCTTTCTTTATTTTTCTTTGAACACTTTTGTCGTCTTCATGATGAACATGAGTGGCTAGTTTCTTCTCTAAGGTACCGATGTAGCCCTAACTGAATCATTCTATGTTATTGGATTATGATTATTTAATCAATTTATTTTCCTTGTTTCATTCATTATTATAACTGAGATCTTAAATACCTTTATCTAACCAATAGAAGTATTATAGATTGTTTTATGTGAGATTGGGCGAGGGTTCATTCCCTAATCTTGCAGGATCTATGAATGAATGAGTTTATGTCGAGGCCGGGTTCAAGCTAAGAGTATTCTTGGTTCATAATTGTTCTTCAGAGCTTAATGGATTCCTGGTTAACACTTAGTTATGGGTTCATTAGCTAGGGTTAATTGAGGGTACTTGGTGAAGACCGCGGCCAAACGGATCATCATACCGGAAGAACGAGCCCTTGGAATTAAACTGAAATCTTTATTGATTCAATACATAGAATGAGGATGTTATGGTGAAATCGGAACCTTAGTTTTCATCCATCATATTTCCATCGTTTTCTTATTTCGTTATTAGATCATTTATTTTCGAGACTTCATATTTCTTATTTTCCCTTCCTTATTTTCTTTCTTTTCTATTCTTTAGCGTTTTACTCTAATAATCTCTACAAATCTCTGTGGGTACGATACTCATCTTGCTACTATACTGATTGCACCGATTCGTATACTTGCGAGATACAAAATTTATTCATCATTTGGGCCAAATCGTTTTGAGCCTATAGCTAGGAAGCTTGTGGACCTTGACGAGAATGAACTTGCCACCATGTCACGACACGACCTGGGCTGGTATGCGAGGGAAAGGAGAGTGGGTAACAGGTTCGAGCCATTTGTCATACCTAGGGGATATAAAGCTTACGATGATATTGATCGAGCTGGTATGGAGGAGGAAGACCTGGAGGGATGCCATCGTGCAGGGATCGAAGCGTTGGATCATGCATTGCAGAGTAGCCCCCGCTGCTCCTAAGCAGGAGTGGTGAAGGAGAGGACACTGGTCAAGAGATGAAAGTGCTGGAGGAACAGCAGCATCCGCCTAGTTTCACCCCCACCCATGGTGATGTTGAAATGGAGGAGTCGCTGCCAGTATCCGAGGGAGTACCAAAACGAATAAGGACTTCAGTGGTAAGGGACGGGCATCCCTTCGTCGGCAGTGTGCAATGATGAGAGTTGTAGCATGGAACTGCCATGGCCTGGGGCCAATAAGAGCAGTTAGTGCATGTAAGAGGCTGCTTAAAAAAAAGAAGCTGGATTTTCTCTTCATGCTGGAGACGGTGGTTGTGGATGCTAACTTGGCATTCATAGAGAGAAACCTGGGTCCTTGTTGGAGGTCTTATCTATTGTCTTCAAAAGGAAGACATGGGGGAATATTGGCAGTATGGAGAGCTGATTTTGGCCGGGTGCATTTCAGGGACTTTACGGACCAAGCAATTCATGGAGTCATCACGACGGAAGGTGTTGGGTAGTGGTTTATATATGTTGTATATGTTGCCCGTTGCCGAAGGGATCGAGTGGTGTTGTGGGAGACACTGGCCAATTTGAGCAATCGGGGATGACCTCATTTGATCCTAGGGGACTTCAACGTGCTGGCAAGTTCGAATGAGAAAAGAGGAGGGGAGACCTTTAAGTACACTCGTTGTGAGGACCTGTCCCTCTACCCCTGTGGCTTGTTGTGGACCGCAAGGGTAATTTGGTAAACTGCGTCTTGCCGGTTTGTTTCACACCTGCGTGTACACACACTGACCATGTTTGTGTTAGTGTTTGATTAGAACGGTTAGGTGGACCCGGGATTGAAAGATCCAGGCTTGGGCTTGTGTTTTAGCCTAAGTCTAGCTTTCTGTACCTAAATGATCGATCTTTCCTTACTAGAAGATCGATCTTTTAGTACCAGAAAGTCAAGGCGCGATCGTCATGAAGGATCTCGATCATTCATAGGTCGGTTCGTTTGTCTATAAAATGGACGTAACCTTCTGCCTTGAATCCTTTTGAAATCCGCCGTTCTTGAGCTCAGATCTGGCCGGATTTTGGAGCGATTGAGGACGATCCAAGGCTTAGCAGTTGGGATTGAAGCAACTCTTACCTAGGTAGGGATCCTACCTACTTTGTTTTCCGGTTTTTGAGAGTTTTGAGTTGATTGTGATTTGTTTTGCTTAGATCTTGTTGCATGTTTGTTAGTTTGTAGCATGCTTACCGGTTTTGGACTCGTGGTCCTTTGTACTATCATATCCCAAGGTTTTGTAGGATTTGGTAGAGTTTTCCGACGGTATTTCTCGCCGGAGGTTCGCCGGAGAACCCAACAAGATCGATCTTCCTGGGAGGAAGGATCGATCTTCCTTGGCGTGACAAGGAAGATGCCCTCTGTCGCGAGGATGATCGATCTTTCTGGGAGGAAGGATCGATCTTCTTTGGCTCGACAGGAAAGGGGTTCTCTGTTACTTGGAAGATCGATCTTTTCTTAAGAAAATATCGATCCTTCGCTAGCTGAGAGGAGTTTTTCATTGGCTTTGCCCACGGGGCTTTGTATGTATGGTTTTCTTATAGCTTTATATATTGTACATACTTTTAAGCATGTTAACCCCATATTAGGGGTAGTGGTGAAGCAGGAGAGTGATGACTCCTGGGATGTTTAGAACAAGTGGGCGAGTGGCCCTACTGCTTTCCATAGCCTTGCATGGCGGCGTGCTTTGAGGGCCTTTATCTATTTGGTTTGCCTTCTGTTGTTTGCGATGCTGCTTCCCAGTGCAGGTTGCTGGTGAACTGGCTGACAATTGGTAGTATACCACTGCAGCAGTTTCGGACCTTAAATATGTGTTCACCACCCCGGGGCGGCAGTGTGCCGAGCCCAGACCTTGTTTGTGGTATCATCAAATGTTGTTGCATGCTTAAATGTTTTATATGCGCATGTTCATAGCATGCATCTTGTTGTGCATTAGTTGCATAAGGTTAGGGCGTAGGTGATCTGTGGGTCGCTGTCCTGAAACTTGGAAGCTCGGACTTAGCCCTAGAATCGGGGTCAGGTAGTTTGGACCTGGTTTGAATTGTGGTGTACAGTCAAATTCGATGATAGGCTTAGATGACTCGTACACCTGTGAATTGATGATTGTAGAGGTCGTGTTGATCTCTAGTCGAGTTCTGAGATGTAGCCGGTGTCCAGCTATGACGACTCTTGAGTAGAGGATGTGCCTACTCAGCGGTGCCATTTCCCGCCAGCACAGCCGGTTCTCTGCTTGTAAGTCAGCAGTGTCGGTTCCTGCTTACTGAGCGTGACCCATCATGTGACCAGTTCTTCTGGAGGATCATGATCGTGGACCTCAGAGACATGCGGTGGGGTTATGGAGCCCCCTTGTACACCTAGGCTTTACTAGAGAGCGATACTGTTGCGTTTCACGCTTCCTTCTATGTGTCGTAGTGTAGTTTCCATGCTGAGCTTAGTTGCTCACTCCTACCCGGGCTGCGATTTACAGGTGCGGGTGTTAGCTCCTCTTCGGTGGCCCCTATGGGGCAGTTGGTCTGCGATGCAGCGGCGCTAGGCAGAGTCTGAGAGGTGGTGATCCTTTACTGCTTTTGAACCCTTGGTTAGTTAGTTTCCTACGGGAGTATAAAATGTTGTATTCGAATCTTCCCCTCTCCGGCGTCAGGCGGAGACTCGTTCCCCCGGGCTGAAGTCACCCACCTCCATCGAAATGGATCCGATCACCGGCCGGTTTTGATAGATTTTGTGCCAGAGGCCATTCCAGAAGGACCTACACCGTTCAGATTGCAACAAGTTTGGAATACTCACCTAGAGTTCAAACAGGGAGTGTCAAGAGCTTGACGTCGATACCGAAAGGGCTTTGCAAAGTATATCTTTTGAGGGGAGTGAAAGAGATTAGCAAGCTAGTCAAAGGCTGGGATCGCAAAGATGTGTCTAGTGTGCTCAAGTCGAAGGACTATGTTCTCCAATATCTACATAGTTTATCTTTGGAGGAGGAACCAAGGCCCCTGTCATTGCAAGACTAGCAGCGAATGAGGTTGCTGAAACACCAACTGGCGGCCTTGGAGGTCTAACATGATCAGCTTATTGCTCAACAGAGTCATAGGTTGTGGGTTGCGGAAGGGGACATTAACTCAAGATCATTCCACCAAGGTGTTTGATCATGGTCTAGGTGTTCTAAAGTGAAAGAAATTAGAACAGAGGAGGGCCTAGTCGTATCTTCCCATGATGGCATTGTTGAGCAGATGGTGGGTTACTATAGGAAACTTTGTTTAAAAGACTCTGGCTCTCAGAATTTACCTCTGCCTCTGCTTCCTACACAAGGAGCAGAATCGAAACTCGGGTTGGAAGCAGAGGTTACAAGGGAGGAGATTTGGGATGTGTTACACACGATGGGGAGGGATAAGTGCCCAGGTCCAGATGGGTTGCATGCTGAGTTCTTCATTAAGGATTGGGAATCCGTCAGGGAGGATCTTGTCAGTCTGGTTAAAAGCTTCTTTCTTGACAGGAAAATGCCGAGTGGGTGGAATGACACATTCCTCACCTTCATCCCAAAATGTTCACATCCGAAGCAAATCAAGGACTATAGGCCAATCAGTCTGTGCAACATTATGTATAAGATCATCTCGTCTATTTTGGCAAAGAGAATCAAGGGTGCCTGATAAGACTTGAAAAGTGCATGAATCACCCTTGTAATTTGGCTTTGTTGGGCCCTGAGCAATGCTGTACTGACTACTTTTATTCCATTTCAGGTATAACAGACCATGCTACGAGTTAGGTCAACTTTGGAGCTAAAACAAGAGTGTTCTGGCGATTTTGGCAAGTTGGATCGATCAGACTCAACAGGAGCGATCGATCCGACTCACCCAGCGATGGGACAATGAACAACTGCCGGATCGATCGGACCCAGCATGACGGATCGATCCAGCACGGGACGTAGCGTAACAACATGTGCACGATCGATCCAACTCCAATGACCCGATCGATCTGGCTCGGGCGTTACCAGCAATTAAGGAGTTGGATCGATCCAACTCCAAGAGCGCGATCGATCCGACGCGGCCAGAGGCAAAAATCGACGGCTCAGATCTAATCCGTGGGAGGTTGTTTCTTGGGCTATAAGTAGTCATTGTTTAGGGATTTTTTGGGGGGCTTTTTCCAGACGTTCTTGGAGAGAGTTTTCCTATCTTTTTCTACACTTTTCTTCGGCGATTCTTTGGAGGAGATCCATGGCGGAAGGAGATCATCAACTTCTACCGATGGATCACCCCCTGAAGATAAGTAACTAAAACCCTAACCATGGAATTCTTATGATGTAACTAGGGTTTTTACTAAGGATTTCTTAGATCTAGGGTTTGTATACACGATTATTTGACTTATATGGATCGATTCTATTTTCGTATATCTTGGTGTTGATTTCTTGCTGGATGTATGGATTGTTCTTGTCTGCACTTGATTCTAGAGCTTGTGTATGCTAGGGCTTGGATTGGATTAATCCAAATAAGAGGATCATGCTAGTCCCATGATATCTCGGATGGAATCTTCTCCGTGATTAGGGATTGTATAGTGCTAGTCCCACTACGTTCCATCCCTAATCCTTCATGCATCTTACCTTTGTAGTTTTGGCTATCGAGATGCGAAGTCATCTCGATCTTACACCTAGATCCATATCTATGTTAGTTTTTGCGATGAACTCATCTTGATAAGAGGGTTCATTAGCAGTGAACGTAACTAATCATTCGGTCATTGACATTTAGATAATTTTTCTCGCCAACAAGGAATCCTAAACAAAACTTGTTGAGTGATAAGGAGAACTAGCCATTCACTTATCAACTTTTAGGAAGTCATTCATCGTGTTTGCATACCCTGATCTTAGGAAGACTTGGTAGATCCTTAGTTACTGATTAAGAATCCTGTGGTCCTTTCTCTCATATTCATAAATCTTTTAGTATAAGTTTAGTTTAATTTCACCTTGCAATCTTTTCTCAACTCATTAGTAGGAAACTCACTAAGCATTCAATCTTAATCACCTAAATCCCTGTGGACTCGACTCGGACTCTCCACTATATACTAGTTCTTAGTAGTTAAAGTAGAGCACCGGAAATTATTGTAATTTTGGTCAGACTTGTTAAGCCACGATACTTTTCAAGCTCTATCAAAATTTTGGCGCCGTTGCCGGGGATTTTTACGGTGTTTTGAGTTGTTTACTTAGTATAGTTTCTTGCTTAATTAGTTGCTATTCGTCGTTTATTATATAAAAGACCAAAAATAGTTTCAATACTAATATTTCCATATCTTTTTGTGATCAGTAGGTGAAGAACAAAGCGGCATCCTTCCGAGCAGCGAAGGAGCGAACGCCAACAACACGTCATCGAGATTGCACTGTTTGTATTTCTAAACCTTGGATGATCTTTATGATGTGTGGATGAGTGATGATAAGGACCCAGATCTTTCTCTCACGTTGAAAGAATTTTTTGCGTCTTGTTCTACATCACATAAACTATCAGTTTCTTCTCCTACTCATTTAGTCATGGATAACCCTGAGGACCATCCTGGACCTAATGACAATCCTAACCAACCTGAGAACCAGGGTCGTAGGGCCATGAAATATTTTTATGTTCCAACTTCTTTCACTTCTAACTCTTGCATTCAACCTCCGGTAATTGGGGCAGCCCATTATGAGATTAAACCACAATTTTTACAATCCTTACCAACCTTTCATGGATTATCTCATGAGGACCCCTACAATCATATCGAGGAGTTTATTCTGATTAGTTCTACAATGAGGGTCAATAATTTTACCGAAGATGCTTGGAGACTTAAATTATTTCCTTTTACCCTAAAAGGTAAAGCTAAACATTGGCTTACTTTTCCAGAACCTCGATCAATCACTACGTGGCCTCAATTACAAGCTCAATTTCTTGAGAAATTCTTCCCGATTACCAAGACAAGTGACCTTCGCCATTAAATTTCTTCCTTTAGACAAGCTGACGATGAAGCATTTCATGAGGCTTGGGATCGTTATAGGAAACTCCTTAGGAAATGTCCCCACCACCAATTTCCTCAATAGGCCGTAGTAGAGCATTTTTATAAAGGTCTTAAGGAAAAACATCAGTTGACTATAGATGCTGCATATGGGGGAGTTTTCATTACCAACCCTCTTGACGACTCTTGGAGGCTCTTTGAGAGACTTGCTGAAAACTCTCAACATCACGCCACCTCCTCTAGGAATAATCGCGGGCCTTCCACCCAATCCAATCCTAGAGGAATCCTTGAAGTAAATGAGTCAACCCGTATTGCTCAATAAGTTGATGCATTAAGTAGGAAACTCGATCAAGTTCTTACCCAAATGACAAATCAGGTTGATTCTTCTATTCCTCCTATGCTTTCACCCTCCGGAGAGCTCTGCTTTTTGTGTTCTACTCCTGGTCATGATGTTATTGATTGCCATTTAGCATGTCATTACCCGAAATTAGTACAGGAACATATAAATGCGGTTTATGGTCAATCTAAACCAGCTTACGATACTTATTCTAATACATACAATCCTGGTTTGAGAGACCACCCAAATTTTTCTTGGAGAACACCTAGCCAACAACCAACTTCCTTCAATCCAAGGCCATCCATAGGTTCTCAAACTCCAAGTTATCCTCCAAAGTTTCAACCGTCGTATCCTATAAACTCTCAAGGCCAAACTTCGTCATTTCGACCTCCTTATCGGCCTTTCCAAAATCAATCATCTCAACCTTGGGGGCATCAACCGTATGTACCTCCCCAGAGTCAAGGACCTCAGAATCAATCTTCTCTTCCTCCACAACAATCGAGTCACGGTTCGGGTATTGATGATCGACTTTTGAAGGTCTTGGACTCTTTTGAAGCTAATAACCAATTACTTCATTCTCATTCTCAATCTTTAGCTAAGATGGAAGTTCAAATGGGTCAGTTGGCGAATGCATTGTCTAGGAGAGAAGATGGGCAGTTACCTAGTCAACTCGTTCCTAATCCAAAGGGCCAACATCATGTCGACTCATCTCATGAACATGTACAAGTCGTGACAACCCTTCGTAGTGGTAAAACTTTTGTCAACATTGACCAACCTGAAAAAACCACATACAATCAAGATTTACATGCATCACATTCTCCGACATCATTAGACAACGATTCACATGCATCAAAAGAGCTTAATTCATTCTCTGACACTCCACATTCAAATCCTCATGATTCCATTGACAATATCCATGCATCACCAAACATGGCATCATCTCAGGCGAAAGAACCAAATCCCACGACTTATGTTCCTAAGGTTCCTTTTTCTGAAGCTTTAGCAGATCCTACCTCCACTCCATTCAGACATTCAAAATTAGATGAAATGATGGAGGTGTTTAAGAAAGTTCATATTAACCTTCCTCTGCTTGATGTCATCAAACAAATTCCATCCTATGCTAAATTCCTCAAGTATCTACGCACTCAAAAAAGGCAATCTAGATTGCACGTATCTAAAAAGATTTTCTTGACTGAGCAAGTTAGTTCAATCCTTCGATGTGATCTTCCTCCTAAGCTCAAGGATCCTGGCACCCCCACAATCTCATGCATTATAGGAAATCGCACGATTGATGGAGCTCTATTAGATTTAGGTGCAAGTGTCAACCTCATGCCCTACTCCTTGTATTCTAAATTTGGCATATGAGAATTGAAACCAACGGCCATGACCCTACAATTAGCCGATCGATCAATTAAAACCCCAAGAGGAATCCTTGAAGATGTTTTGGTTAAGGTTGATCAGTGCGTATTTCCGGTTGACTTTGTAGTGTTAGACATGGAACCTGGAGTGCAAACAAAAAAATCGGTCCCTATAATCCTTGGCCGACCCTTCTTGGCTACAGTCAATGCTTGTATTAATTGTAGAGATGGTTACATGACAGTTACATTCAGTAATATGGAATTGCATTTGAATATATTTCACGCTTCAAAGAATCGTGCGTATGATGATGACTGTTTCATGGTTAATGCATTGGTTAATGAGGATGAAGTGAATAATTGTGTGGATGATGTAATGCCTGCATTGTTGCTGAATGACGACAATCCATGTGGGGGTTTGGATGATAGTTGTGATATGTCTATTGTGGTGGAGGATGATGTTTTTGAACAATATTTTTCATATTTGCATGAGGATGTTCTGAGTACGGATGTTGTTTTTTCGGTTGATAATTATGAGACTAATGCATTGAATGATTTGTCATCGGTTTCCAAGTTTGAAAATGAAGAGATTTTACCGGAGTTTAATAATCCCGATTTAATTATTGATGTATGCGGCATGTCATGGAAGGAACCTCGCTTTGAGCCTTTACCCCCTACGTCCTCAATTCCAGCTCTACCTTCTTTAGTTCCACCTTTATCTTTAGAGTTGAAATCGTTGCCTTTCAATGAGTTGGAGGAAATACGTGATGAAGCTTATGATACTGCTCTTATCTATAAGGCTCGAACTAAAGCGTATTATGATAGGTTCATTAATCAGAGAACTTTTAATGTGGGAGATAGGGTGTGGTTATTTAACGTTAGATTACGGTTCTTTCCAGGAAAACTGAAATCTAGATGGACAGGCCCATTCGAAATCACTCAAGTTTTCCCTCATGGGGCGGTTGAACTCCGCCAGCCTAACTCTGATTCCACCTTCAAAGTGAATGGCAAAAGGTTAAAACGATACATAGAGAATCCTCTGACCTTAGCAGCCACACAGCGGTTGCATGAACCAATTCCTGAGTAATTGTGCTATCATTGGATCGAGCTAGAGACGTTAAACCAAGCGCTTGATGGGAGGCAACCCATCCTTTATGTGTTTTTCTTTAGTTTTCTTTCTTTTAAGTTTTCTCTGCATGCTTGCTTAATTTTTCCTTATTCAGATGTTTGATTTTGATTGTCTGATAATGCGGTCGTTGCTGTCTGTGGATGGTCATATTAAATTGTTAGCTTGAGGATGTCTATGCTTGAATTCTTATGGCCTGGAGAGGTCCGTATTTTTACGTGGTGTTTAGAGGCTTAATTCCCAGGTTTATTATGCAATTTATCATGTTTCATTGAGACCGATCGATCTAGCCAAT
Organism: Narthecium ossifragum; assembly: GCA_963920575.1. NCBI lineage: Eukaryota > Viridiplantae > Streptophyta > Magnoliopsida > Dioscoreales > Nartheciaceae > Narthecium > Narthecium ossifragum. The sequence goes on along the minus strand of OY986964.1, from coordinate 9,998,848 downwards.
CTAGGCCGATCGATCATTCTTTGCGTCTCGCATAATTTTCATAGGGCCTTAGTTGGATCGATCCGTCCCATTGTGTCCGATCGATCCGAGGTGGGTATTTAGTCTTGACAGAACATGGTGTTTTCGCCACACCATCACCTGATCGATCCTTCTATCCCTCCGTCTTTGCTTTACTCCTTGCAATAGTCGGATCGATCGGGTCTTGGGAGAGGGATCAATCCGACTTGTTCATTTAATCGTCACAGAACGTAGTGTTTTTGGCACTACACCTTCCGATCGATCCTTCTATCTCTCCGTCAATGTCAGACACCAGTGGCGAGTGTTCGATCGATCCGTCCTAGCGTGTCCGATCGATCCGAGGTGGCTATTTATTGGTGACAGAGCGTGGTGTTTTTGACAAGTGACCTTCCGATCGATCCGAGGTGGCTATTTATTGGTGACAGAGCGTGGTGTTTTTGACAAGTGACCTTCCGATCGATCCTTCTATCCGTCCTTCTCAATGAAATCTATTTGCGTAAGTAGGATCGATCCTTCTAATCAAGTTGGATCGATCGGGCCTACTTATTCACTCTCTCAGCCGAGCACACCCGATGTTGCCACGTGGCCTCCGATCGATCCAACCCCGACAGACGGATCAATCGAAGTCGCGTTATGTTGGGGTTTATAATCAGGGTTCGATCGATCCAAGGGCACTTTTCTCCCTTCGATCGATCCAGCGTTCCCCTTTCTGTTTCGCTCGGACGTCGCCGCTCTTCGTACTCACCTCCAACCGGTGCGTCACCTCGTCTTCGACAAGAGTCCCTCCCCAACATCTCCCCACCACACTCCATTACCGTTCTTCAACCCCCTTCCTCACTCATGACCTCACCGTTTTTTCTCACAACCCATTCCCACCCGTTACGGCGGTCACTTGCTTCCCGTCGAGCGTCACCAGCTCCGTTCTTTGTCGTCCACCCCTACCATGGTGTGTGCGAAGAATGTCACCAGTAAGGGCCTCGGCGGCAAAGGGAAAGCCGCCGCCACTTCCTCTTCCACGCCTCCCCCTAGACGACTACCCTTGACTGCGGCTCCGATGAGTACTTCTCCATAAACATCCGTCACGGCCGATTCGGACCTCGAGACCACCATCTTCTTCGACGGCAGTTACTCCTTCGTCCGGCAAGTGGAAGGCTTCCGCTGTTGCAGCCTCCTCCCAACCACCCCAACGGCACACCAAACGCAAGAAGTCCCAGCCGTCGACTGCCCCGACCGATGTCCGTGGCCTCCAACCTCGCTGGCAGCGCGAGCTTAATATGGAATACACCTTCGACGTCGACTTCTTCCGAACGATCGAGCACGCCCAAGACTCTATTGCGGCCCTCGAGCCCCGGGATCTACTACCATTGTGAGGACCTGTCCCTCTCCTCCTGTGGCTCGCTGTGGGCCGCAAGGGCAATTTGGTAAATTGCACCTTGTCGGCTAGTTTCACACTCGCGCGTGTGCACACACTGACCATGTTTGTGGTAATGTTTGCTTAGAACGGTTAGTGGGACCCGGGATCGAAAGATCCGGACTTAGGCTTGAGTTCTTGCCTATGTTTAGCTTTCAGCACAAAAAGGATCGATCCTCTCTAGCTAAGAGATCGATCCTCTTGTGCCAGAAAGTCAAGTGCAATCGTCATGAAGGATCGATCCTTCTTTAGGGAAGGATCGATCCTTCTTTAGGGAAGGATCGATCATTCATGAGTCGGTTCGTTTGCCTATAAAGCAGACGAGATCTTCTTCCTTGAATCCCTTTTGAAATCCGGCGATTTGAGCTCAGATCTCGCGATTTTTGAAGGCATCTGAGGACGATCCAAGGCCTAGCTGCTTGGATCTAAGCCGCTCTTACTCCGATAGGGATTCCTACCTACTTTTATTCTGGGGTTTTGAGTTTTTCGGTTTGATTCATGTTCTTTTGCCTAGATCTCTATGTATACATGTTTATTTCTCGTGTTTTCACCGGTTTTGGACTCGTGGGATCTTGATCTATCAGATCCCAGAGTTTCGTGATGTTTGGGTGTCTCCTCCGGCGGTGTTCCTCGCCGGAAGGACGCCGGAGAACCCATCGGGATCGTTCCTTTCTAAGGAAGGATCGATCTCTCTGGTTTGGTCATGCTACGCCCGATGAAGGATCGATCTGCTGCTTGGAGAAGATCGATCCTGGTTCTTGGGTGGCATGGTTACCCTTCGTCGCGAAGAAGATCGATCTTCCTGGGAGGGCTTTATCTGCTATGTTTGTGAGCTGTTGAACCAGGGGAGTGATGACTCCTGGGGTTGTGTAGAATAAGCAGGCGAGTAGCCCTACAGCTTTCCATAGCCTTGCATGCCGGCGTGCGCCGAGGGCTTTATCTGCTATGTTTGTGAGCTGTTGTTTGCGGGGTTGTTTCCCGGTGCAGGTGTTGGGGTGGACTGCTGCCAGTTAGTGGTGGTACCACTGCAGCAATCCCTAGACCTTAAATACTTGTACACCACCCCGGGCCGGCAGGGTGCCGTGCCCAGACCTTGTATTTATATCATCACATCCTGTTGCATGCTTACATGTGTTTATTCCGCGCATGTTCATAACATGTATTGTGTTGTGCACTAGTTGCATATGTTTAGGGCGTTGCCGATCAGGGGCTTCCGGGTAGCCCGGATCTATCTCTTAGGACCGTTGCGGGTAGCTTGGTCCAGGACCCGATTTGTAGTATTCAGTCGTTCTCGATGATAGGGTTAGATGACATGAATACTGATGTTGCTTGATGTTTAGAGGTTGTGTTGGCCTCGAGCCAAGTCGTGGTGTAGCCGGTAGCCAGTTCTTCTTAAACTTTTGGGCGGCAGGTGTGTCTACCCAGCGGTGCTATCCGCGGACAGTGCCCAGGATTCTGTTGTGAGTTGGCAGTGCCGTTTCCTGCCTTACTGAGTATGACCCAGTGTGTAACAAGTTCGCTGTAAGACCATGACTGGGGCACTCAGGGGTATCCGGTGGGGTTATGGGACCCCTGTGATACCCCTAGGCTTTGCTTGGGGGCGACACTGTTGTGTTCCCTCCCTTGTGAGTGTCGTAGTGTAGTGTCCCTGCTGAGCTTAGTGGTCACTCCTACCCGGGCTGCGTTTTGCAGGTGCTGGCGCGAGCTCTTCTTCGGTCGCCCCAACCGGGCAGGTGTTCGGTGACGTGGCGGCGTCTGGCGGTGCTTGAGAGGTGGAGATCATACCGTTTTTACCCTTTTTGTTCTAGATAGTCTCCTACGGGAGTGATAAATGTATAATTTCCCTGTTTGAGGTTTTGTATCTATTTCAGCTCCAGTGTTCGAGGTTTGCATCAGTTGTTAATACAGGATGATTATGACTTGTTAGGGTAACCACTACGATTAGAGGGAAACCTCGCCAAAAATTTCCGCAGTAGGTTAGGTTCCGGTTCGCGTCGCCCGGCCCGGTTGGGCCTACGCGGGTCGGGGCGCGACAACTTGGTATCAGAGAATAGGCTGTAGATCCCGGGGTGTTAGGATCAGGTTTCGGTTGAGCTGAACGTGGACTGGGTTAGTTCTATGTCTAGAACATCCTTGCATGCTGATGTGCTGTCGCAGGCACTCAAAAATAAATCCAATACTCTTCAAAACAAATGTAGTAGTGCGAGTACGAGTCGATCCCACGAAGAGTGTTCAGTCTAGTTTTGTGCTTAGTGAACAAAGATAGGGGGGTTTTAAACGTGAGGAAAAACAATAAAGAAATAATCTAAATAAAAGAAACAAGTTGAATCAAGAGAACAAACCTTGGTCTGAGTCAACATCCACCATCGGAATCCAACAACTGATCATAGATGCAAGTATCAATCAATTCATACCATGAATATTCACCGTTCGAATTAAATTCGAATCTCTCCTCGATCATAGTTAATTAGAAACAAACGATCTAATCAACCCTAACTACTAGACAACCTAAGACAAGCGCTGTAGATTTAATCTAGTAGCAGCGTTAAAAATAGGGAGATCGATGAAGCTAAACAACACAAGCACAAGCAGTTGCATTTAATTTAGTTGAATATTCTTCCTAAGATCTAACAAGATCTGATCAACAGTAAATTATTAGATCCTAGTTGCTTCGCAGATTAGAGGGATCAAACAATTCCGGATTTGATATCCAACCTAGCAGTAGATCGCAATGAATAATAAACTAGTAGCGCTCCTAGCAATTAGACAAGACAATCATGAAGATTTAATCACAAAAGAACATCCAATACTCATGTATAAACTGAACAATAAAAATAGATTAGATCTCACAGTTTCATTTATTCCGAGGTTTCAGTCTCCTCGACCAAAGATCAAGATTTAGCCACGTAGGGCCATCGAGAACAATCCTCAAAAGATTCTAATAAAGAAAATAAAACCTAGAAAAAATATAAAGGAGGAGAAAGAGCAGCCAAAAGTGTCCAAGAATCCCCTCTCAAACCCTAGAAAGAGTCCTATTTATAGCCCCAAATCTCTCCATCAACGGATTAGATCTAAACCGTTGATTTAATTCATTGGGAAAGTCCGATCGATCCTTCTCGGGGTGCTGGATCGATCGGTTGCGTAAAAATCTTCAATTTCTAGTTCCGCTCGAGTCCGATCAATCGAACTATATGCGCTGGATCGATCGGATGCGTAAAAATCCACATTCTCTGGCTATTTTTGAGTCCGATCGATCCAACTTTAGGAGTCGGATCGATCTGGCTCAGTAGGAGGAATGGTCCGATCGATCGGACCATGTTCAGCCAAAAAATACATGTTCTGTCACGTTTCTGCATGGTCCGATCGATCGGACCCTGGGTGTTGGATCGATCGGACTGTTCAGCTTATTACTGTTCTGCCATCCAGACTGCGCCATCGGTACTAAAATTGCCGTAACTTCCTCTAGGAAACTCGGAATCACGAACCGTAAAATTCTCCAGAATCTAGACTTCAAGAGCTTTCCAACCATATATGGTACATCATCTGGTTCTTCATGAGTAGGTACAGATAAATCTTTAAAGTTGATCCATGCACTCTTTTCAGCTTCTTTTCGACTTAAGGACTTCAATTGCATCCTAAATCAAAATATAAGAATAATGAGTGTATTTAAGAACTAAATAAGCACAGGAGACTAAGTATTAATGGATAAAAATATAACATTATGCATTCTCATCACATGCTTGGACAGCCGACGGGACACGGTTTGTGTTGTTGGGGGATCGGTTCTCCACCGATTCCTTTGCTTGTGGTGTGGGAAGGCGTGGCAGCGAGCTGTCAGCCTTGTTGGCCAGCCTATCCCTGTCCGGTTCTGATGAAGTGCAGCAACAGTGCAGTTTTCCGAGGATCGTGTGCGACTTTGCGGACGTGTTCCCCGAGGTGTTGCCAGGGCTTCCACCGTCCAGAGAGGTCGACTTCGAGATCGACCTAGTACCAGGTACCTCATCGATCTCTCATCCGGCTTTCAGGATGGCACCAGCAGAGCAAAGCGAGCTGAGGACCCAGTTAGATGAGCTGATCAGCAGAGGCTTCATCCGTCCCAGCATGTCTCCCTGGGGGGCGCCAGTGTTGTTCGCAAAGAAGAAGGATGGTACCCTTCGACTTTGCATAGACTACAGGCGGCTCAACAGGGTGACGGTGAAGAACAGGTATTCGATGCCGCGGATCGACGACCTATTTGACCAGCTTTGAGGATCTTCAGTGTTCTCGAAGATCGACCTACGCACCGGCTACCACCAGTTGAGGGTTCGGGATTGCGACATCCCGAAGACGGCATTCCGGACTCGGTACGGCCTGTACGAGTTCGTGGTGATGCCGTTTGGGCTGACGAACGCACCAGGAGCGTTCATGGATCTCATGCAGAGGATCTTCCGGCCTTACCTAGATGAGTTCGTGGTTGTTTTCGTCAACGACATCCTTATCTACTCCCGGTCAGAGGCGGAGCACGAGCGGCACTTGGCGACAGTGTTGCAGCTACTTCGGAGGCATCGGCTCTTTGCCAAGGCCTCCAAGTGCGAGTTCTGGCTTACACAGGTGGGGTTCCTTGGGCACGTGGTGTCGGCAGCAGGGATCTCAGTCGACCCCGCCAAGGTCGAGGCAGTGGTACAGTGGCAGAGACCGATGACAGTGTTCGAGGTCCGCAGCTTTCTGGGCTTGGCGGGCTACTACAGGCGGTTCGTGCGGACTTCTCCAGAGTCGCCGGACCGTTGACCTGACTGACACAGAAGGCCGTCCCATTCGTGTGGGATGATGCTTGTGAGCAGGCTTTCGAGCAGCTGAGGACCAGGTTGACCAGTGCACCGGTGCTGATCGTCCCCGAGTGAGGCGTCGGTTACAGTGTCTACTGTGACGCCAGTGGTGAGGGTTTGGGGTGTGTCCTCATGCAGGAGGGGCACGTAGTTCCTATGATTCTCGCCAGCTGAAGAACCATGAGAGGAATTACCCGACCCACGACTTGGAGCTAGCAGCAGTGGTCTTCGCCCTGAAGACCTGGCGGCACTACCTCTATGGCGAGAAGTTCTCAGTCTTCTTGGACCATAAGAGTTTGAGGCACGTTTTCACCCAACGTGACCTCAACCTGAGGCAGCGACGCTGGATGGAGCTATTGGAGGACTACGACTTCGAGTTGTATTACCATCCTGGTAAGGCAAACGTTGTCGCAGACGCGCTGAGCAGACAGGTGAGAGACACCAGAGCAGCAGTTGCAGGGTTGTCAGCGCGGCAGTGGCAGGCACTCGAGACAGCAGGCCAGTTGGGGCTAGAGTTCGAGGATCAGGGATCCAGCGGCTTCCTCTACGCAGTGCAGAGCATGCCAGCAGTACTGGCTAGAGTGTTAGAGGCGCAGCGCAGTGGCGCAGAGCTCGAGGAGTTACGCACCTCAGTGGGCACGGAGGGCGCAGACGGAGACTGGACAGTATCGCCAGACGGAGGGCTACGGTTCCAAGGCAGAGTAGCAGTTCCAGCAGATCCAGTTCTTCGTGACGACGTCCTACGAGAGTTTCACCACTCTCGCTTTGCAGTTCATCCCGGCGGCACCAAGATGTACCAGGATCTTCGACGACAGTTCTGGTGGCGCGGGATGAAGAGGGTAGTGACGGAGTTCGTATCGCACTGCCTTACCTGTTAGAAGGTCAAGGCAAAGCACCAGCGGACTCCGGGGTTACTTCAGCCGCTTCCACTAGCTGAGTGGAAGTGAGAGCACATCACGATGGACTTCGTGACCGGGCTACCGAGATCGCCTAGGGGGAATGACGCGATTTGGATCATCATCAATCGATTGACCAAATCGGCGCATTTCCTGCCTATGCGGACGACAGACTCGTCAGACAGGTTGGGCAGTTTGTACGTCAGAGAGGTAGTCAGACTACACGGAGTACCAGTGTCGATCGTGTCAGACCGAGACCCCAGGTTCACTAGCAGGATTTGGCGAGGCTTTTAGGAGGTCGTTGACACACTCCTGACGTTCAATACGGCGTTCCATCCGCAGACCGACGGGCAGTCAGAGAGGACGATCCAGATCTTGGAGGACATGCTGCGAGCATGTGTTCTCGACGCAGGAGGCAGCTGGGAGGAGCACGTTCCCTTGGTGGAGTTCGCCTACAACAACAGCTACCAGTCCAGTCTTGGAGTAGCACCTTTCGAGGCGTTGTACGGTAGGCCGTGTCGTTCCCTAGTTTGCTGGACAGAGGTTGGAGAGGCTTCACTCACCGGTCCAGATATCGTCAGGAGGTCGTCAGAGAGGTTAGTACAGATCAGGCAGAGGCTTCTGATGGCTCAGAACCGCCAGAAGAGCTATGCAGATCGGAGGCGACGACCGCTTGAGTTCGCAGTTGGCGACAGTGTGTTCCTGCGGGTAGCACCGTACAAAGGGTCTGTCAGGTTTGGCAGCAGGGGCAAGTTGGCTCCGAGGTTCGTCGGGCCGTTTGAGATCCTAGAGGGTCGGCGAGGTAGCTTACCGCCTTGATCTTTCTCAGCACATGTCAGCTGTGCACCCGACTTTCCACGTGTCGATGCTGAGGAAGTATCACCCAGACCCGTCTCATGTCATCAGGGTGGATGACATTGAGCTTGAGGCAGAAGCGTCGTTCGTTGAGCAGCCAGTTTGCGTACTTGACCAGAGGGATCAGGTCTTGCGGGGCAAGACGATTCCCTTGGTCAAGGTACTGTGGAGGCACAGAGGCGTCGAGGAGATCACTTGGGAGCGCGAGGCGCGCATGCGGCAGGAGTATCCGCACTTGTTTCCTTCTCGAGGTACCTTTTGTCCTGTCTACTAGTGTAGCTTTTCTTTGTTTCGAGCCCTACCTTTATCGAATCTCGAGACGAGATTTCCTTTAAGGGTAATAGGATGTGAGGACCTGTCCCTCTCCTCCTGTGGCTCGCTGTGACCCGCAAGGGCAATTTGGTAAATTGCACCTTGTCGGCTAGTTTCACACTCGCGCGTGTGCACACACTGACCATGTTTGTGGTAATGTTTGCTTAGAACGGTTAGTGGGACCCGGGATCGAAAGATCCGGACTTAGGCTTGAGTTCTTGCCTATGTTTAGCTTTCAGCACAAAAAGGATCGATCCTCTCTAGCTAAGAGATCGATCCTCTTGTGCCAGAAAGTCAAGTGCAATCGTCATGAAGGATCGATCCTTCTTTAGGGAAGGATCGATCATTCATAAGTCGGTTCGTTTGCCTATAAAGCAGACGAGATCTTCTTCCTTGAATCCCTTTTGAAATCCAGCGATTTGAGCTCAGATCTCGCGATTTTTGAAGGCATCTGAGGACGATCCAAGGCCTAGCTGCTTGGATCTAAGCCGCTCTTACTCCGGTAGTGATTCCTACCTACTTTTATTCCAGGGTTTTGAGTTTTCCGGTTTGATTCATGTTCTTTTGCCTAGATCTCTATGTATACATGTTTATTTCTCGTGTTTTCACCGGTTTTGGACTCGTGGGATCTTGATCTATCATATCCCAAAGTTTCATGATGTTTGGGTGTCTCCTCCGGCGGTGTTCCTCGCCGGAAGGACGCCGGAGAACCCATCGGGATCGATCCTTCTTAAGGAAGGATCGATCTCTCTGGGTTCGTCATGCTACGCCCGATGAAGGATCGATCTCCTGCTTGGAGAAGATCCATCCTGGTTCTTGGGTGGCATGGTTACCCTTCATCGCGAAGAAGATCGATCTTCTTGGGAGGAAGGATCGATCTTTCTTGGCGCGACACGAAGGATGCCCTCTGTCTCGAGAAGGATCGATCTTCCTGGGAGGAAGGATCGATCTTCTTTGTTTCGACAGTGAGGGAAGCTCACTGTTACTTAAGAGATCGATCCTTCCTTCGGAAAGGATCGATCCCTTAGTAGCAGAGAGGGATTTTCATGGCTTTCGCCCGCGGGGCTTGATATGCCGGTTTTGCTTATCGATTTATACCTTGTATATACGATTAAGCAAGTTAGCCCTATAATAGGGCAGTGGTGAACCAGGGGAGTGATGACTCTTGGGGTTGTGTAGAATAAGCGGGCGAGTAGCCCTACAGCTTTCCATAGCCTTGCATGCCGGCGTGCGCCGAGGGCTTTATCTGCTATGTTTGTGAGCTGTTGTTTGCGGGGTTGTTTCCCGGTGCAGGTGTTGGGGTGGACTGCTGGCAGTTGGTGGTGGTACCACTGCAGCAATCCCTAGACCTTAAATACTTGTACACCACCCCGGGCCGGCAGGGTGCTGTGCCCAGACCTTGTATTTATATCATCACATCCTGTTGCATGCTTACATGTGTTTATTCTGCGCATGTTCATAACATGCATTGTGTTGTGCACTAGTTGCATCTGTTTAGGGTGTTGCCGATCCGGGGCTTCCGGGTAGCCCGGATCTATCTCTTAGGACCGTTGCGGGTAGCTTGGTCCAGGACCCGATTTGTAGTATTCAGTCGTTCTCGATGATAGGGTTAGATGACATAAATACTGATATTGCTTGATGTTTAGAGGTCGTGTCGGCCTCGAGCCAAGTCGAGGTGTAGCCGGTACCCAGTCCTTCTTGAACTCTTGGGCGGCATGTGTGTCTACCCAGCGGTGCTATCCGCCGACAGTGCCCAGGATCCTGTTGTGAGTTGGCAGTGCCGTTTCTTGCCTTACTGAGTGTGACCCAGTGTGTGACCAGTTCGCTGGAAGACCATGACTGGGGCACTCAAGGGTATCCGGTGGGGTTATGGGACCCCTGTAATACACCTAGGCTTTGCTTGGGGGCGACACTGTTGTGTTCCCTCCCTTATGAGTGTCGTAGTGTAGTGTCCCTGCTGAGCTTAGTGCTCACTCCTACCCGGGCTGCATTTTACAGGTGCTGGCGCGAGCTCTTCTTCGGTCGCCCCTACCGGGCAGGTGTTCGGTGACGTGGCGGCGTCTGGCAGTTATTGAGAGGTGGAGATCATACCGTTTTTACCCTTTTTGTTATAGATAGTCTCCTACGGGAGTGATAAATGTATAATTTCCCTGTTTGAGATTTTGTATCTATTTCAGCTCCAGTGTTTGAGGTTTGCATCAGTTGTTAATACAGGATGATTATGACTTGTTAGGGTAACCACTACGATTAGAGTGAAACCTCGCCAAAAATTTCCGCAGTAGGTTAGGTTCCGGTTCGCGTCGCCCGGCCCGGTTGGACCTACGCGGATCGGGGCGCGACAACCACTGTGCACTCCGTCTATCTCTGTGTACCCTCGGCTGGTCTGCATGTTCTATCAGAACATGCAGCCCGTTCCTTTTGGAGACGAGCGCGACACGGATACGTCCCGCAAGTACGCGTCCTGGGGCTTCACCTCCATGATCGACGGTGTCGAGGTATCTTTGACTTTCCGGGCCGTCTGCGATGCGTTGTTAATTCCTAAACACTGTCCCGGCCTACATAGAGCGACGCCCGATGAGATGTATGTCCATGAGTCAGTTTCCTATCTTTTTCTCCATCCGGGCCGTCAGCATACCGATACTTTTACTCGCGCCGAGCTGCCGGCGCACATGTGGCTGGTAGACGACGTGCTGCGCCGGAATGTCTTCCAAATGGGGCATGATCAGTATCGGACTGGGGATTGGCTCCACATGTTGTGGCTGCTGGCCAAGGATTGGGCAATGATTATTCCACAGATGATCTTAGAGGACGTTGCCCAGTTCTATAGGCGAGCGGTGCTGGAGATGCGACCGAGTTACGACGCTGCCGCCTTTCCACATCCTCGGCTTATGTCCACCGTTCTACAGCGCCAGGGTCGCGTCCCAGGGGGGGAGCCAACTGTGTCGCCTGATGCATGATAAGACTTGAAAAGTGCACAAATCACCCTTTCAACTAGGTCTCGTTAGTCTCCGAGCAATGCTATTTTAATAGTCTATGATGTATTTCAGGTATAAGAGCCTTCAATGATGATTAGATCATGTTTGGTGCTAAAACGAACAAATAAAGACATGCTAGGAGCAAAGGAATGAAGATGGATTGGCTTTGAAGATTAACCTGTACCTGCTCAAGAAGAACCAGATGATGAGCCATATATGGTTGGAAAGCTCTTGAAGTCTACTTTCTGTAGAATTTTACGGTTCGTGATTCGCAGTTCCCTAGAGGAAGTTACGGCAATTTTAGTACCGATGGCGCAGTCTGAATGGCAAGCAGTAAATACGCTGAAGAGTCCGATCGATCCGACCCCCAGAGTCCGATCGATCGGACTATGCAGAGACCTCACAGAACGTGTATTTTTCAGCTATTGACCTCCCGATCGATCCCTTGATCGCTCCTACTGAGTCCGATCAATCGGACACCCAGAGTTCGATCGATCGGACTCGGGAAAAGCTACAAATCGAAGATTTTTATGCACCGGATCGATCGGACACTTATAGTTCGATCGATCGGACTCGAAAATGACCGTTTCCTTGATATTTATCAAGCAAAATCAAGGGCCAAGATTTAATCCGAATTAAGGTGGATACCTGGGCTATAAATAGGCATCTTTTAGGGTTTTTCAGGGTCTTTCTTCTCTAATGGAGAGGGAGAACAATTTCTTTCTTCTTTTTAACTTTTATTTATAGATCTTTGGGAGGAAATCCATGGCGAAAGAGCTTCATCAACCTTCATCTATGGATCAAACCCTAAAGATGAGTTGCTAATTTTTACCATGGGATTCTTATGATGTAACTAAGATTTCTATTATGAATTTCTGAGATCTAGGACTTGTATACATGATTGTTTGGCTTATATGGATTGATTTCTATTTTCTTCATACCTTGGTGTCGATTTCTTGATGGATGCATGAATTGTTCTTGTTTGCACTTGATTCCGGAGCTTGTGTATGCTAGGGCTTGGATTGGATTCGTCCAAATAAGAGGACCATGCTAGTCCCATGGTATCTCGGATGAAATCTTCTTCGTGATTAGGGGTTGTATAGTGCTAGTCCCACTATAGTAGTGCTAGTCCCACTACGTTCTATCTCTAATCCTTCGTACATCCTACATTTGTAGTTTCGGCCATCGAGATGCGAAGTCATCTCGATCTTACACCTTAATCCATATCCATGTTAATATTTGCGATGAATTCATCCTAATAAGAGGGTTCATTAGCAGTGAACGTAACTAATCATTCGGTCACTGATAATTAGATAATTATTCTTGCCAACAAGGAATCCTAAACGGAACTTGTTGAGTGATAAGGAGAACTAGCCATTCACTTATCAATTATTTGGAAGCCACTCATCGTGTTTGCATGCCCTGATCTTAGGAAAACCTGGTAGAACCTTGATTATTGATTAAGAATTCCCTGGTACCTTTTCTCTTATTTATAAATCCTTTAGTATTAGTTTAATTTCAATTCTAAATCTTTTATCAACTTTTCGGTAGGAATACTTAGATTGAGTTTAGTAGTTTAATTATTTTTCTACGCATTCCCTGTGGATTCGACTCGGACTCACTGCTATCTACCCCTAAAGTAGTTAGTTAGTAGTTTGATTATAAATTTGTAATTTTGAATAGACTTGTTAAGCCACGACACTTTTCAAGTCGTATCACGGTCCCGGAAGGGGTGACCTACTGGGAAGTTTTCCCAGATTTCTGCGGTGAGCCAAAAGCGGTCAATATTGTGTCGGGTGGGGCCGGCGGGTGGATCCTTGTCGGACCGGGAGCCCGCGGGCCGGGGCCCAGTGGAGGGCCGGGGTGTTACAAACAACCTCCCACGGATTAGATCTGAGCCGTCGATTTTTGCCTCTGGCCGCGTCGGATCGATCGCGCTCTTGGAGTTGGATCTATCTGACTCCTTAATTGCTGGTAACGCCCGAGCCGGATCAATCGGGTCATTGGAGTTGGATCGATCGTGCACATGTTGTTACGCTACGTCCCGTGCTGGATCGATCCGTCATGCTGGGTCCGATCGATCCGACAGTTGTTCATTGTCCCGTCGTTGGGTGAGTCGGATCGATCGCTCCTGTTGAGTCCGATCGATCCAACTTGCCAAAATCGCCAGAACACTCTTGTTTTAGCTCCAAAGTTGACCTAACTCGTAGCAGGGTCTGTTATACCTGAAATGGAATAAAAGTAGTCAGTACAGCATTGCTCAGGGCCCAACAAAGCCAAATTACAAGGGTGATTCGTGCACTTTTCAAGTCTTATCTCACCCTCCAACTTGATCTTTGCTAGTCCTCGAGCAAAGCAACCAAAAATTAGAATTAAAGAAGTAAATCTAACTAGCAACTTTCGTAGGTCTCACGATTGCACTTAGCATGTGCAACAAGCCTTTCAACCCCTGGGCGGCTCCAGTGGAGGAGTTATAGTCTCCTGAGGGTTTCCAGTGATGACACCCACAAACATCTACACATCCCCTTTAACATTCCATCGGAACTCCATTATAATACTCATTAATTCAAATACACTAAACAGAATCAATATCAATGAATCTATTCTTCAATCCATAGTCATATAAACATAAAGTAAATAAGAACCAATCAAAGCATAGTTCCAGCACTTCAACATATTTAATCATGGTTCAACAATAACTTTGACTCTCCAGTGTGTGAATTTGGTTTCACATATATCAGAATATCCATTATATCCAAGCATTTAACTATTCAAGATCACAAGTCTAAGCAAGCACATATTGTCCACTTATCACATAACAATCTCTGTTCTTTTTTTTTTAAACAAGGCTCTTCAACCGTTTTACTCGAACAACACACCTTGTTAGGCACATTGCCCGGTTACTAAGTATGAAGTCTTCTTTTTTTTCTGTTAGAACATTCAACCGTTTTACGCGAACAACACGCTGGTTAGGCACATTGCCCGGTTACTAAGTTGAAAGTCCTTTCTCTCAGTGTTAGGCAATTCAACCATTTTACGCGAACAACACGCTGGTTAGGCACATTGCCCGGTTACTAAGTTGAATCCCTCAACTTTTCATACACATATACTCTTTGCGGACAGAAAACTGTATGTGTCCATGTATCTTCTGTGACATGTCCTAAAATCATAGATCGGTCATAGTTTCATACTCAATATCTAACTTCAACTCATCCACGTGTGAAAGTGCTCAAGTGCAATAGGATATGTCAAATTATCCTGAAATCATGGTAAACGTGTTAAAGTACAGAACTCATGTCATGGATAGTTAAATTTACTGAATTTTACATGACGTATGAATTGCTGAATAATTTATTGAATGATATTCTAAATGATGCATCTTCATCAATAACCATCATAATTTCCTTCGTCTGACACGTTATAAGGGATGTATACTCTTCGGTTATCATAAAATAAATAACTATGAATTCCTAGAATTCTACCCCCCAACTTAAATGTAATTGTCCTCAATTACACTAAGTTAAATAAAAAGGAAAGCAAAGAATATGGGATAGAGATAACCTGAGATGCTTCATACGAAAAACAAGAAACCTGAGGACAAAAAGAGAAGCATATTCGCAGATTAAGGTTAGGCGTGAAAAACCAAGTAATGGCGTGAGGGCACCTAGCTGTGTATGCGCTAGCATATATACCCTGTACGATCATAGAAGAAATACCCCCATGAATGCAGTTATGGAAAGGAAAGAATAATCAAAAATGTTGGAGAAAAATTGGGCAACATTCCCTCTATTTATTCAGTAAGCACAAGGGCTGTACAATCATTCATCACAATGATAGAAATAGAAAAACAAATTATCCGGCTCTTCCACCTGCAGCAGCAATAACAAATACAAAATCATCCACCCATGCAAGCATCTCAAGACTCAAGGTTGAGGCGGTGACCCAGGAAAGGATAGCGGGCGATAAGGTACGATAGCAAGCACGGGCGGAGGAGGATGAAGATCGTCGAGACGCGTACGAACGTACGAAAGGTCCGCCCGGATGGCCGAGACGTATGCACGGAAAGCTACATCACACGCGTCCACTGCATCCAACCGCTGGTGTAAGCGCGCGGACTCAGCGCATAACTCTATGTACATCTCACCCAGTGTAGGATGGTCGACCGGCCCATACTCTGGCGCATGATGCGCGCGGCTGGGACGCGGCTGGCGGAGAAAAACGCCGGCCCTCCTCATGTGGCCGAGGACCTTGCTCTAGGTGGCTGAACCAAATTGTGCCGCCTTAAGTGCATTGATACGACTTGAAAAGTGTCGCGGCTTAACAAGTCTGTTCAAAATTACAAATTTATAATCAAACTACTAACTAACTACTTTAGGGGTAGCGAGCAGTGAGTCCGAGTCGAATCCACAGGGAATGCGTAGGAAAATAATTAAACTACTAAACTCAATCTAAGTATCCCTACCAACAAGTTGGAAAAAGATTTAAAATTAAAATTAAACTAATACTGAAGAATTAATAAATAAGAGAAAAGGTACCAGGGAATTCTTAATCAATAACTAGTATTCTACTAAGTCTTCCTAAGATCAGGGCACATAATCATGATGAATGGCTTTCCTAATAGTTGATAAGTGAATGGCTAGTTCTCCTTATCACTCAACAAGTTCTGTTTAGGATTCCTTGTTGGCAAGAACAATTATCTAATTATCAGTGACCGAATGATTAGTTACGTTCACTGCTAATGAACCCTCTTATTAGGATGAATTCATCGCAAGGAGTAGTGTTGATATGGATTTAGGTGTGAGATCAAGATGGATTTACCATCTTGATGGCCAAATCTACAAAAGTAGGATGCATGAAGGATTAGGGATGGAACGTAGTGGGACTAGCACTACTATAGTGGGACTAGCACTATACAATCCCTAACCACGAAGAAGATTTCATCCGAGATACCATGGGACTAGCATGGTCCTCTTATTTGGATGAATCCAATCCAAGCCCTAGCATACACAAGCTCCGGAATCAAGTGCAAACAAGAACAATCCAAACATCCAGCAATAAATCGACACCAAGGTATAAAAGAAAATAGAAATCAATCCATATAAGCCAAACAAAGAGTTATACAAACCCTAGATCTAAGAAATCCCTAATAGAAATCTTAGTTACATCATAAGAATCCCATGGTAAAAAGTTAGCTACTCATCTTTAGGGTTTGATCCATAGATGAAGGTTGATGATCTCCTCCCGCCATGGATTTCCTCCCAAAGATCTATAAATAAAAGTTAAAAAGAAGAAAGGAATTGTTCTCCCTCTCCAAGAGAGAAGAAAGACCCTGAAAAACCCTAAAAAATGCCTATTTATAGCCTAGGTATCCACCTTAACTCGGATTAGATCTTGGCCCTTGATTTTGCTTGATAAATATCAAGGAAATGGTCATTTTCGAGTCCGATCAATCGAACTATGAGTGTCCGATCGATCGGGTGAATAAAAATCGTCAATTTCTCACTTTTCCCGAGTCCGATCGATCGAACTCTGGGTGTCCGATCGATCGGACTCAGTAGGAGCGATCGAGGGATCGATCGGGAGGTGAATAGCTGAAAAAAATAGGTTCTGTGAGGTTTCTGCATAGTCCGATCGATCGGACTCTGGGTGTCCGATCGATCGGACCCTTCAGCGTATTTACTGCTTGCCATCCAGACTGCGCCATCAGTACTAAAATTGTCGTAACTTCCTCTAGGAAACTCGGAATCAGAAACCGTAAAATTCTCCAGAAACTAGACTTCAGGAGCTTTCCAACCATATATGGCACACCATCTGGTTCTTCTGGAGCAGGTACAGGTTAATTTTCAAAGCTACTCCATCTTCATTCCTTTGCTCCTAGCAGGTCTTTATTTGTTCATTTTAGCACCAAACATGATCTAATCGTCATTGAAGGCTCTTATACCTGAAATACATCATAGACTATCAAAATAGCATTGCTCGGAGACTAACGAGACCTAGTTGAAAGGGTGATTTGTGCACTTTTCAAGTCTTATCACACCCCCCAACTTGATCTTTGCTAGTCCTCGAGCAAAGCAAACAAAAAATTAAAAATAAAGCAGTAAATATAACTAGCCACTTTCGTAGGTCTCACGATTGCACTTAGCATGTGCAACAAGCCTTTAAACCCCTGGGTGGCTCCAGTAGAGGAGTTATAGTCTCCTGAGGGTTTCCAGTGATGATACCCACAAACATCTATACATCCCCTTTAACATGTCATCAGAACTCCATTATAATACTCATTAATTCCAATGCATTAACCAGAAATAATATCCATGAATATATTCTTTAATTCATATTCACATAAAAGTAGAGCAAATCAAAACATGTCATAACACAGTTCCAATACTTCAACATATTTAATCATGATGCAAAAATAACTTTGACTCTCTAGTGTGTGAATTTGGTTTCACATGTATCAGAATATCCATTATATCCAAGCATTTAACTATTCAAGATCACAATTCTAAGCAAGCACATATTTTCCACTTATCACATAACAATCTCTGTTCTTTTTCTCTTTTTTTTTTCTTTTCTTTTTTCACAAGGCTCTTCAACTGTTTTACGCGAACAACACGCTGGTTAGGCACATTGCCCGGTTAGTAAGTTGAAGTCCTTTTTCTCATTGTTAGGTAATTCAACTGTTTTACGCGAACAACACGCTGATTAGGCACATTGCCCGGTTACTAAGTTGAACCCCTACACTTTTCATGCACATATACTTTTTGCTGACAGAAAATTGCATGTGTTCATGTATCTTCTGTGACATGTCCTCAAATTGTAAATCTATTCTAGTCTCAGGCTCAGAATCTAACTTCAACTCCTAAACATATGAAAGTGCTCAAGTGCAATAAGATTTGTCAAGTTATCCCTAAATCATGGTAAAAGTGTTAAAGTATAGAACTCATGCCATGCATAGTTAAATTTACTAAATCTTATATGATATATAAATTTATGAATAATTCATAAGATAAATTTCTAAATCAAGCATCTTTATCAATAAGTCTCATAATTTCATTCTTCTAACATAATATAGAGGATGTATAATAGTTGGTTATCATAAAATAAATAAATAAACATGAATTCCTAGAATTCTACCCCCAACTTAAATGTAATTGTCCCCAATTACACTACGTTATAAAATAAATCAAAGAAGATAGGGTAGAGATAACCTGTAGAGGCTTCATAAGAAAAGGTAACCTTGGTGATAAAAATAAAAACAGATTTGCAGATCAAGGTTAGTCATGAAAACCAAGTAATGTCGTGATGTCAACCTGCTGTGCAGTCCATAGCATATATGCCCTCTAAAATCAGAGAAGAAATACCCCATGATTGCATTTATGGAAAGTGAAGAATAAGCATAAAAATTGGAGGAAACTTGGGCAGCATTTCCTCTATTTATTCAATAAGCACAAGGGATGCACAAAATTTGTATTGACATACAACATTGACAACTAAACATCCACATGCCATTGGAATTGCCAACCACCGTCTCGTGCTCGACACAATGCAAGCTCAACTAAAATTGAGTTTGGGTGGTCGGTGGTTCCAGGTGAAGAAATACATGGACCGAAGAATAGAGAAGACATGCAAACACGATCCATCAAAGAAAAAGGACAAGTCCCAGATAATGAAAGCATTACAAATTTTAGTTAGTGGCCAATCATCATCTTGCAAATCATGCGTTGCAATAACTCTGTCCATCATCAGATAGGCTTTTGGTGGCCTATGGTTTAAGGTGTAGAAATACATGCATTGAAGGATGGAGATGAGGTGCAAACATGCTTTATCAAAGAAGAAAGGAAAATTCATGGCAAATAATTCCTTATAAGCTTTAGACATTGGCCAATTGTCATCCTTCAAGCCATGGACTTCAATGAATGGAGTCATCATCAAGTGGTCTTTTGGTGGCCGATGATTTAAAGTATAGAAATACATGGCCCGAAGAAGAGTAAAGTCATGCATACATGCTTCATCAAAGAAGAAGGGAATGTTCATAACAAACAAAGTACTTGAAAGACAAGAAGTCTTGCATAAATCTTTGATGAAGCTACAATCAAATTCAGCATGATCTAAGAAATTCAGAAAATAAGGTTTGGTACCTCATAATGTTCAACAAGTGTAGATGAAGTAAAGGGTAGAGGCTCAAAGTGAAGTTTCCTAAAGGATGTCTCACAAGGATCATCTAAGTCATTCAAATCATCGAAAATAGGCATAACATCATCCAACACATCAAGGACCGGTCCGCCATTATTGCAAGCAGCATCAATCTCAGAATCCTCCAAAACCGGTAAAACATACTTCTCATCCGATGCATCAAAAATTGGCTTAATATCATCACTAATATCAAACACCGGTGGAGAATCGTCGCAAACATTGTCATCAATATATCCATCAAAAATCGGTAAGTTCGCATCAATAACATCATTGACATCAAATGCCGACAATATATCCTTACAAACATCATTATCATTCTTTTCGTCGGAAGCCGGCAAGTTATCACAAACCACATCACCATCACATGCATCGTAATCATTTAAAGGATAAGCATCAACAGCATGATCATCACGCATATGAAGTACCAAGTCATGCATGCATTTATCAATACCATTATCCTCAAGAAACACCGGAGGCATCGATTCATTCACATCACAAAGCATATTATCGTCTAAAGTATCACGAACCGGTAATACCTCAAAAGGAATCTCATCGTGGCATGTATCATAAACATTGGTAAGATGAGCATCACTATCATCATCATCAACATCAGAAATAATATGAGGCACTTGTCCTTTTATCCAATCAATATGTGTTGTCGACCACATATCATTAATAATATCATCACACATTGGCGAAACATCATTCAAATTATCATGAACAAGTGAAGTCTCATTAGGAATCGTATAATTGCATGTGTCACTAACATTGGTAAATTGGGTATCACAAGTATCATCATTAGAACTAGGAAGTACCGACTCATTCCCACACTCATCAACCGCATAATCATATGATTCCATCAAAGACGTGAGTTGCTCAAGTTGGGCTTGTATCCTAGCTATTGATTGCGATTGAGAATGTATAATTTCTTCTAAAGATGGGCCTACTTGTGCTTGTGATTCAAGGGGATTAAAAGGCTCATACCAATGTTGGGATGGTGGGTATTGTGTTTGAGGAAAATAAGATGGTTCAAAACTAGGTGCAAAGTATTGGTTTGGTACGCTTGAATCTTGTGAGTGAACATTATGAGGATAGTAACCTTGGAATTGCCAATAGGGTATGAATGATCACTCAAACCCGAATCATAGGTGTATGAATGCGAATCATATGTCGGGTTCGAGAAATCATAAGTATCATTAACATAAGCGGGTGCATAATTAGATGATAAAGAATAATTGTTCAATGGGGCACCTGGTGGCATATACTCATCGGCCATGTATAACCAATCAAATAAACAAGGACCAAGTCAAAAAGTTAGAAATACGTTACAAGGGGCTGGTCCAAGTACGAGACGTCCGTCGTCGACCGTAAACCGTTGATTCTCCTCAAGTCGGCGTCTCCTAACAACAAGAAGATATAGCAATGTAAGTACGAATTTTTTACTTTTCTTTTTTTTTCGTTTTTTTTTTTTTGGATATGAAAGGAAATTTATAAGGAATATTAGACTAAGCAAAGCAATTCAATCATCTCCTATAGCAATCCCCGGCAACGGCACCAAAATTTTGATACGACTTGAAAAGTGTCGTGGCTTAACAAGTCTATTCAAAATTACAAATTTATAATCAAACTACTAACTAACTACTTTAGGGGTAGATAGCAGTGAGTCCGAGTCGAATCCACAGGGAATGCGTAGAAAAATAATTAAACTACTAAACTCAATCTAAGTATTCTTACCGAAAAGTTGATAAAAGATTTAGAATTGAAATTAAACTAATACTAAAGGATTTATAAATAAGAGAAAAGGTACCAGGGAATTCTTAATCAATAACCAAGGTTCTACCAGGTTTTCCTAAGATCAGGGCATGCAAACACGATGAGTGGCTTCCTAATAATTGATAAGTGAATGGCTAGTTCTCCTTATCACTCAACAAGTTCTGTTTAGGATTCCTTGCTGGCAAGAATAATTATCTAATTATCAGTGACCGAATGATTAGTTACGTTCACTGCTAATGAACCCTCTTATTAGGATGAATTCATCGCAAATATTAACATGGATATGGATTAAGGTGTAAGATCGAGATGACTTCGCATCTCGATGGCCGAAACTATAAATGTAGGATGTACGAAGGATTAGAGATAGAACGTAGTGGGACTAGCACTACTATAGTGAGACTAGCACTATACAACCCCTTATCCCGAAGAAGATTTCATCCGAGATACCATGGGACTAGCATGGTCCTCTTATTTGGACGAATCCAATCCAAGCCCTAGCATACACAAGCTCCGGAATCAAGTGCAAACAAGAACAATTCATGCATCCATCAAGAAATCGACACCAAGGTATGAAGAAAATAGAAATCAATCCATATAAGCCAAACAATCATGTATACAAGTCCTAGATCTCAGAAATTCATAATAGAAATCTTAGTTACATCATAAGAATCCCATGGTAAAAATTAGCAACTCATCTTTAGGGTTTGATCCATAGATGAAGGTTGATGAAGCTCTTTCGCCATGGATTTCCTCCCAAAGATCTATAAATAAAAGTTAAAAGAAGAAAGAAATTGTTCTCCCTCTCCAAGAGAGAAGAAAGACCCTGAAAAACCCTAAAAGATGCCTATTTATAGCCCAGGTATCCACCTTAATTCGGATTAAATCTTGGCCCTTGATTTTGCTTGATAAATATCAAGGAAACGGTCATTTTCGAGTCCGATCGATCGAACTATAAGTGTCCGATCGATCCGGTGCATAAAAATCTTCGATTTGTAGCTTTTCCCGAGTCCGATCGATCGAACTCTAGGTGTCCGATCGATCGGACTCAGTAGGAGCGATCAAGGGATCGATCGGGAGGTCAATAGCTGAAAAATACACGTTCTGTGAGGTCTCTGCATAGTCCGATCGATCGGACCCTGGGGGTCGGATCGATCGGACTCTTCAGCGTATTTACTGCTTGCCATCCAGACTACGCCATTGGTACTAAAATTGCCGTAACTTCCTATAGGAAACTCGGAATCACGAACCGTAAAATTCTACAGAAACTAGACTTCAAGAGCTTTCCAACCATATATGGTTGATCATCTGGTTCTTCCTGAGCAGGTACAGGTTAATCTTCAAAGCCAATCTATTTTCATTCCTTTGCTCCTAGCATGTCTTTATTTGTCCGTTTTAACACCAAACATGATCTAATCATCATTGAAGGCTCTTATACCTGAAATACATCATAGACTATTAAAATAGCATTGCTCGGAGACTAACGAGACCTAGTTGAAAGGGTGATTTGTGCACTTTTCAAGTCTTATCAGACCGCTCCAAGGTAAGCACACTTAACCTTGGAGTTTTCTGACGGATCACTGCCAGCACGGATTTCAAACACGTTGTGTCTTTTAAGGGGTTACTATATACTTATATCGAACCCCGGACCATACCCAGGCGTTGTGGGATTGCTTACCCGGCTACCCGACTCAGCCCCGCCCTCCAGGCGCAGGCATCTTGTCGCACGGTAGACCCAGCGGGCCTCACAATCCACCCCCCTTGGAGGCCCAGCGTCCTCGCTGGCACAATTTCCGGCTGGGAACCGGCTCTGATACCATACTGTAACACCCCGGCCCTCCACTAGGCCCCGGCCCCGGGCTCCCGGTCCGACCAGGATCCACCCGAGGACCCCACCCGACACAATATTGTCCGCTTTTGGCTCACCGCAGCCGATCGATCGATAAACCCACCGATCGATCGAACTTCCCAGGAGGTCACCCCTCCCAAACCTACTCCAGCCCAAGCACGCTTAACACTGGAGTTTTTCTGCGGTTCATTGCCATCACGGCTTTAAAACGCGTTGTGACTATTAAGGACTTACTATATACTTATATCGAACCCCGGACCATACCCAGGCGTTGTGGGATTGCTTACCCGGCTACCCGACTCAGCCCCGCCCTCCATGCGCAGGCATCTTGTTGCACGGTAGACCCAGCGGGCCTCACATTGTTTCTTGGGCTATAAGTAGTCATTGTTTAGGGATTTTTTGGGGGGCTTTTTTCAGACGTTTTTTGGAGAGAGTTTTCCTATCTTTTTCTACACTTTTCTTCGGCGATTCTTTGGAGGAGATCCATGGCGGGAGGAGATCATCAACTTCTACCGATGGATCACCCCCTGAAGATGAGTAACTAAAACCATAACCATGGGATTCTTATGATATAACTAGGGTTTTTACTATGGATTTCTTAGATCTAGGGTTTGTATGCACGATTATTTGGCTTATATGGACCGATTCTATTTTCGTATATCTTGGTGCTGATTTCTTGCTTGATGTATGAATTGTTCTTGTCTGCACTTGATTCTAGAGCTTGTGTATGATAGGGCTTGGATTGGATTAATCCAAATAAGAGGATCATGCTAGTCCCATGATATCTCGGATGGAATCTTCTCCGTGATTAGGGATTGTATAGTGCTAGTCCTACTACGTTCCATCCCTAATCCTTCATGCATCTTACCTTTGTAGTTTTGGCTATCGAGATGCGAAGTCATCTCGATCTTACACCTAGATCCATATCCATGTTAGTTTTTGCGATGAACTCATCCTAATAAGAGAGTTCATTAGCAGTGAACGTAACTAATCATTCGGTCACTGACATTTAGATAATTGTTCTCGCTAACAAGAAATCCTAAACATAACTTGTTGAGTGATAAGGAGAACTAGCCATTCACTTATCAACTTTTAGGAAGTCATTCATCGTGTTTGCATACCCTGATCTTAGGAAGACTTGGTAGATCCTTAGTTACTGATTAAGAATCATGTGGTCCTTTCTCTCATATTCATAAATCTTTTAGTATAAGTTTAGTTTAATTTCACCCTGCAATCTTTTCTCAACTCATTAGTAGGAAACTCACTAAGCATTCAATCTTAATCACCTAAATCCTTGTAGACTCGACTCGGACTCTCCACTATCTACTAGCTCTTAGTAGTTAAAGTAGAGCACCGGAAATTATTGTAACTTTGGTCACACTTGTTAAGCCACGACACTTTTCAAGCTCTATCAGTGCCCTCAAGGATTTGGTCAGCCTAGAGTAGTCAGCATTCATCGAGGGGAGATCTATACATGATAATATTGGGGCATGGCATGAACTTATGCATACTCTAAGAAGAGTGTCGAAGACTATGCCGTTGATGGCGATTAAATTGGATATCATGGCAGCCTACGACTCTGTTAGTTGGCAGTTTGTCCGCCGAGTGCTCACCCAGATGGAATTCCCGAACCTGATCATAGAGTGGATTATGGAGTACATATCAACACCAAGGTTCTCGCTCATCATCAATGGGAGGGTGTGTTGCTTCTTCAAGTCGGCATGCTGCCTCCGACAAGGCGACCCAATCTCACCATATATATATTCGTTATTGTGCAGGAGGTTCTCAGTGATAAGACGTGAAAATGCACAAATCACCTTTTTAACTGGGTCTCATTATTCTCCGAGCAATGCTATTTTGATTATCTTCTCCCTATTTCAGGTATTAGGACCCTCAGCGAAGATTAGATCAAGTTTAGTGCTAAAACGAATAAATAAAGAACTTGCGAAGTCAAAGGAGCAAAAAATAGATCATCTTTGACATCAAAACTGTACCTGGTCAGGAAGAACCTGATAATGTGTCATATATGGTTGAAAAGCTCTGGAAGTCTAGTTTCTGGAGAATTTTACGGTTCGTGATTTACGGTTCGTGATTCCGAGTTTCCTAGAGGAAGTTACGATATTTTTAGTACCAATTGCGCAGTTTGAATGGTAAAAGAATAAATACGCAGAACAGATGATGGATCATCTTCCCCTATAAGGATCGGGATCATTGCATTGTAGCAGAGACGACAGAGAGCCATATTTTACATGATCGATCATTTCCTTTCGAATGATCGATCATACTCGGGCGCAGCTAGTTTTTTGGGTTCAAATGATCGATCATCACCCCTAAATGATCAATCATTTGATAGCAGTTAAGCAAAATCAAAGGTACATATCTAATCCGAGTTAAGGGGATACCTAGGCTATAAATAGGCATATTTTAGAGTTTTTTGGGGGCTCTCTAGACTCTCTCTTGGCTGCTTGGAGGTCAAGGAGAGGGAGGACTCTTTCTTAGTTTCTTTTTCCTCTTTTTAACTTTTCTTTTTAGAATCTTTGGGAAGAAATCCATGGCGGAAGAGCTTCATCAACCTTCATCTATGGATCAAACCCTCAAGATAAGTAGCTAAACTACTCGCCATGGGATTCTTATGATGTAACTATGGTTTCTATTAGGGATTCCTAAGATTTAGGGCTTGTATACCTCCTTGAATGGTTTGTATGGATTGATCTTAATTTCTTTATGAACTTAGTGTGATTTTATTATTAGTGGATGAATGATTTTTTCCTTTATGCCCTAGATCTAGGTCTTGAGCATATTAGGGCTTGAGATTAGAGATTCTTATTAAAGCATTCATGCTAGAACCATAGATGTGAGGATTTTCTTCTCGGGATTAAGAGTCTTGTGATGGTAGAACCATTATGACCAACTCTTAATCCGTTATTCATCTTAATTCAAGATTAAGGATTTCGTAGTGCTAGAACCACTACATTAGTACTAGAACCACTAGGGTAACTGCTAATCCTTAAGACATTCTATTTGGCGACCTCAAGGTGCTAGAACCATCTTGATCTTACACCTAAATCCATAGTGTTACTATTTTCTCGCGATGAATTCATCATGATCAGAGGATTTATTAGCAGTAATCATAACTAATCATTAGGTCACTGACTTTTAGATAACTGCTCTCACCGACAAGGGATCCTAATTGGAACTTGTTGAGTGATAGGGAGAACTAGCCATTCACCTATCAACCATTAGGAAAACCAATCAGTTTGGTTAGCTCGTTCTAATCCTAGGAAGACCTGGTAGAATCCTAGTTATTAATTAAGAATTCCCTGGTACCTTTTCTCGTATTTATCAATCCTTAGTTTAAAGTTAGTTTAATTTCAATTCTGATTCTTTCTCAACTTATTGGTAGGAATACTTAGATTGAGTTTAGTAGTTTCATTATTTTCCTACGCATTGCCTGTGGATTCGACTGGGATTCACTGCTATCTACCCCCAAATTAGTTAGTTTGAAGTTCGAATATAAATTTATAATTTTGGTCAGACTTGTTAAGTCGGGACAGTTTTCAAGCGCTATCACTCAGCAGGCTGTTGCGGGTGCCTTTGCTTGCCTTAGAAGGGGTGGCATTCCCGGGGTCATCATTTCGAATCAGAAACTACTCTATGCGGACGACGTGCTGGTGATCACTACAACCAAAAGAATTGAAGCTAAAAGGTTGCCAATGCTTTCAAGAGATACAAGCTAGTATCTGGGCTTGAGGTGAGCAGGGAGAAGTCAAGCCTCAAGTTCTCCTCGACAGTGTCTATACGGAGGAGGAAGAAGTTATCCAAGATCCTAGGCTTCGCGGAGCATAAGAGTCACTGGCGGTATCTAGGCACCCCACTGGAGGTGAGGGCTCTAAGAGCTCCAGATTTTAATTTCCTTATTGATGCAGTTCAGGAAAAGCTGGTTGCATGGAGGAGTCCAGCTAAGGCAGTGGATGGCCGGGCGATGCTTGTACAATCTGTCATCCAAGCCATGCCGGTGTTCATCATATCGTCTATCCCTACTCCGATATCGGTGTTCAACAAGGTATCATCCCTAGCTCGTGAATTTCTCTGGCAAGGGAAGAGAGGTGGTCTCTCTACGGTGGCTTGGGAGACTACGTACCAACATAAGTTGGCCGGGGGACTTGGCTTCAAGGACCTTCGGAGGTGGCAGTGGGCATTAAGGATGCGTCGTGTGGCCATGTTTATGGAAAGGAATGAGTCTATCTGGACTAAGTTGTGCAAGGCCAAGTATCAGTTTGATGGAGTGTTGCCAAGCATTCGACACATGGCTCCAACTTCGGGTTGTGGAGAGCAATCTGTGAGGCTGCGGAGATGCTGAGAAAGGAGGCCAGGTGGGAGCCAGGACCAGGGTGCAGGGCCGGAAT
Source organism: Narthecium ossifragum (assembly GCA_963920575.1). NCBI lineage: Eukaryota > Viridiplantae > Streptophyta > Magnoliopsida > Dioscoreales > Nartheciaceae > Narthecium > Narthecium ossifragum. Next base: position 9,971,358 of record OY986964.1, on the reverse strand, counting down.
TCTACAAGAATGGTGGCTTGGTGATGGGCCTCTCGTCTTGTCACCATGGTTGATGGCGGCGGATGAGTGTCTACTTGGGATGAAGGTAGGGGACTTTATTGATGATGGTGGTTCATGGAACAAGGAGAGGCTGACGGAGTTTTTTCACCCAAAGATGGTGCAACACATCAGCAATGTTCCATTGGTTCAACGTGAAGTAGCTGGGAGGTTGAGATGGGGATGGAGCTCATCTGGGGTGGTCACTACTGCGTCGTGCTACCAAATGCTTGAGCAGCTTAGTGGGTTTCAGTGTGAAGAAGATCAAGTCAAGCTGTAACGAAGTGCATGGCGAGCACCGGCGGGCCCGCTAGTGCGTATGTTTCTTTGGAAACTAATACATCAAAAATCCCAACTAGATCGGCTTTGTGGAGGCTATGTTTGTGTGCAGAATGGGAATGCCCACGATGCTAGTGGGAGGAGGAGATGGCGGAGCATGTACTATTCCGATGTAGGTTTGCTGAGCAGGTGTGAGAAGGGGTGTTGGCAGAGAGGAGCTGGATAGATAGTTTGACTATTACCTTTGGGGAATTGCAACGGCCGTCCAAAACAGAGGAAAGTGTGCGGCTCAAGTCGTTGATCACCTACACGATGTGGGGCCTTTGGAAAGAAAGATGCAAGTTTGTGATGGAAGATGATGGCTCAGGACCCATTGACTTGGCTAGATCTATTTCTTGGCAGGTTAGGGAATTCCTGACAATGGATAAAGAGAAGAGAAGGGGGATCCAAAAAAGCTAAATGGGATGGGGCAATTATCCAATCAGATGCATCTGTTGACATGGACAGGGGGATGGCAGGGGTCGGCATTGTGTGTGCGGATGGGGAAGATGTCGTGTTGTGGTCCGATAGTGGGTCTCGAGTGGTCTCATCAGTTCTAGTTGGGGAATTACTAGCGGTGCAGTTAGCGTTACGGGAGGCACAGAAGAGAGGGTTACGTCGGGTTTTAATGGAGACGGACTCTCTGTTCACGACGAATATGATAGAGGGTCGGATGCCTTTAGTTGGAGACTGTGTTCGACTTGTAAATGAGATATGGTAGGAGAGACGAAATTTTGTAGAATTTACGGTTAGATATATTCCTAGAGATGAGAATAGTCGAGCGGACTAGGTGGCCAAAATGGCCTTAGAGCTAAATAGGGTGTTTGATGAGGAAGAGGCTACAAGGGAAATGTCCCTAGTAGCTCTCGTGTGATGTAATCTCCCCATTGGAGACCCAAGCCGTACGTTTTAACTGTTAAAAAAAAAAATTTATCCTATAGGAGTTGGGAATCTTAAAGGCTTAAAGGTCATCTGTCATGGCTTCCCTATATAAAGGTTTGAAAAAAAAAAAAAACAAGTGTAGAAAAAGTTTGGTGTCGTTCCTAAATAATAAAAAAAAAGTGCTCGACATATGAACATACAGAGACCGTAACATATTCTATATCTTCGTTACCGTCAAAATGAGATAAAGAGGCGGTCTCTCCTGTGCTTGAAGGTAGGGTGAGAATTCGGTATATACCGAACTGAATTATCGAATATCGAAATGTCATAATTTAAAAAATCGAATCGAACCGAATTAGTCTATAAAATCGAATCGAACCGAATTCATGTAAAAACCGAACCGAACCGAAAAAAACGAAATAATTCGTAGTTTTTTTACTTACAATATAAAACCGAATCGAAATAAGGTATATAATTTTAAAATTTTCGGTAATTCAGTATTTACCGAATTTTAAAAATAAAAACCGAAACCGAACCGAATACCGAATTTTTGAAGAAAAAAAAACCGAACCGAACCGAAATTACCGAAAAACCGAACCGAATTTTTCGGTTCGGTTCGGTTCTAAAAATTCGGTTTGGTTTTACTCACCCCTATTTGAAGGAATTGGCAAAGGAATTGGCAATTATTGTAAAACTTGTTTTACTAATTACATATATTTCAAGAAAAAGAAAACGGGAAATGATCATCTCCTTTCATGATAGAATTATACGGATTCTCTTTATTAAAAAAAGTCTGGAATTCAAAAACTACTCTAGTTGCAGCAGCAGATCAAAATATAGTGTTAGAGAGAGAGAGAGAGAGAGAGAGAGAGGGGGGGGGGGAAATGTTTCAGAAACCCAAGTTACCGAATCCTTCTATAGATACGATCTTCTCGTTTTAACACTGAGACGGGTGATGGATACTCCAACTAATCAAAAAGAACGAAGAAAAAAAAAAAAGAGAGGGGGTGATGGATACTCGGGGGTGAAAACAAAATATTTATGACT
>OY986964.1:9932059-9968875 GCA_963920575.1 Narthecium ossifragum | reverse complement strand
GAATCATTTTTCATGGAATTAAATATACGAGTTACTTTCCATGAATTATATGGAAAATAACTCATGAAAATAAATTTGAAAATACAGAAAATAAGTAGAAGTGTGGAAAGTAACTAGTGATAATTTGGTGGAAAGTAACTGATGAACCACTTTCCATGGAATTATATGGAAAGTAAACATGTACATTTGGCAAAAAAAATGAAAAGTAACTTGTACATATGGAAAGTTACTTGTACATAATGGAAAGTAACATGTATAATTGTAAAAATAGTGGAAAGTAACTTGTATATTTACAACAAAATGAAAAGTAACTTGTACGTTTATAACAAAAATCCAACGAATTGGTGGGAAGTAACTAGTGATAATTTAGTGTAAAGTAACTAGAAGTTGTGGAAAATAACTGATGAATTTGGTGGAAAGTAACTCGTGATAATTTGGTGGAAAGTAACTAGAAGTGGTGGAAAATAACTGATGAATTTGGTGGAAAGTAACTAGAAGTGGTGGAAATTAACTAGTGATAATTTGTTGGAAAGTAACTGATGAATAAAATTCCAATAAAGTGGTGAAAAGTAACTAGTGATAATTTGATGAAAAGTAACTAGAAGTGGTGAAAAGTAACTGATGAATTTGGTGGAAAGTAACTAGTGATAATTTGGTGAAAAGTAACTAGAAGTGGTGGAAAGTAACTAGTGATAATTAGGTGGAAAGTAACTAGTGATAATTATGTGAAAAGTAACTGATGAATAAAAATCCAACGAATTGGTGGAAAGTAACTATCTACTTTCCAACCACGCACGTCACGGTGACACCTGCATCTCATCAAACAAGTTACATTAGCTTCTATGGTTAATTTGCATGATCTGAATCAAGCCAAAAGACATCATCTCATGTGGATTTGTTGGGTTTGCTTTAATTCTTGGGACATGGCTTTGGAAATCGGGTAGCATTTTTGAGAAGTCCTGCTTTGACGATGATAGTGCGTCATCACATGATTGTTACATGTCATAAGGAGTTGGTCCTATTTTTGGAAGCTCCAACCAGTCAGTAATCTTCTAAAAGAACATGAATTCATATCTCCATGTTGAAACTGGCAGCTTCAAATTGCCTGGCATGGTGCACATAGGAAATCGTGTAAAGAGAGATGTGTACGGGGATTGGAGTGGAGAGGAGAGAAGTAGTGGAGGGGTTTATAAATGCAATTAATTGTGTACACATGTGGGGTCATCACACATATGTGATCAAATCTCTTTATAGGAAGCTCAAGAGTCATGGGAGGGTATTTTGGATATTAAAAAAATACAACTAAGCAATAAGATCCTAAACACTTTAAGGAAAATGTATATGGAGTTTTGGATAAATATTTCCTTACTATGGACCTAAACACCAATTAATCCTAATTAAAACGAGGTGCATGAAATTTATTTTTAAATTATTTATTTATTTCCTTACTTATTTATTTATTCATTTTTGCATCCTCTAGAGGAGTTGAATCCGAATGCTAAACCAAGCACTATACTGGGAACTAGACCGGCATTGTGCTAGCATTTGTTCTTCTTATTACACAACTAATTAAGACAGCATATACGTACAATTATATTCCATGTGATCAACAACAGCAATCCTCCTCATTGTGTGTGAGTGTGACTCAATCAACTCAAAATTTGCATAGAAATAACAAAAGGTGCATTTCTTGTTCCGCTAGCTAGCTAACTAGGTTGGTAGGTAGGTCAGGAGGATATACACCCAACTGTCGAAATTTTTGCATTTTAGTACCCCTAAATTTTATTTTTGCCGGTTTAATACCTTTGCCCTTGTTTTTTGCAGAACAAGGCCCCTGAGCCACTAAAAAGTCCAAATTGCCCCCGGTGCTATGACGTGGCCACTATCTTAGTTTTTTATTCTTTTAAAAAAAGAAAAGAATACAGCGGCATTTAATGCGACTGACAATCCCATTTAATGCGACCGCATTTAATGCGACTGACACATATAAACACGCGTATAAACACATATAAACACACGTACAAACTTCCGATGATTTTTCGGCATGTATGATTGTAATCTCGTTTTGTGATGAACATAAAAGTTGTAGATCCTTGGATACACTCTCTAACCCAACTCGTTTTGTATTTGTATGAATTTCGTACAATTTTTTACAAATTTTCTACTGATCTACGCGTAGAAACACATATAAATACGCGTATAAACACATATAAACACGCGTACAAACTTCAAAAATTTGTAACAAATTGTAGGAAATTCAGAAAAATACGAAACTAGTTGGGTTAGAGAGTGGGTCCAGGGATCTACAACTTTTATGTTCATCACAAAATGAGATTACAATCATACAAACCGGAAAATATTTATCCATGTTTATCCATGTTTATCCATGTTTTACAAATTTTTAAAAACACATAAATATTTTCCGGTGTGTATGATTATAATCTTGTTTTGTGATGAATATAAAAGTTATAGATCCTTGGATCTACTCTTTAACCCAACTAGTTTCGTATTTTTCTGAATTTTCTACAATTTGTTACAAATTTTTGAAGTTTGTACGCGTGTTTATATGTGTTTATACGCGTATTTATATGTGTTTCTACGCGTAGATCAGTAGAAAATTTGTAAAAAATTATACGAAATTCATACAAATACAAAACGAGTTGGGTTAGAGAGTGTATCCAAGGATCTACAACTTTTTTGTTCATCACAAAACGAGATTACAATCATACACGTCGGAAAATCATCGGAAGTTTGTACGTGTGTTTATATGTGTTTATACGCGTGTTTATATGTGTCAGTCGCATTAAATGCGGTCGCATTAAATGGGATTGTCAGTCGCATTAAATGCCGCTGTATTCTTTTCTTTTTTAAAAAGAATAAAAAACTAAGATAGTGGCCACGTCATATAGCACCAGGGGCAATTTGGACTTTTTAGTGGCTCAGGGGCCTTGTTCTGTAAAAAACAAGGGCAAATGTATTAAACCGGCAAAAGTAAAATTTAGGGGTACTAAAATGCAAAAAATTCCTCAACTGTCGCAACATATCGTTTTGTCCAGATATTTCATGATTTATATCGAAAACACCGTTTACTTACTCAAAAGTAGTAGTTAAGCAGCTTATAATAATGAATCCAAATCCTATACCCAATAATTAACTTTCCATACATATATATTCTTTCTAAATATATGTGTACAAATAATCTAATATGCAGGCATTTACTGATCGTTTCATCTAATTCATCGGTAGTGTCATTTAATTGATAAATATAGATATCTATTGATTAAATATGTGAATATCAATCTAGTCAACTAATTTATTAATAGTGTTTTATTGTTTGATTAGCATTCTCGAAAGATAATCGATTAACATGGGCAGCTGACATGGCCACGCAAATCTTTGCCCATCTAATGTTAGGAGTTTGAGATTGTAAACGTTCGTACCACCCATGATTGTTTCACTTGGGCCATGACAGCGTAGAGTATACGGAGCTTCCTCAAATTAACCAGTAATAAAAGAAGAAGCCAACTGATGTACGTACAAGGGAAAAACTAGGAACTCTGGGGGTTTAAATGCACAGGTAATTAAGAAGACACTGGGCATCCGACAAGCCAGTGCCAGACAGACAATATTGAATGATCGAGTACCACAGCCACACCATTTGGTCTGTCTGTAGCTTGCATTCTAGCGTGCATGCATGGACCACCAAAACAATAATATCAGGGACAGCATAATAGCGTACGCATGCATGGGTATATAATATATGTTGCAAGGACCACCGAAACAATCACCATCTCCTGCATGTGATGACAGTGGCATTCTCGGATAAGAACATTTAATGGCCTTCACGAAAACTTCCATTCAAGAATAATGACTATACTTCCAGAATAAAGCACATACGTACTCTGAAGAGGGTAAAAAAAAATTGTCAGTCAAGAGTCCTGAGAAGTAAAGGCGATATTAATAGGTCTGTTCGTTCCTATTCCATTTTCATATTAAAGTTTCTCGATCGGATCATTCATCCCAATAGTGAAAGAAACTGTGTAAGACGAGATAAAAACTTCAGATCTTTGATGCTGCTCTACGTACCTTCTTCGGCAGCAGATAATTAATTAACCCGTCTAAAGAACAAACCATCACAGGGAGTTCTTGGATATTACCTCCCCGAACCTAACAAACCACTGACCGTCTGAAGAGCTATCGTCATGCCGCCCATCGACAATGTTTGCACTGTGATCGGCGAGCAACCGTGCGTAGTCCACCTCCTTCGAATTTAAAGAGTATGGCTTTGTGTCCAGAGCTGGCAGCAGCGAGACCAACACTCGAACAACTTGATGCATGTTAGGTCGGTCTGTAGGATGCCTCTTGGTGCACAGCAGTGCGAGCTGGAAGGCTTTCCTGATGAGCCCCTGATCCATGCAGGTGATCGACACCTCTGAATCCACAGCCTCCATCACGGTGTTGTCATCCGCTTTCGAGAGAATCTGAGAATAATATACAAAGACACAAAACGTACGTACGTAAATGGATGCATGCACATATATAGAATAACACATATATGCAATCACTAGCTGTTTTGTTTTGTATCAACTTATGAAGTTGGGAGAAACACACCAGCTGATGAAGGTTGGATTCATTATCCACAGCTTTCTTGCCTGTCAACAGTTCAAGGAGAACGATGCCAAAACTGTAGACATCGGACCTCTCATTGAGGCGAGAGGTTCGTGCGTACTCTGGATCAATATAGCCTATGGTGCCCAATACGTAGGTCGACGCATGTGTCTTGGCTGATGAGATGCACTTAGCAATGCCAAAATCGGAGAGACGTGCTTCAAAGTTCTCGTCGATCAGGATGTTTGAAGACTTCACGTCTCGGTGGATTATGCGAGGATTGCAGTCATGGTGAAGGTAAGCAAGGCCTTGTGCTGCACCAACAGCTATTTTTAACCGAGTATCCCAGTCTAATTTCACCTTCTTCGATGGCCCTGAAATACTAACATGCAATGAGCACATACAACACAGAAGAAAAAGAAATTGGAGCTATGTTTTGATTGGTACCATGAAGAAGATCCCATAGGGAACCATTTTCCATGTAATCATAGAACAGGAGGTTTCCATGAGGGGAGAGCGAGTAGCCATGTAAGCTGACAAGATTTCTGTGTCTGATGCTGCCAATGGTCTCTAATTCTGTCTCGAACTCCCGCAGATTGTGAGTATACTGACTATAGAGTCGCTTTATGGCAATGGACTTAGAGTTCTTGAGCTCACATTTGTACACAGTGCTTGAAGCACCATAGCCTATAATATACTTCTCACTCAGGTTTTCAGTTATTCTCATAATATCTTCATATGTATGGATTGCCATGTCCATTTGAAGGACTACCAGCTTTGGAGGACCTGCAGAAGATCAAAATTAATAACAGAAAAGTGATCTAAAATAACAGCTACAGAGAGAGATAACACGTGCCTTGCACTGCCTTGCTTGACCCTTTTATAAATTGCCGCCTCGGTTGATTGGTTCGATATATCGTCAGTAATATCACCGACAAAAGTGTAATGCAGCCTAAGGTGATGCAGACAACCACAAGTGGAGAAATGGCAACTGAAACATAAAACAAAGACCATGAATCTGATGTAGAAGTTAAGGAGATCATAAGCAAATACCTTTCAAATAGACTGAAACTTCCTAGCATTTACCTTTAGGTTCATGCCTAACTTGTCCACAAGAGGATCCCAACCAGTTCCCGCACAGCAATGGATTTCCCATGAAACTGAAAGACATTAATTCATCCTTGAGATTAACCACTGCCATCACGAGCAAAAACGGGACGGCTGAGATTGTTTACAAACCTTTCGGGAATAAACCTTGAAAAATTCTTGGACGAAGGGATAATTCCTGATAAATTGTTAAACGACAAGTTCCTGAATTAATAGACTAAGTTAGTCAAGCAAGAACAAGAGTGCCAAGAATACAACCTTTCTAGGAAAGAACAACAAACTCACAAAGAAGTCAGGCTGAAACAATTTGTCAACTGGGAAGGTATCTTTCCAGTTAGATTGTTGTTGTTGAGAATCCTGTGTCAATCAGATCGCCAATAATGTATGTTATTTAAGTGACAAAGCTCATGATAATGAAGTAGCATGATTATTTTAAGACTTACAAAGCATCAATATTCTGCAACTGTCCCAGTTCTTCAGGAATCACCCCAGAGAGTTCGTTATAGGATACATCACTACCGAAGCACAAGTTCAATTGACCAATCAGAAGAAGATGGCGGTCAACTTGCATTTGGTTGTAATTTTTGCTGAAGAGAAATAGCTACAACTTGTGATCTCGAAATGGAAGAACTTACACGACTTGAATACTTCTTAGATTCCCAAATTCAGCTGGAAGAGGTCCATGAAGACTGTTTCTACTCAAATTCCTTGAAAGAACAATGACCACAATTTTGGAGAAGTTAACTTTAGCTGACAAAGAAATTAATTCATCTTATTAACTGAAGGGGCAATATCTTTAACTTACAGTTGAAGAAGATGCTCAAGATCACCAACAGACTCAGGAATGGGGCCTGAAAAGTCATTGTCTGAGAGATCCCTAAAGCCAAAACAGTTTTCATAGTTAGAAACGCCCTTATGGTTGACTGTGAGGTTCCCGTTATGTTGAAACACGGTAATGTAATTCTTACAAAGTATCAAGATTAACAATCCGGCCTAACTCAAGTGGAATTTCTCCCTTGAAATTGTTTGATGAGAAGTTTCTGCAGTTTAGACACAGTAAGTACAAGTTGAACAAAAACAAGAATGTGCAAATTTTCTGATGCCTCTAAAAAGCAGGTAAATATGCCCAGCAAAACCATGAAGGAAGGATAATGTGGAAAGTTGGTTATGCAAAAGGAAGATACTATTCTGCTCTGCAGGCTAAAGGGCTCGTGAAAGCAAAGAAAACAATTATTAGAAGATAGCAGTAACTGCTCTGATGATTGATACTTACAGGTATGTCAGACTTTCTAACTTCTGAAATTCCAATGGGATCGAGCCATTTAACTGATTACCATGCACATTGCTGAAAAATGACAAATAAATTAAAAGGGAAGTCATGGCATGTTCGGTAAAAATTACAGAGCCAACTTACAGTTTGTTTAGAGCAGTGCATGAGCTGATATTTTGTGGAATAGGGCCCTCCAAGTTGTTATTTGCAAGATTCCTGACAAAGCCACCATTAAAAGATTTGCCAAAGGGAGCCTTCAGAAAGATTCTAAACTGATATAAGGTATGCTCACAATTCGAAGAGCTCTTCGAGTTTCCCAAGCTCGGATGGAATGGTACCAGCTAGCTGATTGTTGTTAAGCTGTCTGTATAACAAAATCAGCGAGTACTTGTTACTTTAACAGCAGAACATTAGCAGTTACCGCTACGCAGAAGGAAAGAAAATGTCCATACAAATAGCTAAGCTTTGACATATTCCCCAACTCAGGAGGGATTGGTCCAGTGAGCTTGTTACCATGTAAGTACCTAAGAGACATCAAGAAAGCTGAGATGTAAGAAAGCATTATAAAGCTATCCCATATTGTAAGTAGGGTTAACAGCAGAAACTCACAGTTTTCCAGTGTATGAAAGATTGCCAAGAATTGGTGGAATTGTACCAACCAGCTCATTTTCACTTAGATCTCTGGAAAGAAAACAGATGATATGTTACACCAACACATCGCACTAAAATACCCCAAAAAGCTGTTGATATCATATATCAAGCCTGTCATCAACCACAGTTTGACAAGGGATTGGGGACTAGTAGATCCATTTGATACAAACAATTCTGTTGGAATCAAAACAGAGCGTGCCTAGAAGAAATGTTGCAGGACAGAAAACAAATGGTTGCATAGGATGACAAATCTGCCAGATTTCAAATGTGCAAGCAGCTGCAAAAGCATCTGATGACATAATTAGACGTGTCCAACATAACCCCATGTAAAACATGATCATTATTAATTCAATGTAGACTATAGCAGCACACTGAATTCAGATATTTTTGCTTGTAGAAATTCCTATCCCGGACATAGAAACGACTTTTTTCTACCATGGAAATTATGGGTTTGGAATATTCACAAAATTAGGCAAGAAGAATAAAATTCACAATGTGCTCTCTTTCTCAAATAGGACTGGAGGAACAAGAGACAATAGAAACAGATTCCATGGTAGCATGGAATGCTCAATGTTCTTTGCACTATCCATAACGAAGTCACTATTTGGAGGAAGAAAAGCAGATAAAACATGTGTGATTGATGCTAAAGGTGCAGAAGTCAACACTGCATACGAGATAAACCATTGACATCTTGAGAAGTAATAGGAAATGACAAAATTTACAATTAAGAATTTATCAGGTGAAATAACCATAACAAAATCGTGAATAAGAGTCCTCCGATCACACTCGGAACAAATGAAAGTAACTTCAAGAGCAGAATAAGTCAACTTACAGAACAGCAAGAGCCTGCATGAGCCCAATCACCTCAGGAATCTTTCCTGTGATCCTATTTCCTTGCAGGGACCTATTGTGACATAATGGTGAAAATGAAGGCTATAAGCTAACACACATACATCTAAAGGAACGTGTTAGAAAGCATTGACACGAAGTATTCTGTCCAATGAAGAAAGAGTACTGAGCTGACTCATAACACTCTTTTCAGAGAATCAGCTAACACTATACACATATCTAGGAAATCCTATTGCATCCTTTTTAACAGACTAGCTAACAAGTGAGCAGATGAAGAGAACCCACAATGTTGCTACTTGCAGGAAACCAATATTGTAAGGAATCTCCCCTGTGATTTGGTTGTAAGAAACATCCCTACATTACAAAACTGAGTGAATCAGGCCCCTTTTCAACAGCAAGAAATCCATATTAAACATAAGGACAAATGCGCACAAGATCTCAAAGCTTGTGCAGTTTCCAATGCTATCAGGAATTGTCCCAGAGATATTATTGCCCCTTACATCGCTGCAAGAAGAAACCAAGATGAAATTAGAAAGAACAATCCCCACTTTTTGTATGCCAGGTGACTAATGTGGAATAAAGATACGAGAAAAATCACATACAAGTACCACAGGCCCGTCAATTGGCACATGTCAGGTGACAAACTTCCTGTCAGCGAGTTACCTCGCAAACCTCTGAACGGATCATTTTAAGATGTTAGCCAAAAACAAGAATGTCACCAAGATTTCCTCTCTTAATATACTTCAGGACAGCAGATAAGAGAAGAAAGGTGTCAAGCAAATCCTTACAAGTACTGCAGCACTTCATTCCAGTAGATAAGTCTAGGTATGTCACCAGTAAGCTGATTCTGCGCCAGATCGCTGCCTCAAAGCCAAGCAGCAATAAGGACATGAAGCACATTGTGGACAAATTTAGCCTTAACCCTAGGAGCTAAAATCTCTCATACAGAACTTTCAGCAACATGAAACATGGAAGATAAGAACTGGAAAACAAAAAATGGCAGAAGAAACCCATATGATTGAAAAGGTCAGAAAAATCGGAGGGTAAAAAGGGCTTAGAATGGCGTTTAACAGTAGAATAGGCAACAAAAAAAAAAACAAGAAACCCTAATTCTTGGGAAAAAAAACGAGTTACATGGCATAGGGGGATAGATATAGATGAAATAAACGGCCCCAAAAACCAAAAAAAAAAAAAAAAAGGAAGCAAAGAACTCACAGTGTCTTCAAGTTTGGAATCTGGGACAGCGTCGAAGGAATGGGACCCATTAGCTGGTTGTTCTTCAGATTCCTACATCTCAAAACACCAGCTCGTTCTTGAGATAATAGAAATGATTCATGCAAAGACTACGCAATGCAAACTAACTGTGATAACAAAAAACAGAGGAAACCCTGTAGATCTTAAAGCTTACAATTCCTCGAGCTGCTTAAGTTTGGAGATTGAGAAAGGAATGTCTCCATAGAGAGCGTTACTGGACAAATCCCTGCCATTATAGCAAACAAAATCCAAGATTGATCCACTGAAAACATTAGCATGTGAAAAAAAAGAAACCCTTGTGAAGGCACTCTGGAAGAAAAAAAACTATGGAAGGATCAACATTACAAGTATTTTAGAGAAGCACAGTCTCCAATCTCATCTGGGATTTGCCCTGATAGCCGATTCACCTTCAAATCTCTGCAAATCCCCAACCCCAAAACTTCATTAGAAAACAAAGAAACATATAAAGGATTTCAAATAGAAACTTCAGAAGGTGTTTGCAGAGGAGAAACGAACATGTACTGCAAGCTCTTGAGCTCTCCAATGGCGGCCGAGATCTCCCCACCCATGTTCAAGCTCGAGAGGTTCCTGCACACCCCACCGTGAGAATAAGCTACCACACAAACAACATTAGACTTTAAAAGCAAGCCAGAGTCGACGGCGTACAGGGAGATGACGGCGGAGGTGAGATTATCACAGAGAACACCACGCCAGGAGCAATGGTCCTCCGCCCCGGCGTCCTCTCCGTCCCCGGTGGGTGTCCAATCGAGGAGCACGTTGGCCACGTTGCCAAAGGAGGCCTTGAGCGCCGTCAGCGCCCGACCTGAACAACACCCACGACGTACCAAGACATCACTACCAGCCGCGCGTTAACAAGATGAAGTTTTTAGCAAGCCAAAAGGCAAGAAACCTTCGTCGGAGAGCGTCGAAACAGGCGCAACGAGGCATGAAAGCAGAGCCACTGCCGCCACCAGGCACGTCACGGTCCTCATCTCAATCCAAGACACTAGTCAGCTGGGCTTGCCGGTCGTCCTACATTAGAGAGAAGCTAGAAGAAGGGTGGTGGTGGTGGGTGTCCGAGAAGGGAAAGGAGAAGCGCAGGAGGAGAAGGGTGGAGCAGCAGCACCAAAATGGTGGTGGCGAGACAGAGAAAGAGAAAGAGAAAGAGAAAGAGACGTGACTGTTGCTATCACAGGGACCCCACTCGCTCTGCCTACGTACGAGAGAGGGGTTGGGCGGAGCTGCTGCTGCTTCTGCTGCATGCTCCACCGCGCACACAACACCACACAACAACACAACCAGCTTAGCTTGTCTTCTTTTTATTACAGTGCTACAGCCTCGTCTCAGCCTGCCAGGCTCTGTACATCATTTCATTATACGTACACGTCTCTCTCTCTCTCTCTCTCTCTCTCTCTATAGACTCTACCATGCGCCTTAATCATATAAATGATATATAATACCTTGTCTGATAAGCTTGAGATCAATTATACTTATATGATTATACTCATGCATGCAAGAGAAGCCTTGGGAAACGCACCTGGTGTGTTATCAGCTAAGAAACTTTGGAGGACCGATGATCCATCTATTCTATCAGCTAGCTTTAACTGCTTGAAAGCGAAATAAACAAGGGGTCTATCGGCTGGAGATATCCCCGTTTAGCTTAGAGAGAGGGATAGGAAGGACATTCTTGTCAGTAAACGACATTAATAAAGACCCCTCTTTGACCCGTTGCAGTCTTGCAGACTAGGATAGCCCCTCCTGTCTGCAGACATCCTCCACCGCTATATTTACCAAACTGCCCCTCTTATCCGTGTCTCATTAACTTTATTATTACTCGATTGATATTACCATTCTCGCAAGCCACCGACACGTGGCCAGAAAAGCCTGGCGTTTCGCAAACCGGGAGCCGGCGGCTTGTCCGCCGGTGCCCCTGACACCCGCCGTCCAACGCCGTTCTAATAACCCGAGCTTGAACCCCGTTCCGTCCCCACTTTTTCCAGCGGGCCTCATGAGTCATGATGGGAAGGCCAAACTTATTTCTAATTAGCTAGGCTTGGAGATATATATATATATATCATCTGTACTCTTTCTTATATAGTGTATCTTTATGATGTTACTTGTGATTTAAAATATCCCCAGTAATCTCTCATTCTCATGATTAGAGTGAGTTGGTACGCAATGATTGAAGATAGTAATCAACAGAACAATATGCATGATGACAATGACAAATTAATAAGTTAGATATTATTATTTGCTGTGAGTTCTTATAAGTTGTAACTATTGTTTATTCTGCCAAAGTTTCTATACCAAACCCCAAAACTCCAACATACATGCAAAGATGAAACCCTGTGTATGTATGGGGTGGCTCTTTTGTCCGACATGCACGTATCCCCATGAATGCAATGCATTCGTAGAGAGACGAAGCACGCTCTGGACCGCACAATGGATCCTTCATCGATCCTTTTGGTGGGCAGCGTCCAATGGATACATACGAGAGCTCTTGCAGCCTTGCAGGTGTGATAGGATAATTAATTAATGGCAGTAGGTACACGGCTCTCCATGGTATATACATTGGTGAAAAAAGGAGAGCTATCTTGCTAGAAGAAAGGCTGCTGGCCTGGAGAGGCGGGTTATATGAATGGATTGATAGGGTGGGGGTGGTGGGGGCCCTACGAACTTGAATTGGAATCATGCATGAGGATGGATGGATGGATGGATGGATTGATTGAACCCATCATAGAATCCGTGACCTCTTTCATTCCATCTTTTCCAGTGGAGAATGATGATGGCCATGGTATTTAGATTTTTATTAAAGCTCTATCTTCTCGACCTCCCAAGGATGGGGGGAGAGAGAGAGAGAGATATGAGGATTTATTGTGAGCGAGGTGTTGTCCACGTAGGTTAGTGAAGGGAACGGACCGGGATGGATGAGATGTTGGAAGGGAGTGGGTGGGGGAGCACTAAAGAGATGATGATGATAGTTGGAAGAAGCCAGATGAACAGTTGCTTAGATGGCTGGCGTTGTGATTGTTGTTTGGGTTTCAGGCCTTTTTGAAGGCTCTGGGGGCCGGCGTTCATTGAATCTACCAGAGGAGTACTTTTTTAAAATAGTAGAATCTCAGACAAAAAAAATAATGAGTTCTATAACTGAATTGTTTTTCGGTAATTTCAATATATAGTTGGGGAAGATGCTAGCTAAAAAAAAAGAGATACAATTCAATTAAATCATCTGGTTCTTGAGTCCGAATGGATTTCAAAATGTTTCACATCCATTTGCTCTCCTAAGGTTGATATCCACAACATATTGTCATCATGATAAATAGGTGCCTATATAATTTGATATGTGTGTCACGTCACATTATTGCGTCTTTGATCAATGCAGCAGTGCAGTGCCACTTATGATACCATTGCTCAATTCATCAAATAGCTGGTGAATTAAGGAAGATGAATGGAGTTGCAAGGCACGTAACAAAAAAACAACACATGAAAATCTTAGTATTGGAATCTCTTGAGCATGCATGCGTGACTTTGGTAGCTGTAAGAATTAATTGCCAAAAAAAAAAAAAAAAAAGAATTGATTTTGAACACTGAATTGCTCTTTAAAGGAGATGATAGAGAGTTCCTTATTAATGAATAAGTATGAGGTCTTTTGGGGTCCCACTCCCAGCTGAGGACATTGCTCTCAAGATCTATCTATGCACCACTCTGTATGTACTATAGCCAAATGGGCCTCAATCAAGCAAATCGGTGGTCCTTGGCCTCCGGATATCATAATGCTCTCACATGAAGCTCAAAGGCATCATATTTGCTACCCAAATTTATTTGAGGATGCTCTTGTAGTCTACCTGTGGACTAACTAACTCTACATGTGTGGATCTTAATTTGTCTTCAACACAGCCAGAGTACTTACAAAAACTTTCATTCGTATCAGTCTGATGTCTCACTAACAGCCCTTGCGCTTGACTATAAATTTAAAAATGCATTTGTCCAAATTTACATTCTACAATGACATTGGACTCATCTATTACATGTATCATCACCGCACACTGAATAATGCCTACCAGGTGGAGAACTTCAACGGGGTGCGAGGAGTTGCAAGGCAAACAATGCCGGAGAGGGAAGACTGTATCATACAGGCGGATGCATCTTGGACCATATGCGCGTCAACGGTGGGTGGGTGGGTGTGGTAGGAGGAAGCCATGATGAGGCAAGATGGTGGGCTGTTAGCCGAACTGTGAAGGCCGACTTAATTTGTCTTAGAAGCTGAGATGGCTGCTGTGTTAGAGGCCGTCAAAGAAGGTCGTCGTCGAAGCTTGACTATATGCATAGTGTGATGCAGGACCAGGGTGGGACCTAACTGAGTCCGATCTGGAGCAGCTGCAGCTTCCAAAGCGATCCGGACGCATTCGGATTCCATCCGTCCGACTGACACATTTGGATGGCCATAACTTTTGATCCGACTGTCCGATCGGGACGTATGACCAGTCGAAACGACCGGGTCGACGAGCCCGTCATTTATCATCAGAGATCTTCGCCATGACGGCTTGTCGAATCTCCAAATTCCGTCTCCTTTTGCTCTAAATCTCAATTTTAATGAGAACTTTCCTTTTATGGCAGTTTTATCGATTTCTATTTTTGACAAATTCCTAGTTTGAGTAGGATTTCTTTTAATTTTTGAATTCCAGGTTAATACTTGGATTAGGGTTTGAGTCCATATTTGAGTTGGTTAGGTCCTTCCTTAATCCCATAAAAGGAGGCCTTAGGGTTTGTAAAGGATCAGTTTTTTATGAATAAGAAAATAGGGTTTTTGGTTTCTTCCTCTATAGAAATCTAATGATCTCTCCCATAGAGAGTTTGGTTGTCTCTCCCATAGAGAGGTCCATCTTCCACGTTTTACCCTGCGCCATAGTGGAGACGGACTAACGATGTAGATTATGACCACTAGAGTTTGAGCACTGTGCTCGTATGGTTGGTATGAGGTTTTGGGTTTAGGCACCGTGTTGTTCTTATATGTTCCTCGAGTTTGTAATGTGAAAGTCGATGCCGTGGCTCGATCACATAGGAAGTCTAACTCTGGTTGGGTTTGGTCCCGGGAAAGAGGCCAAGGCCCTATGATTTTGAGATTTGATATGAGTGGAGTTTTTTTTGCTAATATAACCAATCGGCTCAACTCATAAAATAAAATAAAAACTGAATAATGCCTACTTATACCTTCCCTCAAATGAATAAAACATACAGTTTTAATTTACATGTGAGCCTGAGAGCCATGAAATACGCGTGACAACCGTCGTTTCTGTTCCGCAGATGATGCATCGATCATTGATTTGCGCTGCTTGATTGAACATAAAGATTGGTCTCATTAGAGTTAGAAATACAGTACTAATGCATATATGCAAAGGGCAGGATCATAAGAAAATTTTCTTGGTCTGCTAAGCAACTACTAGATTGTCCATGCATGTTGTTACATCACATCAGAGGCTTCCACTGTGTACTGATATGAGAGCTCTCCTCTCTTTATATGTCTGTCTAGCCACTAAGTGTTTTTTTTTTTTTGGAATGAGATAAGCCCATAGGCTAATTAATTACAAAACAGCATTACAAGATTCAGCTACCAAGTAGCTCTGTTCCTGACTCGCAGGTCCAGGTCAACACGGCTCGGCTTCTTTGACACGCTCGAGCTACACTATCGGCTCTTGCGTTACAATCTCTAGAAATGTGTAAAAATAAGACAGAATCAAAGAGCATGGTATGTAACCAGATATTCTTAGCCATACCCTCTGTCCGGGGGCCATCCTCTTAAGTCATTTAGAATTTGGACAGCAATTAAGGCGTCTGACTCGCAGGTCTAGCCACTAGTTGGTAACTGGCAAATCATGCAAGCATCTGACCAAAAAATGATGATACCATTTGAAATCCATCACAACATTGAAGAGATCAGCAGTCTCAATTTAGAAATTAATTAAGGAAGCTCTATCCTCTATCACCTGAGAGGAAATATCACTTCAAGCGATATAAATTTATTATTTGTTTTGCATCTCAGTTGCAATACTGCACCAAACCCTTTTGGTGCATCCTTTCAGCAATTATATATAACATGGGTTAAACCTAAACTCACCACATGCATCTTATGTATCACTCGTATATAAAGAGTGCGGTAGCTGCATTCAGAGTTCAAACTATTCCAAAGGCAATGCTAGTATATATTGAGTGCGGTAGCTGCATTTAGTCTTCCTTCCAGCAAAACAATGGAACAAGATCACAAAAATGGAGCTAGCGTCATTATGCTGAGCCTAAGGCTGCAAAAGAGGAAGATGAGGTTTTCCATTCACTCTGTTAGCCATAAATATAGCCATTTGGACGATCAATGGCAATTTCATAAATATTGTCAATCAGCCAATAAATACTTCAGTTTTAACATAACTGAAGTATTTTGGTCATAACTTTTACACCAAGTGTCCAAACTAACCGATTCTTGAATCATTGGAAAGAGGACGAAAAGATCTACAACTTTGTTGTTGACGTCATCCCCAAATTCGGTCATTTAATGTATCAAATTAATGGTCAAAGGGTTTAGTGGCAAACTGATAAATAAAACCAAATGTCCAAAATCTATCGACCAGATTTTCTATCGTCCAAAATGGACGATGATGTCATCGCCCAAAATGGACGATGTCGTCCAAAACTCTATCGACCAAAAGTTTATCGATCATATTTGCTAATCGGCCAATAGTGCAGTCTAAGTATTTTGGTCATAACTTTCTCATCCGATGTCCAAATTGGACGTTTCTGGTACCGTTGGAAAGCTAATTTGAAGATCTACAACTTTGATGTTCAGAGTTTTGCCAGATTCCAAGATTATCATCAGCAAAAATATAGCGGAAGACAGGAGGCGTTGTTTAGTGGCGGTTCCAGAGCAGTTTAGACCAGTTATGCAGTTCCGATGGTTTCCACTTTCAAAGCAACAGTTGCAGCAACTGCAGAGTGGTTTTTCTGACAGTTTCCAAATCAGTTACCAGAAGCCCTATAAATAGCCAAGAAGAAGAAGAAAAACAGGCCCCCGACCATCAAAGCAAAACTGCCTTTTATCTTTTATGTACTCTTTTATATTTATTATCAATGTAGCCTTTTAAATTCAGCAATGAAGCATTTTCCTTCCTTTAAATTCCTGCATTTTCCTTACTTTAAATTCCTGCATTTTCCTTCCTTTAAATTCCTGCATTTTCCTTCCTTTTAATTCCTGCAACGTCCTTCATTTCTAGGAGTAGTACTACATTAATTTCTTCCATAGGAGTAGAATTATCATATTTTTCTAGGAGTAGTGCTACCATAATTCTTTATTTCTAGGAGTAGATCTACCTAAAATAGGAGTAGATTTAACATAGAATTCCATTTTCCATCCTCCATTTCCCATTTTCCATTTTCCATTATTTCCATTTTCCATTTTTCATCTCCATTTCCCGTTTTCCATTATTCCCATTTTCCATTTTCCATTCCCGAAAGCTTCAACACTTCTAATTCGATCATTCGAAGGAGAAGAACAAAAAATCACAATCTCCTGATTCTTAAATGTTCTAACAGATTTTGACCTTGATTACAGTCCCGGTCAACGGTCAATAATTTCTGTTCTAATATTTTTTGGCACGCATGGTGGGACCCTGTGTTGAAGCTGTCAAAAAAGAAGGGACAAAAAAGCATCTCTAACAAACATGGAGAACACCTGCAGCTCCATCCATGGCCTCCCGATCAGCATCTACACGCCGGAGACGGCCAGCCATCTTCTTCTTGGAGATCTGTTGCCGGCGGTGTCATCAGGGAGGACACCTCACCATTCATTGCCTCTGCGCAGCAATTTAGGGCGGTTCAAGCGGTTCAAAACAGGAATGTCAAGAGGAGATCGTGCACACGTTGTGAAAACCGCAGTAGTTCATAGCAGTTCAAGTGGTTCCAGACGGTTCCAGCGGTTCAAGGTAGGGATCTCAAAGGGAGATCATGTACGATGTGAAAACTGCAGCAGTTTCAAGCAGTTTAAGGTGGTTCGAGCAATTCAAGGCAGAGATCCTCCACTTCGGAGCCTTGGAACCCATCTTTCCCACGTTTGCGCCGCCACCCTCAATACCATCATCCTCTGCAATCTCAAACGTCGTCGTCACCAACTCCGGCGGTTTCATTTTCTACCTCCACGGCGTGGGAGGGATCCTCTGACAGCCTCGAGATCTCCTTCAACGGCGAACCCATTCTCTCCTACATGATGGCCGCAGGCAGAGCCATGAAGATGAAGAGGGCGAAATCCAAGACATGGCTGGCGAAGCAATCTGGAGACCACGACCTCACTACCACCGACTTCAGTAACGCCAGGATCATCACTTCCGTTTCCGACGCGGTCTTCCTCGTCAACAGGTTGGGATGATGGCAATTTGTCGCCGTTGGGGGAAAACAGAGCAACGTCGGAATCATCACCTCCGTCTCCGACGCGGTATGGAACAACGACAGAGAGAGAACCTAGATCGCCTCCCAAGCGGCTCTCGTAGACCGCCGTCTCTCGCCATACTTCGCCTCGCCGCCTGATGAGTGCATGAAATTGCACTCTGAACAACCTTAAAACCATCTCAATTGCTATATCTTCACCCTTAGTCAACTTCTTTAGCACGATTTTTATAGTATATGTTACTTCACATAGTTGCTTGGAAAATGCAGGGAATTGAATCTGAAAGAAGCTGAAAAGAGTATATGGATCAACTTCAAAAATTAATCTGCACCTGTTCATGAAGAACCAGATGATGTGACATATTTGGTTGGAAAGCTCTTGAAGTTTAGATTCTGGAGAATTTTACGGTTCATGATTCAGAGTTTCCTTGAGGAAGTTACAACATTTTTCGTACCAGTGCGCAGTGCTGAGTGAATAGTGACGGTCGACCGTCGCATCATCCGTGGCATCGACCGTCGCGCCCGAAAATCATCACGGTCGACCGTGAGACCTTCACGGTCGACCATCAAACCCTCAGGATCGACCGTGGAGCCCGAAAATCATCACGGTTGACCGTCAGATGCTCACGGTCGACCGTTGCATCGACCGTGGCATCGACCGTCAGCCTCTGTCGAAGAAAACACTCCTCAGGGTCGATGCAATGATCGACCGTCGCTTTTCCACACATTGTGCACAGTTCAATGTCGACCATGGCATCGACCGTGGCATCGTCCGCGGGTGTTTAACGGGTTTAAACTTAACCCGAGTTTGCTAATTCTTGGACCCTATAAATATGAAACTTAGGGTTACTCAAAGGGGACTTCTTGGACGTTTTTGGAGGCTTTTTTCTGGACGTTTCCCAAAGGAAGAAGATGAAGGAATCTCCATCCATGGCCGAGTAATCCACGGGCATGGCGGACGGATGATCTAGCGAGGACTAGGGCTTCTTCTCCAACAGTGGTTCATAGTTTTTAATCTTTATTGTTAAACTCTTCTTATGTATTGGATCTGCACAGATTGCTTTGTGGTTAAACATTATTATAAATCCAGTCATGCTTCTTTTTATGATATTGTGATCCCATAGTTATCTCCTTTGATTCTCCTACCGAGTCTCGTGAGACCTCTGCTATGCATTGCCCGTAGTGACAGTTGGTATTGTGTATTCTTAGGGATCTGGTTAGATAAGGTTGGGGCTCTATACCGTGAGATCTTTGTTATGCATTGCCGATTGTGAGAGTTGGTATTGTGTATTCTTAGAGATCCGGTTAGAGTTAGGGCTTTGTCCCGATGAACTTTAGTTGCGCGTTGCTTGTAGTGACAGCCGGTATCGTGTATTCTTAGGTTTGATTGGATGAAGTTAGAACTATAAAAAGGAAGAACCAATCATAGGAAGAGACATTTATATTTTATCAGATTCATAATTCTTTATCTTCTGGTTAAGGTGATTGGGATGTGAATCCCTTAACTGAGTATTATATGGACCATTGAGAAGAGAAGAGCCTAAATCCGAGTGAAGTGATTCCTGAAGCCTAGCCTCATTCAAATCCTGATTTCTTTCGTTAACTTTATCTTACCATTACATCTCCGATCTATTTTCTTAACTTTCATCGCTATTGATTGTTTTCAATTCATTGTTATCTGTGTTTCTGGATCTTTCCTGCTTGTCTCTCTGTGGGATTCGACCTCTCTTATGCTGTACTGCACCGCGACCGCTGTGCGTGACACATTTGAGCGACATCACCGCCCCTGCTCTATCATCCCGGCCATCTTCCTGGCCGTCTACAACGGCGATTAGAGGAAAGTAGAGCATCCTTCACTGTGGAAAACAGAACATTTCGCCGCATCGCCCCTGCTCTATCATCCCGGTCATCTTCCTGGCCGTCTACAACGACGATTGGGGGAAAACAGAGCAATGCGAGGGTCATCACTTCCGTCTCCGACCAATCTTCACTCGGCTGGCCAAGGGAAACGGCAAGGGCGGAAAAGAAAGCCATCGGACGGCAAACGGCGGAGAGGAAATCCATCCGACGACGGCAGCGGCGGAATGATGGGTAAGCTGCTCCATTTTTCCCAGCGCCCCTAAACGCCCGAGCTTAGATCCTCAGGCAACGGCCTGCCTCAAGCAAGCCCAGGTCCTCGTCGTTACTACCATCCTCGACCTCAAAGCTCCCATCAGTTGGAAAGATGGCAAACCGGTCGTCGGGAAGGAAAACAGAGCATCATTCATCATCGCTCGTCATTCATCGTCCAGCGTTGCTCATCGTCCTTGGACGATCACCCATCGTCCATCACAGAAAAATGGGAAACAGAGCTCGACGACGATCGTCGCCCATCATCCATTCCTCAGCAACGATAACCCATCGACCATTGCTCGACAATCCTTCATCACCTATTGCGGAGGAAGAGAAGCAGAGCACCCTTCATCGCCCATCAAAGAGCATCATCGACCAGCCTTGCTCGTCGACCATCTCTTCCATCGGCCATCTTTGCTTATCACCAAGCCTCACTCATCGCCCATTATCCGTCGCTCGTCGACGACCGTCACCATCCCAACTTTGCTCATCGGCCAAAATTTATTCATCGGCCAACTCCAACAAGAGCGATATAGCTCATCATCGTCGATGGCCATCGCCCAGCCTTTCTTCATCGACCAACTATACTCATCGGCCAATTTTGCTTATCGATCAATGAAGACCATCACCCAGCTTTATTCAAACGCCCAGCATTACTCATTGGTCGATTAAGCCATTCTTCACTTCGACAAAAAATTGGTCATCGACCAAATTTTAGCAATTTAAAAATTGGTCATCGACCAAAGCTGAGCGATCAAGAATTGGTCATCGACCAATGCTTAAAAATGTTGATCGACCAGGGATTTATAAAAGTGCTCGACCAATAATAACAAATGGTCGCCAAAGATGATTGATTGAATGGTAAATAAAATATGTTTATATGGACGACTCAATTGGTCGACAAAATCGTCCAAATTGACCGACAAAATCGCCCAAATTGGTCAACAGAATAAGGTCTTTACAAAAATAGGAATATTTTCATAAAGACCGGGGGGCAAAATGTTAGCCATAAATATAGCCATTTGGGCGATCAATGGCAATTTCGTAAATATTGCCAATCAGCCAATAAATACTTCAGTTTTAACATAATTGAAGTATTTTGGCCATAACTTTTACACCAAGTGTCCAAACTAACCGATTCTTAAACCATTGGAAAGAGGACGAAAAGATCTAAAACTTTGTTGTTGACGTCATCTCCAAATTCGGTCATTTAATGTATCAAATTAATGGTCAAAGGGTTTAGTGGCAAACTGGTAAATAAGACCAAATGTCTAAAATCTATCGACCAGATTTTCTATCGTCCAAAATGGACGATGATGTCATCGCCCAAAATGGACGTTGTCGTCCAAAACTCTATCGACCAAAAGTTTATCGACCATATTTGCTAATCGGCCATTAGTGCAGTCTAAGTATTTTGGCCATAACTTTCTCATCCGATGTCCAAATTGGACGTTTCTGGTACCGTTGGAAAGATAATTTGAAGATCTACAACTTTGATGTTCAGAGTTTTGCCAGATTCCAAGGTTATCATCAGCAAAAATATAGCGGAAGACAGGAGGCGTTGTTTAGTGGCGGTTCCAGAACAGTTTAGACCAGTTATGCAGTTCCGGTGGTTTCCACTTTCAAAGCAACAGTTGCAGCAACTGCAGAGTGGTTTTTCTGATAGTTTTCAAATCAGTTACCAGAAGCCCTATAAATAGCCAAGAAGAAGAAGAAAAACAGGCCCCCGGCCATCAAAGCAAAACTGTTTTTTATCTTTTATGTACTCTTTTATATTTATTATCAATGTAGCCTTTTAAATTCAGCAATGAAGCTTTTCCTTCCTTTAAATTCCTGCATTTTCCTTCCTTTAAATTCCTGCATTTTCCTTCCTTTTAATTCCTGCAACGTCCTTCATTTCTAGGAGTAGTGCTACATTAATTTCTTCCATAGGAGTAGAATTATCATATTTTCCTAGGAGTAGTGCTACCATAATTCTTTATTTTTAGGAGTAGATCTACCTAAAATAGGAGTAGATTTAACATAGAATTCCATTTTCCATCCTCCATTTCCCATTTTTCATTTTCCATCTCCATTTCCCGTTTTCCATTATTCCCATTTTCCATTTTCCATTCCCGAAAGCTTCAACACTTCTAATTCGATCATTCGAAGGAGAAGAACAAAAACCACAATCTCCTGATTCTTAAATGTTCTAACAGATTTTGACCTTG
The DNA here is from genome assembly GCA_963920575.1 of Narthecium ossifragum. NCBI lineage: Eukaryota > Viridiplantae > Streptophyta > Magnoliopsida > Dioscoreales > Nartheciaceae > Narthecium > Narthecium ossifragum. The sequence continues at coordinate 9,946,390 of OY986964.1, read as the reverse complement.
ATTACAGTCCCGGTCAACGGTCAATAATTTCTGTTCTAACACACTCAATACCATCTATCTAATTAGCTGGCCCTGAAGGGGGTGTCAAGGATGCAGTTTTTCCTCTCGAGGACCTTCCCCCTCCAAGGACCTCCCCCTCTCGAGGTCCGCCCCCTTCTTTTTCACGAGAGGAACTAGAGGCGTTGCACCTTCAAGGCCTGGAGTCTCTGCTCCACTCTGTCAACCCTGTTGGTACCCAAAATACAGCGGGTGAGGAGACACGTGGGATACAGCCTCGAAGAACGACGATGAGGCAGCTGTGGTGGTTGATGGCACCGAGCTTCTGGCGGAGCGAGGCGAGTCCACCGTTCCTTCGGGAGCGAACGCCATCCGTGATCGATGAAGATCTTGTCTTGGAACTGCAGGGGATCGGGCCTTCGCAAGCTGTTTCGGTTGTGTCGAAGACTTATTTCCCGCCACGACCCCGATCTCATTCTTTTGCAAGAGGTTGGGCTTTCTTTGGAGGATGCACAGGTAATCAAAGGCAAGTTAGGTCAGCGGTGGGGTATCTTTCTCGTTCCTCGCCTGGGCCGCAAGGGGGGGATCTTGGTGGCTTGGAGGATTGAGCTGGGATTTGTCTCGTTCGTCCACACTTCCCGCCAAGCAATACATGGAGTTATCACCAGCTCGCTCTCCTCGCAGTGGTTTATTTCCTCTGTTTATGCAGCAAGAACCTGTACAGAGCGGCGCAATCTTTGGCATGAGCTGTCTCTAGTTTGTCGAGGAGATCGTGCACACGTTGTTATTGGAGACTTCAACACAATTGTCTCACCAGTTAAAAAGAGAGGTGGCCGGCCTTTTCGCCTGAGCAGAGGAGTGCGGGATTTTTTGGGATTCCTTGCTTCAAGTCGGCTCATGGATCTCGGTTTCGTTGGGCAAACCTTTACTTGGTCTAACAAGAGGCAGGGGCGTGCAAGGATTCTTGAGCGGTTGGATCGGGGTGTCTGTAATGAGGAATGGAAGCAGCTCTTTCCGTCAGCGTGGATCAAGCATCTTCCCCGTTTCTCTTTTGATCACAATCCTCTCCTCCTCTCCTTAGAAGCTGAACCACGACCACCTGGTCCTTCACCGTTCAGATTGGAAGATTTTTGGTTGGCCGAGCAAGAGTTCAATTCCCTAGTTCGCAGAGCATGGAACAGGGAGCGGCCAGGTGCTCGACAGTTTATTTTTGCAGGCCGATTGAAAGAGATCAAAGAAACTGTCAAGCTTTGGAACATAAAGGATGAGGCAAACCTTTTTAGAGTTGGTGCCCAGGTTGAGAGCCTCTTGGCTATCCTTTATGAAAAGGAGGCCATGGGGATCCTCACCGATAGAGAAGAGCTGGAGCTTCGTTGCACTGAGAACCGTCATACAGGCAACCTTTTGCGCCAGGAAGTTTTTATTTCTAGGCGATTCAGGCAGAAGTGGATAGCAGAGGGCGACAGGAACACAACTTTCTTCCACAAATTAGCATCCTCGCGGCGACATAGATCCAAAGTGTCTGAACTAGTGTTGGAGTCAGGGGAGGTGTTAGCGGATCATTCCGGGATAGCTGAAGCACTCGTTGAGCACTACCAAAAGCTTTGGAGAGAAGTCGATCTCTTTGGAAATAAGCCTCCTCTTCCGGAGTTACCTGTGTTGGATGCTGCTAAGGGGGAAGAGCTTACAGCGCCGGTTTTGGAGGAGGAGATCTTAGCTGCACTCAAGGATATGGGGCATGGGAAATGTGCTGGTCCAGATGGCATATCCGTGGAATTCTTCCTCAAGTTCTGGCACATAGTGGGGAGGGACCTGGTAGATTTAATTCAAGGTTTCTTTGCCTCGGCTAGGCTTCCTCCGCATTGGAATGAGACCTTTGTCTCGCTCATTCCAAAGGTCGACAACCCAAGACGAGTGAAGGAGTATCGTCCAATCAACTTGTGCAATGTGTGTTACAAGCTAATTGCATCAGTGCTGGCACGCCGACTTCGAGATGTTATGGGTGATCTTATCAGCGGTGAACAATCGGCATTCATTCCAGGCCGGAACATCTTCGATAACATCGCCTCGGCTCAGGAGCTCCTCCACTCTTTGCACCGGGCTCCGCCGACCCGTCCGCTAATGGCAATTAAGGTGGACGTGAGGGCGGCTTACGACAGTGTCAAATGGATCTTCCTTCGGCGGGTGATGGAGGTGATGCTTTTCCACCCCCAGTGGATCGAGTGGGTCTTTGGGTGCATTTCAACTACTTCTTTCTGCATCATAGTTAATGGCCGGGTTTGGGGCCATTTCCCAGCCTCTAGGGGTCTCCGACAAGGAGACCCCCTATCGCCTTACTTATTTCTCCTTGTGCAGGAAGTGTTCTCCCAACTTCTTAAAGGCCGGGGAGGCCTGAAAGGTGTAAAGTATTATGCGGATCCAAAGGTGTACTCGCACCTACTTTTTGCTGATGACCGTCTCCTAGTTACTCGAGCTTCTCAAGAGGAGGCCCGGCGTACAGTAAGAATTTTGGAGAAGTTCCACCAGATGTCGGGCTTGGAGATCAACCCCGAGAAAACCAAGATCCGTTTTTCACCATGCGTGGACGAGGAGCGCCGGCGGAGCATCTGCAGGACGCTGAAGGTGGCCGAGACCAAGGATGCTTTCAAGTACCTTGGAGTTCCTGTTGATGCAGGGAAACTCAAAACCTCAGCTTTCAATGATCTATTGGCTTCTTTCCAATCAAAGCTAAGCAGCTGGAATGGACTGAAGTTGGCGGGCGCAGGGAGGATCACATTGATTAAGTCCGTTCTGCAGGCGACCCCAACTCATTCTTTCTTCGCAATGGAGGTGCCGGTGTCAGTTATAAGATCGTTGGATTTCATTTGTAGAAATTTCCTTTGGGGTGCCAAGAGATCTCCATGCCGAGTTGCATGGGATCGTGTTTGCTCGCCAAAGGGGGAGGGAGGTCTGGGGCTTCGAAAATTTGAAGACTGGCAGCAAGCTTTGAGACGGAAGAGAGCGGCGGACCTTATGCTTCAACCCCAATCTATCTGGGCTCAGTTGACTATGTCCAAGTACAAATGGAAGGGTCCTCTGCCGCTGGGAACGATACCTGCTCGGTGCTCAATCCACTGGAGGAGAATCTGTCGCGCCGCCAAAGCACTCCGACCGAGTCTGAGATGGACGCCAGTGATGCAAAGCCAGGTTAGTCTTCTGGAGGATCTATGGGTCCTTAATATGCCACTTTCTATCTCCCCTGCTCCCTTCCACTGTGATTTATTGACCGGGAACCACTTGGTGGGGGAACTCCTACTTGCGGATGGGTCATGGGACGAGCGCAAGATCTCCATTCTCTTCTCCCCTGATCTTAAGGAGGCTATTTTGAGGATTAGACCGGAGAGGAGTGTTGGCGCTGACCGTGCGGATTGGGTGTTCCATAGCTGTGGTTTGATTTCTTCTTCTTCCATCTATGCTTCCTTGGTTGCTGAGAAGTCTACAAACTGGGTGGGGGAGGAGATGAGCGCTGGATGGATTAACTTGTGGAAATGCCCAGCTGGCCCACGAGTACTCTTTTTCCTTTGGAAGCTCTTCCACGGCAAGATCCCGACTGCTGCTTGGTTGTGGCGAGTGGGGAAAATCCAAGATCTCATATGTGTGTGGTGTGGAGGTGACCAAGAAACCATCAGCCACCTGTTCCTCGAGTGCCCATATGATGTGCAAGTTTGGGTCGGAGTGGCGCAAGGCAGATCTCAACTGTTGTCTATAGGGGATTGCTGGGGTCTTCTATCATCAAATCCAAAGGTTGGCTCAGGAGAATGGAAAAGCTCTGCTGCTTATTGCCTGTGGTGGTTATGGAAAGAGAGGAATGTTGTTATTTTTGAAAATCAGCGGTCGACACCGGTGCAGCTTGTGCGTTTGATCTCGAGGCAAATCAAGGAGTTCAGAGGCTCTATTCGTCCCCTCAAACATCCGCCTGCACCAATGGGTACCTCCATGCCAACCTTGACACTACGCACAGACATAGCATTTAGTAATGGCATTGCGGGTTTGGGAGCAGTGTGCCTAGTGAGGGATGGTCCTTCACCGGCTTGGACATGGGGTGAACGTTGCCAGGCGAGGTCTGTGGTCGAAGCTGAGCTCTTAGCCATCAAAGGTGGTCTGGAAGAGGCAGAGCGCAGGGGCCTATCAGGCATGGTAGTTGAGTCAGACTCCTTACTAGAAGTAGGCTGCATAAACGGCAGATTCACTTGGCCTAGAGAGCTGGAGGTGGTCCTGCAAGCGATTTGGAGGGTCACGACTCAATCGGTGACTTCTTGCTTCATTCACATCCCCCACGAGCTGAATTCATTGGCGCATGAGGTGGCCAGCTGGGCGAGATGGTCAGGAGCGATCTGATCCTTAAAATCGCTCTACCCTGTGATGTTTTTTTCTTTCTTTTTTTGTACCGCAGCTCGTTGGGCTTATCTAATCAAAAAAAAAAAATTGACTAGTTCTTAGTAGTTCTTGGTATACCTACCTAGAAAGCCCAGCATTAATATAAGGTCTTCCTACACTTCAACACAACCGTCGATTCGATTCTCGTAAGCTATACATGTACAATAGACCTTCAGAAAAGTTTGTAGAGTTTACTGCAAAGGAATTTACCTAACATGCAACAAGGTTTCATGGGAATATTGAAGTTGTACCCTAGAAAGAAAAGGTTTATTGGGATCATCGGGCCATCAATCTAGGTTTATCATCTAAACCCAACCACATATTTCATCTGCTTATGGTAGGTACAACTCTTCATTGGCAATTCACTGGTAGTATATATGCTAAGCCTAGTATTTAATAGCGACTAAAATGTTAGATGAGGGAGACTAAAATTAATAGACACATGCATTGCTTTTTGACTTGTATGTATATCAGAATGACACTTGATCTCGAAATAACCAGTTCGGGGAAGTCAACATTCCTGCAGCCCACCCTGTATGGAAAGCTAGATCCCACCACCCTGTAAAATTTCAACTGCAAAGGAAAATTGGCAGAACAAACACAGTTCTATCAGGTTTCCTCTAGATTTGCATATATACAAATATGATCCATGTTTGTATATATGTACAAAGAATATCATACCCAAACTTGGGTCAGTTGAAGAATAGGATAGAGATAATGTTATAAGACGAGATCAAATTGACATCCACTGTGCTTTCTATCTGAATTTAACAAAGTTGAGCTGGTAGCATGAGAGGTAGCTGTAGGAATTGAAGCTTTTTTCGGGTTCCTATGCTTATTTTCATTTGCGGCCTGGACATAAGTCTCTCCTAAATCAAATGTAGAAAAAAGGCTAACAAGGCTTTGTTTTAATTAGGCTTCCAAATGCTGCTATTCTACTGCACTATGGAACATGCATGCATGTTCTCTGGTTTCTACATTCCTCTGACGGATGGTATATACCACTTTAAACATGGATATCCCATAATATACTTATAATAAGGTTTTGGCATAGCATGTGGCATGCGGATATATCAATTTTTTACGGAGATGGTACTATTGGGTTTGATCCTTCTGCATGGACTGTATTATATGGTTTGATGGCATCACAGACAGGGGGACCAAGTTGAACTTGTACATGTCGCTGGCACACAAGAACAAACACTAAATGAGCATCTCAATACCTACCTTTGTATGGAAGATAAGACAATTGCTTATCATTTAACTGTGGCACTTCACATTGGACAACTCATACTATTCTTCTTCGATCGGTTCCATCATCAGCATCAGATATCTGAATTTTCGAAAAAAGAAAAGAAAAGAAAATTGGCAATCAGCATAATCTTCAATCTTGTAAACTTGTATGATTGAAATATCGCAAGGTTGGCGCACTTGATTGATGATATTCCGGCCTATAATGCATGAAAATGATTGATGGCGTGCAACTTGATTGTTTGGTGTTTGCTCCTTCTTAAGAGACCTGCTTCTCCCACCCACCCTGACAGAACCCCCCCCCCCCTGTCAGGGCTTTGAGCCCATGACACGGGCCTTGGCGCGCGGCATCAAAAGTCGATGCGGCCAAGTGCCCGACCATGACTCGTGGTCAGTGCCATGAGTCATATGAGGCTAGGCGGCCTCAAGATAGCATGCAAAGTGTCCACGCGCATTATCCCCAGCAATGACACGAGGAATCTTGAAGATGGCACGAGCAAGTTTGAAGATGGCACGGCGGTCTAGCCCACGAACAAAACCTATCTCGCCATGGGCGGATTCTTACGTGCGGGACGCGGGCGAGCAAAACCAGCAAGGCAGTAAGCAATATGTGCGCGCCAAAGAAGCTTGCCGCGCGGCATGACGCGACGCGACACGACTCACGTGCGGCATGGTGACGCCCAAGTTCGAGTGGGACTCAAAGTTCGAGTTAGGCTAGGACTTCAAAGTCCTAGTACCACTAAGACTTGGCACTGTTGACACGGGCAATGGTGAGGTGTGGCGCGGGTAAAGTCGAAGTTGACGCGCGAATCCAAGTCAAACTAGGACTCGGCGTGCCATAATGCGGCCAACAAGACGCGCGACACCGCGGAGAGCAATCCAGCCGTGCAAAAGACCTAGTTTCAGTTGGACTAAAATCTTGTGAGGACATGACGCGGCAAAGGCAAGCTTTGGCGCGGGGAAAATCCTACTTGCTCGAGAGTCCTAGGCGGACTAGGATGCGACTTGCTCCAGCGAAAGGCGGTTGGCCATGGAGGCCAAACCGTGTGTGCCATTGAGGTAATTTCACTTGGTCTAGGACTCCCATATAGGATGATGCGGCCAATATGGAATATGGCACGGAGGAAGTTGGTTGTGACTCGCGGGAATAGGAAGGTGACCTCTTTTCGAGTCAATATGCGATGGATCTTGGCAGATGCTATCCAAGGCAAGTTGCAGCACAACTTGGAGTCCTGATGGAGTGGGCAAATTTATGATTGGTCAAGCATGAGTCCAGATCAGCTTGAAGCCAATCAAGGACCAGCAGTTGGTGTTGGACAAGAAGTCCTCTTCGAAAGGGAAAGGCTTGGAGCCTTCCTCTATAAAAGGGGCAGCCGACCATGATCAAGGGGGATCTGGACGGTGGCTTAGGGTTGGGTTCCTTTGTAATTGAGTGATTGTAAACCAAGGGCTTGGGAGAGAGTATTGAGAGCTTCTCTTATACAATTGCATCAATAAAGGGGCGGGCGAAATCCTTTGCCTACATCGTGTCTTTCTGTGTGTTTGCATGTGAAGAAGACGAATGAGGGCTTGTCAAGAAGGGTCTTGACGCCATCATTGGGGAGAACTCGAAGAAAAATTTCCGCTACACTTTTCCGGTGACAATTGGCATCAGAGCTCGGTTTTGCGATCCATGGCGAACTTTGTAGAGCTTGGTCAACGGATTCAGAACCTAGAGGAACAGATCGGGGGTGATCCGATGCAAGAGGACAACCCTTTTGCAACAAGGTTGGCAGCGGCGGAGCAAGGCATCATGGCCTTGAACGACGCATCCATGACATTCAAGGAGGAGATTGAGGACAGAGAGATGGCCTCAGCAGAGAACGTATCAAGTATCTCTGCACTCCTTGACCAGTTTATCGATCGGATCGATAGCGAGCTTACGGTGTTCAAGCGAGCAGTGGCTCAGATGGAACCGCGGGAGGCTTCATGCAAATTCCGAGTGCCTGAGCCTAAGTCCTTTGGCGGGTGAGGAACGCCAAAGAATTGGAGAACTTTATCTGGGATCTAGAGCAGTACTTCGAAGCTGCTCATATCCAGGCGGCTGATAAAGTTTCTGTTGTTGCTATGTACTTGTCCGGCGACGCCAAGCTATGGTGGCGCACGAGGCTCGAAGATGATGCCACGGTCGGACGTCCCAAGATTGCAACGTGGGACACCTTCATCAAGGAGTTGAAGTATCAATTCCTCCTTACCAACACGGCGTGGATTGCTAAGGAGGCGCTCAAGAATCTAAGGCAAAGCGGACTTGTCATAGATTACGTGAAGGCTTTCAGTAGTCTCATGCTAGATATCAAATGTGAGGGCCCGTCCCTAAGACCGACTCGACCACGTGGGTCGAGAGCCGGTTTCCTATTGGTTTGGTTCCGCGTCGGGCACGATCGGGTCATCGTGTGGCGGTTTGGACCCCAGGGGCATTTTGGTAAATATGCCCCCTGGTGGTCGGTTTCACACCCGCGTTGCACCCACGGCCTTGGACTAATGTATGTGGTTGTTTAGAATGGTTAGGTGGACCCGGGATCGGAAGATCCCAGCTCGGGCGCGCTGAAGCTTGCCTTTGGGCAGCTTACAGCCCTTGAGCGACCGATCGGGCTCGTGAGCGGGTCGGTGGGCTTTCGACCCGTTAGATAGGTCCGGCCCGTTAGTGGCCTGGTTAGTTGGGGGCAGTTGGAGCAGTTGGCTCCACCTCACCCCTTCTCCCCCTTTTTCCCCCTCTTCTTCTCTTTCTTTCCCCCGGCTCCCTTCTCTTCTCCTCCTGCCAACGCCCCTTCTTCTCCCTTCTCCCCTTCTCCTCCGGCTGGGCTAGAGCTTGGAGGGTTGAGCATTGCGGAGCGGATCTTCACGGCACGACTGGCTGGACGCGTGGAGGAACCTCACTGCTTGCCCAGGTAGGTGTTTCTACCCCGATCTCGCGATCGGGTTCTACTAGGTTAGGTTGTATGTGATTTTGCTGTGGAATACCTAGTAGAATGCTTGTAGCACCTTGCATATGTGGTGTGCTTCTTTCCCTTGTGTTCTTACACCGCGAATCCAGGTTTTTGCCGGTCGTTTTCCGTATTGTCGAAGCTTCATCGGTTTTTGTCCATTTTCCACCTAGATAGGAGATTTCAAGATTTAAGCGTCAAAAATGGGATTTCTCTACATCATTGGATTCCCCATAGTTAAATACACTTGCCTACAAAGTTTCATTGTTTTCAAACATGTTTTGATCCTTGAAATCCTAGAAATAGGATTGCTGGCATATTGCGTCGTGAGCTCGACGGTCGATCGATGTATCGACCGTCAGGCTCGACGGTCGATCGGTGTATGGACCGTCATGCTCGACGGTCGATCGGTGTATCGACCGTCGGGCTTTAATATGCTTACTCTGGACCTGACGGTCGACCGTCGGATCGACCGTCGTATCGTCCGTCAGGCTCTGTCGGGATTTTAGCCTCCCAGGGTCGATGCATGGATCGACCATGGGAGTTCCTCCTTTTCGCCATTTACCTGACGGTCGACCGTCGGATCGACCGTCGCATCGACCGTCAGGCGCTGTTTGGTTTTGGGCTTCTCAGGGTCGATGGGTGGATCGACCGTCGCCCTTGGCTTTCTTCGCATGGGTCTCACGGTCGATCTCCGGATCGACCGTGGCATCGTCCGTGGCCTCACAGTCGATCCCCGGATCGACCGTGACATCGTTTGTGACCCCTTAGACTTGGTTTTCTTATTTTTCTTGGATGGTTTTGATGGGGTATTAGTATCTAAACATGTTGGGAGGCATGTAGGGGGGATTTGATGAGGTTTTCAAAGGATTTCCATTTAGTTTGAGATTGGTTCAAATGTTCTTTCCTTTTTAGAAAACCTATGGTTCTACTTGCGATCAATACATGATTGATGGTAGTTAGGTGCTCAGTGAATTGCTTAGCCATTAGCTAGCTATGAGTGCTAGCTAATGAGGAATTGTGGAACCTTAGCCCTTGCCGGCGAGTGCCGAGGGCTATTGTATATATGCTGGACTCTTATAACTGATGGTGTGGCATGTAGAGACATCTAGGATAGATGTTTGCCTAAGCTCATGGATTGTATGCATTAGAAGCATTTGAGGTTAGGCGGGCGATGGTTTGGGTCGCCGATCCGAGGCTCTCGGGTAGCTCGGATCTAGCCTTAGGGCCGTGGCTGGGTAGTCAAGATTAGGGTGTGATTGTTGATCTGAATCTCTGGTGATTGAGGATTGCGATAGTTGGCTTGAATCAGTGTTGGAGGTTTAGAGGTCGTGTTGTCTTCCAAAGCCAAGTGCTAAGGATGGATGTTGATGCGTTCCCGACGTGTTTCCCCAAGGCTTGGTATTCCAGTTTGGGTAAGGGTGATCCTGCGTTTTACTGTTCCTTGGCCTCCTGGTAACTTGTTCAGGAGAGAGGTTTCATGACAAGAGCCCTTGGGACATCAACTGGGTTATGGGACCCGTGGCATCCGTTAGACTTAGGCTGGGAGACAACACTGTTGTTGTTTTCCTCCTTTCAGTGTTTCGTAGAGTAGAACCCTACTGAGCTTATCGCTCATTCCTACCCGGGCTGCGTTTGCAGGTGCAGGCGGCAGTTCTTCGTCCGTGGAGCCGGCGGGATCTGCCTTTGGCGGCGCGAGCACATCCAGGGGCGTCTGAGGTTTTGTTGGAGGATATGAATGTTGTACCTTTTATATATATATATATATATATATATATATGCATGTTGTAAACCCTTGAGGATTTTGGAATTATGTATTATATCTGTCTCATGGGAGTTTTGTATCGAATATAAACTGTACAACTTGATGATGTATTACAATTGAGTCTGTTTGCCTCTGGATTATAAATTGTTTAAATTTATCCGTCTTTCTGCATTTATATCGCGCCAATTGAAGATGAATAGTGATAGGAACCCTCACGCCTCGGCCCGGATGGGTTTTCTGGGTCGGGGTGTGACATCAAAGACATGTCCGAATCTGACAAGTTGTTCAATTTCTTGTCAGGACTTCAGACATGGGCGCATGTCGAGCTAAGGAGACAAGGGGTGAAAGATCTCCCCTCAGCCATGGTTGCGGCAGATGCCTTGGTGGACTTCCGTCAGACCAAGCCGGTGGAGCAAAGCAACCGGCTTCCCAAGCCTAAGGACAAGCCGAAGCCCAAGGGAGATAAAGGCAAGGGAAAGATGCGGCCAAAGGAGAAGGATTGGGCCAAGCCAGAGGAACCGGTCAAGAATCCTTCTGGGTGCTTCATATGCGGAGGACCCCATCGGGCAAGAGAATGTACGAAGGATGAGAAGCTCAACGCACTGATCACTCAGGAAGGCGAGGAGGAGCAGGATTCACCAATAGTTTTTTATTATATGTTTGTAATCTTTTGTTTAATTTTTAGTTCTAGTTTTTGGGAGTCATTATTTGCAAAAATTAAAAAATATATAAAAATATGGATCAAAATAAAAAGTATAAATATGAAAATAAAAAAAAAATACTAACAGTTAAAAAATGCATTGTGTTTTGTGAAAATTCTTGTAGGCCAATATTGATTTAGCCATATTTAGAGAAGAGTAAATGTAACAATACAAAAAAAAAGATATACACAAAAATATATAAAAATACAAATTCTAATCAATATTGCCTCCAAATTCTGCTCCCGGTGCGCTTAGTGTTGTACCTATTACTTCGTACCACAAATGAACATGTGTCATATAATGAATGGCCCATCCTTTAATTTCGTACGATGAATGTTGCCACTACCACGTTAGAATGGGTGGTACAGAGTAATGGGGGTGTAAGAAAACTTGTACGAAGTGATTGCCAACATGGGCAATAGCTATTTGAAATTTTTAAGATTTGAAATTTTTACAATTTAAAATTTAAAATTTTGAAATATGAAGATGTGATTTGGGAAGGGTATTTTGAACTTTTTTTCTCCAAAATGGACTAAATACCCGAAGTTTCTTATGGCCGGTCTAATTGTCGGATTTGGTCCAAATAAAGGACACCCGATCCCTTTCCCAAAGAAATAATAAACAAAATTGATTAATAAAAACTAAACAAAACTGAAAAAAAAACTCACAAAGAAAATGGAGGGGAATTAAACAAAAGAGAAAAGGAAAGGAAAAAAAGGAGAAATAAAGGGTATAACAGTAAAATTCAGGGAGACAATGGAGGTGTCAGAGAGGAGGAGGAGGGGGGGGGGGGGGGGGGTGTGTCATGGGGTTGTTAAGGGGGATAAATTTTCGGCTTACCTTTGCCCAGTGAAGGCGCCAAGATACCCCCTCATCGCTGCCCGCACACCGCCGCCGCGCCCCCACACACCGCTTGCGCGTCATCTACACGCCGTCTGTGCACCACTTGTACACTCCGCCTGACAACCCGACCGCCTCTTGATCAGCCTTCCTTTTCGCCTTGCATACACACAAGATACACACAAGACACACACAAATTTGGGTAAGGGATGAGATCTCAACTCATTTATTGACTAGTGATTACAAGAGCACTCTTCTCTCACCCCCAACCCTTTGGACTACAATCACTCTCAATACAATAAGCTCTCAACCCAAAACCCTAGAATCTCGCCCCACAATCCGTTCTAAACGACGACTCCAAAACCCAACTCTCAGTTGCTCAATCCGTGAGCTTCCCACAGGTCTCTAGATCCTCCCATCTAGCCGGCCTTCTCCTTATATAGAGGAGAGTCCATGACTTGCTCCAACAAGTCAAGTTCCCTAGTCCAAGCCCAAGCCTAGGCTTCATGCTTATCCAAACATGCAATCAGCCAATTACAAAGCTTTCTAGCCTATTTGGACACTTACATGAGTTAAGACTTGCCAAAAATGGCTCTTTGCCTAAATCCGTCACACTTTAGCTCGAAATAGGACTCCTTCCAATTTTCACAAGTCAAGTACAATTTCCCCGTGCTATATTTCATATTTGCCGTGTCATCCCATGCTGGAGACCTAAGCCAAGTGGAATTAGGACACTTGTACGCTCAGTTTGGCCTCCATGGCCTAACTGCCTTCCGCTGGGCGAGTTGAGTCATAATCCAACTAAAACTCCCGAGCAACTTGGGCTTCTCCCGTGCCAAATCTCTCCTTTGCCGCATCATGTCCTTCCAGGATCCCAGTTCAACTGGAATTAGGACTTTTGCACACTCAGTTTGGCCTCCATGGCCAACTGCGTCGTGATGAGTGCATGAAAATGCACTCTAAATAGCCTTATAACCTTCTCAATTGCTAGATTATTATCTTTAATCAACATCTTTATTCCTATTTTCATATCTATATGTTGCTTCACATAGTTGCTTGGAAAATGCAGGAAAAAGGAGCAAAGAAGCTGAAAAGATTATATGGATCAACTTCAAAAATTAAATTGTACCTTCTCATGAAGAACCAGATGATGTGCCATATATGGTTAGAAAGCTCTTTAAGTCTAGTTTCTAGAGAATTTTACGGTTCGTGATTCCGAGTTTCCTAGAGGAAGTTACGGCAATTTTAGTACCGATGGCGCAGTTTGAATAGCAGAACAGTAAATACGCTGGAAAGTCCGATCGATCCGACACCCAGAGTCCGATCGATCCGACAATGCAGAATCATGACAGAGAGTATACTTTTCAGCTGTACACAGTCCGATCGATCCCTCTATCCATCCCATTGAGCCCGATCGATCCGACACCTAAAGTCCGATCGATCGGACTTGGGAATTAAAGCCTAGCAGAACATATGCTTTCTGGAGGAACACAGTTCGATCGATCCATCTATGTATCATACTGCCCGATCGATCCAACACCTAAAGTTCGATCGATCGGACTCGGGAATAGCCAGAGACGGAGGATTTTTACGCAACCGATCGATCCGACACCCATAGTCCGATCGATCGGACTTTCCCAGTGAAGAAAATCAACGGTTTAGATCTAATTCGTGGATGGAGACACTTGGGCCTATAAATATGACTCTTTCTAGGGTTTGAGGGGGACTTTTTGGCAGCGTTTGGAGGAGAGGAGAAGGGTTCCAGGCTTGGTTTTCTTTTCTTATTTCTTCTTTCTTTCTTCATTAGTTTTGATGGCCCTCATGATGAACATGGGTGGCTAGTTCTTCTCTAAGGTACCGATGTAGCCTAATTGAATCATTCTATGTTATTGGATCATGATTATTTAATCAGTTTATTTTCCTTGTTTCATTCATTATTATAACTGAGATCTTAAATACCTTTACCTGGCCAATAAAAGTATTAGAGATTGCTTTATGTGAGATTGGGCGAGGGTTCATTCCCTAATCTTTCAGGATCTATGAATGAATGAGTTTATGTCGAGGCCGGGTTCAAGCTAAGAGTATTCTTGGTTCATAGTTGTTCTTCAGAGCGTAATGGATTCTTGGTTAACACTTAGTTATGGGTTCATTAACTAGGGTTAATTGGGGGTACTTGGTGAAGACCGCGATCGAACGGATCATCATACCGGAAGAACGAGCCCTTGGGATCAAACTGAGATCTTGATTGATTCAATGCATAGAATGAGGATGTTATGGTGAAATCGGAACCTTAATATTCATCCATCACATTTCCAACGTTTTCTTATTTCGTTATTAGATCATTTATTTTCGAGACTTTATATTTCTTATTTTCCCTTCCTGATTTTCTTTCTTTTCT
>OY986964.1:9737544-9931859 GCA_963920575.1 Narthecium ossifragum | reverse complement strand
CATCGCCTAGACAATAATGCAAAGCAATGCAATACAACAAAATATCCTCTGTTGTGTCACAAGCATGTGCGCTCGTCCGTCGTCGTCTCCATAACTGGCGGATGGACGAAAGGCGTTTATAATTCCCAGCAGTAGCCGCCCATTGATTCAGAAAGGTTCTACCCAATTAAGCGCAGGATCACCATGCATGCCTCGTCTAGCCCTTGGGCTCAATTAATTATTAAAAAAAAAACCATGCATGCATCATTTATAACTTATATGTTGTGCAAGTTTAACTATGTCCGTGTTAACGGTAGGGGTGTTCAAAAGGTCCAAATGGCCCTGCCCATTACACGTCCGGCGTTTGGCCCGTCATGGTCGTAGTCTAGTCCGGCCCGAATGTTGGCCCTACTGGACCTTGCTGATCCGGGTTCAGTGCCGAACCAGGTCCCTAGGTCAAAAACCTGGCCCGGCTCGGGTTTCAAAGAAGGCCTAAAGAAGGATGTGTTTGTTTCTATTCCTAGGCTACGACCAATACGTTGCTAGTTTTTCATGAATTCATGGAATTCTTCATTTGGATTTCAACTAGAAAATTTCTAGATAAAAGAATGAATTTTTTTTTATTAAAAAAGAACCTGGACCAGGTCCGGCCTGATCTTCAAGTCGAGCGGGATCATACCTGGGGCGGATCGGGTGGAATGGCTACTGGGCCCGACACTGACCCGGCCCGGTCCGTATGATTACAAGGGCCGGACCGGGTATTGCCTCCAACCCAGCCCAGCCCGGCCCAATTGGACACCTCTAGTTAACCATGGCATATATTACTTGCATAAGTAATTATAAGCTTATAAAAGAAAATAAATAAATATGATTCTGAACTGAGAAAGAAAATGCAAACAGACACGGTGACTGGGATAGACGAGATAAATGTTAATTTTTCTGAAATATTTGTGGAATTATACAAAAATAGTCGCGTGTTGCAAAGAAATTCTGAATTGGTCCAAAAATATCAATATAAACTTGCGCGGTCCAAAAAAGAAGAAACACCTTATATCACGACCTAATTAATAATAAACACATATACGAGGGAACCACTTTTGAATCTTTTGGTAATCTGATTTGGTCTAACTAATGCATGGCTTCAGTTCATTATTTCATTCATTAATTGATGATATCTTGACCTGCTATTTGGAGCATGCATGTTTAGAATTATCAGATTGTATTTCGCACCTTATGATGAAGATGGATTGTTGATCATCAGTCTAATTAAGGTTGTGGTCATCTCATGTCAATAAGTCTTAGATTTTTCTTGGGACTCTATACTGTTGAATGAAGATCAACGGATATGCATGTAAACCGAACATCTCTCCATATGATAAATATAAATATAGTGTTCTTCTATATCTCATGATTAATTAAACAGTGTGTTGAGTTTATTTAAGTTGCTAAGCCCAATCTAATTAATAAGTGTTGTCATCCGACTTAACTGCTAACCACTTCTCATCACATCAAACAATTAAAAATTCCTTATCCATTTCACCATCTCTCTCATTCCGAGGGGCCCAACACGTCTACGCCAATAGGAAACCACAAACAATCGAAGTGATGTGTCAATCTGATCACCTTCTATTTTCCTTTTTCGGATCTTTGAGATCTACTGATCCTTATTATTCTCTTCCTACTTTTGGACTCTTTCGTTTCATAGTGTTTTTTACCTTGTACTAGCTTGCATGCATGACAAGGCCATCTTTACCGATGCTTCTAAACCTCGATATATAATGGCTTGGGCTGCTAGAGTTCCAAAACATCTGCAACACTATTAGCAAGAGAACTCTGTTAGTGTTAAAGATAGCCAGAGTAGCACAAACACGAACACGAAGCCCATGATCGATCAACGGTGAGGGATGGCACCAACCATTTGGCTCTGATCACTAGCATCTCACGCATTTCTCTTTATATGAATGCTAGACTAGACTATAGATCTGTGTCACCGTGTTATATACAAGGCATTGATGGAGAGAAGAGGCGAGGCTCCTCCATTCACGCCTGAGGACAACGAAAAATTCCTCAGAAGGCTTCGCGAGGAGAGAATAAGGTACGTACGTACGTAAAACCTATCATGAGATCTGTTTTGGTTTACGATAATATAAGGGACAAAGCACGCATGCATGAATGCCTGCATGGAATACATATATAGGTTGGGAGGTGATCATACGGAGGCGCCGGTGCAGGTGCGGTTCGAAGGGCTGCGCGTGGAGGCCGACGTGCATGTGGGTCGCCGAGCGCTTCCGACCCTCGTCAATGCTACCATCAATAGCTTGCAGGTACATCGCTGGTCACTTGTTCTCCTTTGGCCTTCTAAAAATGAAAATGGATGATTACAAGCTGATTCTCCTTTGGCCTTTAGAAAGACAGATTTCATGATAGTTTACTTGAAAGAGTGCTGATTTACGTACATGACCATGTATCATGTGCACACGCCTCCAATCGATACAATCGATAATGAGATACCAATTAATTGATCTAATCCATCGATAATAAAATACCAATGGACAAGATCAATTGATCGGTATCTCCTTACCGATACTTACCGATTTGATCATTAGTACATTACCATACCGATCAACCGATCTATTCTAATCGGTAGATATTGGGCTACCGATAGACTAGATCAACCAATCGGTATGGTATCTCACTATCGATTAGAGACCATATGACCATGTACACAAATCTTTATTGTACTTGAAATAATATGTTTTCGAGCTTTTAGGCCAAAGAACACGTTTATTCTTATAACAACTGGTACATGAACAGATGAAAAAAACGAAGTGGCAGAGCAAACTACGTCGGAAAATGGCCATTTTATGGTCCATTCTTCCACATTCACAAGAGAGAATCCTCTCGTACTCTTGCAGATCTTCAGTTCACCTGCAGGGTGAAATGTTCCCCCCAATTGATCTATACGAAATTGCTTTCAAGAAACCTAGTGTGGACATAAAGCATAGATATGTAAAAAAGCATCATCATATATTGACTCATGCATGGAAACTTTGGTTATCCCGGATACCTAAATGATCACTTGACATATATACCAGATTGCATCAATGATGCATGTCTAGCATACAGAAAGAGAGACCAGAGATACCAAAAAATAGCATTCGCTAGATGCAGAGTCTGTATGTGATGATATAAAAGTGAAACATAGGCAAGCTAGCAAATAAAGCTCAATTTTCTACTAAGATCACACAATTAGCAAAATTCTTGACATGATAACCCCTGCCTAAAATTAGCATGTCCTCTGGCACTCTTGATTATAGACTTTTAAATATCACGATTCCAAAAGTGAGGCCAAAGATAGTCAACAGTTTGTTAGCCACTTAAAAAATGATCCAGCCTACTCTCGCCTTTCAGAATGTGTCGGCCTTTGGATACAAAGGAATACCGGATAGAAGAAATTTGCCGGCAAAAATGGGAATATGAAAGAAAACCAGTGTTTGCTTTGGTGAAACATTAGTGAATTGATCAAGAAAAATAAAGAACATCCACCCACTATCTGGTTCAAAAGGGTTGCCTATATATGCTTGTCGAAATCCAGTAACTTTATGAACATAAAACACCACCTAGTCATCAAACACTTCATGAGGCACAAAACAGTAAAACACTCAACAGAAGCAGTATTGTTATTCACTGGGATATTGTTCTGAAAGCACAAAGTGTAGATCCTATTCAGCAACATCGATCTCTTGACCCACAAGTTTTCACTAACTAGAAGATTCTGATTACATGAAATCATACATGTAAACAATTTGTAGGGAGTTTCACTCTTCGATCCCGTGACTGTTAAAGAGAAGCATATAATGCAGTAGATAACAATAATGAACAAGAAACACACTTACCTCAGACATATGGAGAAAACCCTTTCAGTATAGCCATCATCTCCATAGCTGAAAGCTACTTCATGAACCCTTTAGATTATGACAGCCAGAACAATAACTTGGCTCTTCATACTGGATCAGTGTCCAAAATGCACGTTAATGCATAATCACAAATATTGTGCCATCATAGATGTAGGAATGCTGCACTTATTTGCAACAGCAATTAGTTGCAATTTAAAGATTTTTGTCTCTAAAAGTAAAGCACCAGAAGTTTTCACTCCACACTTGTACTTCACCAGGTACAAAATGATGACACTATCTCCAAGTGGAAATGGGATTTCCTAAGAAATAATTATCCACGCCCTTTAACACTATGAATAACTACCACCTGATGTGCACGCACAGTTGATGTCAATACAGTATGTATGAAGCTCAAATTCTTGCACAATTCTAAGCTGGCGACATATAAAGCCCCACCTCTTCATGAAGTCATTAACTAATTCTTGTACCTTTAGGAGATTAAACTATCTCAATATGTTGCATGGGTTCATTGAGGCCTCTTCATGTAGGAAATTTTCTTCTCAAACAAACAATACTTAAATAAACACAACATACAGGAAGTTCTCCTCTCTCAATCAAATTTCCACAAACAACTTATAGATTCATGGCCATCATGTTGCAAAGATTATAAATTTTACACTCAGCTCTGGTTTATGTTCCTGATAAGCAATAAATATTTTGGAGCAGGAATTTGTGGGATTTTTGCAGCTATGCTCTACAAAGAAAAAGCCTCTCCAAATACTCAGCAGCCTGTCGGGAATAATCAGGCCATCTAGGTAAGTAATCATTGTTGGTTCACCTTATTTTAGCCAATTTTCTCATCTTGGACTCTCTCATATTTGTGTCAAAACCGTAGGATGCTAAGTCTAGCCATAAAGTATCATAGGCCCTGTAGCCATGTTAATATTAATGGCACAAGTCAATAACATCGCACCAAGAAGCCACTATATATGACGACACTTAGTTTCTTCCTCATCATATTACTGCCTATGGTGGGAACATCTCATGTAATTCAGAGATATGATTGGGCTTTTGACCCTGAGGACATACTACTGCATAGCAGGACTTCCACATCTTGCTCAAAGAGTACTATGAATTAGCACTTGCTTCTGCACAAGAAGTTCGAGGTTAGAGAGGGTAGAAAAACATACAATATGCATTAGATTAAGTTGCCTCAAATCCAACTTCCAGAAGTAATAGATTGTGTTACCAGAAACAATGTACTAGAATGTTGTACACTTGTATCTACATCAACATTCATGTTCATTTACCAACCATATAGAATGTGCTCATTATTATGTCAGATGAGTAGGTCAGTCCCTCAACTTGTTTACAAAGTGTGTTTCCGGCTATTCTCCCATCTAGAAGTCATATGGCTCACATATGTCTGTTTTGATTGCTATTTGCTCCAAGCAAGCTGATTGCAACCTAGTCCTAATTAAAAAGAAAATTACAAAAACCAAAGTTCACATGCTACTTTTGTAGGTACCTGAATGTAACGGATGTCCTACAACGTCTTCCTAGACTCTATCTAACAAAAATTAGTGTGTGCCAGGATGACACTTCTACTCGGTTCACCAGGATCAGGAAAGTCAACATTGCTGCGAGCCTTGTCAGGAAAGCTTGATCCAACACTGAAAGTAAGTATAGCAGATTTTGGATAATTAAAAGAAAACAGAGCAGTTTAAGGATTACAAAACGTACATGCATGAGCCCATGCAAGTTTGCCCACCCCTTTTTTCCCTACAAACACTAACTAACGTGAATAATGACTGTTTTTCGACATTCTGACTAGCTTGCAGGAAGACTCATGTACAATGGTCAAGGGCTCAAACCTTCAACCGCACAATTTCTGTGCGCATATGTTAGCCAGCACGATCTTCACCATAGTGAGATGACTGTAAGGGAGACAATCGACTTCTCTCGATGCATGTTTGGTGTGAAGACTTCATTAGGTTGCACTTAACCTTTTAACCATTCTTGATTTTACGGGTCTTCTATTCATTAAGCCATCAAAAGAAATTGATTCAAGTGCTAGACTCCTGAGTGAGTTTTCATTATCAAATGTCCATTAGCAAAAACAGAATTGCATCTGTGTAAGTAGCCTTTGAAGCATGAAGGTCATCAAGTCCTTTTCCATTGGAATAATCACTCTTATATTATGATGAAATTAATTACATCTGGAGACTCAATCGTTAGGATAGTTTTTTAGGAACTCTTAACAATAAAAGCTATAACATGACATAAAGATGAATCTACAATCTGCTAGATACTTGCGGTTTCTATGATGTTATGAAAACTTTTCGCATTACTAGCAACAATACAGAACATGCTTCTGCTGAAATCATGGCCCCACAAGAAGTTTTTATCATCTCTACTATTTGTTTTTTCGCCGAGATATGTACATTTACATCGGCGCACACTCAACATCTTCCAATTGGCATGGATGAGGAAAGCATGCAGATGAACAATCATCTAAGACTAGACTATTAGCACAAAATAGCAACTACCAAAATCTATCTTTTGAATTCCAAGTGTCACTGAACAGTTGGTTTTCAAAGCACTAACCTTATTCCACTCTAACAATGTCTATCCAAGATATGCTGGGAGAAATTAAGACAAAGGAGATGGCTACCTTCAATAAAGCAGAACTGGAGATGGATACTTATGTTAAGGTTTCATTTCATCTGTTCAATAACTTCTGGCTGGAAACTTGAATCTATGACAGCTTACATGTCTTACGTCAAATGTCTGTTGACCTTTTAGGCCAGCAATAATGAAGAAAGAAGGGAGCAGGAGCTAATGACAGATTACATTATCAAGGTGTGTATCTTTTTCCTTCCTTGTCTTCTTGACTAGTAATATGGTAGGAAATTCAATTTGCTTTTGCATCACATAACTCAATGCAGTATCCAAAAGAACATAGTATCTTATACCATACATGTAATTAAAATTTTAACATGAAGTATAGAATATTTAATCAAGTTGTCAAGCCGATGGGTGACCGGCTTGACATTTTTTAACCATCAGATCAGTACTCCATCACTAACCCCAACCTCATTTGGCTCATTACAAGTTCTGCTTTGAATGTGAGCAACCAAAGGCTATCTTTCCCTTGACCAAATACTTCCCTTCTGAAAAAAAGAAAAAAAGTACATCCCTTCTGCTAGCTTCAAAATATTAGGAAAAACAGAGGGGAGCCCAGGGAAAATGGCCCCCACTTTTTATTTGTAGCCAAAAGTAGCCTATAGAGAAAGTAGAACTTTCCTCTCCTACTTACGAGTCATGTGTGGCGCATGTGACCCCCCAAGTGAGAAAACTCACACTTGCCATAGACCCCAACCACATGGCAAAAAACTTGCCCAGTTTAGAAATGACTTAATGGAAACTAAATTCTCTGGAAGTTACTCCCCACTCCCCCACGTCTTGCCACAAACACATCTATCTCCCACTTCTTACCACAAACATGTCTCTAAAAAAGCAAACCTTACTGATAGTCAAAACAAAACTTTTGAGCTACACCACCAAAAGTTCATAGGCTTCACTTGTATAGCCCAAGGATTACAATTCTGATGGCAAGGGCCGGCGGCATGGACCAAGCCATGCCGTTGCCAGCAAGCCATTCATGCCATGCCGTTGCAAGCAAGCCACTCAAGCAAGCCATTCATGCCATGCCGTTACACGGAGGGGGGAGAGAGGGAGGGAGGAGGAGAGGAGGGTGTGGAGAGGAAAAGAGAAGGAGAGGAGGGAAGGCTTCGAGGGAGAATCAGAGGAGTAGATGAGGAGGCGAAGGAGGTGTTGGGATAGGATAGGCTCTAGATAGGTATTAGGTTTACATAAACTTATGGTGGCTAGCGAACAAGTTTGGCACATTTCGAGCAAAACCCGCCAGTAACAGATCAGAAACGAACAGTTTCGAGTCTGTTCTTAAACAAGGTTTTGCCAAAATCCAAGTTTTTCAAATAGAACTGTCTTGTTGTCTGTAAATTACCAGCAGATTAAAACTTGCTATGAATAAACATATTTCTTCATTGAATCCTACTTTAATTGCCAAAATTCTTATTTGCAGTCATTTTATGATCACTAATTGGTTTGTAGGAAATGAGTTTCTTCATTCACTTGGCTAAGCAAGATTTATCCCAAGTGAAAACTATGAGACAAAGGCAACTACTGTTAATTTCCTGCACCTGCTTTTAGCAATTAGGTTAAGTTTGCATCTCCCTCCCAATATATGTATCACAAAGCATAGGATTGTGCTATCTTATATAAACTTAATATCGACTTTACTATCAAGAATTTTTCATGTTGTAATGTCTTATGGTCACTTATGCATTCTTCACACAACAATATTCTCCAGTTACTTGGCTTATACAACTGCGCTGATACAATCATAGGCGATGAAATGAGAAGAGGTATATCAGGTGGGCAAAAGAAACGAGTGACCATTGGTATGCTTCAAATCCTTGGCTCTATCTTATTCTGTTAAATGACGAATTTCCAGATCGAGAACTTTTATTTACAGAAAAGAAAAGAAGGTGACACCACTAACAACAGTAACTTTCATTATCCACACACATCTCAAGTTTGTCAAGTACTTGTAGAAAATATAAGAAGTTAACAGATATAAATAAATCAAAATTGCGTTATGAACAGCAGCATGAAAAGTAGAAAGATCAGCCATATAACTAAAAAACATGTTAAAGCATTCCAAAAAAAAGTTTCCTCAAATGTCAATGGAGAAAGCAAGAAGTAAATTCACGTGTTCGATGAGATTGCTTAGAATTCCGGGAAACAAAATCCATTAAACTTGTTCCCCTTGAATCAAAAATGCCAACGACTCCTCCCTATGGCATTTCTTAAACCTATGTTCTCAAACATGATGCAAGAAGCTAAACTATGGTAGGCTTCTATGTCATTCACCTGGGCAAATACACGTCGTGACAGACTTTCATGATTATTCATTCAAAAGTCTCAGATTTTTTATAAGAAACTCACACGATGTCACAAATATATCTGATTATTACTGCTTGCACAATAATTACATTCTCTAACATGAGAGAGATAGATGTGTTTCATCACAAAATTGATTGTAGGCATAATGAAACTGAAACAAGAATTAAGAGTAGTACTTACATAAGAATGCCAGTGATTCAGATGTAAAGTGCAGAGACAGATAAAGCAAATTGACAAGTTGTGAAGAACTAAAGATGATTTTCATCAGATACGTACTTTCATCATTAGGCAGTAACAGTCAATCTACCTCAACAAAATGAAGTCATCAAGAGTATCATCACATCTAGAACTAGAACGATAGGGAATGAGACAAGCATTATAGCCTAATGGTCTGTCTAGCACTTAAATACTGGCACTATAATTAAAATAATACATGATTACTATTGCATTAGAAGGTCATTATAGCACTAACAAATCTCAAAATGAGATATCTATGATAATGCCATTAAGGTACTTAAGTTACTGTTCTTAAATATTACAACCAAACATTTCTTGGGAAGTGAACCCTCATACATATTTCGTACACAAATGCACCCTTGCTGGACATGTATTAATGCAAATATCGTTATTCACTTACTACGCTGCACATGAGTCTACCAATTCTAGTTCAGGAAATGGGAATACGTAGATACAAAGAAGGCAATTGCGAGACAAAGCAGCCTTTGACCTAGGATTCATATGAAGATGTAATTGACTGCCAATTGAAATCATAAACACTTCATTTGCAACTTGATTGTCCCTTGTTAGGTTAACTGTGGATAGATCCTTTGCCGACAATATTTAATTGGTTTTTGTTACCCAAAATAATGCCTTAATAAGCACCAAAATAGTACAGTGTTTAGGATGTGAGTGGACCATAAAATATCCATAAAAGTGTGTTTGTACATCTTAAGGCCAGTAAACCATATGACAACTAACCCATAAGTTTTGCAAGATTGAACATTACATGATAGTTTATTTAATTGCCAACATTTCTTCAAAAAGCCCAGACAAGTTTCTATGTACAAAGATGTGGAAAGTGACATCAACAACGAATATAGTAACGAAATTAACTTCAACCGAAACAAATATTTAAATGCGACTAACCATGGACTTTCCTTCTCTCAACATTATGCATTTACCAAATGGAATAATAGTTTATGATGCAAACCAATCAAGTGATTGATCATCAGTTAATGCAAAAACTAAACAACTTGTGCAGCTGTGCCATGATCCATGGACTTTACATGAAAGTGATTATGATCTTCATTTCTGCTGTCTTTGAAAATTTATATGATTACTGCTTTGTCTTGTAGGAGAGATGCTAGTGGGGTTTGCAAGATGCTTCTTCATGGATGACATATCGACAGGTCTAGACAGCTCCACTACCTTTGAGATCATCAGGTTCCTTCAGCAAATGGCACATATACTGGACATCACCATGGTTATTTCCTTACTACAGCCACCACCTGAGACCTTTGAATTGTTCGATGATGTTATCTTACTCTGCGAAGGGCACATAATTTATCAAAGTCCTCGAGAGAATGTTCTGGAGTTCTTCCAGAGTTTGCAATTCCAATGCCCTCAGAGGAAGAACATCGCAGACTTCCTTCAAGAGGTAACTAATTACAAATTGTGCTCCTAAGCACTACGAAACTTTCTTTGTGGACCTTTCCATCACATCATTTAGAACATCCAGCACTAATTTCTGCAAAATTTTATGCTGATTAAAGATTTAGCACTTGATTGAAATAGCTTAGGATAGCACATGAGACACTCTCATATACATGGAAACATTGAAATTTCATGCTTCCACACCCTATTATGGCAGCACGATGCTAGCTATATAAAAAAGATAAGCTCATTCCATTTAGCACTTTAGTCATATATTTCAAGTTTCAGCCACGCTGTTTAGAATTGGTTCACCATATAAAGCTGGTTTATTACTGGGACTATCCATTTCAAAATTAAAGCTTCATTTGCACGGTAAAACTCTTTCAGCCAACCTTTGGAACAATTAAAGAGTTCTGAATATTGTCAATCTCACCATTTCGAAAAAAGCAAAAAATACTCCAACTATCCTAAAGGTTCATGCACATCTGAAATCTCTAATTACGCGAGAAGTGCATTGGCATTCATGCATTAATTAGACAGACCAACAAAGACTAAAATTTACTGAACATCATTGATTGTGAACAGGTAACTTCAGAAATGGATCAAGCACAATATTGGGTTGGTAACCAGAGTGCATACCACTTTGTTTCAGTTGAAGAATTTGCAGAATCTTTTCATCTTTTCTATATGGGCCAGCTTCTGAACAAGAACTGCGTAAGCCATGTGCTGTAATAAAAAGCAATACATCAGTAGTACTAGATGAAAGCTACAAACTCTCAGAGTGGGAGCTTCTCAAGGCATGCTTCTCAAGAGAGCTGTTGTTGTTAAAAAGAAACTCCCCAGTGCACATATTCAAGACTATACAGATAACATTATTGGCTTTTGTTATCATGACACTTTTCCTCCGCACACAAATGGATCATCATTCCATAGAAGGTGCGAACAAATTCATTGGTGCCATATTTGTTGGAGTTGTAATAGTTAAGTTCAATGGAATGACCGAACTAGCAATGACATTAAAGAGACTTCCTATCTTCTACAAGCACAGAGAGTTGTTAAGTTTGCCTGGATGGGCTCTTCTTTCTTCAGTTTTCATTCTTAGCATCCCTACGTCTCTGGTTGAAACTGGTCTGTGGACTTGCTTAACATACTTTGTTATTGGCTTTGCACCATCAGCAATGAGGTATGAGAACTTTTCTTGTCTTGATCTATTATCCGAAATCTGGACATAACAAGTAGAAAACTACTAATATAAGCACAATACATATGGTCCTGAAGGTTTTTTCAGCAGTTCCTGGCACTGTTCTGCATACATCAAATGTCAATGAGCCTTTTCCGTTTTATCGCTGTTGTGGGGAGAACACAAGTCATGGCCAATATGCTGGGAATTGCAATCCTGATTGCGGTTTATATTTTAGGGGGCTTCGTCATATCAAAAGGTCATCTTTTGTGCTTAGCATGTTACATGTGGAAAGTTTCTGAAAATGCAGTTACGGACCTAATATACTATATCTCTTTTCTGTTATGTCTTTGAGCAGATGACATCCCAAAGTGGTTGATATGGGGATACTGGGCCTCTCCCATGACCTATGGCCAAAATGCAGTAGCACTCAATGAATTTTTTGACAAAAGATGGAGCATGGTAAGATTAATTCCTCTTTGGTGAACATAAACAGCAAACAGAAGATGAAAATTCCAAAATTAATTAATGCTCCAGACCACTGCACATAACAGAAAGGATGCTAACCCAAACATAATAAGCAACCAAGTGCAGTAAATACTAAGTTACAAGCATCCGCATTGAGACTCAACAGATTTCATCTCAAACTATAAGTTTGAAATTCCATTACAAACACCGTTATTAGATCTAATGATAGGATTTCTTCTGATATTCATGTTTGCTCTAGCAGAAAAATAATTATGAAGGCATTAAAGCTGAAACTGTTGGCAAAGCTGTTCTTCAGTCAAGAGGGTTGCTCACAGAGTGGTATTGGTACTGGAATTGCGTGGGGGCTTTAGTAGGCTTCTCTCTGCTCTTCAACATTCTCACTATTTTTGCCTTGGAGTATCTCAGACGTACGTAATCTTGACGACACTCTTTTCTTATGCTTAAACTAAAACTATGTTGTGCATGGCATTAACTTTGCATACTGCATGACAGGTCCACATAAGCAACCGGTCTACATAGAACAAAAGGTTAAGGATAACAAGAAAAGTAGAAAGGCTGATAAACCAAGAAAAGAAGAGAGAGATCTAGACTGTGGACTGGTTTTGCCTTTTCAACCTCTGTCCCTTGTTTTTCGGCATATCAGTTATTACGTTGACATGCCGAAGGTTAGTGTTCTTTCTTTTACTATTCATTTGAATTTTAAGCCCTTTCCCTCTTCAAGATTTCGCACATAGAGATCATAGAAAAGAAAGTGCTATGAGGTTTCAATCAACTATGATTGGATATGCCTATGCATATGTATAATCACATTGCACATCTGTATGATTTTATGGTTGAGATAATCACCATATAAAATCTCAACAATCAGGAGATGAAGCAATATGGAGTCCATGGGAATAGGCTACAGCTATTGCAAGATGTCAGTGGCGCTTTTAGGCCAGGGGTTCTAACTGCACTGATGGGGGTCACTGGAGCTGGAAAAACAACATTGTTAGACATTTTGGCAGGAAGGAAAACTGAAGGGCATATCGAGGGAAATATAAGCATATCTGGTTATCCGAAAAAGCAAGAAACATTTGCTAGGATTTCAGGATATTGTGAACAGACAGATATCCACTCCCCTTTTCTCACTGTCTACGAATCTCTACAATTCTCTGCATGGCTCCGCCTTCCATCAGATGTTGAAAGCTACAAAAGAAATGTAGGTTTTCTAACCTTGTTTCTTCACTGCTGATTCCTCAGCATATAATTGTTAAAGAAAATGAAACTGATATAGGTGAAAACTCCATCTTTTAGATGTTTGTAGAAGAGGCAATGATATTGGTTGAGCTAAATCATCTGAAGAATGCAATGGTTGGTCTCCCAGGAGCCCATGGTCTCTCAGCAGAACAACGAAAATGGCTTACAATTGCAGTAGAATTGGTTTCTTGTCCTTCCATCATATTCATGGATGAGCCTACAACAGGTTTGGATGCTCGTGCTGCAGCAATTGTTATAAGGACAGTGAGGAAAACAGTAGACACTGGACGCACTGTCGTCTGCACAATCCATCAACCTAGTATTGAGATATTTGAAGCCTTTGATGAGGTATATAACAAGTTATGGTTTCCATCCCATCAACAATATTACAAGGCAGAAGTATGGTTATTCCCATGTGTGCAAATAGCATAGCATACATAACATAAAGCTCTGGAATTCATTGTTTGTATGATAGGCTTCAAATGTTCTTTTGAGCTATAAGGCGCTGGATACCTAGATCCTCCATCTACCATTCCTATGAAAAGTTCACTGGTTAAAATATTCAGTCTATTCGTTAAATTCAACGAGATAAGTGAAATTCAATGAGATAACTGAAATACTCAAATAGAGCAAATCCAACATAGAACAAATGGAATCTCACATGACAACTCACACTTTTGCACTCATTGATCAGTTGCTAATGGTTAAGCATATTCTGGCAGATACAAGGTTAGGGCAACCTATACCGTCCTTAAAAAATTTCTTATTCCTGTTGGCCACTTTTTGCAGTTACTGTTAATGAAAAGAGGAGGACAACTCCTTTATGGCGGGTCTCTGGGCCCTTTATCTCGCTACATGATTCAATATTTTGAGGTAAAACTACCACAATCTTTAGCTTCTATTACACAGGGAGGAATGGTAAATTAACTTTAATACTTTCTTTGCAGGCTATCCCAGGAGTTCCTAAGATTAGAAATGGTCAAAACCCAGCAGCATGGATGTTAGAAATCAGTACTTCTGCCATGGAGTTCAAAAACTGCATAGACTATGCAGAAATTTTCAGCAAATCTTCTATGCACAGGTACACTTATAACAGATAACACCAACTCAAGGAGATCAAGATACTAACATCAGTCATTATATTTTTCTTGCTAACCCAATATGGCAGAGAAAACATGGAATTAGTTAATAAGCTGAGTGAAGCACAACCTGAGACAGAGGATCTACATTTCCAATCCAAATATGGGCAGAGCTTTAGATCACAATGGATAGCATGCTTGTGGAAACAACACAGATCTTACTGGAAAAATCCAGAGCACAATGTTGTCCGTTTTGTAGTAACTGTCACAACTTCGCTTCTATTTGGAATAGTATTTTGGCAAGTTGGTTCAAAAGCGTAAGTTGAAGAATCAAAATGATTCGATTTTTTCCCCTGTTACCGAATATGGAATTTTCACTCAAGCTTCCTTTCTCTTCTTTACTGAGCAACAGGAGCACGGAACAACATATCTTCAACATCCTAGGAGTCATGTATGGGTCAGCATTGTTTCTAGGCTTCACAAATGCCACCCTAATACAGCCAGTTGTATGGACGGAAAGGGCTGTATTTTATCATGAAAGATCAGCAGGAATGTACTCTTCCATGCCATACGCCCTTGCTCAGGTACCCTCCTACCACTATCAATCATCTATTAATGCATATTCAACCTTGGTTGGGAGTTAAAAGAACGACTTGTTTATCGGACAATGTCCAGTGAAACAGAAGAGATTCAAATTCCTCCTTGGTTTTGAAGGTCACCACTAGACTCATCAGTCTAATTACATGTTAAAAAAAGGATCTAATTCAATTTACGATGTTAAAAAACCACTAAAATATAGAGCCTCGTGTTATGAGAAATGATAGCATGTCTTGTAAACGCAAATTGTGACATGCACGGCACTTTTGGATTGATGAAAGAATCTCTGTTATCAGATCAGCAAAACCAAGGATGGTTTTCTATAGCCTTTCAGTAAATCCAAAGAATGAGAAAATGGAACCTTAATCACTGATAAGACTGACAATTATGGTCAAGAAGTGATGAAGAGTTGCATCAGGAACTGTCAACATAGAAAGTTCGCAGGCTGTCTGGAAGCTCATGACAAATGTAATAGGAAATTTCATTAGTCAAGAGCAGCAAATAGAGGTTAAGGTAAATGTTCTACCGGATACCTCTGCCACCTGAAGGAAAAAAAAAAGATGAAAAACTCAAAGCAAACATGACAGATGCATAAACTTGAAGTGTTGGTGCCATAAGTAGCTCACATTCAAATCAGGAAAAATTTGAATTTGAATTTCTAAAAATTTTATGCAGTGAGCAATTGATAGGAACATCAAATAATAAGCCTCAATAAAGATTTGACACAGTAGAAATGCACATCCACACCAATAGCATGTTTCAAGGACTAAACCAGCACTGATATGCTGTAAAGAACCCCTGTGTGGATAAGCTTAGAGGTACTACCACAATGTAACTTGGCAGTCTCGCAACACCAGAAGTGCTTGGTAAGTTTTAATGTGCTGGAAAAAGAAGAAAATTGGACGAATGAAATTAAATGTCACCAAGAACTTTACTATCATTGTGAGAATAAGGAGGCCTGACGAATACGTTTCTTTAATCTGCAGATGTTAGTTGAAATACCATACATCATACTCCAAGTGTTTATCTTCTCAATCATCACATACCCAATGCTTGGATTTCGAGTCGAAGTCGGAAAGTTATTGTGGTTCATGCTATTCATGCTGTTAAGCTTTGTTTACTTCACCCTATTTGGGATGATGACGGTAGCTCTCACACCAACACAAGAGATGGCTGCCATTCTCTCGTTCCTCATCTTTGTGCTATGGAATGTGTTCTCCGGTTTCATCATTCCAAGAAAGGTACATAGTAACTCGTAAATTTCCAGCAGATTAATAAGTCTTGTGAAGCTTAGATCAGCTTCTTGTGTCATTGCAGGTGATTCCAGTTTGGTGGAAATGGTTTTATTGGGCTGATCCTGCAGCATGGACCGTTTACGGTTTGATGTTTTCCCAATTGGGCGATCAAACCAAACTTATCCAAGTTCCCGGGCAACCAGACCAGACAGTGAAAGAGTTCGTCCAGGATTACCTTGGTGTACAAAGTAATTATTTCCCACTGATCATAGCCCTTCACATCACAGTTATCTTTCTTTTTTCGTCTGTATATATGTTCAGTATCAGATATCTGAATTTCCAGAGGAGATGAAATAAAGAGGCAACAAAATGCCAAAGCATCCTACTCTCCTAGAACTGAATGGATCACCACTGGCTATGTCATGCCTTGCTCTTGTTGTATGACATTGGGAAACCAAAGAGGTTTTAAGCATTCCTCTATTATTAGCATGAATATTGAAAGAGAGATAACATTTGAGTAATTCCTATTGATTCAATGGTTGATAGAGTAATTAATTTCATCTCCAAACTAACAGGCTCATAGGGTCTATTTGGCAGCCCATAGTGCAGCTGTATCAAGTCATGCTGAAATCCTGAGAGGACGGCATGCTACCCTCAAGCAATAGTCTTCTCTCTTCCGAAACCAATTAAAACCGGACCACCTATCCCAAATCCAAAGGTCACACCTATACGATAACAGTAATGAAGGAAGCTATGATCTAAAATTTCGCTATCTGACAAGAAAGACTCGTAACGAGATCCCTAGAATCCATAAATCTTAGAAAGCCCTGCCAAAGGAACTCGCACCACAGGCGTAAGAACTAGAAATGCCCAAGGCTCATGCTTGAATTCCAGAAGTTAAAGAACAAGAAAGTCTAATCCAAAGACAAAAAGGAATTCCAAGTGGTGTCATGATGTCATCACGCATTGGGAGTCAAACATTTCGCAAACGCGGAAGCTGTCAGTCAGCCAACGTACCTGGGGAGGGCTTCTCGAGTTCCCTCGGCTGATCTGGGACATTGCGCGCGAGAAGCTGTTTGAAAAGAACGATGGAGACATGTCTATATATATGGAGATGGGAATTGATCGCTAGGGTTTAGAATCCCATGGATCCGATCACCAGGTGAGAAGGATGGGGACGGGGAATAATAGCAGGAAACATTGGCACATGGTACCCATGTCAGTCCAGCGACCTTCAGCTGTCCCATCCGGGTAAAGATTTGCGCACGTGCCAGGTCATGGACGCAGCACATGCTCATCAATCGGTGGTTACAAGTCTACCGATTGACTACCGATTTCTACCGATCTGCTTATGATAAGGTGTCTATTGATTAGATGATTGACACGTTCAATTGATTAATTGATTTATTTACTAATTAATTGATATAATCTATTTATCGATAAATTAGATGACTCAATCGGTAAAAAATCTACCGATTGAGGGGCAAGTATTTATCAGGTACCCCAATCGGGTCCGTCCCATCCCGATGAGAAGCTGTCGATGAGGGCAGTTTCTGCCACGTCGTCAGATCGGATTCTAACAACTATTTTACGTAATTTGAGTCCATGTCACGTGACATGTGTATTATACATGTCACGAATTGATAGTGAAATACTGATTCTATCATTTAGTCCATCGGTAGTAAGATACCGATGTACTAGATCGATGAATCGGTAGCTCACTACCGATTGAATTACTCATCTAATCCGTCGATAGTGAGCTACTGATTAATTGATATAGTCCATCGGTATCTCACAATCGATGGACTAATGATAGAATCGGTAGTGGACTAGTGATAGATGTCCATGTGAGGAACCGCACCTCCAACCCGGTCCGACCGCGTTAGGTCAAGGGTCTGGGTTTGTGGTTTGGCTCGGTTGGCCTTGGGATGCGATCGGTTGATCGCATCGATGTTTTTGACCCCAGTGGCATTTTGGTAAATATGCTTCCTGGTGGTCAGTTTCACACCTGCGTTGCACACATGGCCTTTGATTGATGTATGTGTTTGATTAGAACCTTAAGGGCGCGTCCAATCGGAAGATCGGAGCTCGATCGGGAGAGATCGAATCGGACGGTTGTGATCGTTTTCAGCTTTCTATTTAACCTCCTTCTTTCTCTTTATTTCCTTCTTTCCTTCTCCTGCCGTTCTCTTTCTTCTCTCTCTCTCCTGCAGCTGAGCTACGGCCTGGAGGCGCGGCTTTCGAGGAGCGGATTCCGACGATCGGAGTTGGGGGATGCGTGGACGAGCTGCCCTATCTCATCAAGTAGGTATTTCTACCTCGATCTTAGGATCGGGTTCTCCTAGTATAGGCTTAATGTGATTTCGCTGTGGGAGTACTTATTAGAATGTTGTGTAACTTGTAGCGTGTGTAATGTGGATAATTTCATGTATTCCTACCTCGCGATTTCATGTATTTTAATGGCTGGTTTTCTTTGCACCATTGGATTCCCCATCATCTTTTATGCAAGCTTGCAAAGTTTCATCAACTTCCAACTTGATTTGATCCTTTAAATCCAATAAATTGGATTTCCGGCACTGTTCTGAGGAATTGTGCCATGGGGCTGACAGTCGATCGGTGGATCGACCGTCAAGCGTTAATACGCATCTTTCTGGCCTGATGGTCGATCGTCGCATCGACCGTCGGGCACTGTCGCGTTTTTGGCCTCCCACGGTCGATGCCCCGATCGACCGTGGTTCCTTCTTCTTTTCCATCCCGCCTCACGGTCGACCGTCGGATCGACCGTCGCATCGTCCGTGAGGCTCTGTCCTATTTTGGATCTCCCACGGTCAATGCACCGATCGACCGTGGCCCTTATGCTTTTCCCTCAATTGACCCCCACGGTCGACCGTCGCATCGACCGTGGGCCACTGAGCTGTGTTTGTTGGTTTCCTTTAATCGGTTTTCATCGATGATAGATACCCAATCATGTTAGGAAGCATGCACGTCGTTTTCATGGGATTTTCAAGGGATTTCTATTGATATTGAGAATTGAATTGGACGTTGCCTTTTTGATGGATTTATGGATGGATTTGTATTTAAATACTTAGTTGAATGGTGGTTTAAATGCTTAATTGATTGCTTAGCCATTAGCTAGCTATGAGTGCTAGCTAATGTGAAATTGTGGAACCTTAGCCTGTTGTCGGCGAGTGTCGAGGGCTATTGTATAACTGTGGCCAGTTACCTGCAGGGTAACTGTGGAACCTTAGTCTGTCATGTACAAGAGAGCACTGAAGACTATTGTATATCTGTGTCCATCTCTTTGTGCTAATCTTTGCTTGGTTAGTATAGACTATTTGTATTTGAGGCCCTTGCTATGCTTACCCATTTGGCTAGCTACAAGCTATGCCTAGCCCTGTATAATTGATGACATCTTGTTGCATGCTTATATCTCTTTATCTGTGCCTGAGCATTGCATGCATCTTGATTGCATTAGAGGCATATAAGGTTAGGCGGGCGATGGGTTGATCGCCGATCCGAGGCTCTCGGGTAGCTCGGATCTAGCCTTAGGATCGTGGCTGGCTAGTCAGGATTAGGGTGTGATTGTAAATGGAATCTCATGTGATTGAGGATTTGCGATAGTTGACTCTGATCATTGCTTGAGGTTTAGAGGTCGTGTTGGTCTCCCAATGCCAAGTGCTAAGGATGGTTGTCGGTGCCCCTGACGTGGTCCCCAGGCAGTGGCTTCCTGCTGGGTAAGGGTGATCTTGCATGTTACTGTTCCTTGGCCTCCTGGTAACATGTTCATGAGAGAGGTTTCATGACAGGAGCCCTTGGGGTAGTCGGCAGGGGTTGTGGGACCCCGTGGCAGTCCTTAGAGCGGGGAGACAACACTGTTGTTGTTTTCCTCCTTTCAGTGTACCGTAGAGTAGAACCCTACTGAACTTATCGCTCACTCCTACCCAGGCTGCGTTTGCAGGTGCAGGCGCCAGTTCTTCTTCAGTAGAGCCGGCGGGATCAGCTTTTGGTGGCGCGACTACGTCCAGTGGTGTTTGAGGTTATTGCAGGAAGATTGTTATACTTTGGCAGTTTTGTAAATTGTAAACATCTTTCGAGGAATTTTGGGATTGTTGTATAATATCTTTCCTTAGAGAATTTTGTATCTTATGTTGAATAGTACAACTTGATGAATATATGAATTGAATTTCTGTTTCACCTCTGGAATATAAATTGTTTAAATTTATCCATCTTTTCCGCTTTGTATCGCGCCAGTTGGAGATGAATAGTGATAGGAACCCTCACGCCCCGTCCTGGATGGGTTTTCTGGGTCGGGGTGTGACAACTTGGTATCAGAGCAGGCTGTAGGTCCCATGGATAGGATTAGGCTTGCGGTTAAGGTTTTGAGTGTGGAATGGGATAGTTCTAGGTCTAGAACATCCTTACATGTCTGTTTGCGACTGCGTGTGATGTGTTTTCTCATCTGTTTACTGTTGTGTTTTGCTGCTTCCCGGTTGCGTCATGACGTCTTAGGGGGAGATGTGCATGCGCGCCGGTGTTGTCCGTTCCCTCGCCTGACAGCGTCTCCCCCCGTGCCGGAGACGAGCGAGTAGGGAATCGGACGTGTGTCGTGTTTGTACTTTCGAAACCTTGAGAGGTGAACCTGCTAGGGTTCAGAGACGGTGTTGGAGATCCTTCGACAGTAGAGGACTGATTGAAGGAGGTGACCCGGATCCCGGATGTTTTGGATATCCTGGAGGATCGCTTGCTTGGGAGGCCGTTGTTTTCTTGCCTCCTAGGAAGCGATGCATAGTGGCGCTTGTCGGGCCACTAGGGACACTGTTGGTTGTGTGTTGAGAACAGTTCGCGTGCTGTTCTATGGCACCTACCCTTGGAGGGTGGTGCAGTTGGGAGTATCCTCCTCTGGTTCTGGGTACTCGCACCACGTGGCGACACGTGGGTTGGCTGGTTCATCTGGCTCGGTGTGCTAGGGCGATAGCAGGGTGCACCCTGGACTGTGCGCTAGCTACTGAGACAGGTGACTTGAGGGTTGACACCGGGTAGTTGGCCGGTGGTCGTGGTGAGTTTCGGGGTTGTCGTTTCTGCTTCTGGGGAACGGCAGGTTGGCCGTTGGCAGGGGCAGAGGTTTCAGCATCAGCGACAGCCATGGCAGCAACAGCGTCGTGCCGGTCCTTTGAGAGGTAGCCTGGACCGCCATACTGAGAGGTATTCCTCTGGGTGCTCGAGTGCTAGCCACCGGGTGCCTTTCCGTCGACGGTGCTGGTTGCGAGGGGCGCTAGGCGCTTACCGCAGAGCAGTCGGGCGTGACGCACGGCATGGGCCAGAGCAGTGGACTAGTACCTCAATTGGGGCAGGTACCTGGGACAGACGCAGGAATTCAGATTCCAGGCAGAGGCTCGCTGGAGACGAGGCGGCGACCGTTCTAGCCAGAGGTTCGCACACTCCAGAGGAGGTAGCATCTTCAGCGGCAGCCAGTTTCAGAGCCGCCAGCTTTCAGCTTTCAGCTTCAGCCTTCAGCTTTCGGAGCTTCTCACAGCTTGCGATTTCCTTGTGGCTCTGGGCTTCCCCCTTGTGACTCGTTCCCGTGTGGCTGTGTTGGCTTGGGACTGGAGTCGGGTGTGGCTTTAAGAGTAGCCACCGATTGGGACAAGAGCTTGGGTTGGTTGCTCTTGTAGGGGCGTTTCCTAGAGGTTGGGAACCTCTAGGTGTCCATCGCCCACGTGTGGTACACGTTGGGGTTCGACGGCTTACTCGGTTGCGTCGGTTGGCCACGCACCGGGTTGTGCTTCTTTGGCCGTGGAAAGGTGTCATGGGTACACCTGATGGCGTTGTTTCGCTCTCGTTGAAGATCGCGGTTCGGCGATCCTTCTACTTGTCGAGAGCTGAGGTTTGTTCATCGGCTTGTGGAGAACTTTCTCCCCGTTGTTTTCGAGGGTGCTCTGGAGAGCAGCTTCCCCTCGTGTTGTTGTTGTTGTTTGTGCAGCTGTCCTTTCTGAAGAGCTTTCTGATTGTCGCCTTCGCGGGACACCGAGTTTGAAGTTGAGGTTCCTTTGGGCGGTCTTGAGCGTTGTGAGTTCGCACGTGGATGCTAGCAGCGTTTGGAGAGTCGTGGACTCAGTCGGCCGAGTCAGTAGCCCGGGACTTCGTTCGCCAAGGTGTGTGACCTCAGAGTGTGTTCCGGTTCTGATTGTGGATGGTTCCCTCCATAGATGCATAGACTTCAGGAAGCTAGACGGTGTTGCAGCACAGAGTATGCGCCCGCTGCAATGCAATGATGATGGATTAGCAGTTGAGAGACTCATCAACTCCTTCAGAGTTTGACCTTCGCATCGACTACACCAGTTGAGGATTCGGGATTGCGACATCCCGGAGACAGCCTTCCATACGAGGTACGGACTGTAAGAGTTCACAGTGATGCCGTTCAGTCTGACGAACGCACCAGCAGCTTTCACAGATCTGATGTAGAGGATCTACGGGCCGTATCCTGATCAGTTGCAGTAGCGTCGTCGACAGCATCCTATCTACCGCCGCGTTGAGGAGGAGCACGAGCGATACTTGGCGTTTGCATCGCAGCTGCCGAGGGCGTATCGGCGTTATTTGGCCCCTAGCGCGAGGTCTTGGCCTTCAGAGGCAGGTTTCTACGGACGGGCAGTCTCAGCGGCAGGCAGGTCAATTGATTCAGCCGGGCTCGACACAGATGTGCAACAGCAGAGGTTGGAGACGGTGTTCGAGATTCAGTAGAGACATCTCCAAGACTGCGGGACCGTTGACCAGAGTGACCAGGAGACCGGGGCTTTTGCCTTAAAGTCACTGAGTCAGTGCCTTTAAGGGTGATAGCCATCAGCAGTTGTTAAAGAGGCTAGAGCAGATTTGGTGGATTTGTCAGCTCATCGGAGACAGACAGTTAGTTGGATCATGTTTTGAGGATCATATTCCAGATGACCTTCCCTTTGGTGTTTACGACATCCCAGCTCTCTCGGCCATAGTGATATAGACCCAGGGTAGATATCCGGAGCTCGTGGAGATCCGTGCTGCGATTGTTACCGAGCACATGATAGAGGGCTGGACAGCGTCAGCAGACCGCAGATTGTGCTTCGTTAGCAGTGTCGCAGATCCTGCGGATCCATTGCAGCCCCTTCCAGTGTCAGAGTGGGAGCAGAAGCACCCCATGGCGGACGTCATCACCATATTGCAAGAGGCAGCTAGGTAGAGTACGTCCCACTGCCAGAGTTTGCCTATTCCAGCAGCCATCAGTCCAGACGGATGCAGTGCCATTCTAGGTGTAGCACGGCAGTTCATGCCGTTCATCCGATTGCTCAGCCGAGGTTGTTGAGGCATCATCCACCATCCCAGATGTCGTCAGACAGTCCTCATGGAGATCAACACAGAGCAAACGAGAGAGCTACTCAAGTCAGAGGCGATGATCTTTGGAGTTCCTGAGGGTTCCTTCGCGCAGAGGGTCAGTCAGAGTTGGCAGAGACCGGAGACCTGACGAGGTGGAGGCCGAGGCAACCCTAACCCGAGAGTCTGCACCAGAACCATGACGACGTGGAGCGACGACGACATCGAGCCTATAGAGATTCCTGACGGCTTTTGCAGACAGTTGATAGTACTCCAGAGGTGGAGTAGCAGATCCAGAGTTGCACGAGGACATCCTACATGAGGCTCACTCCTCTTCTGTTGTTGTTCATTCAGGAGGCATGGAGATATATCATGGATTTCATCGTCAGCTTGGTTGGCACCATATACGGAGATCAGACGCAGGGATCAGATTCGGGATCAGATGCAGGATCAGATTCAGGATCAGATGCAGAGATTAGAATCAAGATCAGATTCAGAGGTCAGATCCAGAGACCAGATGTAGAGGTCAGGTCAGCACATATACCATATGAGATGAGTATATGTGCCACATAGCAGTCCACATGTCAGAGAGGTGATCAGATGGCGTGATGCTTCAGTTTTCATCACTCCGGAACATGATTCCAGGATCACAGAAAGATTCTAGTACAGCTCTTAGGTGCCGGTGACCATTTTGTTGACTTTCAGCACAGCATCTCACGGTACAGATGGACAGATGGACAGACGGTCAGAGAGGACCATTCAGATCCATGGTGACGTGCTTAGAGCACGCGTTATTGATGCAGACGTTAGACGATGAGAGCACATCCTCAGGGCGGAGTTTGCCCACTTCAGTAGTTGACGTGTGAGTGCCCGTCCCTCAGACCTGACTCGACCGCGTGAGTCGAGAGCCAGTTTCCTATTGGTTTGGTTCCGCGTCGGGCATGATCGGGCGATCGTGTGGCGGTTTGGACCCCGGGGGCATTTTGGTAAATATGCTCCTTGGTGGTCGGTTTCACATCCGCGTTCCACACACTGACTTTGATGGATGTATATGTTTGATTAGAACCCCTAGGGTGCGTCCGATCGGAGGATCGGAGCTCGATCGGGAAAGATCGATTTGGACGGCTGAGATAGATTTGGAATTTCTATATGTTAAGGAGTTGAAATCATCCTCTCTGATGATCAATGTATTGATAAGGAACATATATACAAGTGTACATGTATATGGTATGATGTACCTTAGGAGGAAGATAAGAGCATGTACAATATATACAAGTAACACCCCCCCTCAAACTCAAGGTGGATCAAACACCGAGAGTTTGCCTACAAGATATCTAAATCTAGAAGTAGGATGAGACTTCGTAAAGAAGTCAGCAATCTGTCCGGCAGAAGACACATGGGGGAGGAGAATGGTGCCAGTCTGAAGATGCTGATGAACAAAGTGACAATCGAGCTCTATATGCTTCGTCCGCTCATGAAAGACAGGATTACTGGCAATCTGCATAGCACTGCGGTTATCGCAGTATAGTGAAGTAGGTCCTGAGGAAGAGATACCAAGATCACAAAGGAGTCACCGAAGATGAACGATCTCCTTTGTAGTGGTAGACATGGCACGATACTCAGCCTCAGTACTGGAAAGAGAGACAACATCTTGTTTCTTACTCCGCGAAGAAACAAGAGCGTCTCCAAGAAAGATACAAAAGCCCGTAGTCGAGCGTCTAGTCGTAGGATCACCGGCCCAGTCCGCATCAAAATAAGCACGAAGTATGAGATCAGAGCTGGAGGGCATAAGAAGAGACCGAGTGGTGGTACCACGAAGATAACGAAGTATCCAAAGAAGAGCAGTATAGTGAGTAGAGCGTAGTGCGGCGACAAATTGACTCACAATGCTGACGCCATGAGAGATATCTGGTCTGGTGATACACAGGTAAACAAGCTGCCCAACTAGCTGTATGTAGCGTGTGGGATCCGAAAGAGGCTCACCATCAGTGGGACGGAGGCGAACATGGAGCTCAAGAGGAGTGTCTACAATGCGATCATCCGAGATAGCTGCCCGACTAAGGATGTCATATATGTAGCGTTGCTGAGAAAGTAAGATCCCACGTTCGCCCTGTGCAATCTCCAGTCCCAAAAAGTAGCGTAGAGGACCTAAATCCTTCATCTGAAACTGACTCCGAAGGTGAGCATGAAGAGAGGTAATAGCAGCAGAGTCATCTCCAGTGATAATCATATCATCAACATAAAGGAGGAGAATCGCTCGCCCATGCGATGAGGACCGCACAAACAGAGAATGGTCTTGAGCACTCTGAACAAAATCAGCCTCTGTGACAGAACTGCGGAAACGCTCAAACCAGGCACGAGGAGCTTGTTTGAGTCCATAGATGGCACGACGAAGACGACAAGTATGACCAATAGGAGCAGAGAGACCAGGAGGTGGATGCATGTAGACAGCCTCTGAGAGATCTCCATGAAGAAATGCATTATTCACATCCATCTGAAGAAGAGGCCAATGTCGAGCGGCAGCAACTGCAAGGAGAGTACGGACAGTTGTCATCTGAGCAACAGGAGCAAAGGTCTCCTCATAATCAATACCATACTCCTGAGTAAAACCACGAGCAACTAATCTGGCCTTATGCCGCTCAATAGAGCCATCAGGTCGCCGCTTGACCTTGAAGACCCATTTGCAGCAAACAGGCTCAATCCCAGGAGGAAGAGGAATAAGATCCCATGTGTGAGTATGAGCGAAAGCGCTGAGCTCCTCTGCCATAGCCTCCTGCCACTGTGGAAGCTAGGCTACCTCCTGGTAAGATCTGGGTTCCTGATCAAGATGAATGGCGGATAGAAAAGCATGGAACTTAGGAGAATATGAGGCAACAGACGACCAACCATATCTGCTGAGAGGGTGGTGAACTCGCCGAGGATACCGAGGAGGAGGTGTAGAGACGGCAGTAGACGATGGAGAAGAGGCCACCAATGGAGAGAGCAGATCCACAGCAGAGGAAGTGTCACTGGTCGTAGGGGGAGTGGGGTTAGGGGTCGATGGGACTAGCGGATAGGATGGAATAGGATAGGGAGATAATGAAGAATGGGGAATGGAGGTAGATGCTGAAGGTGAGACAGATAAAGGCCGAAGAAAAGTGAGATCCTGTGAGGAAGAGGAATAATAAGGAACATCCTCAAGAAAGAACACATGGCGAGAAATGCGAAGACGCCGTGTCAAGGGATCATAACAACGATATCCCTTGTGTTCAGAGCTGAGGCCTAATAGAACACAACGGACCGACCGGGCTGATAATTTGGTCCGCTCGTGAGGAGGAACCAATACAAAGCACGTACAACCAAAGACTCGGAGGGGACGGTAGTCGGGGGGACTGGAATAAAGACGCTCATAAGGAGAGACACCCGAAAGAAGAGGAGAGGGCATGAGATTAATAAGACGAACTGAAGTAAGAAGTGCCTCAGCCCAGAAAATACGGGGAACCTGAGAAGAGAGGAGAAGGGCTCGAGTAGTCTCTAGTATGTGTCAATGCTTACGCTCAGCTATGCCATTTTGCTCATGGGTGTAGGGACAAGACTGTTGGAAAATCGTCCCATGAGACTGGAAGATAGATCGCATATGAGCAGAGGTGTACTCATGAGCACAGTCAGAGCGTAAAACCTGAATATGCTGGTGAAACTGGGTTTGAACCATAGCAGTGAAGTGCTGATAAATTTGAGGAAGCTCAGAACGGTGACGCATAAGATAAACCCAGGTGAACCGAGAGTAATCATCTATAAAACTAATATAATAAAGATAGCCACACATAGATGAGACGGGAGTAGGCCCCCAAATATCTGAATGTACTAAAGCAAAAGGGGTACAAGATTGAGTAGTACGCAGAGGAAAGGGTTGAGCTACAAATTTAGCAAGTTTGCAGCCAGAACAGAAAGATAGAGAGGTACAGGTAGTAGAACCCAAAACACCTGACCTAAATAGATTATGAAGGCGCTCTTTTGACAGATGACCTAGCCGACGATGCCAGAGATCAGCAGAAGAAAGTGAAGAGGCGGTGAGGGCGGTAAGTGATGAGGAGGCAGGGGGTGAGATAGGTAGTGAGAGTTGCAGCAAATGGTAAAGGCTATCAACCCTACGACCAGCTCCAATCTCCCGGCCTATAAGTGGATCCTGCACATGACAAGAAGAAGAGGAAAAAGTAACAGTGTAGCCCAGATCACAAATACGGCTAACAGAAGCAAGATTCATATGCAACCTAGGAACATGAAGAACATGAGGGAGGATAATGGGACCATTAGAGAGAGTGCCAGAGTGTAAAACATCTAAACGGTGTCCGTCGGCAGTGTGTATGGCAGGTGAATGCTCAGCAGAAACACATGAAGATAAAATAGAAGAATCATATGTCATATGAGAAGAAGCACCAGAGTCAAGAACCCATATGTGATCGAGAATACCAGAAGTAGCAGCCATAGCAGTAGAGTCAGCGGAAGTAGAGGAAGCGGAAGATGATGACTGATGAAGGAGTCGGTCGATCTGCTGTTGGAGACTCTGTAGAGACGCCGATGTAAGAGAGGGAAGAGCACTCTCCGATGGAACCGCAGCTGCTGTGGCACGAACAGGTCGCCCACGGCCAGGAGGACCTTGTCGTTTCTCAGGATAGAGAACCCAACAAGAATCCTTTAGGTGACCCATCTTATGACAATGAGAACAGATGTGTCGAGGACGAGCGATCGAGGGACGCGATGAGGAGGTAGCAGCAAGAACACCCTCGAATCCCGAGGAAGGAGGCAACTGAGGAGCAACAACCATCGACAATTGAGTCTCCTCAGCGGTGAGCTCAGCAATGACAGAGTCAAGACTAGGCATCGGGTCACGATGAGTCAACTGACTAGCGGCAAGGGCAAACTCTGAACGAAGAGCCATCAGGAACTGAAAGGTCCTATGACGCTCACGGGCAACATGAATGGTAGCAAGATAGCTCTGGGGGACAATAGAGTCTGGTGGAGGATCAAGAGCATCCAATGCACGCCATAAATCACACATGAGATAATAAAACTATTGCACCGTTCGATCGCCCTGCCGCGCAGAATGTAGCTGAGAGTACAATTGATACTCATGAGCACTACTCGACTGAACAAACTGGCGAGTGAGACGTGACCAGATAGTTGCGGCAGTGGAAAGCTCAACAAGAGCAGGACGGAGGGAGCGATCCACGGAACTACTGAGATAGGCACAGACCCGCAAGTCCCGCTCAGACCAAATCTGATAAGGTGATGGAGTAGCAGGTGCAGTCGGCGACGCAGCAGTGGATGGCGGAGGAGCAGTCCCATCTAGATGAGCTAGGAGGCCACGACCACGAAGGTCGATCCGAACAGTTGCAGACCAAGTAGGCCAATCGCTGGGAGATACGAGCAAGAAGTCGGTGGAGTGTGGAAGAAGGTCCTTCGCCGTGGTAACAGAGGAAGGGGCAGCCATGTGCAAGAAAAGGAGCTGAGAGGGCACTGTGCACGTTGGAGAGCTTGCACAGGACGCTGGACGCAGTGCTGGGCGCACGCGTCAGTGCAGCACAGAGACAAACACCTGGCGTGCACCCAAAAACCACCAAACAGGGGAGGATATCGTCGGAGGAGCTAGCTCTCGG
The DNA here is from genome assembly GCA_963920575.1 of Narthecium ossifragum. Taxonomy (NCBI): domain Eukaryota; kingdom Viridiplantae; phylum Streptophyta; class Magnoliopsida; order Dioscoreales; family Nartheciaceae; genus Narthecium; species Narthecium ossifragum. The sequence goes on along the minus strand of OY986964.1, from coordinate 9,902,546 downwards.
GAGAGAGAGAGCTCAGGGAGAGGGGCTCGGATCTGAGGCTCTCGGGAGAGAGAGAGCTCAAGGGGAGAGGAGCTCGGATCTGAGGCTCTCGGGAGAGAGAGCTCAGGGGAGACGGGGAGGGAGAGGCCTCCGGCAGGAGCTGAGGAGAGGGAGCTCGAGGGAGACGGGGAGGGAGAGGCCTCCGGTCGTCGGCAAGCTCGAGGGAGACGGAGAGGGAGAAGCCTCCGGCCATCGACGAGCTCGAGGGAGTCCTAGGGAGAGAGATGGGTTGCTGCCAGCAAGCTCTGGCCGGAGCTGAGGAGAGGGAGCTCGAGGGAGACGGGGAGGGAGAGTCCTCCGGACGTCGGCGAGCTCGAGGGAGTCCGAGGGAGAGAGATGGGTTGCTGCTCGGATCTGAGGGAAAGAGAGCTCGGAGAGGGAGAGGTTTCCTGTTGTGTACGAGCTCGAGGGAGTCCGAGGGAGAGAGACGGTTCGCTAGGCCGGAGCTCCAGGAGGGGAGGCCGGAACGCCGGGAGGGTAGGGGAGGCCGCTCGGTAGTGGGACCGGGAGGTGGAGCACCAGGAGGAGAGTGTTAGGGGAGGGATTAGAGGAGCAACCCGAGACACCTAGCAGGGGGAGGATCTAAGAGAGAGGAGATCGTGAAGGTTGGTCGGGAGAGCTTGCCGTCGGCGATGGGGAGAAGCAGAGCTTGCCGCCGGCGCCGGATCGAAGAGAACCCCGGACATCTGATACCATGTTAAGGAGTTGAAATCATCCTCTCTGATGATCAATGTATTGATAAGGAACATATATACAAGTGTACATGTATATGGTATGATGTACCTTAGGAGGAAGATAAGAGCATGTACAATATATACAAGTAACACTATATAAGGCCTGTCTCTTTCTTCTCTTTCCTTCTCCTCTTCACCTGTCGTTCTCTCCCCTTCTCTCTCTCCTTCGGCTGAGCTAGGGTTGGAGACTTTGGTCTTCGAAGCTCGGATCTTGTCGGCTTGACCAGCGGGACGCGTGGAGGAGCTACCCTACTTGCTCAAGTAGGTGTTTCTACCTCGATCCTTGGATCGAGTTCTCCTATGATAGGTTTTATGTGCTTTCGCTATAAGAATACATGTTAGAATGCTATGTAACTCTTTGTGCATGTAGTATGAAGGATTTAAAGTATTCCTACCTTATCTTTTTCGTATTCTAACGGTTGGTTTCCGTATTATCGCCGTTTTGTCGGTTTTTGTCCATTTGGACAAAGATAGGAGATTTAACCGTCAAAAGCTGGATTTCTTCATTCCATTAGCTTCCTCATTGCTAAATACTCTTGCTTGCAAAATCTCATCTTATTCCAACTTGATTTGATCCTTGAAATCCAAGAAATTGGATTTCCGGCACTGTTCTGAAGAACTGTGCTTAAGGCTCAACGGTCGATCGGTGCATCGACCGTCAAGTGTTGTTTTACACTTTCTGGCCCTGGCGGTCGACCGTCGCATCGACCATCAGGCTCTGTCGGGATTTTAGCCTCCCACGGTCGATGGGTCGATCGACCGTGGGTTCTCTCTCCTTTTTCATCCCGCCTCACGGTCGACCGTCGGATCGACCGTCGCATCGTCCGTGAGGCTCTGTCTCGTTTTCGGCTCCCGACGGTCGATGGGTGGATCGACCGTCGCCCTTGGTTTTCTTCGCTTTGGTCTCACGGTCGATCGGCGGATCGACCGTGGTATCGTCCGTGGTCTCACGGTTGATCTCCGGATCGACCGTGACATCGTCCGTGACCACTTGGACTTGGTTATTCTGGTTTTCTTGGATGGATTTGATTTGGGGTTAGTATCTAAATATGTTGGGAAGCATGTAGGGGGATTTGATGAGGTTTTCAAAGGATTTTCATCGGGTTTGAGAATTGATTCGAGTAACTCTCTTTTTGGGTGAATCTTTGGCTTTACTTGCATTTAATACATGTGTGAATGTAGTTAAATGCTTAATTGGTGTGCTTAGCCATTACCTAGCTATGAGTGCTATCTAATGAGGAAATTGTGGAACCTTAGCCTCTTGCCGGCGAGTGCCGAGGGCTATTGTATATCTGTTGGACTTGTAACTGCTGATGTGGCATATAGAGACACCTAGGATAGATGTTTGCCTAGGCTCATGCATTGTGTGCATTAGAGGCATTTGAGGTTAGGCGGGCGATGGTTTGGGTCGCTGATCCGAGGCTCTCGGGTAGCTCGGATCTAGCCTTAAGACCGTGGATGGGTAGTCAGGAGTAGGGTGTAATTGTGTGATCAAGTCTCATGTCTTTTGAGGATTCACGCTAGTTGATTCTGATCATTGTTGAGGTTTAGAGGTCGGGTTGTCTTCCGAGGCTAAGTTCTAAGGATGGGTGTCGACGTCCCTGACATGGTCCCCAGGCAGTGATCTCCTGCTGGGTAATGGTGATCCTACTGGTTCCGGTTCTTTCCTCCTAGCGTGTTGGTTGAGTTTCCCAGCGTGGTCGGTTGAGAAGAGTAGGATCCCTTGGGGAGTCGACAGGGTTGTGGGACCCGTGGCATCCGTCAGACTTGAGCTGGAAGACAACTCTGTTGTTGTTTTCCTCCCTTCAGTGTGCCGTAGAGAAGAACCCTACTGAGCTTATCGCTCACTCCTACCCGGGTTGCGTTTGCAGGTGCAGGGGGTAGCTCTTCTTCAGTGGAGCCGGCAGGATCGGCCTTCGGCGGCGCGAGTACATCCAGGGGCGCTTGAGGTTGCTGGAGGATGATCTGTTGTACATTTTGATATATATGTATATGATGTAAACTTCTGAGGATTTTGGAGTATTGTATTATATCTGTCTCTTGGGAGCTTTTGTATTAAATCTGAACTGTACAACTTGATGATATATTATAATTGAATCTGTTTCGCCTCTGGAATACAACTGTTTAAATTATCCGTCTTTTCCGCTTGTACTGCGTCGATTGATGATGAATAGTGATAGGAACCCTCACGCCCCGTCCTGGATGGGTTTTCTGGGTCGGGGTGTGACATGACGGCTCAGCACCGGCATTGCACCTTTTGAGGTAGAGAGGTCAGTGCAGATCAGGTCAGAGGTGATAGCCGTTAGAGTTCGCAGTTGGCGACAGAGGGTTTGCTTACAGATCGGCTCTATTTACGCACTTGTCAGTTGCGTGTACTTCCGCCACATGTTCAGTGTTGAGGAAGTACATTCAATATCATCCCCACATGATCAGACAAGTCGACATCATGATCGAGGAGGACGTCACCTACATAAAGCAGCCAGTGCAGATTCTGGACAGACGAGATCAGATGCTGAGATGCAGATCGGTACCGTTGGTGATGATCATATAGAGGCATGGTAGTGCAGAGGGCTTGACGTGGGGGCGAGAGGGTCGCGTGCGTCGGAAGTTTCCCCGACTGTTCACCCCAGCATGTAGTTTCCTTTGTGTGGGCGTTCGTGCCACTAGGACTAGTTGGTTCTTCTTTTCCGGCCCTACCCTTGAATTTCGGGACGAAATTTCTTTAAGGGTGATAGGTTGTGAGGACCCGTACCTCCAACCCGGTCCGACCGCGTTAGGTCGAGGGTCTGGGTTTGTGGTTTGGCTCGGTTGGCCTTGGGATGCGATCGGTGGACGCATCGCTGTTTTTGACCCCAATGGCATTTTGGTAAATATGGTAAATATGCTTCCTGGTGGTCAGTTTCACACCAGCGTTGCGCACATGGTCTTTGATTGATGTATGTGTTTGATTAGAACCTTAAGGGCGCGTCCGATCGGAAGATCGGAGCTCGATCGGGAGAAATCGAATCGGACGGCTGTGATCGTTTCCAGCTTTCTATTTAACCTTCTTCTTTCTCTTTCTTTCCTTCTCCTGCCGTTCTCTTTCTTCTCTCTCTCTCCTACGGCTGAGCTAGGGCCTGGAGGCGCGGCTTTCGAGGAGCGGATTCCGGCGATCGGAGTTGGGGGATGCGTGGAGGAGCTGCCCTATCTCATCAAGTAGGTGTTTCTACCTCGATCTTAGGATCGGGTTCTCCTAGGATAGGTTTATTGTGATTTCGTTGTAGGAGTACTTATTAAAATGTTGTGTAACTTGTAGCGTATGTGTTGTGGATGATTTCATGTATTCCTACCTCGCGATTTTCGTATTTTAACGGCTGGTTTTCATATTATCGCCGTTTATCGGTTTTCGGCCATTTGACCTAGATAAGGGATTTAACCATCAAAAATGTGATTTCTTCGCACCATTGGATTCTCCATCATCTTTTATGCATGCTTGCAAAGTTTCATCAACTTCCAACTTGATTTGATCCTTTAAATTCAATAAATTGGATTTCCGGCACTGTTATGAGGAACTGTGCCATGGGGATGACGGTCGATCGGTGGATCGACCGTCAAGCGTTAATACGCATCTTTCGGGCCTGACGGTCGACCATCGGATCGACCGTCGAGCTCTGTCGTGTTTTTGGCCTCCCAAGGTCGATGCCCCGATCGACCGTGGTTCCTTCTTCTTTTCCATCCCGTCTCACGGTCGACCGTCGCATCGTCCGTGAGGCTCTGTCCCGTTTTGGGTCTCCCACGGTCGATGCACCGATCGACCGTGGCCCTTATGTTTTTCCCTCAATTGACCCCCACGGTCGACCGTCGGATCGACCATGGCCTCACGGTCGACCGTCGGATCGACCGTCGCATCGACCGTGGGCCACTGAGCTGTGTTTGTTGGTTTCCTTTGATTGGTTTTCATCCATGATAGATACACAATCATGTTAGGAAGCATGCACGTCGTTTTCTTGGGATTTTCAAGGGATTTCTATTGATATTGAGAATTGAATTGGACGTTGCCTTTTTGATGGATTTATGGATGGATTTGTATTTAAATACTTAGTTGAATGGTGGTTTAAATGCTTAATTGATTGCTTAGCCATTAGCTAGCTATGAGTGCTAGCTAATGTGAAATTGTGGAACCTTAGCCTGTTGCCGGCGAGTGCAGGGTAACTGTGGAACCTTAGTCTGTCAGGTGCAAGAGAGCACTGAAGACTATTGTATATCTGTGTCCATCTCTTTGTGCTAATCTTTGCTTGGTTAGTATAGACTATCTGTATTTGAGGCCCTTGCTATGCTTACCCATTTGGCTAGCTACAAGCTATGCCTAGCCCTGTATAATTGATGACATCTTGTCGCATGCTTATATCTCTTTATTTGTGCCTGAGCATTGCATACATCTTGATTGCATTAGAGGCATATGAGGTTAGGCAGGCGATGGGTTGATCGCCGATCCGAGGCTCTCGGGTAGCTCGGATCTAACCTTAGGATCGTGGCTGGATAGTCAGGATTAGGGTATGATTGAAAATGGAATCTCATGTGATTGTGGATTTGCGATAGTTGACTCTGATCATTGCTTGAGATTTAGAGGTCGTGTTGGTCTCCCAAGGCCAAGTGCTAAGGATGGTTGTCGGTGCCCCTGACGTGGTCCCCAGGCAGTGGCTTCCTGCTGGGTAAGGGTGATCCTGCATGTTACTGTTCCTTGGCCTCTTGGTAACATGTTCAGGAGAGAGGTTTCATGACAGGAGCCCTTGGGGTAGTCGGCAGGGGTTGTGGGACCCCGTGGCAGTCCTTAGACTTGAGCGGGGAGACAACGTTGTTGTTGTTTTCCTCCTTTCAGTGTGCCGTAGAGTAGAACCCTACTGAGCTTATCGCTCACTCCTACCCGGGCTGCGTTTGCAGGTGCAGGCGCCAGTTCTTCTTCAGTAGAGCCGGCGGGATCAGCTTTTGGTGGCGCGACTACGTACAGTGGTGTTTGAGGTTGTTGCAGGAAGATTGTTGTACTTTAACAGTTTTGTAAATTGTAAACATCTTTCGAGGAATTTTGGGATTGTTGTATAATATCTTTCCTTGGAGAATTTTGTATCTAATGTTGAATAGTACAACTTGATGAATATATGAATTGAATTTTTGTTTCACCTCTGGAATATAAATTGTTTAAATTTATCCGTCTTTTCCGCTTTGTATCGTGCCAGTTGGAGATGAATAGTGATAGGAACCCTCACGCCCCGTCCTGAATGGGTTTTCTGGGTCGGGGTGTGACAGTCCGTGTACACAATTTTTTTTCTTTACGTAAATAACCTCAAAATCTTATTATAAATAACGCTATGAAGCAGCTTACTACCCGGGATCAGCTCCCCTATTTTACAACTAATCCCTAATCTTAAACTACCTTTTAGCCTATTAGTCCCCATTTTGTAAGCAGATATGATATTCCGGATTAAGGGAATTTTGAGATAGAAAAAAAATGGGGGATAAAGTAATGATTAATTGGGTTAGCAAAACGTGTTTGATTGTAAAAGTGGGGATAAAGTAATGATCACTTGGGATGGGAATTTTGATGTTTTCATTTATATTTTTATTATAATTTTCAATTCGTAGATGTATCGATGTTTGTGCAACAAATATATTATAATATATAATATACTATATCATATAATACAAAATATTATATTATATAATATATTCTCGATTATATTATATATACTATACTGTAACATATAATACATATAAAATATTACATAATATAAGATATTCTCGATTATATTATATATTAATATAATATAATGGAATATATACAATTACTACATATTATAATATATATAATATCTAAAGGACTGGCGATCTATGCTTTCGATCTGTTTGAAGAGATCGGAAGGTGGAACTGAACGTTTAACGTTTCAGCCTTTAGATATTACTTCTAAAAAATATCTCTAAAAATAAAAACAGAATATAAAGACTTACTTAGGAGAGATGTAGCAGGATTGCAAGCTTTTATTTATTCCACTGGAAGATGTTACAAAGGAGCAAGGAAGGTTTACAAGAGAAGAGAAGGGCGAATTCCAACGTGTTGAACTCAGAGGAGTTCTCCTCCTTATATAGGAGAGCTGAGGATGCCTTATGATGACGTCGTACAATAATGCAGAGGGAATATTTCCCTTTATATCTTGTCGGTCAGTGGATCACCACTTTTTTTTTATGCCATCTGCAAGGGCCCGCCACTTCGTGTGCTGGATAGTTGTGCAGTCGATTGAGTGACCTTTATTCCTTGCTAATGGCATGTAAAGGAGAGATTCTCCTTATCTTCTTTTGACCACTTTAACTAGTGGATGCTCCACTAGTGATTGTTGCTCCACTTGATGGTTTCTTTCCTCGTGTTTTTCCTGCCACCAACTGGTCCCATAGGGCCTAGTGATCATCCTCGTAGGTATCTTGAGCATCCTGCATTGGGTCATCTGATCCAATAGAAATTCTATCGGAGGCAGCAAAGGTGCTAGTAAAATTTTTTTTCATATAATCAAAACACTTATGCATAATTTGTTCTTCAAAAGCTTTAGGAAATTTCCTTTCAAAGGCTCGCCTCATCCGAGTCGTGTGATTGTCCTCAGGGACTTCACGAACCATAGTCTGGTTCAAAGCATTCTCATTTCTGCTTATGATCTCTTTTAATTCAGAGACCTTTGTGTTCACATCCAAACCTTTCCACCATTTGACTTGGTACCTTCTCTTGATGCATGAAATATACAAATCATCCATTCCGGGTACACAAAACCATTTCTATATCCATGATATTTTTACTTCTGCAAAGAAGTATAGAGGACACATTCCCTCTAAAATCTCGTCTTTCTTCTTAATATGAAGGATAGGATGGGTAGAAACTCATTTCTCATAAGGAGCTGCAATTGGTTCTTGTAATATTTCTATTTCGACACCATATTTGTACCACCAGTCATAGATCCATGCTGGAATATCCTTATAAAGGATCTCAGGATATAGTTTGATAAACCATGTATGCTTCAAATTCTCATTCTCACATAAGAATGATAGATAAAATACATCTTTATAATCCCAATAATTGAAACTATAAGTTTCCTTCTCAATTATAAAAGAGAGTGGTATGTGGGTGCTGAACCCCCATTCTTTTGGTGTCAAAACATTCTTGTTAGTGCACTTACTATAAGTATGTGGCCTTTTGTCATCAGAATTTTTATAGAAATGTTCAAAATGAACTTCTCTTTGTGATAAAAGAGACTCCATCCATTTTCTCGGTTTATATACCGAAGTGGGATATTGACAATTGTCTAAATATTTTTGTCTCGATTTTTCGGGATTGTCGAAATAGCACATATCCTCATGTTCAATATGAACAATCAGCTCATAGGCTGGTTTTGTGATCATTATAGCATCATTATCCTTAACCACTTCTGCAAAAGATTCTTTTGTCTCTTAGGTATTACCTAGAGTAACATTTTTACTCGGCATATCTTGTATTGCAGTATTTCACACAATATTTATATAGAAAGTATTACTTCCTCTGTGAATAGTTTGTCAACTATTTTCAGATGTTTGTGAGGTGTTTGGGGTATTACCCCTACCTCTTCCTCCTCTCCCCCCAATGAGGGGATCATTCCTGCTCATGAGACAAAATTCACAAGTAAGAAAATCAGGAAGAGCATTATGTTTTCCTTTAATGAATTCGATAGTAAAATCGAAAACTGCTAATTCAACATGTCAGCGAGAAAAGATTTACTTAGAAGTTAAGTTTTTAATATCTTTTTCAATAATACTCTTGGCAGAGCTATAATTAATGTGAAGGAGAAAAGGTTAATTGAGGAGATCATCCTGAAATTTATAAATACATTTAATAATAAGCAGAAATACGCTTTGGTTAGGCCGTAGCCATCCAAACAGGCCGCCAAAGACGCCGGTCGGCCGATTAAAATGTTACCATCGGTCCAAGTAGCAGCGTCTCTTGGGTCTCCTAGCTAGTCAAGATCACGGTCGAACCACTTTGACCCAATAAAAAACCACTCTCAAATCTCCTCAATCCTCTCTACTACGGACCGTACGTATCAAGACACCCACCCACCCCAGTACCCCACCTCTCTCTTCATCCCGACAAACGTCTACCGACACCCCCCACAGCACCCCTCTCCCCCTTCCATTATTTAAATTTACAATAATAGCCCCTTCATCCACTCGCCGCCCCCAATCCAACGGCCAGATCTCGCCCTCGCCCTCTCCCCTCCCACCTCTCCACCTCATCCGTCCGATCAGATCCAGACGCCACTCTCCCAGTTCATAAGAAACCAAATCCATCCATCGATTGGATTCCTAGATTGGGCCGCGCCGGAGGAGGACCAAGCCGGCCATCGATGCTGGAGGGGCACGCCCAGTCGTGGACCACCCGCCGGGGCAGCAACCCCCGCCTCGAGGCCGACCCCGTCATCGAGATCCCCCCGACTCCTCCCGGCCCCACCAAGTCCGCAGCCGCCAACGGCAACGGCTTCGTCTCCCTCATTTTCCCCTCCTTCAACCACGCCGCCGGCGATGCCGCCGCCGCCTCGTCCACCACCGCCACGGTGCTCATCATCGCCGCGTGGTACTTCTCCAACATTGGAGTGCTGCTGCTGAACAAGTATCTGTTGAGCATCTACGGGTATCGCTACCCCATCTTCCTCACCACGCTCCACATGCTAGCGTGCGCCGGGTACAGCGCCGCCGCTATCCACTGGCTCCGCGTCGTCCCTCCCCAGCCGGTGTCCTCCCGCCGTCAGCTGCTCAAGATCGCCGCGCTCAGCGCGATCTTCTGCTTCTCCGTCGTGTGCGGCAACACCTCGCTCCGCTACCTCCCCGTGTCCTTCAATCAAGCGATCGGCGCCACCACCCCCTTCTTCACCGCCATCTTCGCCCTCGTCATAACCTGCCGCCGCGAGTCCGGAGGAGTGTACCTAGCACTACTCCCCGTAGTACTAGGCATCGTGCTGGCCAGCAACAGCGAGCCGCTGTTCCACGCCTTCGGGTTCCTAGTCTGCGTGGGATCCACGGCGGGGCGGGCGCTCAAGTCGGTGGTCCAGGGGATCCTCCTCACATCCGAGGCCGAGAAGCTCAACTCGATGAACCTCCTGATGTACATGGCACCCATGGCCGCCGCGATGCTGCTGCCCCTGGCGCTGTTCACGGAGGACGGGGTGGTGGGGGACACGATAGAGAGGGCCAAGCGCGACCCCCGCCTGGCTCTCCTCCTGCTGGGCAACGCCACGGTGGCCTACCTCGTCAACTTGACCAATTTCCTAGTGACCAAGCACACCAGCGCGCTAACCCTCCAAGTCCTGGGCAACGCCAAGGCGGCGGTGGCGGCGGCGGTGTCGGTGCTGATATTCCGGAACCCGGTGACGGTGATGGGGATGACGGGGTTCGGGATCACCATTATGGGGGTGGTGCTCTATAGCGAGGCCAAGAAGAGATCCAGGTCCGCCAGTTCGTCTCCATCCTCCTCCTCCTCCTCCTCCTCTTGATGATGGTCTCATCCTCCCTCCTCTATTGTTACTGCTGTTCTTCTTTGGTTCGTCATCATCATTGCTGTTTTGTTACTAAATTTTTGGGCTCACATATTATTGTGATGCTTCTTAATATTGTTCAATGCTGTATTTTTTGGATCATAGAAATTGGCTTTGAAGCTACTCATTGTCGATCATATATAATTGTTAGGACCAACTGCTTCCCATAATGTGTTCTTTAATAAAGCGAAGAAAGGGTGTGTGTGTGTTCCACTGTTCCTTTGGGCTCTAGACTCTAGACTCTACTCTAGTCTAGGAGATGATGATATGGTTTGCTAATAAAGCATATATGCATCACTTTCCATTATCATCCTCTCTAAATTATGCTAAAGTATGCATTTTTTATCTGAATTTTCTGATAAATTTTTTTTTTATGTAATATTCCCTCTACTTTAAAATATTCGATTAGAATTCCTGAACCGTGTTTATGTGGTGGTGCCTTCCATCCATTCCATGGGTCTGATCAATTTTCATGTAATCCCTCTATTTTAAAATATTCGATTAGAAATTCCTGGAGTTTGCCTTCCATCTATGTACTGATCTAACGAAGAGGCTCTATTCCCATCCCTCTCTCTCTCTCTTTCTATGTCTCAATGACCATCCCTCTCTTCCTCTTAGACCATCTAGATGTCTTCTCCATCAATGGTGCGGCGGCACCATCATCCACAATGGGATCCTGCAACAGCAACGAATAGTAAGACAAGAGAATAGACAAGTAGCTAGAGAGGAGAGAGATGGAGAGTGTGTGAGCAAAGAATTTTCTCAACAGATATATTTCATATTATGAATAATATATTTTTGAGTTTAATGATTGAAATATATTGATATTATTAGAATATATAATAAAAGTAGAACATGGTAGATGTTGGAATTCATTATATTAAAATATATTAATAGGTGAGATAAATGGAATTTATACTTCGATGAAAGGCCCTCTCATATCTTTTTAGGTCAAAAATAGTTAAGCGAAGTGAAACAGTATTCTTCACGTGTAGATGAGCATTGCAGTTATTTTCTTAGTTAGGGGGGGGATGGCCAGGGAGGCTCATGGATGGAGCATGTATTTTTGACGTTCCCCAATGTTTGCCTACGTATAATGAGAAGAGGGTACAGAGAGGCTGATGTGGGTGATCTTACACAGGACAGGAGGGGTTGCTTTGAGTTGAGAGACTCCTCTACTAGTGTATTTCTATTTCAGAAGCATTTAAAAGTAGGTTGGCATTTGTTACATCCTTCGATGTGAAGACTGAAGACACAAGGGAAGGGGGGGGGGGAGGACGGCTCAACTGGAGGAAGAAGAAGAAGACAAGAGACAGATATTTTTTAATCGGATCAAGTAGGCATAGGTCGCTGCCCACTAATCTCGTGTGGATTTTCTATTGGATCAAATCTGGATAGCAGTCATCATTCTTGTTGTTTTTCGGACAGAGTGTGCGCATTAGTGTTTCTGATTTACGGCTATAATAAAACATCCCCACCTCTGAGCCCGGTCTGACTGACCGATCGATCATGCACCTTGAACTCACGTGCGTCTCTGCCTGGTTGGCTGTGGGCTCCGAGTCCGAGATCCTTTGGGCAAGTTGACGTGATCCAATCTACAGCCCGTGCTCAATGAATCCTGACACGACCAATAGTGACGATCACTTAGATAGATCCGTCATTACCTGCGTTTGGTTTGAAAATAAGCTATTTTAGAATAAAAGATTTTGAGATTAACAAATCTAAAATAAAAGATAAAAAAAATTAAAATAAAATAATAATGATTAACTGAAAAAAGGATGGTAGCAGTAGATGAAATATGAATAAGTAGATAATGATTATTTAAAATAAAAAAAATATTTAAAAAAAATAATTAAAATAATAAAGCTATCCTCCACCTTATTCACGTACCGAACATGGACTAGAAGTTTCGAGTCATGCTCTCGTGAAAGCAGAGCAAATGATCAAATTCGCAGACATGATTACTCATCATCAGGACATGACACCACCATCCTGGCATCTCGATGATGAATAGCGAGTCTCCTCGGATACTTTCCCACCGGAAGAATAATGGTTCAAGAATTTCAGCAGCGGTTTGTGCGGAGCGAGTTATGGGTCTTGACGTCTAATAAAAGTCATATGCAGAAAATCGGGACATGTCAGATACCCTGTCACATAAGGTGATGCAAATTTGCGAAACCAGCTGCATCCCGAAGGTGGCTCAATTATTCAAAAAGAAAAAAAAAATTTATATCCCTCGTTTGGAATTGAGACGTGATTAGCTGTAGAAAGTGAGAAGAAAAAACTAGAAATTTCTAAAATAACACTTCCTAAAAACATATTTAAGTACGGATAAAGCTGGATTAACCAAATAGACCAAGATTTTTTTTTGATTAATCAGATAAGCCCGAAGGCTGGATAGACCAAGATGATCCACTCAGTAGCCGACGATATGCTTCAACAATCAGACATGAACGCCAATATTGGGTTATGACCACAAAAAAAAACACGAAGATTCGAGGTCACGTAAACCATACTCTTTCCTTATCTTGGACTAATCATATGAAACCTGTTGTCAATGGTTCCTGTGCAGTTTGATTACCGTTGTCAACCGTATATTAATACTGGTAAATTTGAAGGTGTCTTATGTTATGTGCTATGACCTCGCTTTGTACTTGATTTATTAAACTTGATGTCTTAAACGTAGGCCTTCGGACCAGAAAAGGCTAATATATGAATATCAGAGTTTAAATAAACAGATACGGGTTTATTAAATTGGTTAAAAAATTTAACCCGAAATCAGACCAAATATTTAAATTATTAAATGTTTGGTTCAGGTGACCTGTTAAACAAGCAATTTGGTTCAGGTTAGATGACCTTAACCCAAACCCGAACTAACCTATTCCACCCTTACCTCATTGTTAAGTAATTCAACAACGCTTTCCCGTGCCCCTAAATAAACAATTCAGGAACCAGGCGCCAACAAATAGATTACTCTTTTTCTGGATCACTTCTTTCTACCTATTTGATATTTCCAAGAATATTAATTACACCTTGCAACTTACATCAGATATTAGAGAGAGAGAGAGAGAGAGAGAGAGAGAGAGAGAGCTACATGTGCAAATAACTAATATATATCTATATATATACAATGCAAAATTTTGAGAGCAAAAAACCAGCTTTGTAGACGACTCCCGAGAGCTCAGATCACCTGAGGAAAGGTTCTTTCCTTCAACTTCATCGAAAGCCCTGCCACACAGCTCTTTAGCCTGGACAAGGACACGGTTGATAACCCCAGGGCTATTTCAAATGCGTCGACACTACAATGCTCTGTTGTGAACTTCAAGCATGCTACCTCTATCCTGAGACCGATAGACGATAGCCGTGAACAAGGTGAATGACACAAATATGACAATAGCTTTCTAATGCATGATGGCCTATTGCCCCTTCTTCAACATATAAGCAAGATTCTAATTAAAATAACAAGTTGTATCAGCGAGCATCAAGCATCAAGCATCAAGCATCAAGCATCAAAGGATCTGGACTTTTCCATCGTGCAGATGAAACATAGAGCAATCATTTCAGGAATGTAAATGGACTCGGAACAGACTATCTGACTCGGAGGTTCATCAAAGCATGGTCACTCTACATGAACGAGAGCCTCCTTGAAACCTTATGTAACATTTTTCCATATTGAGAAAAGTGTTGGTTAAGCAGATCAGAACATACAGCTTGTAGCACATAAATCACCAAAAGAGCTGCAATCAGTAGTAGTCTTATGAAACTCACCTCATTTTGTGAGCTGCCATCTGATGGAAACCAGCGCATGGCAGTGCCAAGTTGCATTAAGACAGGTATGATTTTAAACATAAGAGGTGTTGTTACCTAATGCAAATGAACATTAACCACAATACATGTATGAGTATTTATGTAAAGAACAGCTGCTGTCTGCTAGAAGATCATTAAGAAAGAAGCTTACCAGGCTAAGGGCTGTTGTTCCCAACAGAAGAAGATACATTTTCCCCTATCATGTCCCAAAGAAAAAAAACTAATCAAGAAATATGAAAATAGGACAAAAAAGTAGGCAAAGATTTTGAAGTGCTACTATGACAGAAACATAAACAAGGAAGACCTATGCTAAGCTGTCAAAGATTCCCATTTAATAAATATCCAGTGCAGCTTCTTGCATGAAAGAGCATTTTGCATCATCGAGCATCAAACCACAATAGCTTCCCGGACATTAAACAAATATCATCCAACATATCCAGAACACATCCTCGTTGTTAGTGAAATGAAAACAAAATGTGACAAAAATCTGTGCCAATAATGAGAAAATGTCACCTGAACAAGATGAAGATTTGATGCACGGCTTAAGAGAACGAATGCGAATTCTCCAACTTGAGCCAACGATAAACCCACCTTGAGGCAGGGAAGAAAAAAAAAATGAGGACAGTCACTATAAGTGAACATGTAATTCATTGCAGATCCGAGTAGAATATACTCACAAGAATTGATGTTCTAACACTGTAACCGAAGGCCTTAATTACAATTGTTACAACAACAGTCTTTGCAAACACTACCAGGATAACAGAAACAAGCAATAATTCCACGTGATTCCACAAGAACTGCACATGTATGAGCATTCCGATGCTAGCAAGAAAGAGTGCTGCAAATAAGTTGCGAATAGGTTCCACCTAGAACAAATAGAGCCAGAATGAACACGTAATGTATAAATCATCAAAAAAAGTGCACAACAAATTCCTCGCCGAAAGATAACCAACAGCATGAAACTTGGAACTCTGTAATACTGATGTCTCGTTTCACAACCCACAACAAAATTTAGATCAAGCAAAAGTTATCAACTTAACATAGAAACACTTGAAGAAATGCAGAGGAACTATTCCCTAGAAAACTGTGGCCCAAGTTTATTGTGGGACTTACATATTAAGCAACAAAACAACAACTCATTCCATCCAAAGGAAGCTTTTAGCTTTTTTTATGATATGATTTTGTGCATTCAATTCAAGAGGGTTTGAAAGGAATCCTATCTAATCCATCTCCAGTCAAATAATTTAGTAAACTAGTAAGTCCTAGAAGTTCACAACACGGCTCTGAATAATTTCATAAAGACCCTTGTGCAATCAAATTTTATTTGTGAGGCCTCAATAAGCACTGGACCAAAAATGCAATTAATAGATACTAAACGTGTGTCCTTTGTACTGTCAGCTGGTCAATGTAAATTCCAATACTAGTCTTTTTCACAAAGGCAGCTGTTCACAGTTCGAATGTTTCATGTGGGTGGGGGGGGGGGGGGGGGTGTGGGGGTGTCTGATTTCAGGGACTGCAGGATTGATAGTTCCTGATGTTCTTCAAAAGTCATGCCTTCCATCAAGCAGAAGTGGAACAAGAACTTTCGAGTGTCAAGAAATTAGGAGATAATATGTACTGTGAAATTGTTTTCCCAAGCAAATCAGATTAGATCCTAGAACCTCAAAGTTGTAAATTTCCATGAAAACCAACTAAGCTAGGGCCCAAACCCCCAAAATAGGAAGTAAATATGTTTGTGTGTGTGGGTGTGGAAGAGAAATCCTTCTTCATCTCAAAGAACAATGTGAATAGCAAGCTCAAAACTCTAGGTGGGAGAATGTACCTGATCCAAAGTATGTTGTGCAAAATCGGTGGTGGAAATCATAACTCCAGCAATGAATGACCCAAGCTCAAGACTCAAACCTAGCTTATCACTACACTGAAGGACAAAAGACAGGGCGGAAACACTAAGCAAGCACAGTTAAAGTTATAGAGTAAGCAATTAGACATGGAACATTATGAACAGTATTCATGATACATCTCAGATCAAGCAACACACATATGCAATAAAGCATACAGATATAACCAGCTTCTTTGACAAGAAATCGGCTACTCCTTTACAGAGCTGATAGGATAAGCATGCTCCTGTACTACATCAGATCAAATTAAGGAATTGGATAAGTTTGCTTTCATCCCTGGCAAGGGTTCTTTGCTTTCACCACATGTCCCTCTTGTTGACACATGTTGTGTTCTCTCAGCATTTTAAACCGTTTTAAAGTTGGCACCACACGTCTCATAGATCATGCCATGACCAAAAATCTAGCCCCGAACCTTCTTGGTGAAGGTTAGATTGAATTAAAGGAGAAGCCATCTACTTGTAATCGAGACGGGTTTTTCCATGCATAGATCTCATACAAAAAAGACGACAAAAAAAGAATTATCACTCTAGCATAAGAAAAGCCCCTTAACTAAGGAGCTAAGAGGAAACACAGAACACGAATACAATGGCGGACTGCTTTATAATCCATATTTCTTGTCCAGAATCATCCAGTGGTGCAAAAAATGTTCTCAGCACCTAACACCTATTTCGAAGAAAACAATATGTCGATTCAGAACCATCATCCTCATAACTACCGCTGGTAATAAAGTTACAATCGGCCTCATTAAAATAAGGCAAACCTCATCAGTCATCAACAAGTGGACTGCAGCATGATTTGTGTACTGGATATTACAAAATAATCTAGGTCATTATGGAATAATGATAGCAAATCAGCAAAAACCATAACCTGATATCAAAATCAGCTAAAAAAGTCCTGGTAAAACAATTACCTAAAACTGTCCTGGTAAAACTTGAAGGTAATTCAATGAAAATGATTTAATTTGATGTCTGGAAAGTCAAACTAGATAAACTATCAAATACTAACTAATTGCCCTGAGTATTATCTAAGTACTGAGAAGGACACTGGTTGATCCAGCTTAGGCTGGCCTGACCTGCTTCCTGATAAGACTGGGTAAATATCTAGACCTTCTCATCTTCGACCCACCTACTACTAATTCCAAATGGGTTGATTGGAACTGTTTATATGTTCAAATCAACAGGAGCATAAGCTCACAAAAGGCACTTGAGCTACAATGTTCTTCGATCTATTCATGTGGGATTATGTTCATCTGCACAATTCAGACAATATTTGAGACTGAAATCTTCAGTTATTTTTCTAACTTATTTGGTTTCAAACCAGGCGGTGAACAAAGTAGACATGAGTGGATCAGACAATGAAAATGATTTCATGATCGATGCAGCAAAATATTGCTCTCCCTTTTCAATGAATATAGAAGAGAAAGTTGGCTTGTTCTTACCCAAGCTAGTGATAAGCAGAAAGCCACAGCAGCTAACTGGTACATTTCATTTGTCTGCAAAGAGAGTAAAAAATTAGAAGTTTAAAACAAAATGAAAACAGCCTGATGAAATATGCATATAGCTATTCAAAGAGCCATAAACAATGATCATTCACACAGCATTAGCAAACATGTTGCATTATGGACGTAGACAATAGAAGTTCAAGGTATGAAGCCTAATTGTCACACAGAAGACGGAATCATACTTTCAAACAGCTGAACTAAATAGATATGCACGGGCAAAGAAGTACTCACTTGAGAAGACAATCTTATCATTAGCTTCAAAAATCGAGGAACTGCTGACCAAGACAGCATCGATGTAACAGTTATGAATATCGACAACACCAGCAGCCTGCATGTAGAAGATTATACTCAAATTCATAGATAAAAGACATTTGTTAACATTAACTACCAGATGATCATTCAGATAATTGGCAGGTCCCTTTATTAATATACATCTAGATACAGACTTCATTTATCACTACCCGCACAGGATTTAATGGAAGAAATTGTCTGTTTCTGAAGGTTATAGCGTACTTCAATAAATTCTTTTCAGTGATGCCTACATTTGTCTAAAATTACAAAATGCAAGGTGCAAAGTTGTAAAATACATGCTGAGGAAACTAAACCCACCAGAAAAATGAAACGGCAAAAAAGTAGCATGTCTAACTAATCTTCCCAGGTAATGATATCATGATGAGACTGAGCACACATATTATTTCCTTGCCATTATTGGAACCATCTTATATTGCTTTAATCATATATAAAATCACAGATAAATTCCTTACAACTTCGCCATTGAGACTATTCCATGGAGAATGCCACTGCTACCACCCAATGTTGGAAGTAGCGCAAAAAGTAAACCCACCGCACAGTCCTGAAATATCCAATATTACAGAGGTATCATAACCAAACCTTACAGCTTAAAGGTGCATCTTGTTTATCATTTAAGAACAATGTATCATTCAAAGGAATGATTAATCATCTTCTCAAAATGCCACCACCATGCTGGGCCTCGTAAGAAACTTTAAGTCACTCTGCTAATCCATCTGTACAAATAACAGTGCAATAGTGTCTGTAACTATCCACAGACTGCTTTCAGCGCATTCTATGCACTTTATTATTCTGGAAGACATTCCTCGTTTCATCGACACCAGTTTTGATTTCAGACATCATCATGCGATTGACGGAAAGGTTCATAAAATCAATTCCCAACAAATTTGAGAAGATTAGACCAGTGTTTTTAGGCCACGTAATGCAGCCTAAAATATTTGATGATTAAACCTAATAGGGTGATTCTCAGCCTATAGGCTCAGTAGTTGGATCTTCCTACTGATTCAGCTCTAGAAAGAAACTACTGGCTGAAGTGCAGACAATAAGGATCATGCATTAGAAAACATAAGACTCCTCATATGGAAGAATATCTTCATGGCACATCTTTGTTTCTAGGAACATATGATAACCTGAAGAATGAGGGTCCCAATTGTAACTTGACCATGAAGAGCATTTGTGCTGCTTCTGTCCACTAAAAACTTTGAAACCTGGCAAAGAAAAAGTAAGACTATGTTGTAAGACAAGACAATCCAGCAGAGGCGAATCTAAAACAATTAGCAATTAACATGATCCACACAACATCATACCACAGCCGTTGATGACATTGACAAAAAGGATCCAACAAATACACCCTCGGATAATTTTCCACCACACAACTGCAAAAGGCAAAATTTAGCAAAATAAATGGTTACACTCAAGGGAACTCACTGTTTATTAGGAAAAGAAGCATCAAGGGGACTGCAGATGGCATACCACAGCAATTAAGCCGCACAAGAACATAAAAATAACAATTTGGATCAGACCTCCAAGAACAGCGACAGGCCCGACAACTTTCAACTGTCAAAGCCTCGAGTTAGAAATAAGCCACAGATAGTTCAATTTCATGCTTTGAAAAGTTTCAGAACTTTCAACTATCAGGAACTTGCACGAATGTCTCTATCGAATGATGTTATACCTTTGTCAGGGAAAACTCAAGACCCAACGCAAAAAGAAGAAACACCACACCAAATTGTGCAACAGTCTCGACCTAAATTGAAATGACCGAGAAGAAATTAGCACAGAGGTGCCCGAAGAAAAAATTCTCTGAGGCAGCAGATATTACTTCATATGCTCCTTTTAAGAAAATACTACCGATATCATGCAACTCAAGTAGAGATAAGATGTGTCTCATCTCTTAACTACCATTTGGAGAAACATGTAAGCATGCTGACTAGGTTCTCAAAATTTCAAGTATTTGACAAGAAACGCAAAGAATCACCATTAAGACATGATCATGATACACTGTAGATATCTCAGCCAATCATTAGGGAGGGGCATAGAGTATATGATAGAGAAAAAGAAATAAATGAAAATCCAAGTCTGAGGTCCTACACTTCTAAAGTTTCAAATAAGGTCCTCAAATTTCAAATCTGTTTCAATATATGCCTTGGGGGGGACACCATCAACAGGCTTGATGGAAAATGGGTCACCCCTTCCCTCGTATCTTTTAAGGATAAAATATATTTTAGTAACCTGAAGTTTCGATCGAGTTTCAAACCCTCAACTTTCAAAAGTTTGCAAATAAGGCCCTAATCATGTGATGTCACGTGACCATTCCCGCCAGGTCTGTTGATGTCACCCTCGAGGCCTAAATTGATAAAGATTTTTTAATGTGAGGCTTTATTTGCAACTTTTGAAAATCGAGAACCTTATTTGAAATTTGACCCAAACTACAGGATAGTAAAGTATATTCTACCCAAGTATATAATAGGCACTAGAAAAAATAAGAAATAAATGAAAACCTAAGTCTGAAAAAAAAGCTCAGAATGGGTGCTGCAATACCTGCACCATTTCACTGATAAAATTCATACCACCAGGACCAATAAGAGACCCCGCAAGAAGATAACCTACAATGACCTAGCAAAAGAAGCAACAATATAAACCATGTCAGAATCAGATGGATCACTGCATTTCCTAATCAAAAGGAACACTAATTTGTATAGCTACGTGGTGTAAGTTAACATGTGATGTAACAGATATGATCAAAACATGTTGCACAAAAATAATACCGGTTGGCCTAAACAAGAAAACGTAATACCACCAATGGTAGCTGAAACAATCACAACCACGAGATCTGATATTAACCTGCAAGCATCCAAAGGATTGAGAAGGTAAAAATTGAATGAATGAAGAGATGGCTATTCCTTCCTAAAGGAAAATAACAATGGAATATAGAAGATGAAGAATGTTCTAAACACTTCAGTAACATAAAGTAATAGTGATAGTACGAATCAACTGAACCTTAGATCTACTTGAAGCACTGGATACTTGGATTTACGATTGGACATCACAAATACATTGTCCTGCAATGAAATGGATGCACCAAGTAAAGTACATTCTTCTAGAGAATGATAATGAATCACATCTTAGGGGAAATAACATTTGAGGCTCTTAAAGATACTTTTCTATCTGCCCAATCTTCCATTTCTCACCTTTCTATCTATCAAAGTTGCCATGTCATCAGAACCTTCATTTTCCAAGGAGAAAACGTCTTGAAATTGAAATGATCTTGTTGAGCTGCAAAGATGGCCAAAAAATTGTATATGAGCCAAAGAAACCATTTTATATGTATAAAACAGACAAATGACAAACTTTCCGATGTTTCATACTTTTTATTACGAGTATCATTTTTCCCTGACTTGTCATGAGAAATTATAGCCACAGTCTCCAAAACAGCCTGGAATTCATTGCAAAATATGTTAATCAGTTGCACCATTTTGAAAATAATAAAGTGGAAACTAATATTTGACCCAGCAACTGGATTTAGAATTTAAAAAGAAAAGATCATTTACTCGCTGCAAATTTCCATTGCAGATGTGGTTGCTATTCGTACAAGCGTTACATAATGCCCATGGGCCGTGAGTGCTCTATATAATCTACAAGGTATGGATGAATGCCCCATCTTTTATAGGATAAAGTCTACTGGTGTCAATTACTGGAAAAAAAAGGTTGATAGCATCTTTAAACAAAATATATGGAAAATAAAAATTTAGTATAGGTTTCTTCAAACAGTTTCCAAATCTACATTATCGAGGGATTAATGGCCACATCAACTACTACTATTCCCTTGTGGGAAGATGTTAATGAGATTACATCTACTTAAAGAAAAAGAAAATAGCATAGCTTAAGAGTATATATGTGAGCCTTTTGATCAATGATTCATTTGTATAACAAGAAAATATATATCAAGTGGGAAAATAACCATTTCCATAAAGAGAAAACCTTGTAGTAACCAGATGTCAACAGATAAAGGTCAAAGAGATAAGTCACACCTACTTGATGATCTGCGACAGTGTTGTTGAAGCTACTTTTATCTTTTCCTGAAAATAAATCAGATGCCATCTGATCAACACTATGAGATGATTCAGCAGCGAACAAGCAATTCAAGATACTAATTGCAATTGAAAACAGTGGAAAGGAAATATCAACAATGACCAAAAATATAATGACTTTCATGACACGACAAATTTTGTGGCTCTGATCGTACAATAGGTTGTTAGGAATGAAGCGTTTGAAGGAAAAGCGAGAAGAGACGTCTCCTCTCTTCATTGCTGCATGCTATTGGGAATTGTACTCCAGATCGGTCTTTTCGTTAACAGACCATACCATATCCAGCCCCAAAATTCCTAGGTCTGTCTGTGAAAATCAATCGACGAATGTTTTTGCATCAGAATCCTCCTCCGTCACAAATGCATCAAGAAGCTCTCAATCGAAGAACCTAAACCCTAACCCTCGTTAACCAAAATGTCTCCCGAGCATTATACATCACAGCAGAAGAATGCTAGAAATTTCAAATTAAATCAAAGATCGACTAAGAAAGAAAGAAAACCCTACCTTCGGGCGTATCGTTCTCGGAGAACTCCTTCTCCAGCACGCGATCGAACATATCCGCGATGCTCCCGTCCCCGCCCTTCGGCGGGGGTCCCATGGCCAGGTTACCGTAGAACCTCTCCCTGGTGGCCTTGTCCGGTCTCGCAACGACGAACCCCCTGGCCATCAGCGCGAGCACCACGACCACGACAAGCCCCAGCGTCGCGCGAGCCATCGCACCGAGCGAGATGGGCTTCACGCTACGGAAATCTTGGAATCGGAACGCATACCGATGGACGACAGGGTTTGAAACTCTGAAGAAAGAAGAGAGGAAGAGGGCGCGAGGGATTCGTTCCGATAGCGGTGGGTACACTCGCTCCGCGGTGCCTCTTCTGGTTCGGTAAGACGTTGCGCGCTCCTGGGGGGGTCCACTCGATCGACGGTGACGATGCGGGAGGGAATTCCGAGGTGATGGGGGACGATGGTTTCTTCTGAGATCAGCTGTGGGGTCTCGGACACGAATACATAGTAGTTGGCTGTGGTGGCAATGAAGGGCTGGATTTAAGGACACGTGGCAAATGGGCACTGGTTATAACGGTTGTCCGGATTCTTTATTATGACACGTGGGGTTTGGGATCTAAGATAGGACACGTGTCCGGGGGTGTCCGGGTCGGAACCATAGAGGCTTCTTTGTGAGCACGAGGGATCATGTAAAATCGCTTCTTTAATAGTCCTTATAAGATAAAGTGACAGTTACTAAAATGTCCTACTGTCTCATGTTGTCCTACATGGAGTCCTATTTGGAAGCCTACGTAGTCATACAACCCTTCAACCCCGCCCCCCCCACTTCCCCAAGACACCATTCCCCATCGACATCTTCCACTCTCCCGACCCATGCGCCCCATATCCACTTCTTCCACTCCCTCGACCCCATGCGTGAGCCGTAAGCACCGAGCCCCCCAACCGTAACCTCCTCCGTTCTCTCTAAAACTCCTCCGTCCTGCCTCGATTGAGATCGAGGTTACCCTCCTCTCCACCGTCAACTTGCCTCGTCATTGCCGCTCCTGCCTCGCCCTCGCCAGCGCCCCTCACGGCGCCGCAAGTAGCCTCGACACCATTGCCTCGCCATCATCTCGCGCGCCTCGCCACCGCCTCTCCGACCATTTGAAAGACCACCCACATCGCCAACACCTTGGATCAACGACGGTGGTAGCAAGCAGCCATCGGTGACGTCGCTATTCCTTATTATTTGCTGGGTTTTGTTGAAATTTCGGTTCTCCTTCTTACTTTCTCTGCATTTAACTTATTCTGATGATATATTCTTGAGGTTTATTGGGATTTTGGAGAAATTTTGTTGTGTTATGTTTATTGGGATTTTGGAGAGATCGGTTTAAAGGGGTTTCTTGAGGTGCTTTGTATACATTCTTGAGATGCAAGGATCTCTGGACTTCACCGTGGGTTTGATTAGCATGACAAACTGTAAATGCTCCAATGTTTTTCGGTGATGGGAAAAGGGAGATTCTTGAGTTTAAAGATTTCACAGACCCATGTTTGGAATTTGTTTGGGCTGTTGGAATTTGCTTAATTTGAATGGGATTTGATTAGGATTCAATGTCTTATGTTGGGAAGTTTACCAACATCTTATGGCAAAAGCGTTTGGTGGGGAATCTTGATAGGCAAAAGCTGCTTAATCAAAAGGTCTGTGTTGTTTGGATTAGGTTTGGTTCAAGAAAGCATTGTCATAGATTCAAAAGTTTTGTTGGTTTTTATACATTTTCCTAGATTTAATGAAGGTGGTTTCTATTTAGAATCCTTGCTTTTCCAATGAATGAAAGTTCTACGGACTTGGAAGAAAGTTCTCTAACCATGCTTGGCACACCTTTTCTTTGGTTCAAAGTAGAGCTCTCTGGTTTAGCTTTAGATAATGAGGCATGTCAGAAGGGAGGGTGTTGGGTTATAGTTAAAAAATGTAACCTTAAGAAAGGCTAATCGGGTTTTAAGCTTCTTTAGAAATATGCAATATGAGGTTTTTAGAGACCCTTGATGTGAAATCATATGAGCATTGTGATTAAATCAGATTTTATAATTTGCTTCTTGCAATGCATGTAACAAAAGAAAATAACAGGAGGTTTGGTTTTTGACATTGTGTATAAGTGTGCTTTTAGCATCAAGTATTATCCTCTTCTTCAGGGAAAAGCACTTTGACATGTTCTTTGGGTCAAGAGCTGCATACTAGAGGGAAGCTCTCTTACATTCTTGATGGTGATAACATTAGGCATGGGCTAAACAAAGACCTCGGATTCAAGGCTGAAGATCGTGCAGAAAATATTCGTAGGGTTGGTAAGTGATGATGATGCATAATGTTATATATTTTTATCTCTTAATACTTAGTCTCATATGTTTATTTGGTACCTAAATACACTCATTATTCTTATATTTTGATTTATGATGCAATTGAAGTCCTTAAGTTCGAAAAGAAGCTGAAAAGAGTATATGGATCAACTTTAAAGATTAAACTGTACCTGCTGATGAAGAACCAGATGATGTGTCATATATGGTTGGAAATCTCTTCAAGTCTAGTTTTTGGAGAATTTTACGGTTCATGATTTCGAGTTTCCTAGATGAAGTTACAATAATTTTAGTACCAATGACGCAGTTTGGATGGTAAAACAGTAAATACTCAGGAAAAAAAGATCGATCTTTTTATGCAGACAAATTTGACAGAGCGCATACTTTTCAGATGATTACAGAAGGATCGATCCTCCTTTCACTCGAGAAGATTGAGGAAATCACCGATGCAAAGGATCAATCTTACTCCTATCAAAGGATCGATCCTACTGAGAAGGATCGATCCTTTGCCTTACAAAGGATCGATCTTACACCTATGGAAGGATCGATCTTACACCTATGGAAGGATCGATTTTACCTTCGCAGTGAAGAAAATTAACGGTTCAAATCTAATCCGAGGATGGAGAAACTTTGGGCTATAAATAGAACTCTTTCTAGGGTTTGAGGGGGGGGGGGTTCCTGGATACTTTTGGCTGCTACTTTCTACTTATATATTTTTCTTAGGTTTTCTCTAGCTTATTGGAATCTTTTGAGGATTGTTCTGGATGGCCCTGCGTGGCTAAATCTTAATTTTTGATCAAGGAAACTGAAACCTCGGAATCAATGAAACTATGAGATCTAATTTATTTTTATTGTTCAGTTTATACTTGAGTATTAAATGTTATTCTGTGATTATATTCATGATTGTCTTGTCTAATTGCTAGGAGGCCTACTGGTTTATTATTCATCATAATTTACTGCTAGGTTGGATATCAAATCCGTAATTGTTTGATCTCTCTAATATGCGAAGCAACTAAGATCTATTGAGTTGCTGTGTTTCAGAGATTGTTAGATCTTAGGAAAAATGTTCGACTAAATTAAATGCAACCGTGTGTGCTTGTGTTGTTTAGCTTCATCGATCTCTCTATTCTGAAGTCTGCTACTAGATTAAATCTACAGCGCTTGTCTTAGGTTGTTTAGTAGTTAGGGTTAATTAGATCGCTTGTTTCTAATTAACTATGATCGAGGAGGGATTCGAATTTAATTCAGACGGTGAATATTCATGGTATGAATTGATTTATACTTGCATCAATGATCAGTTATAAAAGATTCCGATGGTGGATATTGACTTAGACCAAGGTTTGTTCTCTTGATTCAATTCGTTTCTTCAATTTAGACTATTTCTATTTTGTTTTTGTTTTACTCAAAACCCCCCATCTTGTTCACATAGCACAAAACTTATATTAGACACTCCTCGTGGGATCGACTTGTACTCGCACTACTACATTTATTTTAAAAGGTATTGGTTTTATTTTTGAGTGCCTACGACAGCACATCAGTAAGTTTTGCTTCATTAGCTGTAAGAAAAGTGACAAGCATTCTGCTCTTTTATGATTATGAAGGCGATGAAACTTGATTAATGCATAACTCCATCGGAAAAATGCTGCTTAATTGTAACTATTGGAACAGAAGAATTCAGGTAAGTTAAGATCGGAGTGTTATCAAGCTATTAGCAAACTTGCAGACGAATTGATACTATATTTAGACTACTTAAAAATGATAGTCTTTAGATGATTTTTATGGCTATTGGAAAATGGTCCACTAAGCTCAATTTATTCTTCTTCGGATGGAATCATGATGTTCATGCATAGATTAGAGTTACTAGGGTAGAATTAAGAAGAAAACCATTTTCTTGGGATATTTTGAGCTTCAATCAATATGAATAGAAGTTCAGGTTGTCAGCATTTTTTGTGGAAGCTTTCTACAGAATAGCACTGTGCTGATGATGATGATGATGATGATTTATTCTTATACTCCTCTTTAGTTAATATTGTATGTTAAGTTGCTGATAGACAAATACATCCAAATATGACAATTCAGCTGCAAAGTCTGCCTCAAGAAGGCCAAGGTTCTGATGGATTTGTGAACCATGTTTTATAACCATTTGGAACATGATTCCTATCAGGGTGCACTGATTGCTTGAGAGTTTATATAAATTTAGCATGATAGGAATTGGCTTCCTTAAAAGGCATGCTCTAATTATGATTGCAAGACTCTTTCAGTAGTCAGACTGTATTAGTTGTTTTATAGGATGTATAGTGGTTTAGTTAATCCATGGAGAGCTTGTTGTCTTATATATGAGTTTTCGTTTGGCAAATTATTTCTGATTTTTTGTCCAAGTATTGAGTCAATTAAAGTACCAATTGATCTGCTAATTTCATGCATTGCAGGAATTGTTTTAGTTATCTATGTATCCCTGGCATTCTGAATGCTAATTTCATGTATTGCATGAATTTTTTAATATGTGTTATTGTAAATTGAGTCAATTAAACTCCAAAAAGGAATCATTTTTAGAGTTTATGTGTTATTGTAAATTTCTGTGTGCAATTTTTTTTATCTGTTTTGGTTGTGATGGACAATTGATGTTCATGAAGCTAATTGTTACAATTGATGTTGCATTGAAGGGTAATTCAAGAACTTTATGAGGAGAAGAGTGCATGGCAATCGCCTTCAACATGGCGAGTAGGGTCCCTATTCGTGCGGCTTTTGGATCCGAAAAGAGAGTAGAGGGAAGGCAGAGAGTGGAACATGGATGATGTTGGAGAGCAGAGACCCCGCGCTCAAGCTATTCGGGAAGAGATCTAGTAGCAGTTTCCTGAGTGAAAGAAGGAGACGGAGAGATTGACATTAATACAGTGGAGAATGAGGTTTAGATCTCATCTCTTTCGAGTTGGATGGGGAAAGCTCAGATTTTTTTAATTTGTTATGTTATTGGGTTGGGTTCAATGGTATCTTGACTGTGTTTATCGGATAATTCTGGCGCTTCAATTCCCTTTGATCAATATTGAAGTGTTCTGTTCATTAAAGGATCATAGGCATATGGATATGTACTGATCTTAGGAATCAGGTTAAGTGTTTAATCCATTAGTTTACTCTGTTTTGAGACTGCACTTTTCTTTGTAGAACAGAGAGAGAGCATATATACAACAACATTTTATTTTTGTCATTAGAATTCAAATGACTGATTTCAATTATGATAATAAAATTTTGATCCAAGCGTCCCTACTATTCATCCACTTCAAATTTGAAAAACTAAAACTAGAATTCATATATTTTACTAATTCATCCATAGTACTAGGAATCCATCATTAAGTCGAAAAGAAAGGAATCATAATCACACCATCTATTATTAGAACACGCCGGCCATTATCACAAAATAATCTCAAAATCAACAAAAAAAAATCTTATGATCAAGAAAAAGAACTATAAAAATAAAAACTTCGACAAATAAAATCCATGTTAGGGGCATGGGCGAATAGATATCATCCATAACTAGCTTTGATATATGGGTGTATTGAACTTGTATTCCGAGAGCTCCAGTACGCCTGCCACTGTTATTTGTTTTACCATGTAAATTTCTTTGTTGGTATGCCTTTTTTTTTTTTGATTAGTTAAGCCAGACTGGCTGGGGATGAAAGAGGAGATTACATGACCACAAGAGGGGGCCCGAGCGGGCCAACCCGGGCAGAACCAGCGAGGCTATCCGCCTCCGCGTTGAACTCGCGAGGGATAAGAACAAACACGACACGAGAGAAGGAAGAGGTAAGAGTCCAAATCGGACGAAGGATCCTAAGAAGGTCCCGAGGCCAAGCACTCCTGCCGAAAATAAAGTTGACGACCAACTTAGAATCAGATTCAACCACCAGATCCAAGATCCCTTTCAACTCAGCTTCCGAAAGACCCCCCAAAATAGCTAAAAGCTCACCTTCCACAACTGAAGAGGCAGCGTGGCAGGAGCTCCATCTCCAAGCTTCCATGCCAAAGGAAAAAAGAATTGCAGCCAGCCCAGCAACACCAGGAGAAAAGGCTGCATCGGTTCTGTCGATAGATGACGCTCGAGAGCTGATCTTTGTTGGTATGCCATTGGTAACCTAAACATATAAATGTACTTCTGGAGAGCTTCAATAATGGATGCCCATGCTAGGTCACGTAACTAAAAAAACATGAACAAATTTAAACCGTGTCAGGGGCACGGGCATCCCACTAGTGGGGAATATTGGCACATCAATGAAGGTTAGTCGTCCCTCTAGAAGGAGAAGTGTTACCTTACAGATGGATTCATGGCAAGAGACACTGATAGGGAATTTTTTAAAACGTTTTAGATTTTTCTCTTTTTTTTTGTTAATTAGTGTTTACACCAAAATAAGTAAATTCATTAACTGGTAGACTACCATCATTAGTTTTAATTTATAAACATCATTTTAATATAGTTATGCATGGTTATGTATTTTTACCCCTATGTCATCTAT
Organism: Narthecium ossifragum; assembly: GCA_963920575.1. Lineage (NCBI taxonomy): Eukaryota > Viridiplantae > Streptophyta > Magnoliopsida > Dioscoreales > Nartheciaceae > Narthecium > Narthecium ossifragum. Next base: position 9,873,254 of record OY986964.1, on the reverse strand, counting down.
ATCGTATAATTCAAGCATTATATAGCTATATTTGTTAGACGGGTTGATTTATTTCCATTTTGTGTCGTAATCTATTCAAATCGGTTACGATTTGATCGCAGCATGGTCTACTGCACTTCCTTTTTGTTATGGGGGTGTTTGGTTGCCAGGAGTGAAGGGTGAAGTGGGTGGACTTGCAGCACTTCCTCCACTTTAGGTTGTTTGGTTGGGCCATCAACTCAATGGAGTGGAGGGACTGGACTCCTGAAAAGAGCTCCAGTAAGCCATTTGACTCTGACCAAAAAAGGGCCAGAGTCGGCCGAGTGAAGTGGGCCAAAAAAGATGCAAATACCCCCCACCACCCCTCTTCAACCGCCGCCTACAACTCTCCTCGACCACCCCTCGACGGCGGTGTTCTGGTGGAGGGAGTCAATGAAAGCGTGGGAGAGAGGATCCGGAGGGAAAGAGGGAGTCGGACGCCACCGCCACCACACCGCCCGCCTCCCTATTCCCACTCGCAGTCCACGCCGCCCAACGCCTTCCCTCCATGATCTCATCGCCGGACACATGGGCCCGGAGCTTGAGGTCAATGGTGGCGGGGGCGAGGAGCAACAAGGCGCACTCGAAGTAGGAGCGGGCGTGCTTGAGGTTTGTTGGAGTGGGTTAAAAGGAGGGAGGAGAGGTTGAGGCGGATGCGGATCCCGTTCATGGGGAGGGAGAGGGATCCCTGCAGGAGGGACGCGAGGCGCTTGATGGAGCCAGTGATGTCCTCGTGGGGTTCGGCCTCAGTGGCCAGGCCCTAGAGGCCTTCCACCACCTCAGTCTCCACTCCAGCACCAACCAAACAACAAAAACTGACAAGCCACTTCACATGACTTCACTTTACAAAAGTCTGCACTCCCACTCCACCCAGTCCTTAGCAACCAAACAGGCCGTATCACGGCATGGTTGTCTTCCACTCGAAAACCCTCACCGATTTCCCCAGAATCAAATCCAACCGCCCTTCTGATGAGTAACTAAATATTTATAATTAAACTCCTTAAATTACCTTTGTTAGACTAAGAGTATGTGTATTTGATATCTTATTGTTTGATTTCAGGTTTAAGTATGATTTGAGAAGAAATACAAGAAATTCGGCCAAAAATCATTAAATTCTACAAAAAGACTATTTCATCGATTATTTGGAAATAAATCACCATAAATTATACAAAACTCCAACTATTCTGAAATTCGAGGATATGAAAGAAGACTTCAAGAACTACAACTTTTATGTTGAAGACTTTATAAGATTCCATATACATTGACACCAGGTTTTAATGAAAATCGGATATATGGAAGTTGGAAAGAAAGGCTGAAATTAATGACATGGTAGTGGAGACCCAGTCAAACCGACTTGAGCGATGGATCGATTTTGAGTCCCATAGATCGCTCGGATGACGTCATCAGTATAGAATTTAGAGAAACTAGAGTTTAAGTTCATTTATGACTTCTAATTCCGGGATTAAGGGTTTCTATTATATAAAGTGGTTATTCCAGTCGAAAATAATCATCCTTTTGACAATCTTTGGAGAAGGAAGAAGAAGACGGCGAGGATGTGGATGGTGGCAGCTTCTTATTCCAACTCGATGGCTTTCATCCATAAGATGAGTGGCTAACTTCTTGTATTTAGAAATCTCATGAAACCCTAGTATAGTTTTGGTCTTTCTTTAGTTTGATTCTTGTAAACTTCTCGATGCATGATTTCATAAATATGGTTTTATTGTTAATAGAGTACAAGGAACAGAGTTCTCGTGATGTACTTTCAGTCCTACATGATTTCTGTGATTAATTGTAGAGATTTATGAGATGGTTTTCATGAAGTTATTGGTTTGCCTTTGAGATAAGCTATGCTACGCGAAAATAGGTTATGCCAAGATCATTAGGAGTAGTATAATTTAAGGTAATCGTAGGACCAAAGACAATCTATACCAAACAAAGATAGGTTATGTTGTCGGGAACATTAACTTTATTTTAGGAATTCATGTGAGCTTATAGCCATATGATCCATAATGTTGAGAGAAGGGAACAAGATGATAACTAGAGAAGACTAATAATGAAACTAGGGTGGATTGAGTAATTCCTAAGTAACTACTCCATTGATTCGAATTGATTAACCTTTTATTTCTTTTCTTTATTAGTTTAGATAACTCTATTATATCTTTGATTCTTTTTCTTAGTTTTAGGGTTTTGAGAATTGATTTTGATTTTTAACGTTTTTCTTGTGGATCGACTTTGGACTTCACCGCTATTCTACCCAGTAGTGTAGTGATTGAATAAACATTATAAATTTAATATATGATTGAGTTTGCAACGTTTTAACGATACGTTCGCAACACATCACCTTCCTACTAGCTATCCTTTCTGACTAGTTTCCCGGCGAGATCTGGCAGCAACGACCATCAGAGGTCACTGGTCATCGTCCCCATTGAATCCGCCCTCGCTCTTCTCCCTCCGCTCCTCACGGGGCCGAATCTGGATAAGTTCTTTGAAGATGCAGAAGGGATCAAGGACGAGCTCAAGGAGGTGGATGGGGTTCATCGGAGCCTCCGAGAGGGTAATGAGAAGCTAAAGACGCTCCACAAGCCCTAAACCATGCCTCCACGCTCGCATGGTTGCCGACGCGGGCCTCACTCTCCGCAAGGCAAAGCTCATCAAGCTCCGCCTCGAGTCGCTCGATCACGCCAATGCCGCCAACCGCTCCCTCACCGGTTATGGGTAGGGGACCTCCACCGACCGCACCCGCACGTCCATCGTCGCTGGGGTCCGGAAGAAGATCAAAGACTCGATGGAGAGCTTCCATGATCTCAGATCTAGGGGTCGCTTTGGACTACCGGGACACAGTAGAGAGGAGGTACTACATGGTGATGGGGGTAAAGGCGGACGAGGCAACAATGGAGGTGCTGGTGGAGACGGGCGAGGGGGGGCGGTTCCTGGCCCGGGCGATCGCGGAGCAGGGCGGGAGGGGCATAGTGGTGGACGCCGTGGCGAAGATAAGGGAGCAACACGAGGCGGCGTCGAAGTTGGAGCAGAGCTTGAGGGAGCTGCAACAACTGATCCTGGACATGTCGGTGATGGTAATGGCGTAGGGGGAGCAGCTAGGTCGGCAGCGCCTCCTAGTTCGTTCGCGATGGGTGGCAGCAGTTGTAGGTCGTCAGGAAGCACCAGGTCAACACCCGAAAGTGGACCTGTATTATCATCGCCCTCGTTATCATCCTCTCGATCGTAGTCGAGAAATGATCGATCATCCTTTATGACACCCAAGAACGATGGTGGCCTAAGTCTGCATCTCACCTTCCGTTTTCTCTTTTCTTTTTTCTCCTTTCTCCTTTCTCCTTTCTCCTTTCTCCTTTCTCCTTTCTCTTTTATCTTTTCGCTTTTCTATACTTTGTATATTGTTCATTATTTCAGTTCAATATCAGTCCAATATTGATACCCGCAACTACGATGTCGTCGTCGATAAGCCAAACAAGGCCTTCCGCTATTAATCAAAACAGTAGGCAACACCTTCGGCTCATATCTACACATTCCTGTGAGTCATCACTCTCTCGGTTAACCATAAAGCAGTAAAGGGCACACCATCAGCCTGTTTACACTACACAATTCTCGAGGGGCCTGACTCCCTCAGTTCACCACAAAAGCGATAAATGATTGTATACCAACGGTTAGGGAAGCGGTTAAAACAATAACAAATTATATATTGCATGCTTGACATAAAACTGCCTGAAATCAGTGAATTTCGGTAAATCAACCCAAAATACGAATCATTGTATAATTCGAACATGAATCCATCAAAATCCCAAATAAAATATCATACTAGTCATTACTCGTCATTGGAAAAGATATACAAGAAATCCGGGTTAAAAAGAAATCAAAATCTTTAACATCGGAATTAATTTTAATTAATTGCTTATTGGAGATTGATCTTCATGCCCCGTGAAGATCAATCTTCCCTTATACATGTCCTCCTCCAGGACAAGAGATCGATCTTGTGACAGACAACACACTTCACTGTCAACTAGAAGATCGCGATCCTTCATATGTCGGCAACATATACGAATAGTGCCGAAAAATCCAATTTCTTCGATTTGATCTACCAACACTTGTCTGAAATTGATAAAACTTACAGGGAGGTACAATTGAAGGCATGGAAACTAATGGTACCAAGAAATCAAACTTTTGATGGGTAACGTTTAGATCTAGGCCAAATTAGCCGAAAACCGATAAAATCGACGAAAATACAAGATTTGTCCGAATAAATATGAAATCGGTTCGTTGGAAATCTTCTAAACATGCCATTATAGTAGAATATAAGATTTAGAAACATTCCAACAAATGAAACCACTACAAATCAATAATATTCAATCCTAGGTTTACCAATTCACTGGAATTTGGTAAAAACAACTACATGTACTAGCTGGATAGACGATCTACCAATCCCTCAGCTCCGATCGCTCCGGATCAACCTCGAAATTCTGCAGCCCCCAGTCCAATCTGGCAGCCAAAGGGGTGAGAGAAAAGGAGAGAGAAAAAGGGAAGAAAGAGTAGGGTTAGGCTATTTATAGAGATCTGGTCGTCCGATTTGATCTTTCCTGATTTAGCTCCGATCTTCCGATCGGAAGTACCCCTAGGGTTCTAATCAATCCAAGGCAATGTGTGCATTACGCGGGTGTGAAACCGACCGATAAGGCGTAATTTTACGAAATTGCTATTGGCGTCCAAAAACAACCAAGCGATTGCCCGATCGCACTCGACGCGAAAGTAGACCAACAGGACGCGACCCTTGACCTACGCGGTTGAACCATATTAGAGGAACATGTCCTCTCAATTTTGGTACTTCATGGTCTTCATAGACGCATCCACACGATGGTCACATTTGTGTCTTCTATCAACTCGTAACATTGCTTTTGCTAAACTCTTAACTTAAATTATTCGGTTACGAGGACGATTCCCAGACTATCCCATGAAGACCATTCGTTAGATAACGTTGGTGAGTTTATCACTCAAGCATCTAACGACTATTATGTATCAATCGGAATAAATATGGAACACCCTGTTGCACACACACATACCCATAATGGCCTATAAGAATCACTTATTAGGCGTATCTAACTTATAGCTAGAACATTGCTTATGAGTTCCAAGTTACCTGTTTCTGCTTGAGGACATGCTGTATTACATGCATTATATTTAATCTATGTCAGACCATCTGCATATCATAAATTCTCACCATTACAAGTTGCTTTTGGTCAGCAATCAAACATTTTTCACTTGAGAATTTTTGGATGTGTTGTTTATGTTCCAATTCCTCCACTACAAAGAACCAAGATGGGTTGGTTCTCAACTTCGACTTGGAATTTATATTGACTTTGATTCTCCTTCTATCATTAGATACCTAGAGCCTTTAACATGATATTTGTTTAAGGCACTTTTGCTGACTGCAACTTTGATGAGTTAGTTTTTCCATCGTTATAGGGAGACAAGAAGAAGTCAAAAACTGAAAATGAAATCATTTGGTGCACTTCGGCGTTGTCTCATCTTGATCCTAGAATGATTCAAGCTGAACTCGAAATTCAGAAGATTATACATTTACAAAAAAAAAATTACGAATTAGATGTTAGATGCATTTACTGATTCACAGCGGATGATGAAATCACATGTCCCAGCTGCAAATGCTCCATCACGAAACGATGCTCCTAAATGATAATTCGAGGATCTTAAAACATGTGAATCTAAAGCACACCAGAAGCATGATAGGCCTATTGACGCAAAGGATAAATTCTCAAGGAAAAGAAGAACAAATGGACAAACTGGCCAGCATACTGATACTCCTTAAGAGCTTGACAAACATGAAGTTTGCATTGCGAATTGATTCGAAATGTTACTCCCTCATGAACGGGAGAATGCACCTCCCTGAAGGACTTAAATTGCATGAAGCAAAATTTTGGGATCTATATTCCATCAAACTTCAAAAATCCTTATATAGGTTAAAACAGTCTGGCCGAATGTGATGCAATCGACTCAGTGAATACCTTCTGAAAGAATGATATGTAAATAACCCAGTCTGCCTCCATGGATATTCATTAAAAAATTAAATTCTAGATTTTCTATTATTGCAGTATATGTCGATGAGCTGGATTTAATTGGGACTCATGAAGAGCTCATGAAGGATTCTGACTATTTAAAGAAGGAATTTGAAATAAAAGATATTGAAAAGGCAAGATTTTGTCTTGGCATGCTGATCGAGCACTTTCCGATTAGAATATTGGTTTACCAATGAAATTATACAGAAAAGGTCATGAGACAATTCTATATAGACAAGACTCATCCAATGAGTTTTCCAATGGTTGTCCGATCTTTTGATATGAAGAAAGATCCTTTCCGCCCTCAAGAAGATGGTGAAGAACTCCTTGGTCATGAAGTATCATATCTTAGTGCTATTTGAGCTCTCATGTATTTGGCAAATTGCACACGGACCGATCTATCCTTTGCAGTTAATTTACTAGTAAGATACTGTTTTACAACGACTTGAAGACACTGAAATAGAATCAAGCATATATTACGCTATCTTTGAAAAACTACATATCTTGGATTATTTTTCTCAAATAGTTGGAGGCCACATTTAGTTGGCTATGCAGATGTTGGTTATCTTTCTGGTCTACATAAGGCCAAGTCACAAACCAGGAATATCTTTTTCTATGACAACACTGTTATATATTGACGATTTATGCAGCAGCAGACACTAACTGCCACCTCTTCAAATCATGCTGAGATACTTGCTATTCATGAAGCAAGTCCAGAGTGTGTCTGGCTGAGGAGCATGATACAATATATCCAAAATACTTATGGATTATCTTCAATCAGAATGCCCCGACAGTATTATATGAAGGTAATATAACTTGCATCACTCAAATCAGAGGCGGTTATATCAAAGGCGATAGAATCAAGCATATATCCCCCAAGTTCTTCTATATGCATAATCTCCAGAATAGCGACGATATTAACATCCAGTGTCACACCCCGACCCAGAAAACCCATCCGGGCCGGGACGTGAGGGGCCTAAACCTATTCAATCATCTCTGGCGCATTTATATAATGATTTTCACAACTAATTTGAACAATTCTATCAGAGGGGTAGCATTGTAATTTCTAATAAACTACTAACCATAACAGTTACAAATTAACATCAGAGTAAACATGATTACATAATTTATACAAACCTCTGAATTATATAATTTACTCATCGAATACAAATTCATAAACATCTAATCCTCGAATAGGGAGATTATACATTTAATGCATCTATCAAAAGTAATATATAACAAAAGAAACTTGTCGCGCCCCGACCCGCGTAGGCCCAACCGGGCCGGGCGACGCGAAGCGGAACCTAACCTACGGTGAAAATTTTGGCGAGGTTTCCCTCTAATCGTAGTGGTTACCCTAACAAGTCATAATCATCATGTATTATACAATCATTCACAAACTCAAAGACATAACTGGAATAAATACAAGTCCTCAAACAGGAAAATTATACATTTATCACTCCCGTAGGAGACTATCTATAACAAAAAGGGTACAACAGATCGCCGCTCCTCAAGCACCGCCAGACGCCGCCACGTCACCAAACACCGGCCCGGTAGGGGCGACCGAAGAAGAGCTAGCGCCAGCACCTGCAAAACGCAGCCCGGGTAGGAGTGAGCACTAAGCTCAGCAGGGACACTGTACTACGACGCTCACAAGGGAGGGAACATAACAGTGCCGCCTCCAAGTTTACCCTAGGTGTATACAAGGGTCCCATAACCCTACCGGAAGTCCGTGAACGCAGGCCCAAAACACTGCATACTCTCAACAGGACACAGAACACTGTTTGGCGGGCCAGGACACCGCTGAGCAGGCACTCCTCCTCCCAAGAGATTAAGAACACCGGACTCCGACTACACTTCAGATACAACTTGAAGTCGACACAGCCTCTAAACATCAAACAACATGTATTCAGGTCATCTAACCCTATCATCGAAATCGACTGAATACTACAAATCGAGTCCTGGACCAAGCTACCCGTAACAGTCCTAGAGCTAGATCCGGGCTACCCAAAAACCCCGGATCGGCAACGCCCTACATAGATGCAACTAATGCACAACACAATGCATGCTATGAACATGCGCAGGATAATATATATAAGCATGCAGCAATATGTGATGATATAAATAACAAGGTCTGGGCACGGCACCCTGCCGGCCCGGGGTGGTGAACGTGAAAGAAAGGTCTAAGAGCTGTTATAGTGGTACCATCACCAACTGTCAACAGTCCGCCACACACCTGCCCCGGGAAACAGCCCCGCAAATAACAGCTCATAGATATCACAGATAAAGCCCACGGCGCACGCCGGCATGCGAGGCTAGGGAAAGCTGTAGGGCTACCCGCCCATTTATTCTAAACATCCTAGGAGTCATCACTCCCCCGGTTCACCACTGCCCCTATTATAAGGCTAACATGCTTAATCATATGTACCAGTTATAAAACAGTCGAGAAAACCATCATACAAAGCCCCGCAGACAAAATCCACTTGAAAACACCTCTCAGCCACTAAGGGATCGATCTCCCTTCCCAAGGAGATCGATCTCCTTAGTACTTAGGAGAACTCGTCCCTGTCAACCGAAGGAGATCGATCTCCTCTACCGGAGGGATCGATCTTCTTCGTGACGCGGAACCCATCATCTCAGCCAAGGCAAAGATCGATCTCTCTTCAGCCGAGGGATCGATCCTGCTCGGGCTGGGCATGACGCCTCAGAAGGGATCGATCTCTCCTCAAAAGAGATCGATCCGGATAGGTTCTCCGGCGTACTTCCAGCGAGAAATACCGTCGAAAAATACATCCAAACTTCTCAAAACTCTAGGATATGATAGATCAAGATCCCACGAGTTCAAAACCGGTGAAATCACGGAAAACCAACAAGTATATTAACAGATCTAAGCATAAGAACATAAATCAAAACGGAAAAACCAAAAACCCGAAAAGATGTAGGTAGGAATCCCTACCTAAGCAAGAGCAGCTTTAATCCAAGCTGCTAGGCCTTAGATCTTCCTCAAACGAGCTAAGATCTAGCAAGAACACGGTTGAAAACTCGGAATTTCCAAAAAATATCAAAAGAGAAAGTTTCGTTCGTTTTATAGACGAACGAACCGACTCAAGAGAGATCGATCTATTTCTCAAAAGAGATCAATCTTTCTTGCCAAATCGGGTTTGACTTTCTGACACGAGAAGATCGATCCGATTTGTCCAAAAAGCTAGACTTGGACAAGAACTCGAGCCCAAGCCCGGATCTTTCGATCCCGGGTCCCACTAACCATTCTAGTCAAACATGAACACAACCATGGTCAGTGTGTGCACACGCGGGTGTGAAACAAGCCGACAAGGCACAATTTACCAAATTTCTCTTGCGGTCCACGACGAGCCACAAGAGTAGCGGGGCGGGTCCTCACAAAACTATTAAAGCTGCCAACACCTCAAAATCCTCGAGCACCTCCTTAAGTCTCTGCGCCACCAAAGCTTGTCCAGCTGGTACTACGAAAGAAGAACTGACGCCTGCACCTGCAAATGCAACCCCGATAGGAGTGAGCAATAAGCTCAGTAGTGTTCTACTTTACGGCAGACAGAAGGAAAGGGAACTACAAAGTCTCAGGACTCCATTTCATCTCTAGGAGAAACTCACGTTATGTCTACCGCCTACCCCAGGGCATGTGTTTTGTGACCTCCACTGTCAACAGTCATCCCTCTTTCTACAACCAAGCGCTCCAGCGCTGAAACAACAGGGCGTAGGACACAGTATTGCATGTAACTTCCCCTAACACAGATACTGAGACTGGAATCCTGGGCGACCTTTACACCTCAATCAGAATAATCATAGTCAGCTAGACACCATCCTCAAGAATACAAGATTCCAACTTAATACAATCACGCCCTAGACCTTACTACCCATCCTCGATCATAGAGCTAGATCCGAGCTACCCGAGAGCCTCGGATTGGCGATCAACCCATCGCCCCGCCTAACCTGAAATGCCTCTAATGCATACAGTACATGAACCTATACAAACATCTAACCTAAATATCACTTTATGTCACATCAACATAATGAGGTTCAACAGGTTAAGAATATAATAATTATAATAAAAAATACAACCTGATTCTTTAACAACAATCGACAACGCCGTTATACAATAGCCTTCAATGCACTCCGGCACCTGACAGGCTAAGGTTCCACAGTTATCTGCCACAGTTATCATGCAGATAACTGATCTACAATTACAACGATAATTCTACCAACCAAGTTACCCAATCAGATTAAGCATCCCATCATTCTATACTACGCCCCCGGCTCACGCCGACAAACAGTTGGGCTATACTAAAGCGGTAGGGCACACCTTTGGCACATTTATTCTACACATTTCCAGGAGTCATCACTCTCCCAGTTAACCACAATGCATATTAAAGGGTCCGACACCACATATGGGTCTAAGACCTATAAGGTTATATATAAGTGGTTAGGAAAGCGAATAAATCAAACACAAACTATTAGAATGCGTGCTTAACATGAAAATGCTTGAAATTGGAAAATCTCGGTAAACCAATCCATTATACGAGTCGTCACAAACTTAGAAGATGAAATCATGAAAATCCCAATTTAAATATCATACTAATCATTGAGAAAGACACAGGAGAAATCCAGGTTGAAAGGAAACCAAAATCATTGAAATCGTAGTCAATGTTAGCAATCAACATATAAGAGATCGATCTTCATACCCGTGAAGATCGATCTTCCTTAAACCAGAACTCTGCCAGGACACAAGAGATCGATCTTCTACCCAAGAAGATCGATCTTTCTTTAATTCATGTTTTGTCGCAGTCTCGTAGAAAATTCGTCATAAATCATAGGAAAATAAGAAAATTATGAAATCAGTGGATATTGAAAGACTCGATGATCTACAACTTTCATCTTGAAAGTTTCATGAGATCATGCTCACAGAAATCAGAAAACGAGCGTGAACATGACTGTTCAGCTAAAAACAAAAAACCTCCTTACCAGTACATAAGAGATCCCAAGAAGATCGATCTTTCATACAACAGTAAGGCATATTCAAGGAGATCTATCTTCTCTCCCACGAAGATTGAGAAAATCTATGCATGCCCTTTGTCAATAGAAGAGATCAATCTTCATTCCCATCAAGATCGATCCTTCATAGTCGGCAACCTAAGTGGTAACTAAAAGATCGATCCTCATGCCCATGAAGATTAATCCTTCATATGCCGACAGCATATATGAATAGTACCAAAAATCTAATTTTTTGGATTCAATCTATCAAAACTAGTCAGATTAAAATGAAACTTGGAGGTGAGGAATCTATTGGTACTAATAAATCCAACTTTAGATGATCAAATCCTCAGATCTTAGACAAATTGCATAAAAGCCGACAAAACCGATGAAAACTCAATTACCTGGATTTGATGTATCAAACGGCAATGAAATCCATTCAAACTTCGAGTGAAGGAAAATTATATGGTGGGGGATCCATTTATGCAATAAAATCCAAACTCAGATCATGAAATATCAGATCTGAGCCGATCTAGCTGAAAAACCGACGAAAATACGGAATTCATCCGATAGAATACGTAAACGACACAATAGCAACGTGTAACACTTAACAAGGAACTAGAATACAGGATTTCAAAACAATCCAACAAGCAAAACTACACCAAAACACAATTAAACGATCCTAGGGTTACCCATTCACAGGAATTGGTAGCAACAACTAAATGTATAGACGTGCAGGCGATCTATAAGATCATCAACTCCGATCGCCGCAGATCCACACTGAAAAGCCGCAGCTGGAGCTCCATGCCGGCAGCCAACGAGGGAGAGAGGAAGAGATAAAGAGAAAGGAAAGAGAAGAGAGAGAAAAGATAGGGGTATTTATAGAAAGTTGGAATCAATCACAGCCGTCCCATTCGATCTTTTCCTATTGAGTTCCGATCTTTCGATCGAAAGCGCCCTTAAGGTTATAATCAGTCACATACATCAATTCAATGCAGTGTGTGCACTACGCGGGTGTGAAACCGACCGCCATGGTGCAATTTTACCAAATTACCCTTGGGGTCCAAAAACAATGATGCGATCAACCGATCGCATCCCAAGGCCAACCGAGCCAAACCACAAACCAGACCCTCGACCTAACGCGATCTGACTGGTTTGGAGGTACGGGTCCTCACATCCAGCATCTATGCTCTAATGACAACTTAGCTGATTTATTTACAAAGGCACTTCCTATAATGACATTCAGAAAGATAGTGCGTGAGATCGGAATGCGTCGTCTCAAAGATCTCGTATACTGAGAACTTAAGCTTATCTTATATATTCATGAGAGAATAATGAATTTAGAAGATATCCAGGTATTGTACTCTTTTTTCTTCGTTAAGGTTTTTTTCCACCGGGTTTTCTTTAACAAGGTTTTAACTATCCCGTCTTGACAACTTGATATCTCTTTAAAGGAATAGTGCACTGTTTTCATTCGCTAAAGTTTTATCCCATGGGGTTTTTCTTAGCAAGGTTTTTAACGAAGTATATGTTTTAATAGTCATTCAAGGAGGAGTGTTGTGAATGAGATGTGAACGCATATAGGCATGTGTTCCTTGCAAAAGTCGATGACCAACTACTGATTGTATCATAAATATATGTTGACTATGGATACAATGAGATACACATGTGATTTGTCATCTTCAATCCCATATGCCTAGATAAGGATGGGATTGACGTGAGATGAGGAATGAAGAAGAGAGTAAGGAAGTAGTGATTTGTCATCTTCAATCCCATATGCCTATATAAGGATGGGATTGACATGAGATGAGGAATGAAGAAGAGAGTAAGGAAGTAAGGTGGAGGGGACTTTACTCCTCAAATTGCTCTTGCTCTTTGTGTGTCTCTCTCTCAAGTTCCCTTGACGCATGATGTGTGTTTATTTTATTTTATTTTATTTTTGACGAATCAAGCCGAAGCTACACCCCCAGACACCTGGGGTACTCACCTACTATCCACTATACATACTCAAAAAGAACACCCGGGGAGTTCAACTCCCCATCCAACCCAACATACAACCAGCTAGCCTGACGGGCAACAAAATCAGCCCTAATGTTCAAATCTCTACAAATATGAATAAAAGAAATCTCAATAAAAGAGCTGGTAAGAGACCAAATATCCTGCAAAACCTTCTGACACTGGCACACACATGGGACACTACCATTAATCATCCCAACAACAAAGCAAGAATCACTCTCAATTCTTAGCTGACGAATCTGCTGAACCTAGGCAATACTAATAACTTTCAAAATAGCAAGAAGCTCAGCATGCACTACTGAAACAGCAGGAACATGATCATCATCTTCCCACAAAACCACATCATTCTCATCACAACAAACCACCCCCAAGCCTGCAACACCACAACCTTCATTATAAGAAGCATCTACTTGCAGCCTCAGCCCCTCCAAATGCATCAACCTCTGTGGCACCTTCCTAGCAGCTTTAAGAAGCAAGAATTCCTGCACTTGCCAACAAATAGATCTAGCAGTCTCAGCCACATTCAAACTACCCTCACCATAGACTAAACTGCACCTCTGCTTCCAAAGAACCCACAACCCATAGGCCACTAATGATTTGTACTTAACATTAGTATTATCCTTCCCAAACTTCTTCAAGACATCAAAACAATAGTCCAAACTCATATCCTGAACGCAAAATCCCGATCTACAAAACACCTCAGCCCATACAGCTCTAGCAAAAATACACTCAGTCAAGATATGACTTACAGTTTCATCAGCCTCCTGACATCGCCTACAAGTAGAGTCCTCCACCAGATGAAGATTCCCAAGTTTAGAAAGTGAAGAAACTTTATCATGTGCCAGTTTCCATAGAAATTAACGAACTCTAGGCCCAGCTGGAACATGCCAAATACTCCACCACTTAGCCAAGCAGGACTCCTCCCCATACTCCCTCTCCAAAGATTGAAGGAACTGATAACATGAAGCAGAAGAGATAAGACCAGATTTACCAAACATCCACCTAGGAAAAGCACACTCCCCTCTACTAATAGGAATCTGTAGAATGACATCAACAAGAGAGGGATGAAACAGGCCACTAAGCAAACCAACATCCCAACAGCCCAGTTCAGAAATCAAATCCCCCACTACCAACCCCTCCATACCCTCCTTAGCAACCATAAGGCAAGGAAGTCTGTCTAAAGGCCCATCCAAGACCCACCAATCAGATAGAACATTAATCCTGCTCTCCCTCTGAACTGGCCACAATAATCCTCCACGAAGCTTAACTGCAGCTTTAACTAAAGACCTCCAAACAGAAGATGCTCTTGAAGGAACCACCAACCCTGGTAAACCAGAGCCAAGCCCATATTTAGCCCTGACCACATAGTTCCATAAGGAAGAATTAGGGTGTAGTAAACTAGCCACCCTCTTCATATGAAGAGCATGCTGCCAAACAGGTAAATCCCTTATCCCCAAACCCCCTTCAAGCTTATGCCTACAAACTTTATCCCATGCCACATTGGTTATACCTCCCTTGCGACCCTGCCATAAAAACTCACGACACAAAGCAGCAATTCTATTCAAAACAGCCCGATGCACAGGAACATCTGACATCACAAACAAGAGAATAGCTTGGAGAACTGACTGAACCAGAGTAGCCCTACCAGCCTCAGCTAGCTTGACTGCTTTCCAAGAGGAGAGTTTAGCTTGTATAGCCTCAATAACATGATTAAAATCCCTTACTCTCAAACAATTAACATTCAAAGGAACACCCAAGTATCTCCAAGGCCTCCTCTGCTCCCCAAACCCAAGTTTCCTACACATCCTCCGACGCCGGTGAGCTGAAGCTTTAGAAGAAAACTTAACACTCGACTTATCTCTATTAACCTCCAACCCAGATAGGAGAAAAATTCTTTTAAGAACATTCAACAATTTGGCCACCTCCACACTACAAGCACGGCTAAGGAATAAACAGTCATCAGCAAATAAAAGGTGATCAACCTTCACTTGAGTCCTACCAAAGCAAATACCCTCCAACTCAAGCAATGGCTGCCTCAACAGCCTGGTAAGGACCTCCTGAACAAGAAGGAACAAGTAGGGAGACAATGGATCACCCTGACGAAGTCCCCTCTTGGATTTAAAAAAGCCCACAACCCTTCCATTAATAATCAAAGAGAACTGCGGAGACGATACACAAGCCTTCACCCAAGAAATCCAAATAGGAGGAAATCCCATAGCCTGCATCACACGAAACAAAAAATCCCATTTCACGGAGTCATAGGCTGCACGAAGGTCTACCTTAACAACCATAAAGGGACTTGCCACTGGAGCAATTCTCATTGAGTGCAAAGCTTCCTGAGCAACACCTATATTATCCAGAATAGACCTTCCTTGTAAGAAAGCAGACTGCTCCCCACTAACTAAATCACCCAAGTAAGGCTTCAACCGGCCCACAAGAACTGAAGTAATGATCTTGTAAGTAACATTACACAAGCTGATAGGCCTATAATCTTTGACCCTTCGTGGATTATCACACTTAGGAACAAAAGAAATGAACGTATTATTCCATCCAGGAGGGAGAGAAGAAGATTCAAAAAACCTCTGAACCAAAGAAATCACTGAAGGACCCACAACATCCCAATGCATAAGATAGAAATCAGCAGGGAAGCCATCAGGACCTGGGCACTTATACCTACCCATTTGATCAAGTGCCCTCTTAATCTCCTCCCCTGTAACAGGCTCAATCAAAGCAGCCCTGCCAACATCTGACAACATAGGGAGATTAGGAAGAGGCAAGGAGCTACGACCAATCTTACCACACCACAAGGACTCATAGTGCTCCAAAAAAACCTTAGCTATATCCTCCTGAGTAAAACAAACAACCCCATCATCCTTTTTAACTTCCAGAATCTTAGACTTATGACGCTTCACCTCAACTGTGCTATGAAAAAATTGTGAATTCCTATCACCATCAGCAAGCCACTTAGAACGACGCTTCTGATTAGAAAAAATATCATGTTGAAGCTGTAAGGCCACAATCTGATTCTCTAAAGACCTCATCAATTCCTTCTGTTCTTGAGACAAAGGACCTTCCTCCTCCAACAAAT
Source organism: Narthecium ossifragum (assembly GCA_963920575.1). Taxonomy (NCBI): domain Eukaryota; kingdom Viridiplantae; phylum Streptophyta; class Magnoliopsida; order Dioscoreales; family Nartheciaceae; genus Narthecium; species Narthecium ossifragum. Next base: position 9,857,045 of record OY986964.1, on the reverse strand, counting down.
ATAAATGTTGGAGCAACAAATGAAGATGCCTCTGCGAATTAACCAAATCAAATTCATCAATAGGACTCCAAGACTTCACATTATTCTTAATCTCCTTCATCCTGCCCTTAAAAACAAACTGAGCAGACCCATGACGCCGCCTTCCCCAAGCATGCACAACTGTTTGTCTAAATGCCGGGGCAGGAACCCAGATTTGCTGAAGTCTAAAAGGAGAAGGACCCAATGGAATCTGCACCTGTTCTAGATCAATAAGAAGAGGTCTGTGATCAGAACCCATCTTAAACAAGTGATGCACATGCGCAAAAGGAAACCACTCTCTCCATTGCTTATTACAAACTGCCCTGTCCAACCTCTTCAACACTCTAGCTCTCCCTCCTTGATTATTACACCAAGTAAAAGTAGGGCCCTGAAACCCCAAATCCACCATCTGATCCTTAGCAACCATCTGATCCTTAGCCAAAAAGGAAATAAAATCACGAGTAGGCCGATCATAAGAAAAAGGCTTACCCCCTCTCTTCTCAAACGGAGACGCCACCACATTAAAATCACCAACAACTAAATGTGGCCATCCCCAACTATTAATCCTACTCAAAGAATCCCAAAGCTTCCTCCTTTCCCCATAATCACAAGCACCATGAACCACAGACAAAAACCACTGACCCAAATCCGCAGAAGTTATAACTCCATGAATCACCTGATCAGAAGAAGAAGTGAAGAAGACCTCACCCACCGTAACCCTCCAAACAGCAAGAATACCTCCACTGCGACCCCTGGCCGGGAGCAAGAAAACCCTCCAACCAGCACCCAACTGCTGAGAAATAAAACTAACCTGAGTCTGAACCACCACTGCTTCAATCAAAAACAAGAAATCAACCCTAAACTCTCTAATCAACTGCCGACAAGATTTCACTGCTCTCTTAGGACCCAGGCCATGGCAATTCCAGACCACCGCCTTCATTAACACTGTAAAGAAACAAGGGCAGGACCTCCAGTCCCAGATTCATCCTCTCTCAACCTCTTAGCAGCACTCCGCAAAGCAAAGCTATCACTCATACTATTATCAACCATTCCCATCGTAAAATGCCCCGGAGTAAAGCCTGGCGGAGCCAAGTCACCTGCATCACAAACCTCCATAGCTAAGGAAGAATTAGCTTGAGATAATGCTTGACATAAGGAAGCTACTCCCACAGCATGGCACCCCTTAAGACCCCCTCCATCCCCAGACTCCTTGCCTAGAAGAGGAAAAGGATCCACATTCTCCTTATCCTCCCCTGGATCTCTATACCCTTTAGGCACAACAAGAGGCCCCGGTCGGGCTAAGCCACCCATGTCCCTAGCAAACCATCCTCTTTCTAACAAAGACCACTCTTTAAGATCAAGATCACGGAATGAACGGTCCACCTCCACCAAGGGAGCAAACCTACTACCACCCACCGACCCCAACTGCCGAGCTGCTACCTTGACGCCACCTGTCCCACCAGGCCTAACTAACCCAGCCTGGCCACCGACACCTGGCCTTAAGACCTGAGCAGAGGACATTTCCCTATGAGCCAGCTGTACAGGTGGTTGCCCATCAGAACCACCAGCTTTGAATACCATCGGGCCTTTCCCCTTCTCCACCATTCTCTGGCCACTTGGCATTTTCCCATTTGCCAACCTCACAGGGACCCATTGCTGAGCCACAGGATGCCCTCCACGTGACCCTCCAGACTCAACTCTGCCTTGGAGACCACTCCCTCCAGCCTGTCTCCCTAACAATCCCTGCCCCATCGTCCCCTCCACCGCCGGCGGCCAACCACGCCGACGCCGGAGATGCACCGTATGCCAACCCGTGTCGTCCTTCACCGCATCAGAGGACTTAGTCTCAACGGAGATCGGAGACCCCACCCTCCCAGGAGCAGGAGCACCACTCTCCCCAAAAACTGGAGTGTCACTCCCTTCCGGAGCCACCATCGGACTACCAGACTCCGCCTCACCCATTGGACTACTCTCCAGCTCCGATGTCACCACCCTGGCCTCCTTAAACCTACATCTCTCCACACCATGGCCAAAGAACTCACAAAACTCACAGATCGTGACATTCTCAAAAACAAAAGGCTGCTCAAAATCCTCCTCATCCTCCTCCATCTCCCCTTCCTCCGACCCCTTCTCCTCAACATGGACTACCGTCCCCAACCTCGCAGGCTTCGTCAGATCCACTTCCACACACACCCTAGCAAACCTACCCCGATCAACAAAAGCAGTCGAAGCATCAAGCAGCAGAGGCCTCCCAGCACAACGCACAATAGAGAAAACAGAGTCCTCCTCACAATAATCCGATGGGAGATCCGGCAGACGAACCCAAAGAGGAACAAAAGCAAAGTCCTTAGCCGAAGGACGGAACGAGTTGCGCCACCTTATCAGAGAAAGAGTCTTACCGTCGATCACCCAAGGCCCACCGGTAAAGATCTTCAACATATCCTCATCTGATCCAAACTTGAAAGCATAAACTCCATTCACACGATCGGTGACAAGGAATGGCTCCTTCGTCTGTCAAAGACCCGCTAATCTCCGCCGGAGGAAATCCAACCCCACTCGTCCACCAAAGAACCTCCCAAAGAGCGTATGACTGCATTTCTTCCGACCACGCTCCACTGCCGCCCTCGGGACCACTGATTTGTCTTGATACTTCTCACGAATCTTCTTGTAGATCCCCGCTGGGACCTCATCCGCTTCCCACTCCAGCCCCCTTGCTACCTGCGCCCAGGAGCTGCCCGTCGGAGCTCCCGCCGGAGCACCTCCTGGACCAACACAGGTCGACGTAGCCCGATGAACCCCCTCACCAGTGCCCCTGCCATCATGATTCATGACGAGCTCCTTAATAATTTGGGTTTGATGTTCCATGATGTGTGTTTATGTTAACATATTTATTACACAATCCTTTTTCTCCCATCAATTTAGCCTACTTTTTTTTTTTTTTTTTTTGACAAAGTTAGTCAAAATTTACAAATTTAGCCAACCTTTTAGCTGGGCCTAAAGATGCCAATACACTACCATAAATATCCACTGCAAAAGTTACTCAGGCCTAAATCTCTCACAGGCAAACCCTAACTAGTGGGCCGAAGTCCGGCCTGGATCGGCCCTTGTTTTGACGGGGCCGGGCCTGAACCACCTGCTAGGTGGTCTCCCCCCTAGAAAGCACACAAAAAAAGATTTGGACGTTTATACTGTATAGCCCGTAGCCTCTAGGAACAAACCCCACAAGATAATTAACTAAAAAGTAATAAAAATAATTTGATTAATCCCAGCTTTAGGCGATACTTATCTTTGCGTATGGAGACATATAAGTATATAACTATAACTATGGCTTTAAAAGCACCTAGCTTTAATCGCATAAAATGATGTAAGATTATAAACTATAAACCCAAACGGGGACAACCTCACTTTGCTTCCATCTCACTCGCCAGAAAAAGCCCACATCTTGTAACCATTATTAACGCATGCTCCATGCAATAAGTGCATTCATTCATCCCTCAAAATACAGCCCCCTCCAAAAACTCATCAATGAAGCTTTGCGTCCAAGCAAATCAATCATTAAACCTGTCTACCTATAATATATCAAACTTAAGCACCCAAATAGGTCTGCATGGGATCATGCAATTAAACAACCAACGTCTCCAGGTTGGTATCTCTACTATAAATATATTAACATCTCTCTGACTAAAGCCGGCCAATAAGTCCCTTTCGTCATTCCTCACTGCTACCCTGCTTAAGACCCCACCATATATTTTCCGATGATGCACTCGCCATCAAACACCCCCCCGCCGCCTCCTTCGCCGCCGCCAGACAGCTGTCTCCTCCTCAAGAAGCCCAAGTCCTCCTCCTTCTCCGCCGCACGCCGCCAACGCACGTGCCTCCTCCTCGCCATACTCTCCCTGGAGCTCCTCTTCCTCCTGTCCCCCCATCACTCCCCTCTCCGCCGCCACCGGCCCCTGATCACAACCACCCGCCCCTCCTGCCCCTCCGGTCTCGTCTACGTCTACGACGACTTACCGCAGTCCTTCAACCAAGCCCTGCTCGACTCTTGCGGCTCTCTCACCCGCTGGGGCTCTCCCTGCGCCGCCGTTTCCAACGGTGGCCTCGGCCCTTACATCTCCACCGGCCTCGCCGGCGTTACCCCCGACAACCTCCTCTACTCGTGGCACTCCACCGACCAATTCTCCGCCGAGCTTATATTCCACCGCCGCCTCCTCTCCCACCCCTGCCGTACTCTCAACCCCACCTACGCCTCAGCCTTCTACGTCCCCTTCTACGCCGGACTCGCCGTCGGCCGCCACCTCTTCTCTCCCAACTCCACCGCCGCCGACCGGGACCGCGACGCGGCCGCTTTACTCCGATGGCTCCAATCCCGACCGCCCTGGATTCGAGCCGGCGGCTCGGACCACTTCATCACCCTCGGCCGAATCACCTGGGACTTCCGGCGGCGCACAGCGGACGGCTGGGGCTCGAGCTTCTTACACATGCCGGGGATGGCGCGCGTCACCCGTCTAGTGATCGAGAGGAACCCATGGGACGAGCGGGACGTGGGCATCCCCTACCCGACAGGGTTCCACCCCCGGTCGGCCGGGGAGGTCCGGAGCTGGCAGCAGTTCGCTCTGAACCGTAACCGGTCGACTCTGTTCGCCTTCGCCGGCTCAGCCCGGACCGGGTTCAGCGACGACTTCCGGGGGCTACTCCTGGGCGAGTGCGCGCGCGCGCACGAAAGCGGCGAGTGCCGCGCGGTGGCGTGCGAAGGCGCCGGGAAGTGCGGCGACCGAGAGGGCGAGGCGGTGAAGCTGTTCCTTGATGCTAAGTTCTGTTTGCAGCCGAGAGGGGATAGTTACACGAGGAGGTCGATGTTCGACTGCATGGTGGCGGGGGCGGTGCCGGTGGTGTTCTGGCGGCGGAGCGCGTACGGGCAGTATGGTTGGTACTTGCCGGAGGGGGAGGGGGAGGGGGAGTGGTCGGTGTTTATAGATGGGAGGAGGGTGAGGAGGGGAATGGTGAGTGTAAGAGAGGTGCTGGAGGGGATAGGGGAGGAGAGGGTGAGGAGGATGAGGGAGAGGGTGGTGGAGATGATACCAAGGTTGGTCTACGCCGGAGTAGTGGATGGGCTCGGAGAGGGAATGGAGGATGCGTTCGATGTCGCCGTCAATGGCGTCCTCCGGCGGTTTCGAGAGCGCGCGGGGAGGAAGGGGCGGTGAAGCGATGGGAAAGCATGAAGGTTTTGGACACTAATTATTTGGTTGTTTATATAAAGTTTGATTTTTATTTTTAATTTATATGTCTGATTTTAATGTGATAGGATATTTAGTCCAAAAAAAATATGACTTTGCTTCTTTTTTCTTTTTTTTCTTTTTTGATGGTTTACTCGAAGGAAATATAGCATGTAACAGAGATTTGGTGTGCCACAGATCAGAGTGAATTGGATTTGGTGGTACATAAGAAAGGTTGCAAAACTTGTTTAGAGGGGCAATTTTAGACATGTCTTCTTCTTATATGATTTTACTAGTACTCACATGTGCCCATGGCACAGTTTTTAGTTATTGTTAATATAAAATTTTAACAAATTCCCTGTAGTTTGGTGGTCCAGGATTCGAAAGTTGTTCATAGCTTTTTGTTCACTGCCACCATAAAACATAGCCAATAAAATATAAAATAATATATATATATATATATAATAAATATAAGTCTTTGCATATTGCATAAGATAATATTAATAGAACTTAGGTTGATATGAATTAATGCAGGTTTATATAAAGCAAACTTAGAGAATATATATAAAGAAACTTAGGGGATATGAATTAATGCAGGTTAACCGTTATTGCTCCTTATAAGGTTGATTAGGCTGTGCAGACGGGCACTGGGCTGGAGCATGGTGAGTGCCCGCCCCACACCCAGCAGACCAAATGTGAGGACCTGCCCCTCTACTCCTGTGGCTCGTTGTAGACCGCAAGGGCAATTTGGTAAATTGCGCCTTGTTGGTTTGTTTCACACCCGCATGTGCACACACTGGCCTTGTTTGTGTTAGTGTTTGTTTAGAATGGCTAGGTGGACCCGAGATCGAAATATCTGAGCTTGGGCTTGTGTTTTAGCCCAAGTTTGCCTTTCTGGGCGAAGTAGATCGATCTGGATTGCTAAGGAGATCGATCTGGCCTTGCTAGCCAGATCGATCTGACATGCTTTGGAGATCGATCTCTTAGCGCAGAATGTCTTTGTGCTGTTGGCTGCTCGGGAGCGACCGATCGCTCCTTGGAGCGATCGATCGGTTTCGAGTCGGTGGCTTTTTCTGCTTCGCGAGGACGGCCGCCGTTGGCCGTCGCTCTCTCCTGTCAGAGAGGAAAGACTTCCCCTCCCCTTCCCTCCCCTTCCCTCACTTTTTCCCCTCTTTCCCGGCTGTCCCCTCCCCATTTCCCCTCCTTTTCTTCCCCTCCTCTTCCTCCTTCTCTTCTCTTCTTCTTCCTTCTTTCTCTTCTTTCCCGCGGTGCTCTGTTTCTTCCCTTCTCCGCCGGCGAGCTTCTTCTCTTCCGTTCTCCCTCCTCCGACCATCTTTTTCGGCGTTCTAAGGCTCGTTGGATTCGTGACAACGAGAGGAAGATCCCTGAAGTGGTTTGGAGGCTTGTTGGTGATCAAATCGCGGGGAATCAGCCGAGGAAAGCGCAGCTAGGTAGGGTTATACCTACTGATGTTTATTTCAGGTGTTCTTGAGATCTAGCCGTTGGATCTTGTTGATCCTTGTTTTATTGGATTCCTTATGCCTTGTAGAATAACTGATATAAGTTTCATGTTAATCAGTTGAGATTTGAGTAGGTTTTATGCAAGATTAGTCTCGGATTTCTGGTTTTCTGCTGTTCTTGAGAAACAGCCGGCTTGCGGCGAGTTTTCCGGCCGGCGTTTACATGATCTTGGCTTTTCATAAACATAAGAGTTGTAGAGATATTCGTTAGCTTTTCATTCCATCTTGATTCATAATTTTCTGATTTTTCTACGATTTCTTATGAATTGTTTTCTGAAGGGCTGCGTTGCAGCAATTAATGGGTAAGTTAGTTTGATTAACGATTTTGATTAGCGTTTTCCCGTTAATCCAACCGTTGGATGATTATGAATTTTGGATATGTTGATCCTAGTATATACACCTACTGGTGGTTAAGTTGGATCTTGAATCCGACGTCGTTTGGACGTCGGATCGACGGGATCAATTAGCCCCTAAGTAGAGGCTTTGAGGGTTTTTGATTATAATATTATATTTCAGAATATAATATTATATTGTTACTATTCATCATTGGTTTTCGGGGTTGCTTCCCGTTGCAGGAGTCCGCGGTTGACGGTCGTGGTACCGTCGTAATGTCGGGACCCGCTGCGGATCGGCTGGCAGCGGTTGGTAGTACCGCTGCAGCGATCCAGTAGACTTATATGATGCTTGACATACTGTTGCATGCCTTTCTTATTATCTGTGTATGTCATAGCATGCATTGTTGTTGTGTACATTAGTTGCATTGGTTAGGGCGTGGGTGATCCTTGGGTCGCCATCCCGAGGCTGGAAGCTCGGACTTAGCCCTAGGACCGGGGTTGGGTGGTTTGGACCCGGTTTGAATTGTAGTGTCCAGTCGATTCGATGATAGGCTTAGATGACTGGAGCACTTGTGGCTTAATGATTGTAGAGGTCGTGTCGGCCTTGAGTCGGATGCTGAGGTGTAGCCGGTGTCCCACTGTGCTGACCCGGGGAGTAGTGAAGTTGCATACTCTGCTTGTGTGTCGCCAGTGTTGTTCCTGCTTTGGAGTGCTGCTCCTAGGCCTCAGGGACACGCGGTGGGGTTATGGGACCCCTGTATACACCCAGGTCCTACTTAAGGGCGACACTGTTGCGTTTCCCTCTTCCTTCTGTGTGTCGTAGTGTAGATCCCTACTGAGCTTAGTGCTCACTCCTACCCGGGCTGCGTTTTGCAGGTGCAGGCGTCAGTTCTTCCTCTGTGGCCCCTACCGGGCAGTTGGTTGGTGGTGCGGCGGCGCCTGGTGGCTTTTGAGAGGTGGCGATATTTACTGCTTTTACCCTTATGTTAGATAGTCTCCTACGGGAGTAATGTTGTACTTTGAATCTTCCCCTCTCCGAGGATTTGTATATTTTTTAACACTTTGAGTTTTAAATCTGTGGTTCGATGTTGTTAATTGTTGTTTTAATTAAGGGTGCTTTGGTGAACTGTTAGGGAGACCAATAGCTTAGAGGGAACCCTCGCCGTTCTTTTTCCGCGTTGGTTAGGTTCCGGTTCGCGTCGCCCGGCCCGGTTGGGCTTTCGCGGGTCGGGGCGCGACACCAAAGTCTAATTCGGCCGGAACTTTGGCTTGGATGGCCCTCGGTGCCTGGCTCGGCCGAGCTTCAGGTCCGATGACTGTTCCTATTTTATTCCTATTTTTCTTTTTTTTGATTAGTTAAGCCCGGAGGTCAGATGAAACAACGACAACTCTCAACGGTCCTGACACAAATGGGTCATCCACGCTGAGGATGCAAGGCCATCAGCCACGGAGTTTAAACTCACGTGGAATGTGAACAAAGGAGATGCTTCGAAAGAGGGATGCCAGTCGCCAAACCGAAGACAGAGGTGATAAGAGGTCCCTAGGCCAAGCAAATCTACCGTTGATGTAGCCGATGGCAAGGAGCGAGTCGAATTCGACGATGATCGACTCAACTCCCCTCCTTCGAGACTCCTGCAAGCCACCATCAATTGCCCTGATCTCCGCTTCCACCACAGAGTTCACCACACAAACACCTTCCCAACACCAGATCGGAGACAACTCATTAAGAAAGAAGGCAACACTTAGACCTGCAAAACCCCCACGAACAGCGACATTTGCTCGAAGAACTGCTACAACGGCCGCGGGAGGAAGACTTGGGCGAAGCCTCGGCAAGAAAGAAAGAGAAAACTCATGGACTTGCCTGGCAATAAGATGAGCCAACCTATCCGCAGGTAGCTGCAAGTTGCCAAAGACAGCGTTGTTCCGCTCCTTCCAGATCCACCAAAGAGAGAATCCAAGCCAGGTCTTGTGCATCTCTAGCCTTGCATGTGATGAGAGCGCAAACAGCCGCCATCAATCTTCGATAGACACCGGGAGCTGGCAACCTCGATAGACCCGATCCCAAACTTCCTTAGCATAAGGGTAGGAAAAGAAAATATGAGTAGTAGAGTCCGCCTCCTCCACACATCGCACACAGGTTGGGTCTATGATAAGGCCCAAAGACCATAGCACCTCTGAGGTCACAAGCTTGTCGTGGAAGAGACGCCACAAAAAAAAATTGATGCGAGGGCGTACTGGAGCTTTCCAGAGATTTAGCCAACCAACACTGATCTCCTCCCCCTCCCAACTAGATCTATGATCATTGAGAAGCCAATGATAAATAGTAGACGATGAGATCTCATCCTTCCCATCAAACTTCCAAGGCGGAGTGTCGACGGAGGAGGCACGCTCCAAACGAGCCTCCATGATCGCAGCCACCAACTCAGATGAAAATAGCCCAGAGAACTTCCATACGCCACACCCGCGAACTCATCGATGAGGTCGCTCACAAGCATCGTCCTAGGGATATCCAAAGAAAACAGAGACGGGGAGGAGGATAATGGATAATCTAAAACCAAGCAATCATGAAGAACACTTACTTTACCCCTGGTTGTTGGGATCCAACGCAGCCCATCCTGCAACTTCCGAGTTGCTAAGCAGATCCGACGCCAATGTGGTGAACATCTGCTTGGTATACGACCTGATGGTAAATTCCCCTCCCATATGTATTTGGAATGAGTAATCTTCGCCCAGGACGAGGTTGGCTTGAGACATAGACAAGACACCCTCTTGAGACGCAGAGCGAGGTGCCAATATGTGAAGCTGCGAAGACCAAGTCCACCGTTCTCCATCGGTATGCAAACGCGCTCCCAATTAAGCAACTCTACCCAGTTGCTTGCCATTCCAGAGAAAGGATCGAGCTAGGAATTCCAATCTTTTGAGGATGGAGGCCGGGATATGCGTAGCTAAGAGAGTGTGCGTCGGTGTGGCCTACAAGACTGATTTAATCAATGTCACCCTTCCAACACCAGATAAGTTGAGAGAGGACCAGCTACTCAGTTTCTTCTGGAACGACTCAACTAGGCGTTGAAAGCAGAGGCTTTGAGTCTTCCGCCATCAATAGGGACCCCAAGATAATTCATAGCGCCCCGCACTTCCATAATCTTCAATGCCAGACTGATGCATAGGCGCCTATCTGGATCAGTGATGGGAGAAAAACGTAGCTATGACTTGCTCGAATTGATTTCCAGCCTCGAGAGCAGACAAAACTCCTCCAACACCAACAAAAGTTTGATTGCTTCCTCCAGCGACGCTTTGGTGACCACAAGGCAGTCGTCGGCGTAGAGGAGGTGCGAAAAGGACTCAGTCCCACGGTAGAATTTGACTCCCTTGAGCTCCCGTTTCAGCATCTGTGAGAGGACTTCCTGCACCAACAAAAATAAGTATGGAGAGATCGGGTCACCTTGACGGATACCTCGGGAGGCAGGGAAGTATCCAGCGATTCTGCCATTGACAATCAACGAGAACATAGTTGAGGATAAACAGCTCACAATCCACCTCCACCAGATCACCGGAATATTCATCCTCTCCAAAACACGGTCAAGGAACGACCACCTGACGCTATCGTAAGCGGATTTGATGTCGACCTTGATCCCTATTAAAGGTCTGGTCTTCGGCGCTCTATGGAGAGAATGCAACAGCTCCTGAGCTGAAGAGATATTGTCGAAGATGCTCTGCCCGGTGATGAACGCCGATTGCTCCGGACCGATGAGATCGCCAAGAACATTGCACAGGCGATTAGCAAGGATAGATGAAATAATTTTATAACTTACATTGCAAGGACTGATAGGACGATAATCCTTAATCCTTCTTGGGTTGTCAGTCTTCGGAACTAGCGAGATGAAAGTTTTGTTCCAATTTGGGGGAATCCGGGCCGATCTGAAGAACCCTTGAATGAGGCCGGTGACATCTGGACCAACAATACTCCAGAATTTGAGGAAAAATTCCACAGAGAACCCGTCATGGCCATGACACCTCCCCTGCCCCATCTCCTTCAAAGCCGAGATAATTTCCACCTAAGACACATCAACAGTAAGGTATTCATGGTGGGCTTGATCCAGGTGAGGAAGAGGTTGCAATGGATAATCATCTTGGCCAACATAGGGTTCGTGCCATAGGCACGAAAGATGTTGTACAAAGGGCCCAGCAATATCCTCCTAGTCAGAAAGCACCCCTCGCCCATCATCAACAAGAATCTCAACCACTTTGGACCAATGCCGACGTCGTTTAGCAAGACTATGGAAATATTTAGAACTGCTATCACCCGCTAACACCTAATTCTTGTTAAATCTTCGGCGGATGAAGTCCTCCTGCCTAAGGAGGGTGGCGGTATGGCGGTTCTCCAGGAATCTCAATTCTAGTTCTTCCTCTTCCGTAATGATACCCAACTCTTCCTTCTCATATAAGACAACAAGCAGGTTCTCTAACAGAGCTCCAGTCTTGAATAAGTCGGCTTCCTCTCTTCTGTTCCACTGCTTCACAGTCTTCTTCACTTCCAGCAATTTAGCAGCAAATGTAGAGGAGTTTGTGTCAAACAAGTCCAAAAAATAAATCATTTTTAGTCCAAAAATGCCATGTCCTGGTGCTAATCAATGCTGCTCGAATACTTCATATTTGAAAACATACTTGTATCCGACACGTGTCGGATACAGATACACACCCAATACACTCGGATACTTATCTGATACGTATCCGAGTATTTAGGTCAACAAAGCACATAATTTGCAAGATGAAAGTGTTTCACAAGATATTTTGTAAATGTAGAAAAAAAGGAGAATGGTGAATGTGGAATATGCGAAGTTCTCAGCATCATTTGGAGAATTTGATGAGCATGATTGTATAAGTGATAGAGGGAGTTTGGAGCCTAAGGTTTGGTGGGTCCTTATGGTTCTACAATTCCCACTCTCCAAACATTAGTTCAAGCTTGGGCAATCGTGTTCTTCATCATGCAGTGAAAGGAATTAGAGTAATTACTCATTTATACACTTAATGAGGAGGAATGGCATTACACCACAACATGCTCAAGATCTAGTTTATGTGCACAACAACCTTCGTCTCTCGTCTAGAAGAAGTCATCAATATATGGAAGGAGAGACTAAAATGTGCAATATTGGAGGTGATGCATTTGACCTAATGGATGGTGCTGGTATATTTGAGGTAGTAGAGCTTTCAATATAAACTAGAATTAGAGAATGTGTTTTTTGCTGATGAGAGCAGTGACATCATTGAGAGCATTAGTGAGAAGCATAATGAATTAGAGAGGCAGAAACTTTCTTAAGTTATTTGTTTTTGAAGTTCCTTCATATTTATGTAGATGAATACATTGCTATTAAATATCAGTCTTTTGGTTTTTACAGATGACATAGATGAACAATTCAAATTTGAATGCATATTTTTTTTCCTAATTTTAAACTTAGCATGATATTAAATATATATTAAATGTATTATGATATTATCGTATCCTTGTCGTATATGTATTCTAATTTTTTCAATAATTGCTATATCTGAGTGTCTATATCATATTCTACCCGTGCTCTATACCCGTATTTGTGCTGCCTAGCTAGATGCTAATAAACAGAGCTGAATCACGATGGCCATTTGACGACCATGTCTGAGCCCAATAAAAGTTGCATAAACATTCCAAGTCAGGATGGGAATGCCTTTTGCGCGTAGCCCAACCAGAAAAACCCGCTCCAGACTGGCCCGCCCGCTGGTTTGGACATGCCTCCGTATTAAGTAGTGATTTTTTTTTTCAAATATCAAAGTCTAAGGACTTCGACTTCTGCTGTCATGAGCCAAAAAATTTGCAAGTGAACTCATTCAACCATTTATTTTCTAAGTAGCTGAACTAATAATCTTACGGTGAATAACTTAAGGGGGATTTGTCATTTAGTCCTCTATGACACCCCAACTTGTCATTTGGTCCCATATACAATATCATAAGTTTTTAGTACCACTTTAGGAAAAAAAGTCCATACTACCATTATATGTATTTTTATATATATCCATCCCCCCACACACCAGGTGGCAGGGCCTTGAGCCCTTGACACGGGCCTTGGCGCGCGGCATCGAAAGTTGACGCGGCCAAGTGCCCGACCATGACTTGTGGTCGGCGCCATGAGTCATATGAGGCTAGGTGGCCTCAGGATTGCATGCAAAGTGTCCACGCACATCATCCCTAGCAATGACGCCAGGAATCATGAAGATGGCACGAGCAAGTTTGAAGATGGCGCAGCGGTCCGGGCCATGAACAAAACCTATCGCGCCAGGGGCGAATTCCTACGTGTGGGACGCGGGTGAGCAAAACCAGCAAGGTGGCAAGAAATATGCACGTGCTAAAGAAGTTTGGCGCACGGCATGATACAACGCACCGCGGCACGACGCTATGCGGCACGGCACGAGGCGCGCGCGGTAGGGTGACGCTCAAGTCCGAGTGGGACTCAAAGTTCGAGTTGGACTTGGACTTCAAAGTCATAGAGCCACTAGGACTTGGCACTTTTGGCAAGGGTCATGGTGAGTTTTGGCACGAGTAAAGTCCTACTTGCTCGAAAGTACTAGTCAGACAAGGACGCGACTCGCCCCGGTAGAAGATGATTAGCCATGGAGGCCAAACCGTGCGTACCATTGAGGTAATTCCACTTGGCCTAGGACTCTCGTATGGGATGACACAACCAATATGGAGTATGGCACGGGGGAAGTTGGTTGTGACTCGCGGAAATAGGAAGGTGTCATATTTCGAGTCAATATGCGATGGATCTTGGCAGATGCTATCCAAGGCAAGTTGCAACACAACTTGGAGTCCTGATGGAGCGGACGACTTCATGATTGGTCAAGCAAGGGTCCAGATAAACCTGAATCCAATCAACGACCAGCAGTTGGCGTTGAACAGAGAGTCCTTCTCAAAAGGGAAAGGCTTGGAGCCTTCCTCTTTATAAAGAGGAGCCGATCATGATCAAGGGGGATCTGGACGGTGGCTTAGGGTTGGGTTCCTTTGTAATTGAGCAATTATAAACCAAGGGCTTGGGAGAGAGAGTTGAGAGCTTCTCTTGTACAATTGCATGAATAAAAGGGCGAGCGAAATCCTTTGCCTACATCGCGTCTTCTTGTGTGTTTGCACGTGAAGAAGACGAAAAAGGGCTTGTCAAGAAGGGTATTGACGCCATCATTGGGGAGAACTCGAAGAAAAATTTCCGCTGCACTTTCCAGGTGACAATTGGCATAAGATCTCGGTTTTGCGATCCATGGCGAACTTTGTGGAGCTTCGTCAACGGATTCAAAACCTAGAGGAACAGATTGGGGGTGATCCGACGCAAGAGGTCAACCCTTTTGCAACAAGGGTTGCAACGGCGGAGCAAGGCATCATGACCTTGACCGATGCATCCGCGGCATTCAAAGAGGAGATTGAGGACAGAGTGACGGCCTCAGCAGAGAACGTGTGAGGTATCTCTGCACTCCTTAACCAGTTTATCGATCAGATCGTTAGCGAGCTTACGGTGCTCAAGCAAGCGGTGGCTCAGATGGAACCGCGGGAGGCTTCAGGCAAATTCCGAGTGCATGAACCTAAGTCCTTTGGTGTGATGAGGAACGCCAAAGAATTGGAGAACTTTATCTGGGATCTAAAGCAGTACTTCGAAGCTGCTCACATCCAGGCGGCTGGATAAAGTTTCCGTTGCTGCTATGTACCTATCCGGCGACGCCAAGCTGTGGTGGCGCACGAGGCTCGACGACGATGTCACGACCGGACGCCCAAGATTGCAACGTGGGATACCTTCATCAAAGAGTTGAAGGATCAATTCCTCCCTAACAACACGACGTTGATTGCTAAGGAGGCGCTCAAGAATCTGAGGCAGACTGGACTTGTCAGAGATTACGTGAAGGCATTTAGTAGTCTTATGTTGGATATCCAAGACATGTTCGAGTCTGACAAGCTGTTCAATTTCTTGTCAAGACTTCAGAAATGGGCGCATGTTGAACTGAGGAGACAAGGGGCGAAAGATCTCCCCTCAGCCATGGCTGCGGCGGATGCCTTGGTGGACTTCCGTCAGACCAAGCCAGTGGAGCAAAGCAACCGGCCTCCCAAGCCTAAGGACAAATACTAACTGCATCAAAGCAGTCAACTCTGATGCGAGGCCTGTTGTTGGTAGTGTTGCAGGCACCCTGGTGAAGATCGGACCATGGAAGGCGTCCTTGGAATTTTTGGTGGCGCCCCTCGATGATTTCGGCGTCATCTTGGGTAATGAGTTCTTCAGAAGCAGCAAGGCACTGTTCATGCCCTACATCAACAACATGCTACTTCCTGGCGCAGAGGTTCCCTACTTCGTGCAAGCTATTGGACTTGGTCGGGCCAAGTCCAAGACAGGGCTACTCTCGGCATTACAATTGAAGGACGGCGTGCGAAAGGGCGAGGCCACTTTTTGGGTGACCTTGCACGAGCAACTTGGCTCAAGCAATGGAGATGGCGCGTGATGCACAGCAATTGGCACGCGCCATAGAAGAGATTGCACGCGACAACTTGGAGTTGGCGCGGCCCATGCGACATTGACAACATCGTCAACACCAGTAGCGTGTTGCTTGGTGTGCGGGTGGCCTTGTGGGCGGCCTGGCGCGCTGGCTGGCACGACACGGCAGCAGACTGGTGCAGGCTGCACATTGCAACCACACCCTGGCGCACTAACCACGGTCCAAGTGGATCCCACGACCATCATACCAGCACCAATCCTCGACCTCTTGGAGGAGTTCCAAGACGTCATGTCGCCGCAGTTGCCCAAGCAACTTCCTCCCTGACGCGCGGTGGATCACCGCATCGAGCTGCTGCCCGGCGTGAGCGCACCAGCCCAAGCTCCCTATTGCATGGCACCCGCGGAGCTTGTGGAGCTCAAGAAGCAACTCGAGGAGTTGCTTGACTCGGGACTCATCAGGCCCTCACGGTCACCCTTCGACGCACCAGTGTTATTCCAGAGGAAGTAGGACGGCTCCCTCAGGATGGGTATCGACTACCGAGCATTGAACAAGCTGAAGGTCCGAGACAAGTATCCAGTCCCTTTGGCACATGACCTCTTTGACCTGTTGTCCAAGGCTCAGGTATTCTCTAAACTAGATCTGCGATCTGGTTATTGGCAGGTGCGGATCGTGGAAGGGGAAGAGGCCAAGACTACCTGCGTGGCGTGGTATGGCGCGTTCGAATTCCTTGTCATGCCATTCGGCCTCACCAACGCACCAACAACCTTCTGTTACTTGATGAACGACGTCCTCCATGACTTTCTCATCAAGTTTGTGGTGGTCTACTTGGATGACATTGTCATCTACAGCGAGAGCTTGGAGGCTCACGTGGGACATCTCCGATATGTTCTTCAGAGGTTGAAGACGCACCAACTCTTCGTCAAAAGAGAGAAGTGTGAGTTTGTTGTGGAGGAAGTGTCCTTCCTCGGACACTTGGTGAGGAGCGGCAAGGTGATGATGGACTCGCGGAAGATCGATGCTATCTTGGAGTGGCCCGTGCCAACCAAGGTGCCCGAGCTTCGATCATTCTTTGGTCTAGTCAACTACTACCGGTGATTTATCAAGGGCTATTCCAAACAGGTAACTCCACTTGTCACACCCGACCCGGAAAACCCATCCAAGACGTGAGGGTTCCTATCACTATTCATCTCCAATTGGTGCGATACAAAGCGGAAAAGACAGATAAATTTAAACAATTTACATTCCAGAGGTGAAACAGATATTCAATTCATATATATACATCAAGTTGTACTGATACAAAATTCTTTATCAAACTCCTCCAAGGGAAAGATTTTGTACAATAATCCAATATTCCTCGAAAGATGTTTATAATATACAAACTATCAAAAAAGTACAACAGTCGATCCTCCAGAAACCTCAAGCGCATCTGGAAGTACTCGCGCTGCCAAACGCAGATCCCGCCGGCTCTACTGAAGAAGAACTGGCGCCTCCACCTGCAAACGCAGCCCGGGTAGGAGTGAGCGATAAGCTCAGTAGGGTTCTACTCTACGGCACACAGAAAGGAGGAAAACAACAACAGTGTTGTCTCTCCGCTTAAGTCTAACGGATGCCACGGGTCCCATAACCCTATCGATTGTCCCAAGGGCTCCTGTCATGAAACCTCTCTCATGAACATGTTACCAGGAGGCCAAGGAACAATAACATGCAGGATCACCCTTACCCAAGCAGGAATACCATGCCTTGGGGACCACGTCGGGAACACATCAACAACCATCCTTAGTACCTAGCCTTGGGAAGACAACACGACCTCTAAACCTCAAAACATTGATCAGAGTCAACTATAACACATCTTCGATAACAAGAGATTCAATTTAATCACGCCCTAATCCTTGCTACCCAGCCACGGTCCTAAGGCTAGATCCGAGCTACCCGAGAGCCTCGGATCGGCGATCAACCCATCGCCCGCCTAACCTCATATGCCTCTAATGCATACAATGCATGAACCTACACAAACATCTATCCTAGATGTCTCTATATGCCACATCATCAGTTATAGGTTCAACAGATATACAATAGCCCTCGCACTCGCCGGCAAGAGGCTAAGGTTCCACAATTCCTCATTAGCAAGCACTCATAGCTAGCTAATGGTTAGGCAACCAAGTAAGCACTTAACTACTTATCAAACCAAGTATTAAATGCACTTAAACCACAATTCGCCCAAAGGGGATAAGCACGCAATTCAATCCTCAATTTCAATAGAAATCCCTTAAAAACCCCATGAAAACAACGTGCATGCTTCCCAACATGCTTAAGTACTCATCACAAATGAAATCCATTTAAAAAAGGCCAAGAAACAGTGTTTAAGGGCTCACGGTCGATGCGACGATCGATCCGACGGTCGACCGTGAGGCCATGGTCGATCCGACGGTCGACCGTGAGACCAAGACGAGGAAAAACACATGGGCAACGGTCGATCGGTACATCGACCCTGGGAAGCCCAAAATGGGACAGAGCCTCACGGACGATGCGACGGTCGATCCGACGGTCGACCGTGAGGCGCAATGAAAAAGGGAGGGAGCCCGCGGTCGATCGGTGCATCGACCGTGGGAGACCAAAAACCCGACAGAGCCTGACGGACGATGCGACGGTCGATCCGATGGTCGACCGTCAGGCTCAAAGGAAGAGTATCAATACTGGACGGTCGATGCGCCGATCGACCGTCGAGCCTACTGCACAGTTCATCAGAACAGTGCCGGAAATTTAATTTCTTGGATTTGAATGATCAAATTAAGTTGGAAGTTTATGAAACTTTGCAAGCATGTGTAAAAGATGATGGGGAAGCCAATGGTATGATTAAAACACGTTTTTGATGGTTAAATGTAAAACCTAGGTCTCAATTGCCGAAAACCGACAAAACGGCGATAATACGGAAATCATCCGGTAAAATACGGAAATCGACTGATAGGAATACAAGAAGCAAGCTATCCAACACATGGTATAAGCTACACAACAGTCTAACATGTATTCCTACAGCGAAAGCACATAAATCCTATCCTAGGAGAACCCGATCATAAGATCGAGGTAGAAACACCTACTTGAGCAAGTAGGGCAGCTCCTCCACGCGTCCAACCAGTCAAACCGCTAAGATCCGCGCCTCGAAAGCCGCGCTCCGAAGCCCTAGCACAGCCTAGGAAAGAGAGAGAGAAAATGATAGGAGAGAAGAGAAAGAAAGAGAGAGAAAGGGACATGACTTATATAGAGATTGGGATCGATCTCAGCCGTCCGATTCGATCTTTTCCGATCGAGCTCCGATCTTCCGATCGGACGCGCACTTAAGGTTCTAATCAAACACATACATCAATCCAAGGCCGTGTGTGAAACGCGGGTGTGAAACTGACCACCAGGGAGCATATTTACCAAAATGTCTCAGGGGTCGAAATCGCCACACGATCGCCCGATCGTGCCCGACACGGAAACAAATCAACAGGAAAACGGCCCTCGACCCACGCGGTCGAGCCAGGTCAGAGGGACAGGCCCTCACACCACTGATCGATCTTCTTAAGAAGGATAAACCGTGGTGTTGGACAGGGCAATGGAACGAGGCATTCCAGTTGATCAAGGAAGCCATTGAAGGCGAGCCAATGTTGAGGCTCCCGGACTTCAATCTCCCTTTCAAAGTCCACACCGACACATCAGATCGTGCTATCGGCGGGGTGTTGGTCCAGGAGGGACACCCAGTGGCTTTCGAAAGCCGCAAGCTGAACGATGTGGAGCAACGCTAGAAGGAGAAGGTGGCGGTCATCCATTGTTTGCGCACATGGCATGTGTACCTTCTCGGCACCAAGTTCGTAGTAAAGACGGACAACATGGCGAACACCTACTTTCAAACTCAAAAGAAGTTTTCTCCAAAGCAAGCAAGGTGGCAGGAGTTCCTTCAAGAGTTTGAGTTTGATTGGCAACACAAGCCTGGGCGGCATAACCAGGTTGCCGACGCGCTCAACCGACAACAAGTGGCAGACTATGTTGCGGCCTTGATCCGGGTCGAGTCAGACATGTACAACCGGATTAAACTAGTGGAAAGCAACGATGCAAGGTACCAGAAACTCGGGAAGGAAGTTCAAGATGGAGTCGTCAGGCGGTTTTGGCTTGAGTATGACATCCTCAAGGCCAAAAGCGGACGGATCCAAGTTCCACAGGGGAACTTGCGGGCTGAACTCATCAAGGAGTCACATGACTCAAGATGGGCGGGTCATCCAGGGCAGGAGCGCACGATGGCTCTTCTCAGCCGCAGTTACTATTGGCCAAAGAAGGAGGAGGACGTGGAGTTGCATGTGAAGACTTGTCCAATGTGCCAAATGGACGAGACGGAGAGGAGGAAGCAAGCGAGCCTTCTTCAGCCCCTCCCCATACCCGACGACATCATGCAGTCCATTTCCATGTACTTGATCATGGGTCTTCCGAAAGTAGACGGGAAATCTACAATCTTTGTGATTGTAGATCGGTTCTCGAAGTATGACATCTTCATCCCGGCGCCAAAGGGGTGCCCTTCTAACGTGACTACTGACTTGTTTTTCAGGTACGTGGTGAAGTACTTTGAACTTCCCCGTGACATTATTAGCGATCGAGACGGGCGGTTCACATGATGGTTCTGGACCCATCTCTTCAAGATCATGGGGTCCCAACTCAAGTTTTCAACGGCGAACCATCCACAGACCGACGATCAAACCGAGCGCATCAACGCTTTGTTGGAGGAGTACCTCTGCCACTACTTGACAACAAGCCAACACAATTGGCTTGACCTCCTGGAGGTGGCTCAATTCTCCTACAACTTGCAACGGTCTTCATCGACAGGGAAGAGTCCCTTTGAGATCGTGCTTAGCCAGCAACCGTTGGCTCCTCAAGACTTGGTGGCCGAAGATGAGGAAGGATGTCCGGCGGCATCCAGGTTCGCCAGAGACCATCAGGAGATGGTTGAGCAAGCCCAAGAGAGTCTTTTGAAGGCTCAGAAGCGGATGAAGAAATTTGCAGACCAAGGGAGGCGGCCCTTGGAGTTCAACATGGGAGACAATGTTCTGCTCAAGCTGATAACCCAGATTATGAACCATCTCCGAAAGAAGTCGATACACAAGGGACTGATGCCGAAATATGACAATTCCTTCGAGGTTATCAAGAGGGTAGGCCGAGTGGCCTATCGTTTGCTTCTACATGACCGGCTCAAGGTACACCCTACATTTCACATCAGTTATCTCAAGCCTTTTCATGAAGACTTGCAGAATCCTGAGCAGAGCAAGCTGATGAGAGCCCCACCGATGGTATGGGTTCAGTTCGAGAAGGAGGCGGAGGCCATTCTTGATCGGAAGCAAGAAGGCAAGGACAAAAGAAACCGGCACAATGTCTACCTTATCAAGTGGAAAGGCGAACCAGAGTCAGAGGCGTCGTGGGAACATGATGTGACCCTATGGCAGTTCGAGGAGTTGATCCAGCACTTCCTTAACAAGTATCCGACGGGGACGTCGGGCTCTCCCGGTGGGGGAGGTTTGTCAGGGCCTTGAGCCATTGACACGGGCCTTGGTGCACGACATCGAAAGTTGATGCGACCAAGTGCTTGACCATGACTTGTGGTCGGTGCCATGAGTCATATGAGGCTAAGTGGTCTCAGGATAGCATGCAAAGTGTCCACGCGCATCATCCCCAGCAATGACGCGAGGAATCATGAAGATGGCACGAGCAAGTTTGAAGATGGCGCGGCGGTCCGGGTCATGAAGAAAACCTATTGTGCCAGGGGCGGATTCCTACGTACGGGACGCGGGCAAGCAAAACCAGCAACGCGGCAAGCAATATGTGCGCGCCAAAGAAGCTTGGCGCGCGACATGATGCAACGTGGCGCGACAGGACGCGACGCGGCACGGCAGGATGTGCGCATTGCAGGGTGACGCTCAAGTCCTAGTGGGACTCAAAGTCCGAGTTTGACTAGGACTTCAAAGTCCTAGTGCCACTAGACTTGGCACTTTTGGCAAGGGTCATGGTGAGGTTTGGCGCGAGCGAAGTCGAAGAAGACGCGCGAGTCCTAGTCGGACTAGGACTCGGCATGCCATGATGCGACCGGCAGGACGCACGACACCACCGAGAGCAATCCAGCTGTGCAAAAGATCTAGTTTCAATTGGACTGGAATCTTGGGAGGACATGACGTGGCAAAGGCAAGCTTTGGCGTGGGCAAAGCCATACTTGCTCGATAGTTCTAGTCAGACTAGGACGCGGCTCGCCCCTGCGGAAGGCGATTAGCCACGGAGGCCAAACCATGTGTGCCATTGAGGTAATTCCACTTGGGCTAGGACTCTCGTATGGGATGATTGATATCGCTCAAATGTGTAACAACACAGCGGTCGCGGTGCAACATAACATAAGAGAGGTCGAACCCACAAAGAGACAAGTAGAAAACATCCAAAACGCAAATAATAGTGAATTGAAGACAAAAGAGAACTTAAGAGGTAACTAAACTAAATTAGATCAAAAGATTAATGGTCATGTAAGATTAACTAGAGAGATCAAGGTTTTAAGAAGGCTAAGCGTCAAGAATCACTTCACTCTGATTTAGATTCTTCTCTTCTCAATGGTTCATAGAATACTACTCAGTCAAGGGATTCACATCCCAATCACCTTAACCAGAAGATATGAAACTATAAACCTAATAAAATATATAAATGTCTCGTTCTGGGATTGATTCTTCCTTTTATAGCTCTAACTTTATCCTATCAAAAACTAAGAATATATGATGTCGGCTGTCACTACATGCAACGTATAGCAAAAGTTCATCGGGACAAAGCCCTAACCCTATCTTACCAGATCTCTAAGAATACACAATACCAACTCTCACAGTCGGCAATGCATAGCAAAGATTTCATGAGATAAAGTAGATAAACAATAGATATAACCATGGGATTACAAGATCATGAAAGAAGCATGACCAGATTCATAATATCATTCATCCATATAAAAATCTATAATCTGAAAATGATTCTTGAAGATTCAATACATAGAAAAGAGTTTAACAATAAAGATTAAAATCTATGAACCATGATGAAGAAGAAACCCTAGTCCTCGTTAGGTTATCCGTCCGCCATGCCCGCGACTTACTCGACCATGGATGGAGATTTCTTCATCTTCTTCCTTGTTTTTCTCCCCTCCAAACTCTGCCAAAAAGCTCTGTAGAAAACCCCCTTGGGAGAGGCCAAATTTCGGATTAAATAACCATATATATAGGGGAACTTCCGAAATTAGGATTTTAGTTGAGTTGGACTTCTGGTGCAACTAGGATAACCTGAATTAATCCTGACAGCCTATTCCGGTCGCAACTGGGTCCAATCCAACCGGAATGTGGAACTTTACTCCACACGAAACTTGTAGATTAGGAAGTCTTTTGTCCCATTCAAAAACTTTCATAATATTTGGAGTTATATGGAATATTTGACGAATATTCATCTCAGCTTCAACAGAACAGTTTTCCAGCTTATGTAACTTCATCTATTCTTCAAATCTGCTATCACATCATCCAGAATCTCACAAAATGTCCAACAGAAAAGTTGTAGATATCTGAGCCTTCTATCATATATTAAAATTGCAGAATATTTGGACGTCCAGGGAATATTTTCCGAATATTTTCCTACCAGTTTTCCAGCTTATGTAACATTATGTATTCTTCAAATCTGCCATCACATCGTCCAGAATCTCACAAAATGTCCAACAAAAAAGCTGTAGATCTCTGAGCCTTCTATCATGTATTCAAATTGCAGAATATTTGGACTTCCAGGGAATATTTTTCGAATATTTTCTTACCAGTCGACAAAACTGTATTTTTGCTCATTTTTCGTAACCTGGGTCGCCCCGACTAAGATCGATCTTCCTAGGGCAAAGGATCGATCTTCTTGAAACTAGCTCTCTGTCAGTATAAAATGATCGATCATTGTAAGGGAGGTGATCGATCCTTTGAAGTTTGACGCTCTGTCACATAAATGATCAATCTTTTTAGGGGAAGATGATCGATCATTTGTCCTGCGTATTTTCTATCTTACCACTCAGACTACGCCATCGGTGCTAAAAATGTCATAACTTCCTCTAAAAAACTCAGAATCATGAACCGTAAAATTCTCCAGAAACTAGACTTGAAGAGATTTCTAATGGTGTATGGCACATCATCTGGTTCTTCATGATCAGGTACAATTTAATCTTCCAAGTTGACCCATGTAATCTTTTCAGCTTTTTTTAGCTATAATTTCCTGCATTTTCCAAATAACTATGTGAAGCAACATGTTGATATAAAAATAGTACTAAAGATGTTGATTAAGGATAATAATTCAACAATTAAGATGGTTATAAGACTGTTCAGAGTGCACTTTCATACACTCATCAATAACACGACCAATATGGAATATGACATGGGGGAAGTCGGTTGTGACTCGAGGAAATAGGAAGGTGTCCTATTTCGAGTCAATATACGATGGATCTTGGCAGATGCTATCCAAGGCAAATTGCAACACAACTTGGAGTCTTGATGGAGCGGATGAATTCATGATTGGTCAAGCAAGGGTCCATATAAACCTGAAGCCAATCAATGACCAGCAGTTGGCGTTGAACAAAGAGTCCTTCTCAAAACGGAAAGGCTTGAGCCGGCCATGATCAAGGGGGATCTGGACGGTGGCTTAGGGTTGGGTTCCTTTGTAATTGAGTGATTGTAAAACCAAGGGCTTGAGAGAGAGTTGAGAGCTTCTCTTGTACAATTGCATCAATAAAGGGGCGAGTGAAATCCTTTGCCTACACCGCGTCTTCTTGTGTGTTTGTATGTGAAGAAGACGAATGAGTGCTTGTCAAGGAGGGCTTCTTCCCCACGGTGAGCAACACCTAGAGTTCTTGGATTTGGTTAGAAATTCAAGAGATAGAGAGGTGTTATAGACATCGAATAATTTCGTCTCACGAAGCCGGATCGGTAAGG
The DNA here is from genome assembly GCA_963920575.1 of Narthecium ossifragum. Lineage (NCBI taxonomy): Eukaryota > Viridiplantae > Streptophyta > Magnoliopsida > Dioscoreales > Nartheciaceae > Narthecium > Narthecium ossifragum. The sequence goes on along the minus strand of OY986964.1, from coordinate 9,832,470 downwards.
AGAAGATGGGGCACTGATCGCTCGCAAACGTCGTCGTTAAAACGTTGCTAACCTCAATCAAATCTTAAATTTATATCCTTGTTCAATCACTAATACTACTAAGTAGACTAGTGGTGAAATCCGGAGTCGAACCACAGGGAATTACTAGGAAAACCAAAATCAATTCTCAAAACTCTAGATCTAAACCAAACACTTCAATGATAGATTGATCTAACTGAAATTATCTAAGAAAGCAAAAGAAAATATTAAGTTTTAATCAGATGGAAAAAGATGTCTTAGGAAATACACAATCCACCCTAGTTTCACACTTAATTTTCCATAGTTATCATATTGATCACTTCTCTAAGCATTATGGATCGTATGGCTACAAGCTCACACGAATCCCTAAAAGAAGGTTTTATGTTTCCTACGGCATAACCTATCTTTGTTTGGCATAAATCATCTTCGATCCTACCATTATCTTAAATTATTCTACTCCTAATGACCTTAGCATGACTTATCTTCACGTAGCATAGATTATCTCAAAGGTAAATCACAAACCACATGCAAACTATCTCATGAATCTCTACACTCAAGTACAACCATCATGTAGGACTAATAATACGTCAACGGAACTCTGTTCCTTCAACTCTATAATCATTAAAATCATATTCATGAGATTATACTTATAGAAGTTCACAAAAATCCAACTAAGAAATATCAAAAGTTACACTAGGGTTTCATGGTATTCCTAAGAACAAGAAAACTAGCCACTCATCTCTTGGAAATCAGCCATAGGTGTAGAAGATGAAGCCGTCGATCCCCGCGGAAAGATCACCGTCTTCAAAACCCTAACCTTCTCCTCCAAAAGTGCTCCCAAAAGATGATTTTTTCGGCTTGGAATAACCCCCTTATATAATAGAAACCCTTAATCCCGGAATTAGGAGTTATAGTTGAACTTAAACTCTAATTTCCCTAAATTCCGAGTCGCTGACGTCATCGGAGCAATCGATCGGACTCAAACCGATCGATCGGACTTCCCAGTTTGACTGGGTTAATAACTGCCACGTCATCAGCTTCCTTATTCTTCAACTTCTACTTGGAATTCCGATTTGTAGTCAATTCTGAAGCTAATCTGTACGGAATCTGGGAAAGTCTTCAACAGGAAAGTGCTAGATCTGGAAGTCTTCTATCATCTCCAAATTATTTCATAATATTCTGATTAATGTAGAATATTTGGAGAATATTCTCTTGAGCTTCGACGGTGCAGCTTTACAGCTTATGTATCTTCATGTATTCTTCAAATCTGCTATCACACCATCAGGGATCTCGCAAAGTGTTCAACATAAACATTGTAGATCTTGAAGTCTTCTATCATTTACTAAATTTCTAGAATATTTGGACTTATACAGAATATCTGGCGAATATTTTCCTGACAGACGACGAAGCAGTCTTTATCAAATAAATTCATCTTCTTAGCCGAAACTCTTGTATTTCTTCTCGAAACCTATTTAAACCTGAAATCAACTAACATGATATCAAATACACCTACTCTAGGCTAACAAATGTAGTTTAAGGGGTTTAATTAGGAATAATTAGTGACTTATCATGTACGATTATTCAGTTATGGTTTTATACGGTTATTTCAGGAACCATAGTTTGGTTATGGAAACCGTATGATATAAAAGCTATCTTTTAAGATTAGATTTATGTATGATAGTATGTTGCTGCGGCACGGTCATTCAAAGTCGAATGGTTTTAATAAGTACTCCCTCTAATATGAAATATTATTTTGCTAAATGTTCAAACATGCAATTTTAGGATGTGGCTAATTGAAATGTGGCTAACTGAACTCTTTAATAACTACTCCTTCTAAATTTTCAAATGGACGGTTTTCAAACGAAAGGTTTTAATAACTATCACCTCTCTAAATATGTGACTAATTGAATCCTTTAATTTAATTTTTAAACTGAATTAAATAATAACTTGATTATCCACGTAGACAAACCACGGACAACTCATCTGATTGATCTTATATAATGTCATAAGATTAGATATATTATTTACGTTATTGACCTAACACAACCCTCCCTTATCAACCATGCTGGTTGACTCCGTGCCCCTGACACGATTAGTTTTCACCATCCGATGACATAAAATATACTCATTCACCGTCTCTCTTTCAGGTAGGACAAAATTAGCATATTAGTATTGCCAATGATTCACATATGAACACAAAATTACAAATAACAGAGTGAAATGGTTGATATGATTGATATGTGTGGGCCGTGTCCTTTTGACATGGTCGATTCATTTCTCTCTCTCTCTACACCTATGATTTCTTCCCTTGATCTTTAACCCCAAACCATTTTATACCAGACATCGAAGCACTATTCTCAACCGAGTAGCTCTCATTTGTAAGATATCAATCATGAAGTAAATAATATAACTAAAGGAATACGGCTTGCCATTTATTTTAGCATATTACTGTTTATTCAAACATCACTCAAACCAAAACCATAAAATACAACACTACATGAGATGTGGCCGGGCAGGACGCGGTGGATTTCGAAGCTTACACGGCGGGGCAAGACGAAGTACGACGCGCCAAGCGAAGAGGCAAGCGAGCATGACGCGCCCAAGGCAACCTAGAAAGGCTTATGGGGCATGCGCGCGTGCGACACGCGGTGATGGAACACAGAGCGCGCGTGCGACGCGGCCAGGCGCCCAAGTCCGAGTTGGACTAGGATTCGAAATGTCTAGGCGCGACGCGATCGGCCAGTTGGAGCAAACCAGTCATGCAAAAGTCCTAATTCCACTTGGATTGGGATCTTGGATGGACTTGACATGACATAGGAAGGTTTTGGCACAAGGAAAGTCTTAGTTGTGCGGGAGTTCTAGTTGGACTAGGACTCGACTCGTCTAACGGAAGGAAGTTAGGCCATGGAGGCCAAACTGAGCGTGCAAGCGTCCTAATTCCACTTGGCCTAGGTCTCCAGCATGGGATGACACGACAAATATGGAATATGGCACGGGGGAAGTTGTACTTGGCTCGCGGAAATAGGAAGGAGTCTTATTTCGAGCCAGAGTGCGGCGGATTTAGGCAAACAACTATCTTTCGCAAGTCATAACTCATGTAAGAGTGCAAATAGGCTAAGAAGCTTTGTAATTGGCTAATTGCATGTTTGGATAAGCATGAAGCCTAGGACTTGGGGTTTGACTAGGAAACTTGATTTGTTGGAGCAAGTCATGGACTTTCTTCTATATAAGGAGGAGGTCGGCTAGATATGGGGGCATCGGGGTTATGGGCAAGCTCACGGTTTGAGCAACTGAGAGTTGGGTTTTGGAGTCGTTATTTACAACGGAATGTGAGGCGAGATTCTAGGGTTTTGGGTTGAGAGCTTGTTGTATTGAGAGTGATTGTACTCCAAAGGGTTGGAGGTGAGAGAAGAGAGTTCTTGTAATCGCTAGTCAATAAAGAAGTTGGGATTTCATCCCTTACCCAAAATTCGTATGTGTCTTATATGTGTGCAAGGCAAAAAAGAGGGCTGGTCAAGTGACAGTCGGGTTGCCAGGCGGAGTGCACAAGTGGTGCACATACAGCGTGCAGACGACGCATGAGTGGAGCACAAGCGGCGTGTCGGGCGTGCGTGCGGACTCGACGAGGGGGTCTATTGGCGCAATCAATGGGCAACGGTAAGGCGAAAATTTATCGACCCACTTACTCCGTGACACCCCCCACCCCCCAACCCCATTGTCCCCCCTATAGTTTACTATTATACCCCTACCCTTTGCTGTGTGTTTCTTTTTTTTTCTTTTTTTTTTTTCAGTTTTGCGTCCCCCTTCTTTGTGAGTTTCTTTTTTTCAATTTTGTTTAATTTTTATTTAGTTTTTTTAATCAGTTTTGCTTATTATTTCTTGGGGAAAGCGGCCGGGGGTCCTTTGTTTGGACCTAATCCGGCAATTAGACCGGCCACAAGAAGCTTCGGGTGTTTAGTCAATTTTGGAGAAAAACGGTCCAAAATACCCTTGCCAAAGCACCTCTTCATATTTCAATTTATTAAAACATCAAATCGTAAAAACTTCAAATTTCAAATCTTAAAATTTTCTTTAACAATTCAAATTTTATATCGTAAAAATTTCAAAATTATATTTTTATATATTTTTATGTGTTGTTACATGTACTCTTCCCTAAATATGGTTAAATCAATATTGGTTTATGACACTTTTCACAAAACACAATGCATTTTTTAATTGTTAATATTTTTGTTATTTATATATATATATATATATATTATTTTGATCCATATTTTTATATTTTTGAGCAACTCCATCGCATGAGGGGAATGGGGAATCGGGGTGAGGGGGGGTTTTTGGGGTTCCGAGCAGCTCCACAGGTTGTTTTTGGGGGGTGAGAAATGGTGGGCCATCCTTGGGAAAGGCATGGCCAAAGGATGCCTGCTGTGCCTACCCCATTGCCTGTAGGAGTGATGTTAGCGTGACGTCGCGCTGATGTCACTTTCTTTTTTTATTTTTTTTTTCCATTGGATGTGGGTCCAGATGAGGGTAGCTCACGTGCTACCCACCCAAAAAAGCAGCCAATGGTCATAAATGATGTGGCGCAATCCAGCCATCCGATTTCAACGTTTAAATTAATCCAACGGTCTTTTTTTTTGGCCAAAAAAATTTTAAAAAAAATTGAAACAAAAACATAAAATTCTTTTTAAAAACTCTGAAATTTTTTTAACCTCCGCCCCTATAAATTCCCGACCACCTTCAACCCTTCTCACATAAAAAAAGTCAAATCATGTTCTCTTTGTTTTTTCAAATACCATTCAAGTTTTAGTTTGTGTGTATTTTTTGTGTTGAAAAAATGAGTTCTTCGGGAGAAGGGATTGAGGCAGGATGTGGTTGGTCAACCGTGGAGGATGTGTTGTTGTGCGAGTCTTAGTTCAAAATTTGTCATTGTCCTGTTTCGGACAATGAGATGAAGTCACAACAAATGTATCGGAAAATCTTCACTGAATTTTCCTCCCGTTTGTCTACGGGACGAACCGAGCAAAGTCTCGCTAGTAGGTGGAAGCTCTTGAACAAAGAGTTGGGGAAATGGAGAAACGCATTGTCGAAAGCAAGAGGCATACTTCGAAACGGTGAAAATTTGGCCAACGAGGTAACAAGTTTTTTCAATTTGCTTTTTACTAAAATTAGTTAGGTCATTTTTTATAAAATTCTAACATTTGCACAAATTTGTCAAATATGTAGACGCTTCAAGCTCAAATGTGGTTCATCGACGACGGCCCGGATGAAAAGCATTTTCAATTTTTTGAATGTTAGGAAGTTGTTAAACATTAGCCTAAATTCAAAATTGTTCACACCGGTCCCGTGGTTGTTATGAATGAAACGCCGCTCTATGATTCCCCGGTTGGGGACTCACCATCACCATCCCCTACCTCGGCCAACTCACAAATGGAAAGAGAGGCTAGGCCAATTGGGAGGAAGGCAGAAAAGAAAGGGAATCGGCCACGACCAACCTCGATGTTGTTAAATATATGGAAGAACTTTATGTGAGGACCCGTACCTCCAACCTGGTCTGACAACATTAGGTTGAGGGTCTGGTTTTGTCGGTTTGGCTCGATTGGCCTTGGTTTGCGATCGGTTAATCGCATCGCTGTTTTTGAACCCCAAGGGCAATTTGGTAAAATTTCGCCTCGGCGGTCAGTTTCAGACCCGCATAGTGCACACACGTCCTTGGATTGATGTATGTGATTGATTCAAATCTTAAGGGTGCTTCCGATCGGAAGATGGGAGCTCGATCAGAAAAGATCGAAATGGACGGCTGTGATCGGTTCCAGTTTTTTTATAAAATAACCCTTAGGTTTTCTCTCTCTTCTCCTTTCTCTCTTTTTCTCTCATTCTCTCTCGTTGGATGCCGGCTGGAGGCTTGGGTTGCGGCATTCCAGCGTGGATTCATCGCGATCGGAGTTGAGGGACTTCTATATCGTCAGCTCTTTTATACATGTAGGTGTTTCTACCCAATTCATATGAATCAGTAAACTTAGAATTGGTTTATTGTGGATTTGATGTGTTTCTGTTTGTTGGATTGTTGTGTAACATGATAGAGTAGTATGATAGCATGTTTAGAACACTTCTACAGTGTCGATTTTGTATTCTATTGGATGAATTCTGCATTTCTCATCGTTTCATCGGTTTTCGTCGATTTTCGACTATTTTGGCCTAGATTTGAAAATCAACCGTCAGAAGTTGGATTTCTTGGTACCATTAGGTTCCCCACCATCAATTGCACATCCCCCCAAAGCTTGGTTCGAATTGGACTCATTTTGATAGATCGAATCCAAGAAATTGGATTTTCATCACTATTCATGTGAATAGTACCGTCGATGAAGGAGAAGATCGATCTTTTAGCTTAATTATGCCTTCCGTCGGATGAAGGATCGATCTCATCAATCTTCTCTGGTTGATAGAGGGTGTGCAAAGAGAAGATCGATCTTCTTGAATAGGGCTTACTATCGTATGAAAGATCGATCTTCTACCCTAGAAGATCGATCTCTTCTGTGCAGGTAAGAAGGTTTTATGCTTTTAGCTGAACAGTTATATTCATGATCGATTTTTGCCTTGTGTGTCTATGATCTCGTGAAACTTTCAAGATGAACGTTGTATATCTTCGAATTTATTTTCCAATGCCACTGATATCATATTTTTCTGATTTTTCTACGATTTATGACGAATTGTCTACGAGATTGCCACAAAACAGGAATTAAGGAAAGATCGATCTTCTTTGGTAGAAGATCGATCTCTTATTCTCGACAGAGTGCACGCATAAAGAAGATCGATCTCTTATACGCAGTTTGCTGAATTTGATTCTGATTTTAACGATTTTGATTTCTTTTCAACCCGGATTTCTTGCATATCTTTCCCGATGACGAATAAGGACTAGTGTAATATTTTAATCGAGATTTTGACAGGTTTATCTTCGGATTACACCGTTGCTTGGATTTTGGACTGATTTATCGATGTTTAAGGATTTCAAGCGGTTTCTCGATAAGCATGCTATATGTATGTACATATAGTTTGTGATTGCTTTCATATCTTTCCTAACCCATGTACATGGCTATTTATTGTTTTATGGATAACTGGGAGAGTGACGACTTCCGGTAATGAGTAGATAAATGGGCCAAAGGTGTGCCCTACTACTTTTATTCAAGCCCAACTGATTGCCGGCGTGCGCTGGGGGCGGTAGCGTAGAATAATTGAATTGTTGCTTGAATAGTTGATTGTTTGGTTATTTGGTTGGTAGTCCTATCGTTGTACTTGTAGACCAGTTACCTGCGGGGTAACTGATAAGACATGAAAAGTGCACAAATCGTCCTTTTAACAAGGTCTTGTTAGTTTCCAAACAATGCTATTTTGACTGTCTTTTCCCCATTTCAGGTTTAAGGACCCTCAACGAAGATTAGATCAAGTTTGGTGCTAAAACGAACAAATAAAGAACCTGCTAGGAGCAAAGGAGCAAATATGGGTCATCTTTGACATCAATACTGTACATTGTTAGAACGAATCAGATGATGTATTATACATGGTTGGAAAGCTCTGGAAGTCTAGTTTCCGGGAGTTTTTAGGGTTTGTGATTTGGAGCTTTTTAGAAAAAGTTATGTTATTTTTAGTACAGAGGTGCAGAGAAAGAAGCTTCGTGAGAACCAGATCGATCCGATATACCAAAGTAGATCGATCTTGTTTTGGTGTGCAGGAAAACTTAATGGATAAGTTTCAATTCAAGTTAGCGCTTATCTTAGGCTTGTAAGTAGACATTTTTGGTGGATTTTTAGTAGCCTTCCATAGACGAATTTTCTTCATCTCTTAGGGTTTTTCTTAGCTTCGTTTCCACAAATTAGGTTAGATCTTTGGTGGAAGATCTATGGGTGGAGCGTGACGATAACCTTCATCAACGGATCTCCTTCCTAAGATTAGTAACTAAACCCTAGCCTAGGGATTTCTATGATGTAATAAAGAATATTTCTAGGGTTTCCCATGGATTTGACCATGTAAACATATTTTAATGGTTTGAATTGATGATTCTTATTCTCTTTATATCTATTGGTGTGATTTTAATAGTCTGGATGAATGATTTGTTCTTATATGTCCTAGATCTAGGTCTTGAGCATGTTAGGGTTTGAGATTAGAGATTCTCATCAAAACATTCATGCTAGAACCATGGATGTGAGGATTTCCTTCTCGAGATTAAGGGTTTTGTAATGCTAGAACCATTACACATAATGTCAGAACCATTATGACCGCCTCTTAATCCATTATTCATCTTAATTCAAGATTAGGGATTTCGTAAGTGCCAGTACCACTACGCTAGTGCCAGAACCACTAGGGTAACTTCTAATCCTTGATACATTATATTTGGTGATCTCAAAGTGGTAGAACCATCTTAATTATATACCAATATCCATTCTTTGATGATATCATTGCCGACTAAAGACTGTACGGATCTTAGTTGAACCCCTACCGCTCAACTCCTACCCGAGCTGTATCCATTCTTTAAGGTTATCGCTCACTCCTACTCGAGCTGTATTTACAGGTGCAGACGTTAGCTCTTCTTCCGTAGTACCAACTGGACATGATTTTGGTGGTGTAGTGACTTCAGGAGGCGCTCGAGGATCCTGAGGTGCTGGCAGCTTCAACAGTTCCTTTTGTTATAGCTTACTTTTAATAGATGTATTAAGTGTATAAATTCCCTTTTTGAGATTAGATGTTTATGAATATGTATTCGAGGAGTAAATTACATAATTCTGAGGTTTGTATAAGTTATGTAATATTGTTTACTCTGATGTTAATCTGGAACTGTTGTAGTTGGTAGTTTATTAGAAATTATTGTGCTGCCCCTATGATAGAATTGTTCAAATTAATTGTGATATTTGTTATACAAATGCGCCAGAGATGATTGAATAGGTTTAGATCCCTCTCATCCCGGACCGGATGGGTTTTCTGGGTCGGAGTATGACATTTTCCAAGCAAGGAGCCATTAGACTTGCACAAGAGAAGCAATTCATTGAGCAACAAGCTGTCAGATATCAGAGAATATATGAAAGCAACATGGCGTAACAAGATCGAGAAGCCATGTCCATAGTCACCACTAATATGTCTCCGGACACAAAGGCATTTTGGACGCATGAACGAATGGAGGTTATGAAGAGAAGAAGTCTTTTTCGGGATGCCGAACCCAGCCACTCTACTCCAGATGACGGACATGCCAATAATTTCCGTGATGACGGGCCTAGCAACATGGATTGGTTCAATGGTTCCCAGATTTAGTTTTATTGCCGTTGTAATTTCTAATTTATCATTATTTTGTGATGCTTATTATATGTAGACGCGCATTACTAAAAGGCCATGCCAAATACATATCCATGGACCATATAAGGCTTTCAATCCCCATTGGTGCTCGATTAAATTAACTTGCTGGCTTTGGTGAATATAGGTAGATTGCATTGAAGTGTAGTGTTGGCTTATTGAATTGTTGAAACGACCGTTCCTTTGTACTGGCTCGTGCTCCATAGGGTCTCCATTTGGGAGTATTGGTCGTTCATAAACCCTGGTCCTTACATCAGTCATTGGGTCCGACTTAGTCGTGTTTGGCACATTATACTCATACTCATCCTCGACAATCATGTTGTGAAGAATGACACATGTCATCATAATGCTCCATAGGAGCTCTTGATCAAGCATACAAGCCGCTCCTCGAATGATTCCCCAACGTGCTTGGAGGATGCCAAAGTATCTCTCTACATCCTTCCTACACCTCTCCTGCCTTGATGCAAAATACCTTTCCTTGTATGTTCGGGGATTTGGTACTGTTTTGACGAAAGTTGACCAATCGGGGTAGATTCCATCAGCTAGATAATACCCACCCAAGTAGAACATATTGTTGATGGTATATGTGATTCCGGGAGCTTCTCCTCGCAATACTTCATGGTACACTGGGGATTGACCGAGGACGTTGAGGTCATTTTGAGACCCCGCCACTCCGAAGAAGGCATGCCAAGCCCATGTATCGAATGAGGCAACAACCTCTAAGATGATACTTTTTTGGCCTTTTCGATTCTCATAAGATCTTGCCCATGCCGTTGGGCAATTCTTGCACTCCCAATGCATGCAATCAATGCTTCCAATCATGCCTGGAGCCTCTGCCTTTCGTAAAAGCCTATAGAGGTCAGCAGGCGTGGGGCGACGAAGATACTCGATTGTGTAGATAGCTTTCATGGCTTCACAAAACTTCGACAAGGTCTTTAAGATAGTTGATTTCTCCATCCGGGCAATCTCATCCATCTAGTCCTCAGCTACTCCATACACAAGCATAAGTATGACAACGGTGAGCTTATGCTCGGGAAGAAGCCCAAGTAGCCCAGTGGCATCACACTTCTGGATGAAGTATTCATCATAATTGCACACAACATGCAATATTTTGTAAAACATATGACGTTGCATCCTGTAACGCCTTCGAAAGTCCACATCCGAGTATATGGGTCTTGGGACAAAATAATCATTTAACAGATCCTTACCTCAGTTGTGCCTTTGCCTTTCCACGTTGGGGGAATGACCGCTACTTGAACCCCCTGGTGTTGTTGAGTTGTTTAATGGAGGATGCCCATGCTAGGATAATTTGTTGATCATGCATTGCCCACTCCCTTGCTGCTCTATGATTCTGCTTCATGCTCTCCTCCTCTTCTTCTGGAGCCATCTTCTACAATTTTTTCGCTCTGGATATTGGAATTTTGATGGAAATGAAGTTTCTGAACTGAAGGGATAGTTCTTCGGATTGGGTGTGAATTGATTCCCCGATTGGTGGCATATTTATGGACAATTGATGAAAAGATAATGACACGTGATAGCCTTAGATTTGACGAAAATCTTATCAACAATCTCACCCAATCTTATTATATATATATATATTTGAATTATAAAAAATTTATTAAATAATTAAATGGACACGTGTCATCAATTTTAACCATACATTTGATGAATAGTAATTGTCCTTGCCCTGACGGGTGGAAACACCCCAAGAGCAATTACTATTCAAGCCGCAAAAAGTACCCCCTCCCCCTCCCCCTCCCTCTACCTCTACCTCTACCTCTCCCCTCCATGGGTGGAGTTTCTGGGGGGAAAAGAGGGTGGGGTTGGAGGAGGGGTGTGCAAGGGGTGCGACAAGCACTCAAATAAAGATTAATATTATGGTAAGAAAAAAGGGTTGTCACAGGGGTGCGAGAAGCACTCAAATAAAAATTACTATTATGGTAAAATAAAAATTTGTGTACATGAACATGTGGCATGTGTAATGCACATGTCACCCTCACCCATCGGTAGCCCACTACCAATTGATTTATCTAGTCCATAGGTAGTGGGGTACTGATGGATTAGATCAATCAATCGGCATATCACTACGTATTGAATGTACCGGTGAGAGAAGCACTCAAGTAAAAATTACTATTATGGTAAAAAAAAGATTTGTGTACGTGAACATGTGGCATGTGCATTACACATGCTAATGCACATGCTGCACATGCCACCCATCGGTAGTCCACTACCGATTGATTAATCTAGTTCATGGGTAGTCGGCTATCAATGGATTAGATCAATCAATCGATATCTCACTACTGATTGAATGTATCGGCAGTGAAATACCAATTATTTGATTAGTATGATAGTGAGATGCCGATGACTTGATTGGCCTATTGATGGTGTCCATTAGTGCTCTTATGGTAATCTAGCGAACTCTCGTAGTGGAGAAGTAAAATAAAATTCGTTGTTCGCGTGGTCTGGACGCATAAAAGGTATATTCCAGACGCGCCCGTCCACCTGTCCGATTCTGAACTATTTAAGCCAAAACCCTAACCCTCGTCTCCTCCTCTTTCGTGCTGCCGGGCGACCCTCGTCCCCCACCTCTTATTGGCAGCCGCCGCCGCCCCACCGCTTCTCCCGAACCGCTCTATATGCCTTCGGTCCCCATCATCTCCTCCGACCTCGAGGAGTCCATCAAATCCAAGAAGCTCAAGATGCCCAAGAACACCGACTCCATGGAAGTCGACCTCGACCCCTCTCTCGAACTCGAGACCAAGAAGAGCTCCAAGAAGAAGCACAAGAAGATCGATATCCAGGAGGATGCCGAAGAGGAGAATGTCAAGAGCGGAGAGAAGGAGAAGAAGAAGAAGAAGCGGAAGGCTTCTGATGAAGAGCGGAGCGATACCAGCTTCGACGCAGGAGAGCCCGTGGATGCCGCTGTGGTAGTGGAGGGGGCTTCGTCTAAGAAGAAAAAGGCGAAGACGATGAGTGATGAGGATGGGGAGGTGATTGGAAGTGAGACGGAGAAGGTGGCCAACCCTAACGCGCTCGAGAATTACAGGATTTCGAAGGTGCTTAGAGAAAAGCTGAATTCGAAGGGGATTGAGGCGTTGTTCCCGATTCAGGCAATGACGTTTGATGTTATACTCGAGGGTTCGGATTTGGTAGGCAGAGCTCGGACCGGTCAGGTATAAAGTTGCCTCTTTTAACTCTCTTTTTTCGGTTCGAATTGTTTTTTAAGAGGTTTAGGATTGTTAGCTAAAGAATTTGAAAAGTAGAAATTGTAGCCAAAGTGCTTGATCATTTAAAAAAGAAGGAATAAAGATCAATTAAGCAGGATTTACTAACCATTCGAGAGTCCTGGTACTCAAACCTTACTCAATGATTTAGTGTACTAAGTTTCCGCTGTCTTAATTCTATTGGTATTACCTCTACAAAGACAACTTTATTGCTAGTCCCCTGATTTATGGATTACAATTTTTTTAAAAAACTTGAAGCACCTGGAATAAGACATAACGCAAGGACATAAGTCACATAATTAAGAAAATATAAATATTAGGTGTTGTGAAAGATAGCCACTTGACTGAACAATTGGAATGCCTGTAATAACTTGTTTTCAAATTCGCCAGCATTATGTAGTCTAGGGAGAATCTGTCCCTTCTATCTTGCAATTTCTTATTCTGGTGCAATGTGTCTGGAGAAAGATCCTTGATGCTATGTGCTTATATGGATGGTTGATGACCTTTGGCAAAATATTGATTACAGCTTGTTCATTGTAATAAGTTTTTTTTGCCAGCAAACAGTTCTTCTTAAGGTGGATTGTTAAGTGTTTTTTTAAAAAAGTTGAATTGATTAGCATCATATGTATTTTTTCTCAAAGCACAACTGTCACTTATGTTTGCCTTTGGCCATAGGGTAAAACTTTGGCTTTTGTGTTGCCTATTTTGGAGTCTCTAACAAGTGGACGACATAAAGAATCCAGGAAGACTGGCTATGGGAGGACTCCAAGTGTACTGGTTCTTCTGCCGACTAGGGAGCTTGCAAATCAGGTAATGAATAATGAAACAAAAGAACTGTCATTAAGTTTTTAAGATAATTTGGTTTTGTTCTTTAAGCATTGAGATGATTTCATCTGCAGGTACATGCAGACTTCGAACTCTATGGTGGAGTGGTGGGTTTATCTGCGTGTTGCTTGTATGGGGGCTCTCCTTACCGTGCACAAGAGATTGCATTGAAAAGAGGGGTTGATATAGTTGTTGGAACACCAGGGAGGATAAAGGTATTATTTTCGCGTTTTAAAATAAATTATCGACATAAATCTACAAGAATCTCACACTCTTGAATGTTTTTTCCTCAAATTTAGGATCACTTAGAGAGGGGAACTCTTGACCTGAAGTCATTGAAATTCCGTGTCCTTGATGAAGCTGATGAAATGCTGAATATGGGTTTTGTGGAGGATGTTGAGCTTATTCTTGGTAGGTCTTATATTTATGACTTTCAAAAAGATTTTGTAAAATCATTCAATGGGTCTCTGACATGATATAGGTCGGTAACAAGCAAGATAGAAGATCATCACTACAGAATTTTATTTTTCCTATTGCTGCTGATATTTCGTAGAGCATCTTCTAAGCATGGATTGGCGTCCCGGTGGCACGCGCCGTGCCGGCAGCCTGCTGGCACGGTACGTGCCGCCGGCACGCCCCGTGCCATTCTTGTTTTTCTTCCTCCTCCTTCTACTCCTACTTCTTCTTCGTCTTCTTGGCACGGTACGGGGGGGTTTCAATGCCGCTAACCTCTTGACACGGTACGTGCCGCCCACATAGCCAGACCGCCACGGAAATCCATGCTTCTAAGGATGTTCTTATTTCTTTAGCGTAAATTGTTTTTCTTCTTCTGACTGATATGTCTTGCTTACGATTTCACTAATGGAATCATCTTGACATCATATATGTAATATTCACTCCCAACAGTTCCAATATGTTCAGTAATACGTATGTATACTGTTTCCCTGGATCGGAGGTGAAGAATGAGGTACATACATGTTTTGAGAATTATTGGGGATCTGTGAATTTTTTGAGATCATCACTATTCTATGCTGGATTTTCAGCAATTATTTCTAGACTTGAAGCAGCTTAGGACTTTCAGTATGCATATAAGTTTCCTGAATTCGAATGGTCTTTAAACAAGTATATTACTGTATTTTATAAGCTAATGTAGGAATTGCTGTTGTGCTTGTGATTGGGAAGGGAAGAATAGGTGTTGCAGCACTTGCATTGGCAATGATTCACTTTGATGGCTTTATTAGTTGACTAATTTAGTTGATGTAAACGATCATTCTGCAGGGAAAGTTGCGGATGTAACCAAAGTTCAAACTCTGCTTTTTAGTGCAACCCTGCCTGACTGGGTAAAAAAGGTATGATATTGTCAACTGCATTTTTATGCATGTAGTCTTTTGTCATATCTCTTTATGCACATTAAGAGGAGGATTTTATGTCAAATTCATTCATCTTTTATGATTCATGGTGGTTTTATATGTTCCAGATTTCCGCGAGGTTTCTAAAGCTGGAGAAAAGAACTGCAGACCTTGTTGGCAATGAGAAGTTGAAGGCTAGTGCCAGTGTTAGACATTTTGTTCTTCCTTGCTCTCGTCCAGCAAGAGCACAACTTATCCCGGACGTAATTCGCTGCTATAGCCGGTATGTAGCTCTTGTAGAGTGCCTTGTCTTTCTGCTACAGTTCCTAAACAATTCCTTTGTGTAATTTCTCTGATTCAGTGGAGGCCGTACTATTATCTTTACTGAGACAAAGGAGTCTGCATCTGAACTTGCTGGATTGTTACCGGGAGCACGGGCTTTGCACGGGGACATAGTGCAGGCCCAACGTGAAGTAAGTATAATGGCTAGGCGGGGAATATTTGCATCATTTATTCAGATGAATTCTGGTCCACAGCTAGTTTTTTGCCCCTCCTGCTTATTGTTTTGATACTGGGTACCTCTTGATGATTGGGGGTGGTTTCATTCAGGTCATACTTGCTGGATTCAGATCAGGGCGGTTTCTTGTTTTGGTAGCTACAAATGTCGCAGCACGAGGCTTGGACATCAATGACGTCCAATTGATTATTCAGGTATTTGACCAAAATACTAGGAATTGCATAATAGCTATTCGTTTGCAGGAACAGTGGTGGATGATGCATAACTAATTTGCTATTATTGACCTACTTGCATTTCCCAGTGTGAACCTCCACGCGATGTTGAGGCTTACATCCACCGTTCAGGACGCACTGGAAGGGCTGGTATCGACAAGTTTCTTTAATCTTTTACCAGTTATCTTTATACTTTCGGGTGGACCTCTATGAGTTAATAAATGATGTAATTTCAGGAAATACTGGAGTTGCGATCTTGCTATATGAGCCGAAATATTCTCAAAGTATATACAGAATAGAAAGAGAATCTGGTGTTAAGTTTGAGCACATCTCTGCTCCTCAAGCTGCTGACGTTGCTGGATCAGCTGGTTCTGAAGCAGCTGAATCTATTGCTAACGTCTCTGACAGGCATGTTTCTGTTCTGTTATACAACGTGTGACTTCTGGTAATTAGTTTTCACGCTTTTCAATTTGCGACCTTCTTGTGTAATGCAGTGTTGTTCCAGTTTTTCGATCACAAGCTGAGCAACTCCTAAGCTCGTCGGGGTTATCGGCTGTGGATCTACTTGCGAAAGCACTTGCAAAGGCTGCAGTAAGAAACCATTATGTTTCCATCTGCGATGACTTGCTTGTTTCTGATAAAACGGTCTAATTGGTACACATGGCTTGTTTTCTCTACAGGGTTATACTGATATAAAAAACAGATCTCTGCTATCTTCAATGGAAAGTTATGTGACTCTACTTCTTCAGGCTGGAAAAACTATCTACTCTCCAACGTAAGCTCTAGATCTCTAAGCTACTGTGTTCAGTGGGTACCTTTGGTTATTGCAATTATTGGGCATTAAAAAATCTCAGCCATCTGACATATTACTACTTTTTTCACAATCAACTCTTAAAGTCACTGAACCAAATCTTGTATTTTGGAAAATAAAGTGAAGAATATAAGTACTTGGCGTTACTGTGGTCAGCAAAACCTAATTCTTTCTTTATTGTTGGCTTTCCAGTTTTGCTTTTAGTATCTTGCGGAGATTCTTACCCGATGAGACGGTTGAAGGGGTGAAGGGCCTTTCTCTTACAGCTGATGGAATGGGTGCTGTGTTTGATGTGCCTGCTGATGACGTGAAGTTATTTCTTGAAGGTATGCATCACTGAAGAGTTATGAGCTGTTAGCTATGATCTGTCGAGCTAGTGACTCCTCGTTGTTGTACTATTGCCTCTTCGCCTTTTACATGATAAGCAGTGGAATGATTCAATGGTTTTTGAATAGAATGTGTGTGCAGAATTGATACTATGCTGTCCCTCAAGACCAGGACAGTGATCCTGTCTTTAGACATTTATGGGTTCTGGAAGGCAAAAAACATCCCGATATTTTTTTCTTAAAGACGAACTAATCTGATGCAGCGTATGTCTTCTTCAAGATTTTGAGTCGTGGTTTGGTTTGTGTTTCCCCCCTCACTGCAGGCCAAGATAATGCCAACATGGTGACCATTGAGGTTTTGAAAAAGTTGCCTCCTTTGCAAGAGAAAGAACAGTCCAGAGGCGGTGGAAGATTTGGAGGCAGCGGAAGATTTGGAGGTGGCAACCGTTTTTCCGGTGGTGGCTCAGGTAGAAGAAGCGGAGGCTTCTCCAATGGAGGTGGTCGCGGAAGGGGTGGTGGAGGCGGCAAAAGATTTAACAGAAGGAACTAATTATCTTTTATCTGACATTAGCAGAGTCTATTACAAGAGTGTAAAATTTTGCTCCTAAAATAGATGTCCGACTTTATATTGTATTATGGCCAGAATCTATGGTTTGGAATTCCTATTTATCTTGCTACGTTTGCTATAATTCTTTTGGCTGTAAGACAGCTAATTATATGAATGAGGTAGCAATCTCCAATTTTGCTTGCTGATAGATGAGTCCAAAGGATCCCAAGCTTTTTCTTTACGTAACATACTTAACATTCCTGTTTTTTCCTTATTATTTGGCTAATTATGTTATTAAAGTGCAATATTTCAAGGGAAAAAATATTTATGAGCAAATATAAATATATATTTTGAGGATGCTCATAAATTTTTGTTTTTTTATGAGGAAATTTTTTAAAATAATATTATTATAATAAATAATTATTATAATATGTCTCTGAAGAAAGTATTTATGAAAGTATGTTTGGTTTGGTCAAATCAGCGCTTTGTTGGCATAGCCTTTCATTTTTTTAATCTGTCATTAAAGACATAACTCCAAGTTACGTCTTTAATTATTAAAGACGTAACTTGGAGTTACGTCTTTAATTATTAAAGACGTAACTTGGAGTTACGTTTTTAATAATTAAAGACGTAACTTGGAGTTACGTCTTTAATAAAGACGTAACTTCATAACGCAACTTGAAGTTATGTTTTTGACCTTCCCTTCAAACCACACAAAGGCCAAAGACGGATAGGAGAGTGGCCCTTATAAGACGTAGATTAGAGTTACGTCTACATTACGTGAGTACATTACTAAGACGTAATTTGAAGTAACGTTTTTACTGGAACCTTTTCCGCGAGGACATTAATAAGACGTAACTTGAAGTTACGTCTTACTTGGTACTCACAGTAAACTCACACTTTGAGTTTTTTTTCCACTATGTACAACTATACAATCAAACAGAAATACATTGTTTATAAATATGAACATCACATTCACATCTAAACACCCACCCATCCGATTCACATCTAAACCCCCACCCACTCCATTCACATCTAAATACTCACCCACCCCATTCACATCTAAACACAGTCTTTATATAAATCGAAATCGTTTACATCAAACATCATTAACATCTTTAAATGGTCACAAACCATTAATAAAAAAACCAAAGTTACAATACAAGACAATCACAACCTCCAAGTATTTCGCTTCTTCTTCACTGCAATTTTTTTCTTTCTCGACGGTTCTGCCTCCTCTCCCCCCATCGTAGCACCAACATTGACATCATGCTCAACATGTCCCTCCGAATCCTCCTCTGTCGTGCCCATGACTAGATATGATGATGGTATATCTTGAGATATCGGTATGTGACACGCCTTGAAAAGTGTCGTAGTCTTAACAAGAACGCCAAAATTAGAAATTTATAATCCGAATCACTAACTAACTACTTTATGGGTAGATAGCAATGAGTCCGAGTCGAATCCACAGGGAACTAATGGTTTAAGTCGTATACTAGGTATAATTCCTAACAAGGAGTTGGGAAAAAGATAATCTTTTGGGTTTTTATCTAGAACTAAACAAATACGAAAAGAGTACTAATAGATAAGATAATGCCAAGGAACTCTAATCAATAATAAAGAACTTACTAGGTATTCCTAAGATAAGAGCAGATAAATCAACTTAGATGATTTCATATAGTCGATAGGTGAATGGCTAGAAGTCCTACCGCTCAACGAAGACGTCGGGGATAATATCAAGAATGGACATTGGTAAATAATCAAAATGGTTTTGGCACCTTGAGATCGCCTACTAGAATGTATCAAGGATTAGAGTTAACCTAGTGGTTCTGGCACTAGCATTGTGGTTCTAGCACATACGAAATCCCTAATCTCGAATAATGATGAATAACGGATTAAGACGCGGTCATAATGGTTCTAGCATTATGTGTAATGGTCCTAGCATTACAAGGCTCTTAATCTCGAGAAGGAAATCCTCACATCCATGGTCCTAGCACGGATGTTTGATGAGAATCTCTAATCTCAAGCCCTAACATGCCCAAGACCTAAATCTAAGGCATATAGGAACAAATCATTCATCTAACATATAATAATAATCACACCAATAGATAAGAACATAAAAACAATCCATTCAATCATCAAACGTATGATTTACAACTCATAATCTATATAAAACCCTAATAAATAACTTTACTACATCATAGAATTCCTAGGCTAGGGTTTAGGTACTCATCTTCTCCCAAAGATCTAACCCTAACCCTAATTTATTTGAGAAGAAAGGAGGAAGAAAAAGGGGGAAGAAAGCTGCAAAAAACGTCTAAAGGAACCCCAAATTCGGCCCTCCAAGGCTGCCAAAACGCCCCCAAAGAAGGCTATTTATAGCCTAAGACAAACCCTAACTCGGATTAGTCAATTTCCTTTTATTTTTCCCGCAGCGCCCAAGGAGATCGATCTCCTTTGGGTTGAGATCGATCTTCTTCACTTCGGGAACTTCAAAAACTGGTATTTGCCCGACCCAGATCGATCTGCATGGGAAGCGGATCGATCTGGTTTTCCGTAACTGCTTCTTCTGCACCTCTGTACTAGAAATGGCATATCTTCCTCTAGGAAACTCCAAATCACGAACCGTAAAAAGTTCTGGAATCTAGACTTCAAGAGCTTTCCAACCATATATAGTACATCATCTGGTTCGTCCTGAGCAGGTACAGTTTTGATGTCAAAGATGGTTCATCTTTGCTCCTTTGCTCTTTTGCTCCTAGCAGGTTCTTTATTTGTTCATTTTAGCTCCAAACTTGATCTAATCTTCGTTGAGGATCCTTAAGCCTGAAATGGGGAAAAGACAATCAAAATAGCATTGCTCGGAGACTAACGAGACCTAGTTAAAAGGGTGATTTGTGCGCTTTTCACGTCTTATCAGTATGTCACAGAAAGTAGTCTGCCCAGTAGTCTGTTGCGACTATTGTAAACTGACAGGATCTCCGTCGCAAATCCGCAAATCCTCCATCATAGAGTAGAATACTGGTGTCAAACGATCAGCGAGCTCCTCTCCAGAACGGTCGAGGCACATCATGTAAATCTCCTCAGCTGCGTCATAATGTTAATAGCGAGTTAAGAAAGTTTGGTTAGAATAACACAATATAAGAATTAATTACTAACGAACAAATTATATTTACCAGCTTCCATAGCAGGTGTATATTCGGCTGATAGGCCATTCTGTCCTCCAATTTAGGCCTACTGACATACCACCTGGTTATCCCCCAGTACCAGTGCAAATATGACGCGGGATCCTCACCATCGTCTACTACACCGTCAATGATTCTCTGGTGCCACTTCTCCCATTGGGTGATATACTGGTGATGCGTAGAGACCCAGTCCGCAGTAACATTGCCCCGACGGCTTGCATGCGCTAGCCTCTCTGTCACCGAAGGCGGTATCTCTTGTCGCAGGCCAAACTGCCGCATCACCTGTAGTGTATGGTGCATCTCCAAAACATCAAAGCATATGAGCGGCACATGACTCCTCTAGACAGCAAACCCCGCCGTGCAAAGGGCCGGTAATTGTGCTAGACACTGCGGTGTGTATGGATACCATATAATTTACAATTTTAAAATACGAACTCGGTTAGATCACATCAACATTAAAGTAGGTAAAAAAATCAAACATTAAACGTTAGCAATAATACATGGGATCGATGACAACTGTCTATCCAACTGCTCTCGGTAATAGGCTAAGTAACGACCATGCGGGTTCCCTAAACTGCTGTGTGGTGATGTCCATCTACATCACACATAAATAGTTAGATGCTAATGCTAACCAAACTTTAAAAAATATTTGAAAGAAATCAAGAGTTTGTACTGTATTGCTAAGGGACCTTCAAGGATATGCAAATCACGCTCCTCATTTTGCTCTTGGGTAGGTAGCGGTCGTTGTGGCATTAGTTCAAGCCGTCCTATATGAAGGTGCTCCCATGACCATACCTGTGAAAACAACTCAATATTAGGTATAATATAAAATATTAAAAACAACTATATATAATATTTAAATGATAAATCACCTGTAACAGGTAAAGACATCTAGAGATCTCATGCTTTCCTCTTTGTGAAGCTTTACATAGCTCTTGAAAGAGATGTGCTAGGCAAGCCGCTCCCCAAGCATACTGTCCACATATGTCTAAGTCATGCAACAAAGGTAGGTACTTCATATGTACCTACAATAGAAGCAGTGGCGAAACAAGGATGAAACTTAAGGGGGGCGAAATCTAAAGCAAAATGACCAAATTTTTTTCATTTAAGTAATACAAAAAATACCTTAGAATTACAATATCGAACATTAAGGAATAAAAAGAATACAAATATTAAAATATACGTACCGTACTATGTACTGCGATTGAGAGGTGGAAGTTGGATCCTACGCTTTTGCATTTTTTGAAAGCGTTGCAAAATGACTTCATTCTCAATAGTTTCAAAAATTTCCCGCTCGATGTATACCACCATGCAATCATTCATCCAGTCATCACCCATCTTATTATATAAATCAGACTTTGACAATCTTCATCGAAGAGAAGACTCTCTCAACGGTTGCAGTCGCAACTGGTAAGACCAATGCCAACTCAATAAGAAGATAAACCAATGGAAATAGAGCATTTTTTCTAGTCTCAACAATCTTTACAGCAATACTTCTAATATCTTGAAGTCCAGAAAAATCATCATTTCTTTTAACATCTCTAATGTAGGTGTTAAACTGATTTCTAAGGATCATATGATCAGCTGCTGTGAAATCCTCTTCCTAAAATTCAGCAAGACGACATAACTTAGCATGGTCAAACTAGTATTAATTAAACTAGTTCGAGGTCTTTTCGAACTAGTATTCTCTGAAGTAGTACGCAAGTCATGAGTATTGGACGATTCACTGCTTGGTCCGATTCGTAGTTTTTTTATCACAAACTTATTCATTATCTAAATAAAACAAAATAAAAATAAAAATAAAAATGTGACAATTAGAAATCAAACTAATAAATTATCAAATAATTAACTAAATCCTAACAAATAAATAATTAACTAAATCAAACTAATAAATTATAGATCCTAACATTAACAAATAATTAACTAAATCAAATAATTTTTTTTAAAAAAAAACATACATGCTATGTTTCTATATTTAAGTGCTCTGCTTCCTCTCACTTGGGTGGGTGCCGGTCGGCCAGGCCCTGCCGGGTGGGGGCGGGTGCCGGAGAGGGGGGAGGGCCGGAGAGCCGGAGGCCCAGGGAGGGGGGAAGGCCGGAGTCGGGTGGCTGGGTGGGTGCCGACCCTGCCGGGTGGGGGTGGGTGCCGGAGAGGGGGAGGGCTGGAGAGCCGGAGGCCCGGAGAGGGGGTGTCGCGCCCCGACCCGCGAAAGCCCAACCGGGCCGGGCGACGCGAACCGAAACCTAACAAACCGAGGAAAAATAATGGCGAGGGTTCCCTCTAACCTATTGGTCTCCCTAACAGTTCACCAAAAACACCCCCAATTAAAAGACAATAACTTAATGAAACATCGAACCACAGATTTAAGAACTCAAAAAGATTTAATATACATATCCTCGGAGAGGGGGGAGTTCAAATACAACATTACTCCCGTAGGAGACTATCTAACAAAAGGGTAAAAGCAGTAAATGATCACCACCTTTCAAAGTCCACCAGGCGCCGCCGCACCGCCGACCAACTGCCCGGTAGGGGCCACAGAAGAAGAACTGACGCCCGCATCTGTAAAACGCAGCCCGGGTAGGTGTGAGCACTAAGCTCAGTAGGGATCTACACTACGCCACACAGAAGGAAGAGGGAAACGCAACAGTGTCGCCCTCAAGTAGAACCTGGGTGAATACAGGGGTCCCATAACCCCACCGTGTGTCCCTGAGGCCCACGATCATGGTCTTCCAGCCGGGCTGGTCACATGTCAGGTCACACTCAGTAGCAGGAAACGACACTGCTGACTCTCAACAGGACACAGAACACTGTTTGGTGGGAAGAGACACCACTGAGTAGGCAACTCCTCTACTCAAGAGTTTAAGAACACAGGACACCGGCTACACCTCAGCATCCGACTCGAGGCCGACACGACCTCTACAATCATCAAGTAACAAGTGCACCAGTCATCTTAGCCTATCATCGAATCGACTGGACACCACAATTCAAACCGGGTCCAAACTACCCAACCACGGTTCTAGGGCTAAGTCCGAGCTTCCAGCCTCGGGACGGCGACCCAAAGATCACCCATACCCTAACCAATGCAACTAATGCACAAATCAATAATGCATGCTATGACATACACAAAAATAAGAAGCAAAGCATGCAACAGTATGTCGAGCATCATATAAGTCTATCGGATCGCTGCAGCGGTACTACCGCCCGCTGCCAGTCGATCCGCAGCGGGTCCCGGCATTACGACGGTACCACGACCGTCAACCGCGGACTCCTGCAACGGGAAGCAACCCCGAAAACCGCTGATGAACAGTAAACAATATAATATAATATTTCGAAATATAATATTATATTCAAACACCCAAAACCTCTCTTAGGGACTAATTGATCCCGTCGATTCGATGTCCAAACGACGTCGGATTCAAGATCCAACTTAGCCACCAGTAGGTGTATATAGCAGGATCAACATATCCATAATTTATAATCATCCAACGGTTGGATTAACGGGAAAACACTAATCAAAATCGTTAATCAAACTAACTTACCCATTAATTGCTACAACGCAGCCCTCCAGAAAACAATTCATAAAAAATCGTAGAAAAATCGGAAAAATATGAAATCAGTGAAATTGGAGATTAGACTCAAAGATCTACAACTCTCATGCTCATCACAACCCAAGATCATGTACGTGCCGGCCGGAAAACACGCCGCAACCCGGCTGTTCTTCAAGAACAGCAGAAAAGCAGAAATCCGAGCTTAATCATGCATAAAACCTACTCAAATCTCAACCAAACATCATGAAACTTATATCAGTAATTCTAATAAGCATAAGGAATCCAACAAGACAA
The DNA here is from genome assembly GCA_963920575.1 of Narthecium ossifragum. Lineage (NCBI taxonomy): Eukaryota > Viridiplantae > Streptophyta > Magnoliopsida > Dioscoreales > Nartheciaceae > Narthecium > Narthecium ossifragum. The sequence continues at coordinate 9,808,281 of OY986964.1, read as the reverse complement.
AGATCAAGAAGATCCAATGGCTAAATCTAGAGAAAACCTGAAAACAACATCAGTAGGTATAACCCTACCTAACAGCGCTTTCCTTGGCTGATTCCCCGCGAGTTGATCGGGAGCTGTTTAGGTCCTACCGCTAATCTCCATTCTCCCATCCTCCTGGCCGCCAGGATTTGTCCAATTTCATCCAAGGGCTAACATAAGGCCACGTCATATGGAGCTTAAACTAAGCTCGTGGCTTAGCCGGCGGCTAAAATCCATCTCCTCCCTATCTTCCGCGAGGGCCTTGATCCATGTCATCCCCGACTTGGGGAACGTGGCCAGGATGACGTCGCCGGCGTGGGGCGTGAATGAGTCGCGGAAGGCCAGCATCCCAAGGAGATGAGGATCCATGAACCAGAATCCCTGGTAGGGGCGGAGGATTCCATTTTGTGGGAGGGACGAGATGAGATCCTTGTATCTGGCATAGGAAGCCTTCTCTTCCTCTATCTGCTCCTCTGTGCTTGATCTCTGCAGGAAGCAAGAGGGGAAGTAGTAGCTGGGCTCTTGCTCTTGGGAGGCCGACGAGGTGCGGGGCGTTGAAGGGTCCGATAGGAAGGTCACGGCAACGGTGAGGAGGGGATCTCGCGGCAACGGCGAGGGGGGGGGGGATCCCGCGGCAACGGCGACAAGGGGATCTCGCGGCAAAGACGAGGGGGGGGGGGGAGGATCAAACGGCAACGGCGACGGGGGGATCTCACGGCAAAGATGACCGGGGGGGGGGGGGGGAGGATCTCGGCAACGGCGATGGGGGGAGATCTCGCGGAAGAGTCACCCCTCGTGCCCTCGCGGAAGATAGGGAGGAGATGAATTTTAGCCGCCGGCTAAGCCACGAGCTTAGTTTAAAGCTCTATATGACGTGGCCTTATGTTAGCCCTTGGATGAAATTGGACAAATCCTGGCGGCCGGGAGGATGGGAGAATGGAGATTGGAGATAGGACCTAAACATCATCCGAGTTGATTACCAACAAGGTTCCAAACCACTTCAGGGATCTTCCTCTCGTTGTGACGGATCCAACGAGCCTAAGAACACCCAAAATGATGGTCGGAGGAGGGAGAACGGAGGAGATGAAGCTCGCTGCCGGAAACAGGGGAAAGAAGCAGAGCTTTCGGGAGAAGAAAGAAGAAGGAAGAAGAAGGGAGGAGAAGGAGGAAGAGAAGGGGAAGAAAAGGAGGGAAAGGGGAAAACCGGGGGAAGGGGAAAAAAAGAGAGAGGAGGGGAGGGAAAGTCCTCCCCCCTCTGACACGAGAGAGCGACGGCCAACGGCGGCCGTCCTCGCGAAGCAGAAAACCAACCGACTCGAGTCCGATCGATCGCTCCTAGGAGCGACCGATCGCTCGCGCCCCGGATCGATCCAAACACCAAGTCGGATCGACTCGCTCATGATGAATAAATTTTATATCTCGCAAGTATACGAATCGGAGCAATCAGTATAGTAGCAAGACGAGTATCGTACCCACAGAGATTTGTAGAGATTATTAGAGTAAAATACTAAAGAACAGAAAAGAAAGAAAATAAGAAAGGGAAAATAAGAGATATGAAGTATTGAGAATAGAAGATCTAATAACGAAATAAGAAAACGATGAAAATATGATGGATGAATACTAAGGTTCCAATTTCACCATAACATCCTCATTCTATGCATTGAATCAATCAAGTTTCAGTTTAATTCCAAGGGCTCGTTCTTCCGGTATGATGATCCGTTCGGCCGCGGTCTTCACCAAGTACCCTCAATTAACCCTAGCTAATGAACCCATAACTAAGTGTTAATCAAGAATCCATTAAGCTCTGAAGAACAATTATGAACCAAGAATACTCTTAGCTTGAACCCGGCCTCGACATAAACTCATTCATTCATAGATCCTGCAAGATTAGGAAATGAACCCTCGCCCAATCTCACATACAACAATCTATAATACTTCTATTGGCCAGATAAAGGTATTTAAGATCTCAGTTATAATAATGAATGAAACAAGGAAAATAAACTGATTAAATAATCATGATCCAATAACATAGAACGATTCAGTTAGGCTACATCGGTACCTTAGAAAAGAAACTAGCCACTCATGTTCACCATGAGGGCAACAAAACTAATGGAGAAATAAAGAAGAAATAAGAAAAGAAAACCAAGCCTGGAACCCTTCTCTTCGCCTCCAAACGCTGCCAAAAAGTCCTCCAAAAGTCCCTTTTTGATAACCCTAAGTATCCTATTTATAGGCCTAAACTCGGGTTAAATCAAAACCGTTGATTTAATTCACTGGAAACGTCCGATCGATCCTCCTCGGGATGTTGGATCGATCGGTCTCATTGAGATATCCAACTTCTATTTACGCCCGAGCCCGATCGATCGGACTAAGGGAGTCGGATCGATCGACTTCGTAAAAATTCTTCATCTCTGGCTCTTCCCGAGTTCGATCGATGGTCCGATCGATCGAATTGTGTTCCTCTAAAAAGCATACGTTCTGTCACCCTTTAATTCCCAAGTCCGATCGATCGAATTATGAGTGTTGGATCGATCGGTTGAGTAAAAATCCGCTGTTTTTGACTTTTTCCGAGTCCGATCGATCGGACCATTGGTGTCGGATCGATCGGACCATTGGTGTCGGATCGATCGGACCCCATAAGAACGATGGAGGGATCGATCGGATGTGTTGTGGCTGAAAAACACATGTTCTGTCACGTTTTTGCGTGGTCCGATCGATCGGACCTTCGCTCGGACGTCCAGCTTATTTTCCTTTCTGCCATTCAGACTGCGCATCGGTACTGAAATTGCCGTAACTTCCTCTAGGAAACTCGAAATCACGAACCGTAAAATTCTCCAGAATCTAGACTTCAAGAGCTTTCCAACCATGTATGGCACATCCTCTGGTTCTTCATGAGCAGGTACAGATAAATCTTTAAAGTTGATCCATGCACTCTTTCCAGCTTCTTTTCTCCTTTTTCCTGCATTTTCCAAACAACTATGTGAAGCAACATATAGATATAAAAATAGGCATAAAGATGTTGATTAAAGATAATAATCTAGCAATTGAGATGGTTATAAGGCTATTTAGAGTGCACTTTCATGCACTCATCAGCTCACGAGTCCGATCGATCGCTCCAAGGAGCGACCGATCGCTCAAAGGAGCGACCGATCGCTCAAGGGTCGTCAGCTGCCCAAAGGCAAGCTTCCGCGTGCTCGAGCTGGGATCTTCCGATCCCGGGTCGACCTAGCCATTCTAAACAAGCACTAACACAAACAAGGTCAGTGTGTGCGTACGCGGGTGTGAAACAAACCAACAAGGCGCAATTTACCAAATTGCCCTTGCGGTCCACAACGAGCCACAGGAGTAGAGGGACAGGTCCTCACAGGGGGAAGGCCGGAGTCGGGTGGCTGGGTGGGTGCCGACCCTGCCGGGCGGGGGCGGGTGTCAGAGAGGGGGGAGGGCCGGAGAGCTGAAGCAGGAGAGGGGGGATCGGGGAGGGCCGGAGAGGGGGGAGGGGGTGAGGGGTTGTGCGGCTGTGGAAAGCACGCCCATAGCCCATACATAAACAGGCGTGGAGGAGGCGAACGGGCGTCGTCCGGTGGCTGCGTGGCCGCGTGGAGGAGGTGAAGGGGCAGGCGTGGGTCGGCGGGCCGCGGAGGGGGGGGGGAAGGGGCGTGGTCTGCGTGGAGGAGGTGAAGGGTCGGGGGGTGGGGTGGGGGTTCTGGCGTCGCCAGGGGGGGCGGCCGCCCCCCCTCGCCCCCTGGTTCTGCCACTGCATAGAAGACAATGTTAGTTGATCCAATAGATCGATAAATAAAATATAAATAGACAATTGTACTTACTTGGAGCCACTCGCATCAGATACTACTAAATAACCCAACACATATAGGATGTAGGCGCGCGTAGCCTAATATACAAATAGATCCGTGGCATCCGGTCCAATATGTCCGAAAGTAGCGCGTAGCCATGACAACTCAAGCATAGTCGGTCGTCCCTCCGTGGGTACAACACCGAGCAAGTCCAAGCATATGTCATGCCAAATGCATGACGTGCTCCCTGAAACTACCGGGCCATCAACAGGTAAGCCCATAAGTATCCCAACATCCTGCAATGTGATTGTCATCTCCCCGTGGCGCAAGTAGAAAGTAGTAGTCTCTGGTCGCCATCGCTCCACTAGCGCTGTGATCAAACACCGATCAAGTCGAATCGACAGCAGTCTGCTGACAACATAAAATCCTGAACGCCGAAACAAGTCTATCTGACGCTCGTCCACAATCGGCCAAGACTGTAAACGCAATGAGTGCTCCGTACACTTAAGGCCGAGGTCATCGTCATGTTGTACGTAAAAATACAATAAATTAAAATATTAAATTTAATAACAATAAAATTTATATATTTAACATTTACCTGACCATCCCAAACCGCTGTGGAGCGGTGCTTGCCATAGTCCCAAAGTACGTCTGGAGAAATCGGACCAGGCTCACCCTCGTACGGCCTCGGGTCAAAGGCCCTCATGTGAGCCATCTCGAGCCTATTGCATGCATTTAAAAAATTGTTAGTATAGAGTCCAAAATGAAGGATATGTGCAGTCTACAAAAGGAATATATTTAGTATAATAATTAGAGAACCATCCTTACTCATGTATCTATGTTAGGTAATGGCTCGCGGCATGGAGCTCTGTTGTGACCCGTCTGATTGCACCTACTGCACCTTATATGTTGCAGTCCTCTCCTTTCATCCATTCCATTATGTAACCTTGTATTCCTCGGACGCCCAGCCGGCCTCCGCAGATGTGGGGGAAGAAATGTGTACTCTTCGACTATCGGCCAGTGTTGACGTCCACGAATAGGATGGAAATGAGTTGCATGTGTTTGTTTGTACTTGCTGAAGGAGTAAAACGATGAAACAAAATCATATGCTGAAGCCCTGAATGATATGTGACCGCATACGGCTAGAACGTGCGGACATGGAGACAACATCATTTGAAATCGTCCACAACTGCGTGTCCCTTCCTGTCCAGATAACTTGACAATAAATGTAATCTCATATCGTTCTATCACCATGTACTCACCACCGTCAAATGACTACACGTGACATGATTGGGCGAGTATGCAATGCTTGCGTAGTACATCTTCGACTACTGGTGTTACATCGCCAGTCTTTGCTTGGCCCTCCCGACGACGGTGCATGAAGAGGTCGTTCGTCCTTTCAAAGGTATGTGCCACTAATGCTTTAATAGGCATACCTCGTATACCTTTCAAAACATTATTCAAACTTTCAGACCAATTGGTGGTCATTGCGCCAAACCGTTTGCTATCATCATGAGACAACACCCAAGTTTCTGGTGGCTCTGCAGTAGCGAGCCACTGATAAGCTTCTGGTTTAATTTTGTGTATTCCATCCATGATCCTATCAAATGCTTCATTGTGGATTTTCTTTGCCGCAACCCAAAATAAGTTATACAAATTATCATCCATGAACTTGCTTCTAAAGTTGTATGCAAAGTGCATCATACAGAATCGCTGGTAGCCTAACGGCGGGGGGAACTCTGTCCTTACTGCCTTTTTGATTGCTATGTGTCGGTATGAAATTATAGCTAGACCTCTTCTGCCACTGACCACATATACTCTAATAAAGTGCCATGACCAACTGCTGGAATTTTCGGATTCAACCACGACAAATGCTATTGATATCAAATGATCGTTGCCATCCACTGCTGTCGCAGCTAATAAAGTGCCAAGATACTTTCCATATAGGTGTGTTCCATCGATAAATATCATGGGTCGACAGTGTTTGAAAGCCTCGATAGTAGGATGAAATGACCAGAACACACGCTCAAATATATCGACACCGGTGCACACAGTCTCTGTTTGAAGCTTCACTACAGTACCATGGTTATCTACCACCATCGCTTGCATATATCAAGGCAGGATATTATATGATTCTTTCCAATCACCATATATAATCTTCATAGCTAGTATACGTGCATGATATGCCTTTGCATAGATGATGTTAACATGGTAGTCATCTTTGATCCTCTGCACAATACCTTTGGGGGTCATAGCGATGTTTGTCCTTATCGCACCAAGTATGATACCACATATGAATTGAGCAGTGTAGTGGCGGTGGTTGGTATTCAACAGACCTGCCCGACATGTATGTGGACCACTGTAACTCTTCACTTGAAAGTAAGACGTTTCTTTGTAAGTAGACGCATGCAAACGCCAGGAACAATCAGGATTACAGCACTTGACGGTCAACACCTTCGGCCCGGACTTGACAGTGTAATGTTCCGCAAACCTCCGAAGCTCGTATTGTTGAAGAGCATGCATAAGTGATGCCTTGGTCTCAAATATTTGCTTCTTATAGAATTCACCATTGAATGGGGTCGGATCTTCAAGTACCCCAGGTGTGAGGGCCCGTCCCTCAGACCTGGCTCGACCGCGTGGGTCGAGAGCCGGTTTCCTGTTGGTTTGGTTCCGCGTCGGGCACGATCAGGCGATCGTGTGGCGATTTGGACCCCGGGGGCTTTTTGGTAAATATGCCCTCTAGTGGTCGGTTTCACACCCGTGTTCCACACACTGACTTTGATTGATGTATGTGTTTGATTAGAACCCCTAGGGTGCGTTCGATCGGAGGATCGGAGCTCGATCGGGAAAGATCGAATCGGACGGCCGAGATAGATCTGGATTTTCTATATAAGGCCTGTCCCTTTCTTCTCTTTCCTTCTCTTCTTCTCCTGTCGTTTTCTCCTCTCTCTTTCCTTCGGCTGAGCTAGGGTTTGGAGACTTGGGCTTCGGATCGCGGATCTTGCCGGCTTGACCAGCGGGACGCGTGGAGGAGCTACCCTACTTGCTCAAGTAGGTGTTTCTACCTCGATCCTTGGATCGGGTTCTCCTAGGATAGGTTTTATGTGCTTTCGCTGTAGGAATACATGTTAGAATGTTGTGTGGATCAATGCATGTGTAATATGGCTTGTTTCTAGTATTCCTATCAGTGGATTTCCGTATTTTATCGGATGATTTCCGTTTTATCGCCATTTTGTCAGTTTTTTGTCCACTTGGACCTATATAGGAGATTTAACCGTCAAAACCTGGATTTCTTCACTCCACTAGCTTCCCCTTGGCTAAATACACTTGCTTGCAAAATCTCATCTTATTCCATCTTGATTTGATCCTTGAAATCCAAGAAATTGGATTTCCGGCACTGTTCTGAGGAACTGTGCCAAGGCTCGACGGTCGATCGGTGCATCGACCGTCAAGCGTTGATACGCTCCTTCGGGACCCGACGGTCGATCGGTGCATCGACCGTCAAGTATCATTTTACTCTTTCTGGGCCTGACGGTCGACAGTCGGATCGACCGTCGCATCGACCGTCGGGCTCTGTCGGGATTTTAGCTTCCCAGGGTCGATGCATGGATCGACCGTGGGATCTTCCCTTTTTGCCTCTTACCTGACGGTCGACCGTCGGATTGACCGTCGGATCGACCGTCGCATCGACCGTCAGGCGCTGTTTGGTTTTGGGCTTCTCAGGGTCGGTGGGTGGATCGACCGTCGCCCTTGGCTTTCTTCGCATGGGTCTCACGGTCGATCGCCGGATCGACCGTGGCATCGTCCGTGGCCTCACGGTCGATCCCCGGATCGACTGTGGCATCGTCCGTGACCCCTTTGGACTTGGTTTTCTGGCTTTTCTTAGAGGGATTTGATTGGTGTTTAACATCTAAACGTGTTGGGATGTATGCATGTCGATTTTATGGGGTTTTCAAGGGTTTTCCATCGGTTTTGAGGATCGATTCGAATGTTCTTTCCTTTTGAGAAAATCTACGGTTGTTATTGCATTTGATACATGTTTAGATGTAGTTAAATGCTTAATGGTGTGCTTAGCCATTAGCTAGCTATGAGTGCTAGCTAATGAGGAATTGTGGAACCTTAGCCTCTTGCCGGCGAGTGCCGAGGGCTATTGTATATCTGTCGGACTTGTAACTGCTGACGTGACATATAGAGACATTTAGGATAGATGTTTGCTTAGGCTCATGCATTGTGTGCATTAGAGGCATTTGAGGTTAGGCGGGCGATGGTTTGGGTCGCCGATCCGAGGCTCTCGGGTAGCTCGGATCTAGCCTTAGGGCCGCGGATGGGTAGTCAGGAGTAGGGTGTGATTGTGTGATCAAGTCTCATGTCTTTGAGGATTCACGCTAGTTGACTCTGATCAGTACTTGAGGTTTAGAGGTCGTGTTGTCTTCCAAAGCCAAGTGCTAAGGATGGATGTTGATGTGTTCCCGATGTGGTTCCCCAAGGCTTGGTACTCCAGCTTGGGTAAGGGTGATCTTGCATGTTACTATTCCTTGGCCTCCTGGTAACTCGTTCTGGAGAGAGGTTTCATGACAAGAGCCCTTGGGACATCAACTGGGTTATGGGACCCGTGGCATCCGTTAGACTTAGGCTGGGAGACAACACTGTTGTTGTTTTCCTCCTTTCAGTGTGCCGTAGAGTAGAACCCTACTGAGCTTATCGCTCACTCCTACCCGGGCTGCGTTTGCAGGTGCAGGCGGTAGCTCTTCTTCCGTGGAGCCGGCAGGACCAGCTTTTGGCGGCGCGAGTACATCCAGGGGCGCTTGAGGTTGCTGGAGGATGATCTGTTGTACATTTTGATATATATGTATATGTTGTAGACATTCTGAGGATTTTGGAGTATTATATTATATCTTTACCTTGGAAGTCTTAGACTAGAATCTTATAACTGTACAACTTGATGTTATATAAATTGAATCTGTTTCACCTCTGGAAATACAATTGTTTAAATTATTCCGTCTTTTCCGCTTTGTACTGCGCCGATTGGAGATGAATAGTGATAGGAACCCTCACGCCCCGTCCTGGATGGGTTTTCTGGGTCGGGGCGTGACACCAGGTATGGTATTGTTCATTAGGGGTGAGCAGAACCGAACCGAACCCGAAGAACCGAACCGAACCGAATTAGTTCGGTCCATTCGGTTCGGTTTTTTCGGTTTTTCGGTTCGGTTCGGTTCTTTGCATGTATGAAAAGTTCGGGTTCGGTTCGGCTTCGGTTCTTTAAAAAAAATTCGGTTCGGTTCGGGTCAGAACCGAAGAACCGAACTTTTTATACTGATTTTTGGTCTAAGTCTCAGCCGGTCTAACTAACTCCAATTGTCCATATTGCCATATTGGCTAACCCGGTCAGCAGTCAGCCACCCTCCCTCCCCTATTCTATGCGTTCAAGCACCCGAATACCCGATCCCTGGGAACCCATCGACCATCGCCTCCATCGAACCCGGCGACCCACCCCGCACCCGATCCCCGCTGCCCACGGCGAGCTCACCCCATTCCGACCTCGCCTCGCCGCCGAACCGGACGACCTCCCTCTCCCTCGGAGCTCCGACACCGTCCCAAGCTCGACCTCCAAGATCCTCATCGCCTCCATCGAACCCGGCGACCCACCCCGCACCTGATCCCCGCTGCCCACGGCGAGCTCACCCCATTCCGACCTCGCCTCGCCGCCGAACTGGACGACCTCCCTCTCCCTCGGAGCTCCGACGCCGTCCCAAGCTCGACCTCCAATATCCTCATCGCCTCCATCGAACCCGGCGACCCACCCCGCACCCGATCCCCGCTGCCCACGGCGAGCTCACCCCATTCCGACCTCGCCTCGCCGCCGAACTGGACGACCTCCCTCTCCCTCGGAGCTCCGATGCCGTCCCAAGCTCGACCTCCAAGATCCTCATCGCCTCCATCGAACCCGGCGACCCACCCCGCACCTGATCCCCGCTGCCCACGGCGAGCTCACCCCATTCCGACCTCGCCTCGCCGCCGAACTGGACGACCTCCCTCTCCCTCGGAGCTCCGACGCCGTCCCAAGCTCGACCTCCAATATCCTCATTGCCTCCATCGAACCCGGCGACCCACCCCGCACCCGATCCCCGCTGCCCACGGCGAGCTCACCCCATTCCGACCTCGCCTCGCCGCCGAACCGGACGACCTCCCTCTCCCTCGGAGCTCCGACGCCGTCCCAAGCTCGACCTCCAAGATCCTCATCGCCTCCATCGAACCCGGCGACCCACCGCGCACCCGATCCCCGCTGCCCACAGCGAGCTCACCCCATTCCGACCTCGCCTCGCCGCCGAACCGGACGACCTCCCTCTCCCTCGGAGCTCCGACGCCGTCCCAAGCTCGACCTCCAATATCCTCATCGCCTCCATCGAACCCGGCGACCCACCCCGCACCCGATCCCCGCTGCCCACGGCGCAAATTTCGGTTCGGTTCTGGAACCGAAATTTGTGGTTCGGTTCGGTTCTTTACCTAGTTCGGTTCGGTTCGGTTTTAAATAATTTGGAACCGAAAATTTCGGTTCGGTTCGGTTCGGTTCTCATGTAACTTCGGTTCGGTTCTCAAAAAACGGGACCGAAAAAAGTTCGGTTCTTCGGTTCTGGACCGAGAACAGAACCGAGAACCGAATGCTCACCCCTATTGTTCATTGTCATCCGGTCGACCCACTCATCATTTGGAATACATCTGGTAACTCCTCCTCGTACTGTGTTGGAGTAAGCGACATTGGATCATCAATACCTTCATCATGATGTGCTGGCTCGTTGCTCAATGCAGTATTCTCGATCCAATCGTCATCATGATCCTCGACCATGACATCTAGCAAGGGGCTTCAAGATGTTGAAGGCATAGAAGCATCTCCATGGTTACGGCTTCGAGATGTTGAAGGCATAAAAGCATCTCCATGGCCGCTACTGACATTGTCATCATATTGTTGGCCTCCGCGCAAACTCCACGGGTCAACCTCAAAAGTATGATGTGTGTTGCGTGTATTCACGAGTCAACCATGTATCCTCCTGCTAGTAAGGCCTGCATGTTCATACACAAGCAAACTCATGAACAAGGGGCAAACTAAGATGTAACATTACATGTTTGACAATAAATTACTTACTGCGATGTCTGGTGTATGAAGATAGGAGCGCCATAAGACCCAAGAGAGACGTTATCCGTTGAATCGTCTTCTCGTTGTAGTAGGCGTGTAAATTCACCAAATGCTGTGTTATTTGGAGGATTATTGTTGACTTCGACACCAATTTTCACCAAGAACAATTGTATACTTGGAATGACTGGATAGAGGCTAAGAATGCCACTAGTATCACTATCATCCTTTATTTCTACACCGTAATACATGCTTTCTCCCATTGGATATCTACAAGTTATGCGAATGTCGAAACAATTTGGATTGTATCCAGTTAAATCAAACATTAAAGCCTTTAAATCCGCATAACTTGCATTTTTTCGTATTCTACTTGGTTTGATTCGGCCATCTATGTACTCAATATCACCCGCATTACCCTTTAATGCCACCTTTCCGTCCATCCAACACAATAGTGGAACAAAGCCACTATCCATCACTATAAATAACACAAATATGATGGCAATTATGAGTCGATTATAAAGAAATTACAAGTTAATATTAAAAATTCCTATGATTAAAAAACGAATATAATAATTACAAGAAATTATGTTTCATATAATCTAATTGAATTAATACTAGAAATTTGTGAAATTTATCAACAATGCCACTACCCAAATCACCATACCAGAATGATTAAAAAATGAATTTTATAATAAAAAATGGGCATCTCAATTCCTATAAAAAACCCTAATTTGATTATATAAACCCTAAATCTCACACAACAAGCATATAACTAAACATTCAAGATAAAAACTCACTGGAAAGCAAGATGGAGAGAAGCAAAAGGAACTTGGAGGATTTGGCCGGAAGCTCGCCGTAAAATCGTCGGAAAAATTTCAAGAAATAACTCATCTTGAAGGAGTGGATGGACGGGGAAGGAGGAGGGGAGCCGCGGGGCAGCGCGCGGAGCGCCGAGGAGATGCGTCGGAGAGCGCCGGAAATCGCCGGAAAGAGGAGAAGGAGGAGGCCCCGGGTGGGGAAGGAGGAGGGACTGCGTGGGAGGTCGGGTGGGGAATGAGAAGGGCCCGCGGCGGGGGTAGATGACGACGAAAGACGTAGGTTTAAGTTACGTATTTATTAATATAGACGTATCTCCGACCTACATCTTATAAGGGCCACTATCCTATCCGTCCTTGGCCTTTGTGCGGTTTATCCGTCTTTGGCCTTTTAGAGTTACGTCTTTATCTTCAATGGCAGGATTAAAAAAATGAAATGCCACACCAGCGTGATGACGTGGCCAAACTAGACATACTTTCATAAATACTTTCTTCATAGGCATATTATAATAATTATTTATTTAAATAATATTATTTAATTTTTTTTTACTTTTTATGAGCATTCAAGCTGCCCCCTGCTCTCGTCTGGCCCTTTTTCGCTTCCCCTCATGCAAAACCAATCCCAAACCCCATTCCTTGAGGACTGGCTCCGCCCCGCCGCCGCCGCCGCCTCCACTGTCCCCCACTCGCCGGCGCCTCCTCCCGTCCGCGACATCCTCCAAGCCTGGGTGGGGCTCCGGGACCCCTCCATCACCGCTCACCCCGACCGGCTCCTCGCTGCCCTCCAAACCCTCACCGCCGCCAGCTCCTCGCTACACGTCGCCGAGCCCCAAGCAAAGCTCCTCCTTTCCCTCCTCTCCTCTTCACCTCCGCCGTCCTCTCACCCCTTTCTCTTCCACCTCCTTTATATTTATCTCCGGAAGTCTCCTCGCCCTTCTCCCCAGCTTCTTGAGTCCGCCGTCCCTCTCCTCTCCTCCCTCTCCTCTTCCTCGACTCCGCATGGCCTTCTCCTCCTTGGCGCCCTCGCGGCGGCGCCGCCTTTGTCTGAAGATTCTCGAAGGGCCTCTCTCGACCTCTTTTGCCGATTATTGGAAGAGGAGCGAAGCACTCTCGGGACCCGAGAAGAGTTCGTCCCCGAGGTCGTCGCAGGTATCGGGTATGCTTTATCGCTGGCGCAGAGTATCTATTTTGCAAGAATTCTTGGTTTGTTGCTGGGAATTTGGGCTTCGGGATGTGGGTTTCGTCCCACGCTTCTTCACGGGCTCATGGTCCTTCGGTTGGTGGAGTGGCTGGTTTCGGGCTTTATAAATTCACGGTCTTTCGAGAGAATCCAATTGCTCTGCGGAGAGATTTCGACAGAGAAATGTGAAACGAGAGGTAATGCGCGCTTTGCTGCTTTGATGGCTTCTGCTGGTGTCCTGCGGGCCTTCCGGATGGTAAGACGGGAGCTTGACCCCCGATCGAGGATTTCAATAGAAGCATCCTTTGGTGCTGTTGCTAAGTTTATTGTGTCCAGTGTTGCAAGCGATCATAATATCGAGGGCAGTTCTGAGAAGCATCTTCTGCTGCAATGTATTGCTTTAGGCTTAGGACGATGTGGTCCAATATCTTTCAATGCCCATGTTCTTCATTGTCTTTGTTTGGCTTTGTTGAGCGAGGTCGTTCCTCTCCTATCTTTCTTTAGGAAGGTGCTTGAGAGCCCAAATGGGAATTCTGTGATATTAGCTCTCAACGAGGTCAGAGGACACTCAGAGTGCATTCTTTTCAAGGAAGCAGGCGCTGTGACTGGTGTTTTCTGCAATCTGTATGGATCAGCAGATGATGGCAGTAAGGCATTGGTGGAGAGTTACATATGGGGTTATTGTCAGGAATTGTACTCCAATCTCCGCATTGCAGTGTTGGTACATCGAGGAAAGAATGACGAGTTGCTCGGTGATCTGGGAAAGATTGCAGAGGCTGCATTTCTGATGGTGGTTGTTTTTGCGGCCGAGGTCACTAAGCACAAGCTAAATCCAAAATCCTCCCAGGGGATTCATCCGGAGGTGTCTGTCAGGATTCTAGTTTCTTTTTCTTGTATAGAATATCTGCGGCGTGTTCGTCTGCCAGAGTATACGGATGCAGTTCGCCGTGCTGTTCTGACCCTGCAAGAAAATTTGACCTCTTGTGCACTGTTCATTGAGTCAATGCCATCTTACGTTGATTTAACAAATCAGCCAGGTGCCATAAGACTCTCTACTGCCTTTGTTTCACTTGCAGTTTACCATTATTGTTTTGTTTTCTTTTCCTTAATATATTCTTCTAATTTGTGGTCTTACGATCACATCAAAGGTTCAAATAATCTAGAGGGAAAGAGATATGATTGGTCCTCCGACGAGGTGCAGACTGCTCGTATGTTATTTTATCTGCGAGTAATACCAACAAGCATTAGCCTCATACATGGATCAGTTTTCGGAAAATTAGTAGCTCCAGCTATGTTTTTGTATCCTTTGGTGATGACACTTATTTCACAATGGCATATGAGTTCCACTTTTTACTCGTGTGAGGATATAGGTGCCCTATGCCATTCCTTAGAAAGATGCTCAGGTACATGCAACATCCTAATGGCAAAGTAGCTCAGGCTTCACATTCGCTTTTCGTCGCTTTTGTGACTTCCGGAAAGGATACTGACCAAGATGATAGATCAGCTTTAAAAGAGCAGCTCGTGTTCTATTACATGCAGAGAGCTCTAGAGGTACCGAGTAGTTGAACTGGATACAGATTCTTTGTATGTTTGGGAATAGGACTTATAAAATCTCGTGACATGTTATTATCTCGTTCTTCATGTAGGTCTATCCTCTGATTACCCCATTCGAAGTTTTGGCTTCTGGAGTTGTAGCTGTGGTTCGACATCTTCCTGCTGGAAGTCCAGCAATATTCTATTGTGTTCACAGTCTTGTTGGAAAAGCTAGGAATCTCTGCAAAACAACAACTAGAGAAGATATAAGCCTATGGAAGACACGGGAAGGATGGTTAGAACCTTGTGAGAAAGTTATCGAGTTGCTTCTGCGACTTACCTCTCTCATAGATGTACAGGTATTCCTTATTAGCTGTATTACCCCTTGTAGTAATCAACAGATTCGTTTACATAGACCTCATCTCGTACAAATCAAAAAAGCAATTTCTGAAGTTATTGTTTACATTCTTAATGATGTTATGGTTTAGTTATCTCGTTTTGTTTGAGAACCTTGTATAGTTGAGGCATTCATAGGTAAGTGCTTATACTTCATGACCTTATTCTACATATGCTTACTATATGTTTTTCGATAGAAATAAGGGTCCTATGCACATGCTGAAATGTTGGAATTAGTTTTCAGAATTTTAAAATTTTTGCATGTGCACAATGTCAATAGATCATCCGCTGTAGTTCAACCAGCTTGTGCCAATGCTAATATGGAATAAAATTGTAGTTGTAGTTATGCCTTTTCTTCATGCATTTTATTTAGTAGGGATTCGGTGATGCCCAGGCTTCCTTTATCTATGTGAAAGTTATGGTTCTCACCTAATTTCATGTTTTGGCTCACTATTCTAACTGAATCACTTGTGTTAATCCTGCTTCATGACTGGACTGCACTGAAGATAAAGGTACTGTTCACCATATTCACACATGGGAAGTCAGTGAGTTTTATGCATCTCGAACTATCTTTAACTACATCACTGCTATTTGTACGCTAGAGCTTCTTCATGTTTCTTTGTACTTTATGGAAGATCAGGCGTACTCACGCTTGTGTTAGGACCAGCCTACCGTTCTTGACCCCATTAGCAAATCATGCGTTGTGGACGAGCAAGGCCTCAAACTTTGTAGGCATTTGGGATTGCCCACAAAAAAGCTTGCATACATGCCTAGTTTTTTAACAGTCTTGAAGAAAAGTCCACACAGATCTCATCCGCGGGCCACCCGAATAGATCATTGTACCTGTCATTGGTCTATATAACACTAATTCTTCTCAGTTGTTATAAGATACAATTTTGCACCAATGGTCCTTGATCTCTCTACTTCGTAGCTAAATTTACTATTTCATCTCTTGATGCCAATGTTTCTCTTTACTCTGTAAACCAATCATGCACTCATTCGAGATAGAAACTAAGCATCTCAGAAATGTGGTGCAGCCAGCCTTAAAACTTTTCTAACACATACTATTTATTTGCTTTGCTGAATCAGGTACTACCATACTTATTAAAGCAGCTAGCAGAATTCGTCGTTGAACTGCCTAAAGATGGCCAGGATTGGGTCCTCGATCAGATGTATTCGCAGGTTGCAGAGTCGGACGATGTTACAAGAAAGCCAGTTCTGGTTTCATGGCTACAGTCACTTTCTTATCTCTGCTCTCAGTCAACTCCCAGCAATGAGGCTGGATGTACTACTGAAAGTCTAAACTTCAACAGAACACATGCACGTCTCTGAATAAGGTTATCTATCTTGTCATCCCCCGTGGTTAGAAGGGGGGGGGGGGGGGGGGGGGGGGGGGGCACAGCAGGGAAAGATGGCTCATCTAATGGCCACACATTGGTGCTGGAGGTGTTTTAGAATCTTCAAGTGCTACAGGCATGTAGAACATAATAAGCAATGCCAAGCAGATGCTGCTTGCTATTTAATCCTGTGTGATGTATTCGTTTGCAATAATACGTGTCTAGTGTTATTGTGAGTGGGGGGAGGTGGATTCTTGGGATGAAATTCTTTAGGAATTTTGACAAGCGTGTTTGCTGTTAAGTGCACGTGCGGTAGGTCGACTTGCCGAGCGTGGTTTGGTGCATAGGCGGTCATCAGTAGCATTGGGTCGGTCCATGGTGGGGGTAATAAGCCTTCTGGATTAATTAACCGAGTCCCCACTGGCATCTTATATTAAGAAAGCACGAGGGAATTAGGGAGGGCTTGGGATTTTGGGGGGAGCATGGCTGGGACTTTATTTTGATTTTTATTTTAATTTTAATTAGATAAAATACCTTCAGTCTGAGAAGGTAGAAATCAAACTCCGAAAAGATAAGAATAGAAGATAACGGGCCTGGTTAGAGTACGGTCAACTTGCTAGAGTACAAAGAAAAAGGAAGATTCTATATACACTTAAAATTCTTCCTTCCAAGTACACTCCAAATTCAGAGTGCACCCTAAGAAATTTTGAAATAACAAATTTTATCAAGTACATCACTAATATTGATATGATAAACCTAAACCCTAGCGAACCCCCTGGACGGCTGGGCACCGCCGAGCCTCCCTTCTACGGCGAGCACCGGTCTTCCACGGGCGAACACTCCTTTCTCTCAGCAACCTTCGGCATCTGACGGCGTACAAGACCGGCCGTCTTCTACAAACGGCTTCATCTCATCCGGTCGTCCTCTACAAACACAATTGCTTCCTCGACGACAAGAGATCGAGGGAAGGGAAGACGAAAAAATGGAGAAAGGGAAGGCGAAATCGAAGGAGACCCGAAGAGGTAACGGATTTTAGCCCTCTATTTGTTTTTTTTTGCTGCAAAAAATTCGGCATCGTGAGGCCGTTCTGTAGTTCGTTCGTATATGGCCAAATGATTATTAAAAATTCGGTTTTATTCAGTCGAATATATGATTTTGGTTCGGTTGTTTAAAACCGAACATATATGATTTGTTCAGTTAAAACTAACCGAACTAATGCTTGTTGGGTGGATATTAGCGGCCGAATCTTAACAGCTTTTAATCATTGATGATGGACATGTAAAGGGGCTCGTTCGAAGAAAGTAGGGGAAATCTCGTCGTTGGTCCCAAAGATTGAACGCCGTCGGCCCACAACATCTGAGAGGTGATGGCAGAGAGAGGAATATGAGGGAGAGGACGAGGCAGATGGAGGGTTGGGTGAGAAGGGTGGTGGTGATCATGCAGAGGAGGAGGAATGGGATGGGAAACAATAAGAAGAATTCGATACAAGCGACCCCATTCCTGTCGGGCCTGAGGACGAGAGTGTCCTAACAGAGTTTAGGACTCACGTCGCATATCGCATTTGGCGTGGAGTGGTATAGTGTTTAATTATTACCACACAAATTTGAATTTCTTTGTTGTTTATTGCAACATGTATTTATTTTTCCATGTCTTAACAATGCAAGAATGCCTCCCATTGAAATGTGTGGCTCATGGGTACATGGTGAAGTCCTGGCAAGGCGTCAATGATGACGCATTTAGAGCGGCTGTCCATCAATCGGGTTTAGGAAATCTTGTGGATTGTACATACACGACAATCAGCAAGGTGATCGTGTCTGCACTTGTTGAGCGGTTGCAGTCGGAGACCAACACCTTCCACCTGTCGTGCAGGGAGATGACCATCACACTTTTTGATGTGAGATCCATTCTAGGCATCTCAATCGAGGGATGAGCCTTGGAGTGACACAGACTGAACATCGTGAATGCAACACAATTGGTCTCCGATCAGCTGGGAGTCGCCATGGATAGTGCTTACAAGCACCTGGAGGATAACAAAGGGTTGCTAAAGCTTGGTTGGCTGAAGGAAGAATGTACTATCGAAAATGTCGGTTTTGATCGTTCGGTAAAGGCATTTCTACTTTACCTCGTGGGATGCACGCTATTTTCTGATAAGTTAGGGATCAAAGTACATGTGTCATACTTGCTTGCGTTCAGAGATGTGCAGGCTACTAGTCAGTACGCATGGGGTGCTGCAGCCCTAGCGTACTTACACCGACATCTGGGTGCCGGCAGTAGGTGGGCAACTAAGCAGATGGGTGGATATCTTCCTTTGCTTGAGTTAATCTCCTTTGCATACATTGACATGCATTTTATATATTCTCTCCTAATACCATTGTTTATTTTCACTATGCTTGATTTCATACATGCAAGAGCATACGATCATTTACCGTCAATCGTGAGTTGCAACTGCAATCCCCACTACACATGGGATCAGCCACGCGCGAAACGCTGGGTCTCAGGCAGAGATGGTGGTGATATTGCCATGAATGTGAAGAACATGCGTGAGGCACTGGATAATCTAACGGGAGAACATGTGAGCTGAAACTTATAGCTGCAAATTGTTCAACATACAGATGTTCATATATGGTACTTATTTTTGCATTGATTACAGGTTGATTGGGATCCATATGAAAAGGAAAGGGGACCATTTCCAAAAGATGATATCAGCTTCTACTTCGGCACCTTGCGTGGTATGAAGTATGTCGAGCCCAATCAACCAGATAGGGTTCTTCGTCAGTTCGGGATTGTACAGATTATCCCGGGAGAACCACTAAAACCCACCTCCTAGTTTATAGCCACCGGGAAGACTGGACGAGGATATACGAGGAACTTCGACTTTGTGCCGGGGTATTGGAATAGATGGACCGACCACACGATCCGGGCAGCAAGGACCGACACTAAAGTCCGACAAAGGCCACAACAATCCATGCTGGAGTACATGGGATGGTACAGATCTATTTCTCATGTGAGGGTGCAAAACCCGGACTTCATATCAGCTTCGTATTGAAACCGCTAAGCGACACGTGACTTACCTGTTATTGTGAGTCAATACTAGAATTCCTTTTAAATCAATACTAGGCTTCATTTTACTACTAACTTCCTCAATATTGTTGTATATTTTCGATTACTTGTTTCAACCCTAGTTTAATCGCGCTGTGGAGATTATTGACGATACTGTTGCGCACGGGAGTGAATGGAGCGTCGATGAGCATATGAGAATATGGCGTGAAGTTGGTGGGATCGTACACATGCACGGAGACTACATTGGAGTACACACATACCAGAGGCGAGGAGGAAAAGGAAGAGGATGAAGAAATAGATAATCTACAATAGGAAGAGGACCCATATAGCAAGTGTAGCATGGGATAAGTATATTTTGAGCAAGTGTAGCAAGTATGACTTAAGTATGTTTTGAGCAAGTGGATGTTGATAAGTATGTTTTGTTATGTTAAATTCATCATTGTGGAAGTGTGTAGTTTCTATAGTACCTGCCTCAGTTCATGTGCAAATTTGTATGGAAAAGAGAATTGCTATGTTTGTATACTGCTCATTCAACCTTCAAAAGTTAATCCTAACCTTCAAAAGTTATGGCTATGTTCGGTTTTAAGAAACCAAACATAACCCAGATGTTCGATTTAATGAAACCGAACAAAGTGGATATATTATGTTTATTGAAACTGAACAGATGTGGATATGTTCAGTCTCATTCAACCGAAATAAGGTATATTAAATGATAAAATATATATTTAATATTAATTTCCCTTTAAAATATAAAAAAGTTTGGCGGTCGATCCGTGCATCGACCATGAGTCTCTGTGAAGAAAAGGGCTCCCCATGGTCGATGCCCAGATCGCTCGTGAGCTTGTATAATTTAATATACATTTGTTCGGTTGACTGAGACTGAACATATCTATTTTTGTCGGTTTCATTAAACCGAACATCTGGGCTATGTTCGGTTGCTTAACACCGAACATAGCCAGAATCACTTGTTTAGGTTCACATACATAACTAGTGTTAACAACCACAATGCATAAATTAATCTTAATAATCACAATACATAACAAGTGCATCAACATACCACAATACATAAATTAGTGTTAATGACAATAATAAATAACAACCATAATACTAAATTATTCCATTAGGATGCCACAATACACATATTATGTTAAATGTTTATCAATCTCAACAAGCCACCATGATAACGCGTGAGTAACCGATGTAGACCTGTGAAACCACATCCTCAGACCTGTAAGAAGTGAAGGGCTTAGTTAATAGGGAAACAATATGGAAATATTAGTAATGTGAAGAGCTTAGTTAGTAATGGACATGGTTTTATAGACGTACTCTAGATGGTGTTAGAAACTTTCAAACATGGGACTCAACAGTCAGAGTTAGAGTCGGAATCGATGTCAACAGTTTCTCTAGTGGCAACTGACGAGGGGATGATCTGCTAGAAATGGGCAATCTCCTTCGCGTAAATGCTCCAACCCTCGGCGTGTTCGTTATGACCACGAACCCAACTCTTGGCTACAGGTGGCATCGGACTCCCCAGGTGCATATGCAACATCACAAAGTGAGAGGGCACGTAACTGATCACAATGACTGTCCGAGCTTCCTTCGGAGGTGGCAGACTCCGTAGTGGTAGGAAGGTCAGACATTGGGCATGTGATAAGTGAACAAGGACTACGGAGTAATGTGAAGCAATGAGAGGACCTATATCTGGCATGGTCATCCAATGCGCACTCGGAGCTTCACGCCCTTCAGTCTAAATGGACATCCACATTTCTTTGTGCTGGTTTCCACAATCTTTCTTTCTACACCCTTGGTTGTCAACTTCCTTAGCTTCTTGTCCTGCTTCTCTCTATACTTGGCCGAGCTCCTATACGACTCTCATATGCAAAGGTGAGCTTTGCCCTTCTACTAGGTCCTGCTGCCTCGGAGTGTTGGATCACCACTACTAGTCCATTTTACCTCCCAATCTCTTGAACCCAATGGATAATGAAATTAAATAAACCCCACAGATTACCCGAAATACATGGAAGCAGATATAAGAAAATAAATCAATCATGCACAAGAAGGAAGACACATGATTTTTAACGTGGAAAAACCCTTACAAGAAAAAACCACGAGTTCAATGCAGGACCAGGTGAAATCAATCTACTAAAAGCAAAAGTACCGTTTACACAAGTTAACACGACTCACTGTACTGACTTCTCAGATACACGACGTCGTCCTCACACTTGCTCGACTCCTCGAATCACGGTCCGTAACTCTGTTTTTTTTGATTGATCACCTCCACCCAGTTATATTCATCGGCTCGCTTGGTCTGATGAATACCTTTCATTTGCATTCGCTTCCACTCTCACCTCACATCCACCTCTCTCTTCTTCTCTCTCTTCTCTCTATCTTTTCCCTCACAGCCGCACTCTTCTCTCTATCTTTTTTACCACACAGCCGCACTCTTCTCTCTCTTATCTCCCTCATAGCCTCTCTCTCTCTCTTCTTCTTTCTTCCGCACAGCCGTACCTCTCTCTTCTTCGCTCTCTTCTCTCTCGTACATCCTCTCTTTTCTTATGCATTTCTCTCTCTGCTCTTCTCTGTGTTCTTCTGCCGCACGGCCCTCTCTCAAGCCCCTGTTCCTCAGCCGCTCTCTCCTCTACTCTCTATCTTTTCCACGGTAGCATCTCTCTTCTTTTCCTTTTGCCCAGATCTCCTCTCTCTGTTTTTCCGTGGCAACCAAGAGAACTTCTCTCTATGCAACATGCCTTTATATATAAGTAAGTAGCAGTTAGGTTATCTTTCCGCTTTCCTCCAATCCAACGACAGTGATTAATTCTTGGTATTTACTTGATCAAACTTGATGTGACTTGAGCCAATTTGATCTCACTTGATCAAATTCGTTTGAATTAGTCTTGTATCAAGCATATACTCAATCTAATTAATTTAAATATTAAATCAATAAAATTTACTAACTTATATGGAATCTTAACATGATTCGTTACATATCAAAGTTTCCCGGCCGGAAAAGATATGCACTTGCACCATTGAACCAGTGTTAGGCATGCATATAAATACACGTAATTACAAGGAATAATGCAATAGTGCAACACTATAAATAGTTCATTGTTAATACGTACTGTGGGGGTCGTAAAGGTCTCCGAAAAGTCCTGTGCAATAGCATTTCCGACAGCGCTATCGGCAGTAGAAACATACGCAAGGAGTGTTAACCCATAATGTCAGTGATCTAATCAAGCTAGTATGCCATAAAATTTCATAAAATAGCACGACTCAACAGTGTTCGGTTGATTAAAATTGAAAATTATGAATAAGTGCGGTTAGACTCAATCGAAATAGTTTATATTGTTCAGTTGGATTAAACCAAAATACTTTATATGGTTCGGTTGGACTCAACCGAAATAATTTGTAACGTTCAGATGGAATAAACCGAAATAATTAGTAACATTCGGTTGGACTCAACCGAAGTAGTTTATATGATTCGGTTTTGTAGAGCCGAACATATACATATAATTCGATCGTATAAGTCCGAACTCAACCAGACGGGGATCTTCAATATTTTGCTCGAGAACACAACAAGGAACGAGAAATTGTACCTTTACGGCGGGGCTTTGGTCATTGTTATCTCCATCCAAGTCCCACGACGCCTTACTCGATTCCATCTGAAGCCCTATGCCTCCGTTAGAGCAAACACCATGGAGAGGGAAGGTGAGGAGCAACGTGAGGAGTAAGATAGCATCGTGAGAAGCACAATGTGGCTATGAGAGGAAGTGTGAGGCAATGTCTTGAATAAGGAGAATGATGGTGTTTTAGGGTTAGGAAGGATGATGGTGTTTTAGGGTTAGGGAGAAAGGGAAGTGGTGATGGTAGCTTGGTTAGAGGTAGGAGGAGTGGGGTGGGGAGGGTGGGTGTGCTTAGAAAAACATGAATATGAAAGGATTATGATGAGTTTTTCATAAGTTAAAGAAGGGTAGCTTAGACCTTTTCTATAAAAGATATCTCTGATATTATGTCAAATGATTTAATGGGGTGTACTTGAAAGTATTCTAGATGTATATAAAATCCTCCGAGAAGAAATTCCACTACACGTGCAGCAAGAAAGACTTTTGTTCTCCCCAAATGCCACGCATATCCAATTATAAGTTACCAGTGGGAAGATCACCACATAGTAAAAGAGATTATTACTTATACATTTAAAGGGTATGTAAACAATTAAAATCGACTCACATGCAAAAGAAAGCAAAAGCTCGTTTAGTAGGGGTTATTGTCTATATATTTTTTTCACATTGTGATATAAACCCCTTTTTATGGGCAAGTAAGGAATCTTGATTACAACCTATAATTATATCGACAACCATCATGTTGCCAAAATGGGTACCTCTAGCAAGAGGAGAACTTACATATTCTACTTACCAGCAAATACAGAAAGAATACCCTCATATATACACACGTGTTTCGGAGACATCGTTAGCAGCACCGACCCTTTGGCGTAAAGACGAGTCTCAATCATCCAGATGCAGATGGACCTTTGATAGTAAATTCAGGCACCAAGGCAAATCAACATCAAGAACTTATAATGCTCTTAGTTTGCACCAAATTCCCTATTCCATTGCTCAAGCTCCTCCCACTTGCTCTTTTGTAAGCTTGGTCTAATAACAGACATGGCCTTCTGAAGATCGGCGTATCTCAGAGAGCGTACCTGAAGAAACCAAAGATGCACAACTTCATTCCAAGCAAGGACTAGAAGTTGAATCATACACATGTAGCAACAAAGATGACACTAGACCCTTATTACACTGGAGTAAAGCGAATCATAGAACTGGCTGATTAAGATTGAATATCCAGTAAGTTTCTTGGAAGCCCATCCATATATAATTATAAAGGATTACTGTGACAGCTGCACGTGTCGTCCAACTTGGCATGGAAATCCTTGACCTTCTGGTGTGTGATATGCAGAGCATGTATACAACGATACGAGCATACGGCCTACGTAGAATTGAAGTTCAATGAAGGTGGTTTAGTTATCAAGGAAATCTCAAGCACATCCCGAAGCCTCTCAAGGCCGTATTTCCTCTCCCTCTGCTGTAACACCCTACTGCTAGCTTTTACATTCATCATTTAGAATATCATCAGCAACCTTGAAAGGTTATATTGAAGTTTCCAAATCCAGAAGGCATTCAAGAATTCTTTCCTTCAAGATCTAACAATATATGCAAACAAGCTTGCTGTATTGTGGGAAAGTGTTAATGCCAACCTGATTCGCCTTGATGGTAAGAATGTTCTGTGGACCTAATTCTCTGATTGGCATAATTGCAGCTTCCTCACACAAAGCTTGCAAGTCACTTCCAGAATATCCTAGAGCAATTAGAGAAAGCAATTAGGTAACGTAATGCATCTCTTACTATTCAAATGCACAATTATAAAAACAAAGTAAAATACCTTCAGTCTCCTTAGCAAGCCTTTCCAGATCCGAGGCTGTACAAGAAAATCAAATAGTTAAACAATGGTTCTGTTTCAAATTTCAACATAGTGCGATTACGTTTACAACTATGAGCATCAGTTTTAACTTATGCACTCCTTAAATTTTAGCGGGATAGGGTTTCAACAACCCTCAAAGAAGTGAGGATAAGTGACTTCATCAGTTTCATTTTTTATGATCTCTGATAGCCTCATCATAATTAGGGCAGAACAACAATCATGGAAAAATGTAAAAATAGGCGACCAGCACACCACAACCATGCAAGTGTACTCAAGCCAGTCATAGCAAGAACTTCAAACAGTAAAAGAAGGGACGTGGGTCTTTTACTTATTTTTCTACCTCATAACTGCAACAACTGCATCGAATAACCCCAGAATTTATCTACACTTCTAGATGATTTAGCCACAATAATTAAGACCCAGCATCTTTTATGCAAAATAACATTGTAAAGCATATTTATTTTAGGTTCATTAATGCAGATAGACAAGTAATACAAAGAGTAGAAAAACTATACAATTAAATTAACCAGGCAAGATTGACAAGAAAGAAGCACATAACTTACCAGGCAGTGAAAATGCCTGTCCTTTAAGCTGATTTTTCAGAAGTAGCCTTCTGACATTTACATCTGGTAGAGGTATGTAAATTCTCTTAACCTGGGTTTCATAAATAAAGATTAACTAAGTATGACAAAACAACATAATAATATAAATAGTATACAATGCATGACTGGCCATCCGGTGTTTCTGCAAAAAATACCTACACTTGAGATGCTAGAACAAGTAGCAATATCCCGAACGAAACTATGCATAATAATATCCATCAGGCAGTTCTTCTGTCTTGACCCTCGAGTGTCCTTCGAAGATTTTATGGAGCAATAAGCACTCTTTTCTGTGTATATTCTTCTCAAAATCACTTTCTATTCACATAGCTACCTCCCTCCTAGTCTCCTACAACTATAGAAACTCCTCTTTTCAGATCCAAGGTCAAAAGTCAAGGCTCGGATGAAGTCTACAATTGCGATCTAGTATTGCAGACCGTGGAAACAGGTAAATATTCAGGTTTTATGCCTTGACATAAACATAGATAAAACATAAAAAAATAAACATAGATAAAACACTTAGTTCTGTTAAGAAAAAAAAAAAACTAAAACTCACCAATCTACGAAGAACAGCATCATCTATTTCTTGTGGCTTATTTGTAGCCCCTGCATCAACAAATTGATCATAATCAGACTTTCCTCGACGTCAAACTCTAGAGATAAATCAAGGAGGTCAGCCAATGTCTAACACATTTAGTAGTTCCAATATTTCTGGTCAAAGATTAGAATTAAAGCCTGCTACACCTAACAGCAGTGAAGAGTTTTTAAGGTAATCTTGTGGTACTTAAGATGCTACTCCAACGTATAACCAAGATTTTACTCTAAGGGTCGATCAGATTCATGATACTAGAGGTCGCCTTGTCAAATAAGATGCACCAACATGCTGCTTCATTATTGAATTCCTAACAAAGTTCCAAAATTTCTATGCAATAAACGTTTGCCTTTTGCAACAACTACCGATATTATGGAACCTATAATACTTCTAAAAGATCATTCTCACAAGCACCTAAAGCAACGAAGCCATATGTTGTGCGCCCAATAAGGTCTGGTATATATTGCTCTCAGCATACAGGCATGATTCTCTCACAACCTGATAATTGTACATATTAATTCTGTATGTATTCTCGCTGAGGCATCGAGTTAAAACCCCAACATGAATATAGAAATAAAATAACGATTTGTAATAAAAGATGAAATATCATGACTAGATGAACACCTCGTAACTTACCAATGACAACTACTAGGTCATTGGGGTTAGAGGTAACTCCGTCAAACTGGACCAGGAACTCTGATTTCAACCTTCTGCTAGCATCATTCTCATTAGCCATCCTTGTAGACATGATGCTATCAATCTGTGGAATGACAAAATTTATTCTTATGCTGAGAGTATCAAAGACATAAAAACAAAAATACTCTTCAAAGACATGCACTGACATGTATTTCAAGAACATTAAAGTCACACTTGGAAATATAGAATAAAATTGTAGCTTGATCCTTGTGGAAAAATCATCACAAGTATTCCTAACATAGATGGGATCATGGATTTCCATACCGGCCGGTATTGTGCGTACCGGCCGATATTTACCGGACCGGTGACTAACCGGGACGGTTTTCTCCCCCGGATCGGTCCAGGGGGAGACCGGCTGTGTATCGGCCGATACAGATCCAAACCGGCCGGTACAGGCCGGTTTGGATGAATATCGACCGGTACAAACCGGTTTGATACAGAGAAGGGAAGGGTGAGGGAGAAGGAATGATGTCGGTGGGGATGCTGTCGGTGCCCTTGGTGGTGGCCGACCAGTGGGCCAACGGCACCGACTTTGCCCCCGCCACCACCACTTTTGTCGGTGGGGATGCTGTTGGTGGACTCGGTGCTCGATAGCTTCTTTCGCCGGTCGATTATAAGAGGGGGAGAAGAGAGGTGAAGGAGAGAAGGCCTCGGCTGAGGAAGAACAGAGAGGAGAGTGGAGAGGAGGATCGAGACTTACCTGGAGGTCCAAGACCGCTGCCATCTCCTCCACCGATCTACTCCACCGCGATCTCCTCCACCGCTGCCATCTCCTCCACCGCGATCTCCTCCTCTCCACCATGCCTCCACCTCTGCGATCTCCGATCTCCTCTTCGATCTCCTCCTCTCCACCGGTCCTGGACCACCCCGGCGTCGAGGGAGGAAGGGTGTTGGCGTCGAGGGAGGAAGGGCGTCGGCGTCGAGGGAGGAAGGGCGTCGGCGTTGGCGTCGAGCGAGGAAGACCCCGAGTGAGGAAGAGGGTTTGTCTTTTAGACTAAACCCTGCTTACCGCCGGCTTATATAAAGGTAAGCAATTTTATTAATTTATTTATACTTTAATGATTCAGTTATTAGTGTAGAATGTAGATTAAGTTAGAATAACTAAATTAATGATTTCAATTATTACCATTGACTGCCGGCATCACACTAAGTTAAGTTCAAGTATTAAAATAATTTTCATAACTTTTATCTTAAATAAGTTAAAGTAAAAAATTGATAGAAAAATTTGAAAATTTTAGAAAATTTGAGAAAAAGAAAAATATGATGATCTATGAATTATAGCTTTTCCGAAATATTTTGTTCATGAAATACTATATAAATATGAAGGTGTAATTAAAGATGGTGCCGAAGCAGCGAGTGTATGACGTCGGATGGGAGCATGGGGAGATGATTGATGGGAACAGAAGTCAATGGAAATGCAACTATTGTGGTATGATCGAAAAGGGAGGGGTGAGTAGGCTAAAATTGCACGTAGCTGGTATAGGAGGAGACGTTAAGAAATGCCATCGAGTGCCTCAGGAGGTTAGGCGGTTACTTAGAGATGAAATCGAGGCAACAAAGGCGACGAAGAAGGCGGTTGAAAGACAAAGAAAAGAGATCGACAGACGAGTTGCAGAGTATCCTGTTGTGGATGACTACGAGGGTATAGGAGATGAGGTAGATGAAGATTTTATCACAGCGAGGAATGCCTTGCTAGAAGAACAGTGGGAGAGGGAGGAGATTATGCGGCAAAGAGCACGATTTGGTGCTTCGCACCATGAGACTGGTTCTGGTGTTGGTGCTGGTTCTAGTTCACAACGCTTTGACGAATCAGCTACTGGAGCTGATTTCCCTCACCCAAACCTCAGCAGACAGAGATCTCTTCTCGGTATGTTTGGATCTCACAGGAGGGGTAGGAGTACAGATGTAAGAGGCAGGAGAAGCGTAGATGTTAGAGATATAGATCCAAATGCATTCTCTACTCAGGAGGCCAAACAAAAATGGATCGATGACTGGGATGGAAAGAAGAAGAGGGAAATAGGCCGCAGCATATCTAGATTTTTTCATTTCAACCATATACCTCCATTCTCGGCCGCGAATACTTATTTTCGGGCTATGATCAGCACAATACAGAAGCATGGCTCAGGGGTTGAGCCACCTACACCCAAAGACATAGGAGGCAAATATTTGGATGATGGGGTTGAGGTGATGCGCAAGTATGTAGGGACATTTAAGAGACAATAGGATACTTATGGAGTGACGATGATGTGTGATAGCTGGACAGTTCCCACGAGACTGTCCATCATCAACTTCCTCGTCTACTGTAATAAAAAAATTGTGTTTCTGAAGTCCGTCGACGCCTCCAAATATTTTCACGATGCAAACTACATATATGGCATGATGGAAAATGTACTAAATGACATTGGAGAACAATAAGTCGTACAGGTAAACAATTACTTGTATATTAGTTTCGTCATTAGTTTTATTATGGGATTAACCAATTTCTAATAATACATATTGTTACTGACAATGGCGCAAACTTTAAGAAGGCAGGCGAGATGCTTATGGAGAGAAGAGATCATTTATTCTGGACTCCCTGTGCGGCACACTGTATTAACATGATATTTCGTGAAATTGGGGAACTTGTTTTTGTGAAGAAAACCGTAGATAAAGCCCAACAAGTGTCCAGATTTATATACAACTCGATCTATCTGCATGCCACAATGAAAAAGTATACTGAAGGAGAGCTTATACGGCCTGCTTCCACCAGGTTTGGGACTAATTTTATCGCACTTCAGTCTATGCAACAGAGGAAGAATGGATTGAAGTCGTTTTTTGCATCCAATGATTGGGCGACTACCAAACATGCTAAAACAAGCGAGGGGAAACGGGTTGAGAACATAGTCATGGCGGGCAGATTCTGGGACTATGTTCAAGAAATCATCAAATCCGTAGAGCCTTTGTATTGTGTTCTACGCATGGTCGATGGCGAGTCTAAGCCTCAAATGGGCACCATCTATCACGCGATACAGATGGTAAAAGGTGAGATACAGAAGGCGACAACGCGACTTTCTAGTAAAATATTGGAGATCATTAATCACCGATGGGACACACAGATGGGCAAAGACATGCACTTAGCTGATACGTCTGAATCATCTGATAACTTTAGTTTGTTTATTATTACGTTATAAACATTGACCAATCTTCTTTTCTATAGGTTACTATCTCAATCCGGGTTTACACTACCGTTATGATGTGGGTATGCGACATGATTTACTGCGAGCATTGCGGACGTGTATCCTTAAACTAGAGCCTGACGCTCATTGTGCCTCTCTTGCAATTAATGAGGTAAGCACCGCTTACCTTATTTTTTGTCCATATCTAAACTGAACCTACTCCAATGAAAGTAAGTATTAATATTTGATGTGGGTATGGGCAGGGAAGTTTGTTCCGAGAAGCTGCTGGATCCTTTGGGGGAAGCTGCGGCAATCAATGGGCGTTATACCACTGATGCCGGTGAGCTTGCGCTTGAATCTATTGGTTGAATAATGTGATATAACTAAACCTAACCGAGCTGTTGTTTCTTGTCACAGCTGAGTGGTGGGTGCAATACGGAGACACAGCACCAAACTTGCGAAAACTAGCGATTCGCATCCTCTCACAAACCACCTCATCGAGCGGATGCGAACGCAACTGGTCTACCTTCGCACTCATCCACACCAAAGTGCGAAATCGTTTATCACATGCTCGTCTGGAGAAGATGGTGTATGTACACTACAACATGAGGCTTAGAATGAGACACATAAGCACTGATTTGGAAAAAGACATGGGAGAGGTCGACATTCTAGACACCGGCTTTGTTGATGATGACTCGGATCCTATCAACGATTGGCTGCGGAGTACAGATGACCAGCCAGGCCCAGAGCTTGATGAGCCAGGTGACCCACCGCGTCCTTATGGCTTCATTTCTCAGGAGTTGGGACTAGAGGACGATCAGGCTTGGAGCAACAAACATGTGGGTCGTCCTGTTGATGATTGGCGTCCTGCAGTATCACAGAGAGTTGCTGAGAGTTCAGGTAGACCACATGGTACACAAAGTGAGCGGCGATATGAGGATGATGACAGGGAGTTTGCGAGCCTCATGGAGGGACGGGCTGGCGCTGCTAGTTCTCATCCGCCTGCAGTTGCAAGACGGCGACCCTGAAGCCCCACTGATATTGTAGATGATGAGACTACTGATAGCAAGTCATCGTCTTCAGAAAAGAGAGGCAGTGGGGGTGATGACGGGGCCGGGGCCGGAGGAGGAGAGACATTTGTCCTTGCGCCACAGTCCCAGAAGGATATATTATTTACTGAGGAGCAGTGTTTTGACCATGCTACGCAGGATACTAATCATGGCGCAAGACGACCAGGGGTGTATTCAAGAAAGGGAAAGAAGGGTAGCACAAGTGGGGGGACTCAACATGACTACACTGCCATGCGTGATGGACTTGCAGACATAGATGCAGAGATCAGTTCATCTTCGTTAGCTCCTTCATACCAGCACGACAGTTATGCCACGTCGCAGTATTCTAGTCACATTGGTCAACCTCAATGGCCACAGGATACTCTGCAGATGACTGGATCATCTGCTTCATATGGCAGTGACAGATATTCGTATGGTGATCCTGGTACAAACCAGCCATATCAACCGCAGAAGGTTGATGTGATGCCCATATCAGATCATCAGATTGTTATTGATTTCGAGCGTGATGCGGCAGAGTACCAGTCGCTTATCAGAGAGTTTGATGCCTATTATTCTCCCTATATGACTTTCCCTCAATATATGAGGCACTTAAATTCCACTAGGAACATTTATCTTAGACCACCGAATGACCAATTATGGTTAGTTTGAGAGAGAACTTAGTGTGTGTGCTCATATGAGAGATGTATTGAGTTATTGCTTATTTTTCATATATTGTATTATACTACTTTGGTATGTTGTCACTCGTGTTTTCATATAAAAAATGATATTTGCCCTAGACAACTAAGTGAATATCAACTTTAATTGTTAATTACATTACTTAACTTCAATGTATTTCAAATCAAATAAGAAATAAATGAAAACGCCCTAGACATGCCAAACCAGCCGGTTTGCCGGCATACCGGGCCGGTACGCCCCGTACCGGCGGTACGTACCGGACCGGCAGGTGACCGGAACGGTGCGTACCGCCGGTATGGAAATCCTTGGATGGGATTATTACGGACAAGAGATATTATCTTTTATTTAGGTAGGGTCTCTGCAGGAAAAATGAATAGACAAACATCACTAGGAAAATCATCACAAGTATTCCTAACATAGATGGGATTATTACGGAGAAGAGATATTATCTTTTATTCAGGTAGGGGCTCTGCAGGAAAAATGAATAGACAAACATCACTAGCAAAATCATCCCTAACAGTAATTAAGTATAAATCCTTATCATGTAAACATTACTATGATCAATAAAATCATTTAACATTCAAGATGGACCCAGTTAGGAAACTACCAAGTTAATCAAGGAGCATTAGAGAACTTATCATCTAATCATACTATATTCTAAGCAGAGTAAGCATAACTCAATAAGTACACTCAGAGAGAAAAAGTACCTAATGTGCAGGTAAGATACTGAAATGTAAAAAGTATTGACGTGGTATGATACAAATGTGAGTTAAAAGAAATTAGCAACTGTTATAAGATTGGTTTATTCTCTGCCGGCTTTCCGAAAATAGGTTTGTAAAACCTGAGTTTGATTGACAGTAAGACCAGAGGCCTTGCTTTTGATAACATTTACTTTTAGAACATTGCTACCTAGGTTCCAACATCAGATTTTATCGGGGTAGCAAAGGTTGCTTTCCAAATATCTACCTTGTCTATGCATATAAACACACTATTTTCTCGTTTCAGAACAAACACATAAAGTAGATAACAAACAGGTAGACAGTGAAATCCTATCAGTGTTTTGCACTACATAAATATAGCAAACTTTTGACACGACTAAGCAATACAATGACACCCATGGCAGTATTTGGACAATGATGGCATGGTTTTCATTTTCTTCCTGCATGAGCCAGAGACATGCATAATCATTGCCCAAATAAGCTTCAGTTTAGGTTTGCAAGTCTGGTTCTATCTTCGGATACACACTAATATGATTCAGCTAATATCTATCTCACTTCGTAGAAGAGATATATGCTCTTGCCAAGTCATGGGCTAAT
Source organism: Narthecium ossifragum (assembly GCA_963920575.1). Lineage (NCBI taxonomy): Eukaryota > Viridiplantae > Streptophyta > Magnoliopsida > Dioscoreales > Nartheciaceae > Narthecium > Narthecium ossifragum. The sequence goes on along the minus strand of OY986964.1, from coordinate 9,775,444 downwards.
TGAATATCAATCTCATTGATTTCTTATTTCCGCCTACCATTGTGGACGATGCATCTCGTATATTCTCTAAGTTTGCTATGCTAAAAAAAAAATATTCTAGAAATTTGTCTCGATTTCTATAATTTTCTTCCCATTGATCCGTTCGCTCCCTATTTATATCTCGACTCTTCTCCTCAGTCCAACTTGTGGTGAATATATAGTAAACAAATTAATCACTTCCTTGCATATAGGCTCTGACGAAAGTGTTTGGGCGTCTATTCTCTTGAAAACATATACCACTGCCTCTTTCAAGAAAGAGGAAAAGCTATCAAAACAAGAGAAATACACAATCAACAGGACAACAGTGAGAGGATGATCAAACATAAAAGCACCGCAAAAATACACAGAAATTAGGAGAAAGAATGGGAAAACAAACTTCGTCAATGAAGATTACAGATGGCTGCCTCGAAATAGCAACCATGAAAAGGGTCCGAACCAGTTTTTCAGCCTCTCCCACCTGTTTTCACCAAAAGTGCACACATATTATTACTGTAAGGTAGCGACCAAAAAGAATGTGATCCCAAGAGTAGTTAAAGGAGTCTATCTTAAAAGCATACCCATTTAGATGTTAAAGAAGAAGCAGAAACATTGAAAAATGTCGCATCTGACTCGGAAGCAACAGCCTTTGCTAGCATTGTTTTACCATTACCAGGAGGACCAAAGAGGAGTAATCCTAAATAATCAGATGGAAAAGCCCTTCCAATATCAATATCCTTAATGAAAAGTGTAACTTGACTACATAAAAATCACCACAAGATGTACCTCTAGGGGGTTTCCGCAAGCCAGTGAACAAGTCTCTTCTTTTAGTTGGGAGAATAACCATTTCCAAAAGAGTTTGTTTTGCCTTCTCAAGACCAGCTGCAGATGGTTTAGGACCAGTGCTTGCATTAAATTGAATGAGCTAAAAAAAACAAAAAAAAGGAAAAGAAAAAAGATGATTCATAGATTCTTACCAACATCATCCCATTTAATAGAAGGGCTTCTGTCTACTATGGCAGTGTTTATCATCTCAACTAGTTTGGGGTCACAACTACTGACAGCATCTTCATTAGGTTTTGAGCCTCCTCCATTACTTTTCTGATTTCTTGCCACTTGAGAGTCTCTCTTTAAACTAGGTGACAAACTAGGTGACTTCCGTAACACAGTTCTTTGAACACCAGAGATTTTGGGTGAGGTTGTCTGGATTGTACCTTCGCTTAGGTTTGTCTATATGAAAACTAAATGCACATATAAGACAGTTTAAACTCATTTAATAATTAAACCAACACATTCTAGATAAAAAGAAATATCATTCCTGAGAAAGTAGCCTTCCTGTCTTTGATTATTCAAAAGCTATTAATTCGTAAGTAGATAACACGTGTTATACCTAATAATATCTACCAAGTCACAAAAATGATCCACAATGCTTACAAAAGAAACAACTTAAAAGCAAGGCAAAGAAAGGACTGGCAATCTCCATTTCATTTCAGAGATCCAGATGTATACACAGACATCAGCAACTAAACAGAATGTGATGAAGCCATTCCAACTTCATATTCTGCAGAGTCTATAATGAAGCAAGTTATCCTCATAATAATTAAGGCCATACAGCATGGGAAGATCTCTAGATACAACTCCAAAATTTCTTTCTAGACACAGTGAGAAGGTAGAGGTCAATAATGTGTATCCAAGGTGTTGATTATAATGAAAGGCAATTACAGTCCAAAGTAAATATCGCAAGATTCCATATGCCATCAAACTTCGGACTTCTAAAACTTGTCGGCACTGGTAATTAACAAGCAATACACTTACAGCATAAATGGACCAGTCCATACCTTGCCTGAAGAAATGCCAGCTGTACATAAGATTAGAAATAAAAGAAAACTGTTTTTAGCATGGAGGTATTGAATTATCACAAGATAAAATCAGAAACTACAGTCCTTGTCAGGCAAAAGAAACGTACTTGTCCTTTGACTCAACACCCTAAGTCTCTCTGAAACGGTCCCCTGCCATCTCGATATCTTCTGGTGGTAAGATTTAATCTTCTCTTGGTCACTGAGTAGCACCAAGCATAAGATAAACACATTAAAGATCGGGCTTGCTTAAGCATCAAAACCAATTAGAAAATTGAGAAATCACCTAAATTCTCCAAGATTTGAATTAAGCTGTGAGGGATGTACCTAGAAGAGAGGACGGAGGGAGCTCTCACGGCCTTGGCTTCGAGCATGACACGGTGAGCGTTCTTGTAATGCAAGACGGCATCATCGACAAGGCCCCATTCCTCAGCACGCACGGCCTTGTCAATCTCCTCCTTGGCGAGGTCGAAGTAACCCTTGAGCTTGCTAACGACCCTCTCACTAACCACCGAGGGCCCGGCAGCGGCCGGGTGCCCGTCCATCTCCCCGCGATCGCGACTACGATATGGATCCCGGTCCTGATAGGAAGAAGAACTACCGGCGCCGGAGAAGAGATCGGCGACGGAATCAAAGAAGCCCTTGAAGAAGCTCATACCTGGAGAGATCAAAGCCTTGAGCGAGAAACTCGAAATCAAGAAATCGAGGATGAAGGGATTCGAGCAGATTACCAATTGGGAGCCGAGGATCTGGGCGAGGGTTTCATCGTACGCTAGTCTTTCTTTAGAGAGCATTAGAGAGGCGACAATGGTAGCGCGGGGTTTTTTAACCGGCAAGCTACGACGGGCTTGCCACGGTGGGTTCGGAATAGGCCTATTAATGGGTTCGGATCTTTAGTCGATGTGGATGCGGATGTGGATGCGGATGCGGATGCGGATGCATTGCTACCAAATGGCTTTAGTTTCCGTTGAGAGAGTTCGCGCCAAAGCGTAATGTTCGCGCGACTCTCCCGCCTTATGCCCCAATGCCGCACCACCAAGCAACTCCAGCAAATACACTCCAAAATCCTCACCTTTCCTAGCCTCTCCGCCGCCGACTCCGCGGCGCTCCTCAGCCGCCTCCTCTTCTTCTCCGCCACCGTCGCCGCCGCCTCCCTCCCGTACGCCACCGACCTGTTTTACCACCTCCCCGGCCCAGACCTCCCCGCCTACAACGCCATCATCCGTGCCCATGCCCACCCCTCCTCCCCCCTTCACTCGCTCCTTCTCTACTCCCACCTCCTCGCCGTCGGCCTCCGCCCCAATTACCTCACCTTCCCCTTTCTCCTCAAACGCTCCGCCCTCGGCCCTGATCCCGACTCCGGCCAAGCCCTCCATGCCCACGTCCTCCATCTGGGTCACCACTGCGACGCTCATATCCAAAATGCGATGGTTTTCTTCTATGCAAACTGTGGACTTCTCCGTTGCGCAGAAAGAGTGTTCGATGAAATGCCCATTAGAGATATAGTTTCATGGAATTCCTTACTCGTCGGCTACTTGAGATGCGGGGAGCTGGACTTAGCATTGGCACTGTTTAGAGTGATGGAGGAGAGAAATATTAGAAGTTGGAACTCGATCATAACCGGGTTCGTTCAAGGTGGGCGGGCGAAGGAAGCTTTGGCCTTGTTTCATGAGATGCAGGTTTCTAGCAATGGCCGCGTTAAGCCCGATAAGATCACCGTTGCCAATGTGATCTCGGCGTGTGCTTCTTTGGGAGCTCTGGATCAGGGGAGATGGGTTCACCGCTACTTGCGTAGAAACCAATTAGAGTTCGATGTCGTTATTGGGACGGCACTGGTGGACATGTATGGGAAATGTGGGTGTTTGGCCGCAGCAGTTGAGGTGTTTGCTGATATGCCCCAAAAGGATGTCTTGGCTTGGACTGCAATGATCTCTTCGTTTGCCATAAATGGACTAGGAGAAGAAGCTTTTGCTTTTCTGGAAGAGATGCAGAGAAATGGAATGAAACCTAACAAAGTGACATTTGGTGCTCTTCTAAGTGCGTGTGCTCATGCGGGTATGGTAGAGAAAGGCCGGTGGTGCTTCGATGTCATGAAACAGGTTTACTCGATTGAGCCACTGCAACAGCATTATACCTGCATGGTGGATTTGTTAGGCCGAGCGGGGCTCTTCGAAGAGGCAAAAGAGCTTATCGAAAGCATGCCGATGGAGCCAGACTTGTTTGTTTGGGGAGCATTGCTTGGTGCATGTAGAATGCATGGAAATGTTGCATTAGGAGAAAGAATTGCTAGCTATGTGATTCGATTGGATCCTCAAAACCATGCTTTCTACATAATTCTATCGGATTTGTATGCAAAGGCTGGAAGATTCGATGATGTTAAGAAGATCAGGTCCTTTATGAAAGATGGGTGTATCAAGAAGACAGTGCCGGGTTGCAGTATGATTGAAGTTGATGGCAAGGTGCATGAGTTTTCTATGAAAAGAATGTCAGAGGAGCTAATGAGGGAGATTGTGTGGGTGTTGAATGGGATCAACAGTGAGTTCAAAGTTGCAAGATGTCAGTCAGACATTGATGAAGACCTGTGGGAAATTACTTAATTGCTTTTTATTACAAGGTTGTTCACAAAATTGAAAGCTAAAATATTTCCTCCAGCCTAATTGAAGAATACCCAATTGAGCAAGAAGTTCAAGGTCACCTGGTGGATTCTTTGCAGCCAAATTGCAGTGGAACAGTATTAATTGAACAGTTAGAGGATAAATTGAGCGTGAATAACGTTCAAGGCATTGAGAAAACTGGAGATTACTTCACATGCTGCTGAACCGAGACACACATATACAACCAGTTGGTGGATAAGCAGCTCTGAATCATGTCAAATAACTCATTCATATGTTTTCGCCAGTTTGGGCCCCAATTGCAGCACTCGTGAAAAATGGGCCATAAGCGAGCATGTTTTATGACGCGAAGCTAGACATTGTCCGGTAACTTATAGCGGGTACGTTTATAAGGCGGGTGATGCAGTTTTGGCACCAATCACCATTGATGATGTTGAAAAATTAAGCCACTGTGGACCTCACTTCTCTAACCGCTAGTACACACTTCGAATGTTACAGTTGTGACACCCCACTGATGATGTTGAAAATTTTAGCCGTAGAACTGGAAACAAAATCTAATCTGGACAACCTGTCCAACTTCAAAGGAACCATATGTAGTGCTTATCAATTAGATCACTGAAAAGAGCATGGACTCGTTAGTTTCATGGTATTATAGGTGGGATAAGATTAGTAATCTTATGAATCCCATTTTATCTCACATTTGGTGTGATTTTAGACATGAGATAAATAATCCCATTGTGACTCCATATTCCATGCACATGGGGTAAAATAATCACGAGAGCAGGTGAGATATGTAATCCCATGACATAAGATCTATTGAATCAAAAAATAAGAAAAGTTTAAATATTTGATTAAATTTTGTCTCATCTTATCCTTTATCTTACCAAACATGACAGAAGAGTTTAACCCCTTACATCATCTCTTGGGAGAATATATCGCGGGATGTAATCTCTCGGTGTATCCACTCCTATCCTGTCTCGCGAAACAAACATGACCTATGAGCGTAGGCAATGATCAATGATCTCCTACCGGTGTATAAGTGAGTGGATGTAAGGAAAGAAACAAGCTTTTATAAAGGTGTGGAGAGAGACCCATCCAATTTCTCCAACCGTGTTCTTTCCTCCTTGGAATGGAATGAGAGCCGAAATGAAGAGCGGAATGAGCTATTACTAAGGTGATTTTGGGATATCATGATTGGGAATAGGAATGAAGCATTATCGTGTTTGGTATATAAACAGAAGCCTGGGGATGGAATAGAAATGAAGTACAAATGATTAAAATAGCCTTGGTATTTAATAAGATGACGGGGAACCATATCCCCCGAACAACATAACCAAATATGCAGATTTGAGTTCTAGATGCAGTATGGGTCGATTGGGTGGGGTTGCGCCGGAAGGCACTCCCAATACTAAAATCCACCACCAATCGAGAAGGAAACAAACACACAAACAAACCCAATTCAATAATAAAAAAATAGAGGGAGAGAAAATATAGAACACATCAAGAACACGAGGATTTACGTGGTTCGGCAATAGCCTACATCAACGAGGATTTACATGGTTAGGGATCTGCTCCACCATGACCATCTCAACAAGGAATAGGAATAAAAAGTCTAACTGCCTTTCTCTAATCAATCGTGAACACACTTTCGCTACTTTGGCCGACCCCAGCCCATGACAATTCCACACTAAGAGCTTAGACATCAAACACCTGCAATAGGCTATGCTCGGCAGCCATAGAGTTTTCAAGCCTCACTCTCTTCTTTTTCTTAGCAACGCCCTCTCCGATCTCCGCTTCGAACATAAAAACATCATCAGTTCGCACTGCCTCATTAGATACCCCTTCCCCTACGCTTATATCGGCTACATCTTCCATCCTGGCTTCGTCTCCTTCCTCCAGGTCCTCATCGTAGTCGGCAAGACCCACATCCGGAGCCCTGGGAGAGCCATTGCTAGCTAGCGCCAGTTGAAGCGCAAGCACCCCATCTTCATGGAGCTCTGCGATCTTGCTTGGTCCTGGATCTATGGTTTCTCTGATGGAATCAGGCCGAAGACCCGCTGGAATCACCACCTAGCTCTCTGGCGATCCTCCCAGCTTCAAGAAGGGGAAGCTCCGCGAGCTTATCTTCCTCAAATTGCCGTTCCTCAGAATCCAGTAGACTAAAGCGGTTAAATGCCCCAGATCCTGGTCTGATCCATGTCTTCCGATCCTGGCTCAACTCGACCCTATTCCCATGCTTCGTATCACTGTTCATCGCACCACGTGTCGTTCTGGATGTCTCGCCTATCACCAACCCGGGTTGCACCTTCTGGAAGGTCTCCTTTTTCTTGCCGCTCTCACCCACAGGTGTAACCTTACCCCAACTTTGTTTGTCTTTATCTTTAGAGCCACCTCCAGCTGTCCTCTGCACCATGCCGTTGCTCACCCCAGTCGGCTCCTTGTCTTCATGCAGCACATCCTCTCACGGCAGAGAGGCCCCCCCATAAACATTCTTGTCCCCATTAGCCACGTCAGCGCCAATAGTATGGTGTCTCACCTCCTGCCAGACCTGTTGAGTCTCCTTCACACGCGCAGTTGTCTTCTCTCTCTTCGGTGGCCAGTTCGTCGGAACCCTAACCCCTGCATCTCCTCGGCCACGTCGGGATCGGAGCTGGACAATGTGCCACTCCCCGATGTCATAACCACCGTCATTAACACCTCCATGTAGGTCAACGAGCATCTCCATCCCAGGACTTGCATCCACTTGTCCGTCCAAAACAGGGGAACCCAAAACAGGGGCCTCCACCTCCATCTTGGCGCGACCCTCCTCCACCGTCTCCCCTTGGCTGGAACTCTCCTGTGCTTCCATGTCCTCCTTCATTTTGCTTAATTCAATGGCCTGCTTCTTCCTCCCACAACTACGCTCCAAATGACCAAACCCATCACAGAAAGTGCATATAGCCATGTTCTCGTAGATAACAGGCTAGACAAAACATCTCGGATCCATACCTGACACCCCTGTTCTGACAACAGTGCCAAGCCGTGCCGGCTTAGACAGGTCGACCTTGACGGATACCCTTGCGAATTTACAGCTTTCCACCAACAAGGTCAATGCATCGACAGCCAATAGAAAACCAGCCTTCTCCACTATTGGTTGCAACACCTCCCGCCCGGAGTAGTCATGCGGTAAGTCTGGCAGCCGCATCCAGACAGGAACCTTCACAAAATCCACCGCCACCGGCTTGAATGCATTTCGCCATTGGATGAGGGACAAGATCTTCCTGTCGACTGTCCAAGGCCCTCCCGTGAGGACGTTGATCAGCCGAACTTGAAGGTGAAGACACCCCCCACTCTGTCTATCACCATGAAAGCTTCCTTCGTTCTCCAAAGATTTGCTAGCCTTCGTCGGAGATAATCCAGGGGAGATTCTATATACACCTATAAATCTTTCAAGTACACCCCAAATTTTGAATACACTCTAGGAAAATTTGAAATAATAGATTTTGCCAAGTACACAACTAATATTTGGATGATAACCCTAAAATGCCCTCAGCCATCATACACCCCCCCCCCCAACCCCACTCCCCCCCTACCCCAACGATCCCCTTTGACGACTGGGCACCGCCGAGCCTCCCTTCTCCGGCGAGCTCCGGTCTTCCACGGCCGAACACTCCCTTCTCTCGGCATCTGACGACATCTGACGGCGTACAAGACCGGCCGACATCTACAAACGGCTTCATCCGAGCCGGCCCGGCCATTGCTTCTTCGACGGCAAGAGATCGAGGGAAAAGAAAACGAAATAATGGAGAAAGGGAAGGCGAAATCCAAGGAGACCGGAAGAGGTAACGGATTTAGGCATCCCATTCGTATATTTGCTTTTTCCTGCAAAAAATTCGGCATCGTGAGGCCGCCCTGTATGTATATAGTTCATTCGTATATGGCCGAACTAAGTCTAAATGTCCGGTTTTACTCAGCCGAACATATGATTTTAGTTCGGCTGTATAAAACCGAACAAATATGATTTGTTCAGTTAAAACTAACCGAACTATCTTGTTGGGTGGATATTACCGGCCGATTCGAACCTTAACTTAACCATTGATGTCGGACAGGTAAAGGGGCTCGTTTGAAGCAAATAGGGGGAGAGCTCGTCGTTGGTCCCAGAGATTGAACACCGTCGGCCCACGGCATCTGAGAGGCGACGGCGGAGAGAGGAATATGAGGAAGAGGACGAGGCATATGAAGGGTTGGGTGAGAGGGGTGGTGGTGATCATGCAGATGAGGAGGAATGGGGTGGGGAACAAGAAGAAGAATTTGATACAAGCGGTCCCATTCATGGCGGGCCTAAGGACGAGAGTGTCCTAACGGAGTTCAGGACTCACGTCACATATCGCATTTGGCGTGGAGTGGTATATTGTTTAGTTATTACCACACAAATTTTAATTTTGTTGTTTTTTATTGCAACACGTATTTAATTCTCGATGTCTTAACAATGCAGGAACGCCTCCCATTGAAATGCGTGGCTCATGGGTACATGGTGAAGTCCTGGCACGGCCTCAACAATGACGCATTTAGAGCGGCTGTCCATCAATCAGGTTTAGGAAATCTACTGGATTGTACATACACGACGATCAGCAAGGTGATCGTCTCTGCACTTGTTGAGCGATGGCAACCGGAGACCAACACCTTCCACCTGCCGTGCGGGGAGATGACCATCACACTTTCCGATGTGAGATCCATTTTAGGCATCTCAGTCGAGGGACGACCCTTGGATTGCCGCAGACTGAACATTGTGAATGCATCACAGTTGGTCTCCGATCATCTGGGAGTCGCCATGGATAGTGCTTACAAGCACCTAGAGGATAACAAAGGGTCGCTAAAGCTTGGTTGGTTGAAGGAAGAATGTACTATAGAAAAGGTCAGTTTTGATCGTTCGGTAAAGGCGTTTCTACTTTACCTTGTGGGGTGCACGCTATTTTCTGATAAGTCAGGGATCAAAGTACATGCGTCGTACCTACTTGCATTCAGAGATGTGCAGGCTACTAGTCAGTATGCATGGGGTGCTGCAACCCTAGCATACTTATACCGACATCTGGGTGGCGGTAGTAGGTGGGCAACTAAGCAGATGGGTGGATATCTTACTTTGCTTGAGGTAATGTCTTATGTCGGACATGCATTTTATTTATTCTCTCCTAATACCATTATTTATCTTCACTATGTTTGATTTCATACAGGCATGGGCATACGATCATTTGCCGTCAATCGTGAGTTGCAATTGAAATCCTCACTACACATGGGACCAACCGTGTGTGAAACGCCGGGTCCCGAGTAGAGATGGTGGTGATATTGCCGTGAACGTAAAGAACATGCGTGAGGCACTGGATAATCTAACGGGAGAGCATGTGAGCTGAATCTTATAGCTACAAATTGTTCAACATACAGATGTTCATATATGATACTTATTTTTGCATTGATTACAGGTTGATTGGGATCCATATGAAAAGGAAAGGGGACCATTTCCAGAAGATAATATCAGCTTCTACTTCGGCACGTTGCGTGGTATGGAGTATGTCGAGCCCTATCATCCAGATAGGATACTTCGTCAATTCGGGATTGTACAAATTATCCCGGGAGAACCACTAAAGCCTACCTCCCAGTTTATAGCCACCGGGAAGACTGGACGAGGATATACGAGGAACTTCGACTTTGTGCCGGGGTATTGGAATAGATGGACCGACCACATGATCCGGGCAGCAAGGATCGGCACTAAATTCTGACAAAGGCCACAACAATCCGTGCCGCAGTACATGGGATGGTACAGATCTATTTCTCACGTGAGGGTGCAAAACCCAGACTTCATATCAGCTTCGTATCAGAACCGCCGAGCAACACGTGACTTACCTGTTATTGTGAGTCAATACTAGAATTCCTTTTAAATCAATACTTATATTTACTACTAACTTCCTCAATATGGTACTTATATTTATGACTACTTGTTTTAACCCTAGTTTGATCGCACTGTGGAGCTTATTGAAGATACTGTTGCACACGAGAGTGAATGGAGCGTCGACGAGCATATGAGAAGATGGCGCGAAGTCAGTGGGATCGTACATATGCACGGAGACTACACTGGAGTACACACGTACCAGAGGCGAGGAGGAAGAGGAAGAGTGTAGTTTGAGCAAGTGTAGCAAGTTTGACTTAAGTATGTTTTGAGCAAGTGGATGTGGATAAGTATGTTTTGTTATGTTAATTTCGTTAGTGTGGACGTCTGTAGTTTCTATAGTTTGTGGATGCTTGATGTTAGCTTCGTCAATTTTTACCTCGGATCAGATCAGAACCGTCCATTTTTACCCGTCAAAAGATATCCATCTTTAAGAGGCTTGAAGATCGATCTTCTATAAGTTCAGTTGAATGAGACCGAACATGAATACCTTGTTCGGTTTAATTCAACCGAACATCTGGGTTATATTCGGCTTCTTATAACCGAACATAACCATAATCCCCTATTCAGTTTTTAATACATGAAGAAATCGAACAACCACAACACAAAATAGATAACTATTGTGTACAAGTGCATCAGATCATTCAGCTTGTCTAGAGCCCATGAGTAAGTGCCTTCTGTCTCAGACTAGAGATATGCAAAGGCCGCTGCATATGTGAGATTCGTCGATGTAGCTCCAACTATTTCAAGTAGCGGGAGACGGTACTTGTTACTTTTGTACGTGCAATCCATAACCAGGACCTCTGGAAAGGCACGCAATAGCTCCACCGATATAGGGTGTGCCCAGAAGATGCTCTGAACACAAGACGTGGCTTCGTCGGTTGTGTGCCACTCAACGTACCCACTCTCATGCAGATGGTACAGGAGAGACTGCATCTTTGATCTCCCCGCTCTCTCAACAACTCTATGCTTTGCCCGGGCGTTGTATATGTTCTTCATTGTTGACACATTCGATATATTGTGCGCCTGGATAGTATTCAATATGTCTCTTGGCTTTATCAAGCGCTCTGACATAGCAACCATCATGACCTCCTCTGAGGATGATAGTCTCCCGGCATATGAGTGGCCTTCGAGGTGTCTTGCATGTGGGTGATTGTGCATCCCACACACCACCCTCACCATCCAGTCATCATCAGATGGGAGCTTCACTGCCTTCAATTTAATGGACATCCACATTTCTTTGTGCTGGTTTCCACTGTCTTTCTTTCTGCACCCTTGGTTGTCAACTTCCTCGGCTTCTTGCCCTGCTTCTCTCTATACTTGGCCGAGCTCTTATACTCCCCACTTCTCTCAGATGCAAACGTTAGCCTTGCCCTGCTACCAGGTCCTGCTGCATCGGAGTGTTGGATCACCACTACTAGTCCATTTTGCCTCCCAATCTCTTGAACCCAATGGATAAGAGTTTCCCGGCTGGAAAATATCTGCACTTGCACCATTGAATCAGTGTTAGCCATGTATGTAAATGCACTGAACGTAAATACAAATAATAATGCAATTAAATATCTCATTTTTAATACATACCGTGGGGGTCGTAAAGGCCTCCGAAAAGTCCTGAACAATAGCATTTCCGACAGCGCTATCGGCAGTAGAAACATACGCCTGGAGTGTGAACCCATATCGTCAATGATCTAATCAAGCTAGTATGGCGTAATATTTCATAAAATAGCGTGACTTGACAATGTTCGGTTGATTAAAACTGAAAATAATCAATTATTTCGGTTAAGCTCAACCGAAAGAGTGTATAATGTTCAATTGGATTAAACCGAAAAGGTATACATTATTCGGTTGGACTAAATTGAACGCATTTGTAAGTTCGGTTGGAATAAACCGAACATATTAGTAAAGTTCGGTTATATGCAACCGATGTAATTTATATGTTTCGGCTTCGTATAGCCGAACATATACATATAATTCAGTCATACCAGTCCGAACTCAAGCAGTCGGGGATCTTGAAAATTATGCTCGAGAACACAACGAGGAAGGAGAAGTTGTAGCTTTTCAGCGGGACTTTGGTCCTTGTCTTCTCCATCCGAGTCCCACGACGCCTTACCCGACACCATTTGAAGCCCTACGCCTCCGTTAGAGCAAACACCATGGAGAGGGAAGGTGAGGAGTGATAAGACGTGAAAAGTGCATAAATCACCCTTTTAACTTGGCCTTGTTAGTCTCCGAGTAAGGCCTTACTGACGGATTTTACCCTATTACAGGTACAAGTGCCCCCAACGAGGATTGGATCAAGTTCCGAGCTTAAACGACGTCATTCGGGCCAGTTGTTATGAAGAAGATCGATCCTGTATGGAAGAAGGATCGATCCTTTGAAGTGCTTTAAGAAGGAGCCAATCAGGACAAAAAGGATCGATCCTATGGCATGAGAGGATCGATCATTTTTGCGCATTTTCCCAGTGACAGAACGCAAGTTCTGAAGGATCGATCTTCACACTGGGTAGGATCGATCACTTTTGCGCATTTTCCCGGTGACAGAACGCAAATTCTAGAGGATCGATCTTCACAGACTGGAGGATCGATCTTCATCGGGGCGAAGCCAGAATTCAAGAAGAAAAGATCGATCCTTTCCTATGGGAGGATCGATCCTTCACGGGACCAGCGATCACACGAAGCGAATGATCGATCCTTCACCCTATGAGGATCGATCCTTTGATGCCAGCCGAGCAAAATCAAGGGTCCAGATCTAATCCGAGTGGGGGATGCTTGGAGGCTATAAATAGACCCCTTAGGGGGGATTTTAGGGGATCTTCTCTTAGTCTTCTCCAGCCCTTCTAGGTTTCTTTACCCAATTGAGAGGAGGACTTCTTGGAGGAAACCCATGGAAGGAGAGCTTCATCACCCTCCATCCATGGATCCAACCAAGATGAGTAGCTAACTTCCTATCTCTTGGGATTTCCATGTAGTTGTAGGATTCTTTTGTAGTTTTCTTAGGGTTTTGATGTGTAATCTTTAGGGATTGATCTATTGTATGGATTTGAGCATTATTTCTCTATCTTTGTACATGGATTTCATTTGATGAATGGATGAATGCCTTTCTTTGGTATGAGTTAGAACTTGTGCATGATAGGTGTTTGTTGTTATGCCCCAATGAGTTGGATGTGCTAGAAACACATCCAAATCTATTGGGAGGATTACTAGCCCTAGATTAGAGATTAGGGATGCTAGAACCATCCCTATCTCTCTAATCAAAGGATCCATTCTATCTTTCTCTTGCATTGGATTCGAGGAGCTAGAACCATCTCGATCCAATGCCCGACTCCATGCAATATCTTTTACTTGCGATGAATCGATCTTCATCGAAGGTTCGTTAGCGACGATAGAAGCTAATCACTCATTCGTCGACTTTGTGAATGTGATTATTTCCGGCGGATGATCCTAAACCGACTTCCGTTGAGCGATAAGTGAGGCTATCCACCCGCTTGTCAACTTCTTGATTTCGATCGTCCCAATTGGATTACACACCTTAATTCCTTAGAAGGCTACATTAGGACCTACAATGAAATGGAGATCCCAAGACCTCTCTATATTAGTTACCTTTCTTTTCACTTAGTTAATTACTTTAATAGTCATTAATCCAAAACCCAAATCATTTTAGCTAGTTGTTTGGAGTTATCTATCGAGTACGTTAGTCATTTCTCATTTCCCTGCGGATCGACCCGGACTCCCGCTAGCTACGTAGTAGTTAGTAGGATTCGGTATAAATTGTAATATTTGACGCCCTAGTCACTTTTAACGACGAGTGGTTTGGGCGCGTCAAATTTTTGGCGCCGTTGCCGGGGATTTGTGATTTGAATTTCTTACTTGATAAATTCCTTCATTCAATTAGATTGCTTTATTTTCTTTTATTATAAAATACCAAAAATAGAACGTTGCTTATATTGTATATCTTTTTGTGGTTGTAGGTGAAGCTTCCGAGCGGCGAAGCGACTCATCTACGGGCGAGGATACAAAGTTCTTGGACCAGCCCACTGTAATGTATCTCTTACCTTGTATGGTCCAAGTTCTTATATGTGTGAATGAGTGTGCATGAGGATTCGGATTCCGATTTAGACATCACCTTGCAAGAATTCCTAGATTCTAGGACATCTTCAAGCATACCCTTGCATAAGGACCTCCTTTTTCCTAAAATCATGGATGCTCCCAACCCGGACCTTAATCTTAATGTCAATCCCGTTCCGGACCGTAGGAGTATGAGGGATTATTATGTCCCTACTACTTTTGCACCTACATCGGGCATACAACAACCCGTTGTTCAAGCCGCACATTACGAATTTAAGCCTCAATTCCTTCAATTCCTTCCAAACTTTCACGGCTTGAGTAATGAGGATCCTTACTACCATCTTGAAGATTTTCTTGAAAAGAGTTCCACGGTTAAAATTCCAAACTTTACCGAGGATTCTATGAGATTAAAGTTGTTCCCATTTACCTTGAAGGGCAAAGCCAAGCATTGGTTAGGATCCCTTGAGCCTCAAACGATCACCACATGGGACCAATTACAAAGTGCTTTCCTTGAAAAATTCTTCCCTATCGCAAAGACTCATGAAATGAGGACCCAAATAGCAACCTTTCGTCAAGAAGATGACGAACCTTTTCATGATTCTTGGGATAGATTTAAAGAGCTTCTTAGAAAATGCCCACACCATCAAATCCCTAAGTGGTCTCTTGTTGATTATTTTTACAATGGCCTTAGAATACGTCATCAACAAGACGTAGACACCGCTTGTGGTGGGGTGTTCATGACAAATCCCTACGAGGACTCATGGGTTTTATTTGGAAAGCTTGCCATTAATTCCCAAAACCATGCCTACACTTCAAGAAATGCTAGGGAGACTTCAAGTGCTAAGGGACAATCCAACCCGAGAGGATTTTTAGAGTTATCCGAAGCTACCCGTGTTTCACAACAAATCGATTCTCTAAGTAGAAAATTTGATCAAGTTCTTGCTCATGCTTTGAATCAAATTCCTACTCCTCCTTCATCGAGCTACCCACCCAATTCTCCATCATTGGGAGAACTTTGCTTCCTTTGTTCGACTCCCGGCCATGTAGTTACCGATTGCCATTTGGCAAGTGAGTACCCGGAGCTCGTGCAAGAGCATATTAATGCGATTTTCAATCAAGCAAAGCCTACTTATGACCTTTATCCAAATGCATACAATCCTAGGCCTCCAATTTCGGGCAATCAAGCCCCAATCTATCCTCCTAGGTATCAAGCGCCATATCATTCTAACCCACCTCCACAAAATCAATCCACCTACCGGCCACCTCAAGCTCCTCATGCATATCCGCCTCAAGCCCCTAATGCATATCCCTCTCAAGTGGCGGGTTATCCACAATCCTCTCATCCTCCAACTTGGAATCAAAGGCCACCTGGGCCTTCCCAATACCAAGCTCCCTATCAAGCCCATCAAGCCCCTCAAGCTCCGAAACGTGATCCTTGTATTGAGGAAAGGCTTCTCAAGGCTTTGGACTCTTTTGAGACAAGTACCCAACTTTTGCATTCTCATTCCCAATCCATTGCAAAGTTGGAAGTGCAAATAGGCCAATTGGCCAATACTATGGCAAGAAGGGAGGAGGGTAGACTTCCTAGTCAACCCATAGCAAACCCTAAAGGCCAACATTTTATCGATTCCACTCACGAGGAAGTGCAAGCGGTCACTACCCTCCGGAGTGGAAAGATCTTTCTTAATGTTGAGATGCCTAAAGACACCACATTAGGGCAAGGACATGAACCTCATTTGTCTACTTCGATGAATGACTCTCAAGCATCACCTCCTCATGCTCCTCATGATTCTTCAAATCAATTGCCATCTTTCAAGGAAACTGAGCCTAGTCTACTCGATCCTTTACCAACCAAAGCTTACATTCCTAAGGCTCCATACCCGCAAGCACTAGTTGATCCTCAAGCTACATCCCAACCTTGGAAGGTGGGCAAGTATGAGGAAATGCTAGAACTTTTTAAGAAGGTCCACATCAACCTTCCCTTGTTGGATGCCATCAAGCAAGTGCCTTCTTATGCAAAATTTTTGAAAGACTTGTGCACCCATAAGCGGCAATCCAAATCTCACGTCTCCAAAAAGCTCTTCCTAACTGAGCAAGTTAGCTCTATTCTTCAACTCGATCTACCTCCGAAATTGAGAGACCCCGGCACTCCTACCATCTCTTGCATCATAGGAGATCAATTGATTGAGGGGGCTCTTCTTGATTTAGGAGCTAGTGTGAATCTTATGCCCTGCTCCTTGTTTTGTAAATTTGGCTTAGGAGAGCTCAAGCCGACCTCGATGACTTTGCAATTGGCCGATAGATCTCTCAAGACACTACGGGGTGTTCTTGAAGACATATTAGTCAAGGTCGATCGATGTGTTTTCCCGGTCGATTTTGTTGTCTTAGACATGGAGCCCGGACCAAGGCATAAACAATCCATTCCCATCATTCTAGGTCGACCATTCCTTGCCACAGCCAACGCTTTAATAAATTGTAGGAATGGAGTCATGACCGTTACATTTGGCAACATGGAGATACGGCTTAACATTTTTGATTCATCTAAGCATTATGCATGTGAAAAAGAATGTTTTATGATTGATGTATGGAATGACCATGACGAGGTTGAATGCTTGAATGATGTACTTGGTAATGATGAAGAGGTTGATGATGGTGGTTATGATATTAATTTTCCGGTATATCAAGCATTTTACGAAGACATACCCAATTATGAGAAGGATGCTTGTGATATCAATATGCCGGTTTATGAAGTCTTTAGTGAGGATATATCAATTTTCGGGGACTCCTATGAGGTTAATATGCCTATCTATGAGGTGTTTTGGGAGGACGTAACTAATGTTGACGAGCCGAGTTTGATTGTTTTTCAAGAAAGGTTATCGATCTCTCATGATTGTGATGATGAAGGCCAATATATGTTGTTGGCATTAGAGACTTTTGAAATTTTGGATGAGGTCTTGCCCATTCTTAAATGTGATTATATAGGCAATGATTGTGCTACTCCTTGGTGGAGACATGACTTTGATTTGTCACCTTCTATATCTTCCTCCACAATAATATTTGCCACAACACTAGCATTGCTCATCTCGAATGCCGCCCCATTTCCCGCGTTCATGCATACATTCATTCGGCCTTATAAAACCGTTAATAAAAAACGTGACACCTTTTGTGCTAAAATGGACATAAAGTTAAAATGGCTTGTGATGAAAGAAATGTGGTTTTATCATTGGCATTTAAATAAAGTTATTCGAAAATGGCTTCGATCTCGCATTTCTAGATGCGACCACCATTTAGAGGGACATCGAAATTTGATGAGTAAGCTTACATTGTGTCAAGCTAGAGATGGTAAATCAAGCGCTTGGTGGGAGGCAACCCATCCTTTCTTCGTATTTTTCTGAATTTGTGGTTATTTCTTCTTTGCATGATTGATTGTTTTTCCCATTATTTGCATGTTTGATTTTGGTGTGTTTTTGATTTAATCTTTGTTGGAATAATTGTGATGTCAAGATGGTATGTTGAATTTGTGGGATGATTGATGTGTTGTCTGGTTTCGAGGTTTGAATTGTGGTATTTTAATGCCTAAGGAGCCTTGTATTCATGTTTGGGGTGTGTGGGGCGAATTCCCAGGTTTTCAGCCCAGTTTTGCATTTTGGTACATAAATGATCGATCCTTCAAGAGGAGAGGATCGATCCTTTATGTCCGATTGAATTTACGCTGGAACCTGGGGGCGAGTGATCGATCCTTCAATACCTCATGATCGATCATTTTTGCGAATTTATTCGTGACAGAGGATTGGTTTTGAGAAGATCGATCCTTCTATCCCTCTTGATCGATCATTTTTGCGAATTTATTCGTGACAGAGGGATAGTTTCTGGATGATCGATCCTTGAGCATAGAAAGATCGATCATACCTACTTATACACGTCAGCACGACTTAAGTGGGAACCGTTATGATGCTGCCACGTGTTCAAAAGATCGATCTTCCCTCTCTCAAGAGATCGATCTTTTGCGGGGATGGTTAAAAAAATATATATCCGCGGGAGATCGACTTAGGGCCCCAAGCCCTAAGATCGATCATCTCTCCCCCTTCCCCTGTTCGCCCCGTCGCCACCTCTCTTCTTCGCCGCCTCCAACCGGTGCGCCACCCACTCCTCCGGCTGGATTTCACCGCCGCCGACCTTCCCAAGGTGTCCGCGACCACCCTCCACTTCCCTTCGCCACTCGATCGAGCTCCCGTCCCCCACATTTACCCCACCTCCTCTCACATCTCCGTGAGCGGCGGGGTCCTTTCGCCTCCATCGCAAATCGCCGCCGCCCTCCACCTCCCAGTACCTCCACTACCCCTCCCCTTCACTCCACTTCCCTCAATCGACCCCGGCGCCGTCCACATTCCGTCATCACCTTCCATCGAGCCGCCGGTGCCGCCTCATCCTTCAAGCTCGTCGTCGCCGGCCATCTTTGTGGTTCCACTTCACCCCAAGGCACATCCTCTCCATTCACCTCGATGGTTCGCAAGCATACCGCCGCCATCAAGAAGGCCGCCGGGAAGGGCAAGGCTGCGGCATCCCCTCCTTCTTCCTCACCAGCCGGGCAAGCTTCTTCCACACCATCCTCGCAGCCGGCATCTTCTTCATCTTCCTCTGGGCCGGCCACTGATTCACCTTCTCCTCCTACACGGCCGGTCCGTGCCTCGCGTGCCCCCACCACTTCGTCCCCAGCTCCGGCAGCTTCCAAGAGGAAAGCCTCCGCTGCCCCTTCGTCATCCAATCCTCGCCGATCCAAGAAGCTGAAGAAGCCCAGGCCCTCCACTGCACCCACTGATGTTCGAGGCCTAGATCCGCAGTGGCGACGGGAGGTAAAACTCGAGTACACCTTTGACGTATCCTTCTTCCGCACGATCGAGCATGCGCAAGATTCCGTCGCCACACTGGAAGCCCGCGGTTGGCTGCCCTTCTGCACCCCCTCCACCACTGTTTACCCACGGCTGGCCTGCATGTTCTACCAGAACATGAAGGCTATTCCCTGCGGTAATGAGAGGGACGAGGCTGGTGATGCCCCGAGCCGGGCCTTGGGCTTCACTTCGATCATTGACGGCGAGGATATCACGTTCACTGCCCGGGACGTGGCTGTCCTCTTGGGTGTCCCTCGCCACTCCCCTGGTCTCCACCGAGCCACCCCTGAGGAGCTGCCTCATGAGGTGGATGCCCAGATGCTTCTCCACCCAGATCGCACAGGAGAGGGCAAATTTGTGCGAGCAGAGCTGCCCCCTCAGATGTGGTTGATCGACGATATCTTCCGCCGAAACATTTACGAAACCGGCCACGCCCAGTATAGGACTGGCAAGTGGTTGTGTTCACTTTGGTTTTTGGCTAAGTCGTGGTCGATCGACTTGGCCCAGCAGGTCATCGAGGACATATCCCAGTTTTATTGTGGAGCGGTTCGGGACCGATCGGACAGTTATAACGATAAACCCGTCCCGCACCCCTGCCTTATTTCGACTTTTCTCGCTAGCCAGGACCTAGTCCCTGAGGGCGAGCCTACTGTTTCGGACGCGGCCTTCAGGTTTGCCCGCTTCGGTAAGGCCACCTGGGCCAAGGTCCTTAGCCATATGAGGAGAGCCGGCCATCCTCGTCCTCAGCCGAGACCCAGTAGGACCCAGTCGACCCCAGAGTTCGGGCCTGTAGAGCACCCTACCATGGGTGAGATCTATAGGGAGCATCGGGCATTCCAGGACGCGGTGCTGCAGAGGTTGGACGCGGTAGACGCGCGCATCGGCGCCCTACACCAGGTCACGTCGAGTATCCTCGCCCGTCTCGACGCCATCCACCCTCCTCCTCCACCTGTCACAGATCTCGCTTCTTCCCATCCGTTTACTTGTTCAGAGCCGGCACCTCAGGGATGATAGACTATTTCTAGGGGTATTTTCTGTATTTTCTGGATGGTTGGAGTGTATCTCTTTTTTGTGTTTGGAGGGTGGGTAACTTTTTGTACTCCATTGCTCCACTTTTGTATATGGTTAACATCATTGATAGTGGATATATTTATATACATGATTTTTGGCGGTGGGGGCGTGCCCCGGGTGTGTCTGTCTGCATGTGGATGTATGTGTCTGTCTGTGGATATATGTATATGAATGTGGATGGATGCTTGTAAATGGTTGGGGTAGTTACAATTCTGTATTTCAATTTGAATGTAAACATGTTGGATGCAATTGGCATCTTTGTACAGCCCTTGGGCGTATTGAATAAATAGAGGGAATGCTGCCCAATTTTTCTCAAAAATTTATCATATCTATTCTTTGATTTCCATAATTCTATGGGTGGTATCTTCTCTATGTTTTTACAGGGCATACGAGCTTTGGATAGCAACGCAAAATACGACATTTTGACATCACAATAATACGGTTTTTCACGACTAACCTCGACCCTAACTCCTTTCATATCTTTCGTTAAGGTTACATTTTCGGCCGTTTCGTCACAAGGTTATCGCTACACTTTCCCTTCTTCCGTGCTTGAGGACAAACCCGTTTAAGTTAGGGGGTATGGTTGCATCATGTTTATAGATAACCTGTGATCGATCTACAGTTAGTCACACGTTTATTTGATTGGTAAATATGCGAAAAATTTTCAACTCTTATGCTAGCATGGATGACTATCGCATAATTCATTTTGATTCCCATGCTTTGGAAAATTTGGCGAATCATTTCATGAGTAGTGTTATTCTTCTACTTTAATTCTTCTTGTCATGCATTAAGGACATTTAAGTGATCCAATCCACTTGTGCACTTACACTTGTATGAGGGGGCAAGTAGTGTTTGATTGGGGGACCTTGATAGATTGGGAGTCCAAAGTTATTTACACTCGATTGAGATGACTTGTAGTAGGGTTCGAAGCCAAGTTAGAGGCCGAGAGCCAGGTTAATAAAAGTGACTAGCCTTGATTCGTAGCCTTCTAGGCTCGAGTAGTAAGATCCGAGGGGTGCTTCAACACCTAATGCCCTAAAGCTGCCTGGCTTGGGAGTCATTGATCTAACACTCGTTAAATGGGCCTAGTAGAAAGCTTAAGGGATCAAGGCATTGCACGGTCACACTAGCTTCAAATAAAAGCTTGTTGGTCAGCTGTGATTCGTGGCCTGCTAGGTTCGGGAAATTAAGCCCGAGGGGTGCCTCAACACCTAGTGCCTTTAGGTCATCTGACCGAGGAGCCACTGGCCCAAATCTCGTTACATGGGCCTAGTAGAAAGCCTAAGGGATCATGGCATTGCACGACCACTAGTTTTAGTCAGAAAAAAAAAGAAAAAAAAAAAAAAAAAAAAGAGAGAACAAAGATTTTTTTAAAAACTTGTCATTTGTTCGACCGGTGTAAAACGCTAAGGATGTCTAGTTTTTGATTGGAACCCCACTTGAATGACTATGAGACCCCGAATACTTGAGTAGCAACTCTCACTACACGGATTGCTTAGATGATCTTTAATCTTGTTCAAGTGCTTTGAAGTGTTTGAATGATGCTATTGATGGAATTATTCGCTTGCATTTTACTTGTGCTATGGGTTGATGAATGGAGCTATGCATTTGAATCTATGTGTGCATATGAATGAATTTTGATCGTATAAGAACCAAAGCTTTATGAGAAGTGACTAATTGTTGATCGGGGGATTGTTCTTTTTGAGTTTCTTATTTCTTCTCTTTCCCTTCTAGTTATTTTTCTTCTGCTTTGCTCGAGGACTAGCAAAGTGCATAAATCACCCTTTTAACTTGGCCTTGTTAGTCTCCGAGTAAGGCCTTACTGACGGATTTTACCCTATTACAGGTACAAGTGCCCCCAACGAGGATTGGATCAAGTTCCGAGCTTAAACGACGTCATTCGGGCCAGTTTTTATGAAGAAGATCGATCCTGTATGGAAGAAGGATCGATCCTTTGAAGTGCTTTAAGAAGGAGCCAATCAGGACAAAAAGGATCGATCCTATGGCATGAGAGGATCGATCATTTTTGCGCATTTTCCCAGTGACAGAACGCAAGTTCTGAAGGATCGATCTTCACACTGGGTAGGATCGATCACTTTTGCGCATTTTCCCGGTGACAGAACGCAAATTCTAGAGGATCGATCTTCACAGACTGGAGGATCGATCTTCATCGGGGCGAAGCCAGAATTCAAGAAGAAAAGATCGATCCTTTCCTATGGGAGGATCGATCCTTCACGGGACCAGCGATCACACGAAGCGAATGATCGATCCTTCACCCTATGAGGATCGATCCTTTGATGCCAGCCGAGCAAAATCAAGGGTCCAGATCTAATCCGAGTGGGGGATGCTTGGAGGCTATAAATAGACCCCTTAGGGGGGATTTTAGGGGATCTTCTCTTAGTCTTCTCCAGCCCTTCTAGGTTTCTTTACCCAATTGAGAGGAGGACTTCTTGGAGGAAACCCATGGAAGGAGAGCTTCATCACCCTCCATCCATGGATCCAACCAAGATGAGTAGCTAACTTCCTATCTCTTGGGATTTCCATGTAGTTGTAGGATTCTTTTGTAGTTTTCTTAGGGTTTTGATGTGTAATCTTTAGGGATTGATCTATTGTATGGATTTGAGCATTATTTCTCTATCTTTGTACATGGATTTCATTTGATGAATGGATGAATGCCTTTCTTTGGTATGAGTTAGAACTTGTGCATGATATGTGTTTGTTGTTATGCCCCAATGAGTTGGATGTGCTAGAAACACATCCAAATCTATTGGGAGGATTACTAGCCCTAGATTAGAGATTAGGGATGCTAGAACCATCCCTATCTCTCTAATCAAAGGATCCATTCTATCTTTCTCTTGCATTGGATTCGAGGAGCTAGAACCATCTCGATCCAATGCCCGACTCCATGCAATATCTTTTACTTGCGACGAATCGATCTTCATCGAAGGTTCGTTTGCGACGATAGAAGCTAATCACTCATTCGTCGACTTTGTGAATGTGATTATTTCCGGCGGATGATCCTAAACCGACTTCCGTTGAGCGATAAGTGAGGCTAACCACCCGCTTGTCGACTTCTTGATTTCGATCGTCCCAATTGGATTACACACATTAATTCCTTAGAAGGCTACATTAGGACCTACAATGAAATGGAGATCCCAAGACCTCTCTATATTAGTTACCTTTCTTTTCACTTAGTTAATTACTTTAATAGTCATTAATCCAAAACCCAAATCATTTTAGCTAGTTGTTTGGAGTTATCTATCGAGTACGTTAGTCATTTCTCATTTCCCTGCGGATCGACCCGGACTCCCGCTAGCTACGTAGTAGTTAGTAGGATTCGGTATAAATTGTAATATTTGACGCCCTAGTCACTTTTAACGACGAGTGGTTTGGGCGCGTCAAGGAGCAACCTGAGGAGTAATGTGGCTATGGGAGGGAAGTATGGGGCAATGCCTCGCCTTGGAGAGAGGTGTTTTAGAGTTAGGGAGAAAAGGAAGTGGTGATGGCAGCTTCATTAGAGGTTGAAGGAGGAGTGGGGTGAGGAAGGGGGGTGTGCTTAGAAGAACATGAATAGGGAGGATGATGGTGAGTTTAGAAGAACATGAATAGGAGGGTAGTTTAGACCTTTCATATAAAGGATATCTCTGGTATTATATCAAATATTTTAGTGGGGTGTACTTGGAAGATTTATAGGTGTATATAGAATCACTCATAATCCAGGCCAATTCGTCCACCTACGAACCCGCCCAAAGATGGTGTTGCTCTAGCGCTCTCGGCCACGGCGAAGGACATCTGGATCCACGACCACTCTATCATTATACGTTGTCTGAATCTTTTTTATCACAACCTCAGGCACCCTGAGGTCTTCCTAGTCCTGGTCGCTAGCCACTCTAGCCCAGGACCAAGCACCTTTAGTCGCTCCCCGCGCTGCCCACGTTGGCGACGGGTGGGGGATGCCCTTATCGGGAGGGGACGGGACATTAGCATTCTCACCGAGCTTAGACAACTCTACAACTCCACAATTTACAAAAGCATATATATATATATATATATAGAGGAATTTTAGGGGGAAAACATGTTTTCTCAGCTTAGAGGGAAAACTGAGATCCTGACCGTCCGATCCCATCAGACGGTCAGGATCTATTTATCGTTATTGGCTATGATACTTAGCCCCGTCTCTTTCTTCCCCGACCTCCCGCCGCCCTCGTCCTCCCTTCTTCCCATGTCCTCCCTTCTTTCGACCTCCCGCCGCCGTCCTCCCTTCTTCCCCCGTCGGGCCGCCGCTGTCCTCCCTTCTTCCCCGACCTCCCGCCGCCGTCCTCCCTTCTTCCCCGTCCTCCCTTCTTCCCCGACAACCCATGTTTCTGGATTGTCTAGGAAAGTTTTCAATTTTCAAGTAACATATATGCTAGCTTCTTTCCAGGATTCATTTGCCCCTTTGTTCCAGTGCTGCCAGTTTGCAGCATCCTCATCAACACATATTTGTTGATAAATCTTGGGTAAGAATTATTGGATTCTGTTGTTTCGTTATTTGTCTTTTTTTTTATGAAGTTATGACACTTCACTATGAAGGATGTCTTTATCGATGTTTAACATGAGAGATAACTACATCAGGTTCATCTCTATCCTACTTTACACTGATCATATCATCGACCATGGACCATAGAACAGATCTAATGACCTAATTTAGCCTTACATTTCAAAATTAGGGCTGTAAACATACATGGCATATTGATCAACTGACCCATTTTTTACAAAACTCATCAATTTCTGTGTTTGAAGTGTTGATTTAATTTTTTAAATTCAATTGTGAAACTGCCTCTTATTGTATTTCTTTTAATCCTTCTAAGCTTGCAACTTGCTCTGTTTCCACTCCTTTTTTTTTCCCAATGTTCCTTCTGAGTTATCGTCTGGATGTTGTTTCTAAAGTTGGATTTGGAATGGAAGTATGCATCATTCACTGTGTTCTTGTACCACTCATGGACGCATCTGTCTATGATATATGTCTTGTTTTGTTTTGCATTGGTAACTAGATCAATGATTGGATTAATTCCTTTTCGTGCTTGATTATCAGCTATCGACAGACATTCTGATACGATTGATGTCTTTTGCAGTGCCGGCACATGGATCCGTGTCTCTGTATGGCTAGTGATGGGGGTTTTTGTATATATATTCTACGGTAGAACACACAGTTCATTGATAGATGCAGTCTACGTCTCAGCTGCCCATGCAGACCAGATATACAGAAGTTCCTCTGAACTTTTGGCTTCAAATTCACCTTTGTAATGTTGTTTGAATCATACCCACGCATGTATCATGAGTGTCATATAGCATACATGTAATACCACGACCAAGTCACTTATCACTGTGTGTTGTACTACAGACAGATCAATCGAAGCAAATGTAAGTCACCATCCATGAGGAAACAAACGGATTGCTCATAACATTCTTTACGAAGAAAAGTGACACTTACGAGCCTCTTTTTAGTTACTGTTAGAAATAAAGCCATTTGTTACTGTTCTTCGCTCCCTTTAATTGGTGTTCACTTTGCTGTATTTTGTAAGTAATTCGGACATCAGGCAGGCTAGGCTATGAAGCAAAAGTACTTTATCAATCCATGATGTGAGATAGAGATAAATATGGAATTGACATATTTCACAATTCATGGTACAGCATAGACTGCATAGACTTTGTTTATGAACAAAAAGGACTACAAATCAAAGAATAGGACACAAGATATATATCCAATTCATAGAACATGACACACATTTCTCAATGAAGAAATCTTGTAGACCAGAAGTATGTCAGGTGGCTGGGTTTACAAACAAGATCAATTTGGGGAGATTTTCCAGGAATAATGTGAGAGTTCCTCCAAGTAAGAAGATGAAGAGAAATGCAAGTGATATCTTTCCAATATAGTGAAGATCAACAGTCGAGCCTGACCCAGATTTTGACTTCTTGAGGGACTGGACATCAGATGTGTTTGCATCGGCAATAGGTAGCTTGTTATGCAACTGCAACAGAAATAAAGAGTGCAACATAAAATAGTCTGAAATGCAGATTAACGAAGAAAGTAAGACATAAACACACTCATGAAGGCAATTATGTCACTCATAAGGCATCAAAGCTTACATATATCTCGATGCCAGAAGCTGAGGTTTTTAGAGATCCTAGACTAAAATTGTGATCTGACAAAGATTCCGGCCAAAGGGACATTGCTTAAACCACCACCAGTTAGTTCCATAATAGTTATAACATCTAATCTTCCCCCAAAAGTTTCAGAGTAGAACAAAATCAGTGGATTGAAATTAACAAATTCCTGGTTCAAGCCATTCAAGGGCCTTCAACCTGAGACGCAGGATGCCATTCTTTGCCCAATTTACTTGCTACTATAAGAAGAGATTCATTTGATTTACAACTTATAACGCAGAACAATAAAAAAGAGCATAAGACGCACCGTTGCTCTTGGATTTGGGTTTGATCTCTGCTCCATCTTTTTTTCTCCTTCCTCTCCTGTTGAAAAAGGCAATATGAGAGTGAGATATAACCTTCATTGACTAAAAAAAAGACCATAAGGTAAAACAACTAGTATTGATATGTCATTTGAATATACCGTCCTTAACAACTGTTTGCAGCTTCCAACCTTTGCCATAGTTGACAAGGACTGCATCAGGACCAAAACTAACAGGCTCTTCTTCTTTTCTAACAGCCTCAATAAGCAAAGCTCGCGGAGCTAAACTATTCAGTCAGGGAAGAAGGGAGGACGGCGGCGGGAGGTCGGGGAAGAAGGGAGGACAGCGGCGGCCCGACGGGGGAAGAAGGGAGGACGGCGGCGGGAGGTCAGGGAAGAAGGGAGGACAGCGGCGGCCCGATGGGGGAAGAAGGGAGGACGGCGGCGGGAGGTCGGGGAAGAAGGGAGGACAGCGGCGGCCCGACGAGGGAAGAAGGGAGGATAGGGGAAGAAGGGAGGACGAGGGCGGCGGGAGGTCGGGGAAGAGAGACGGGGCTAAGTATCATAGCCAATAACGATAAATAGATCCTGACCGTCTGATGGGATCGGACGGTCAGGATCTCAGTTTTCCCCCTAAGCTGAGAAAACATGTTTCACCCCTAAAATTCCTCTATATATATATATATATATATACATACATAAATGTACATACATACATTGATATATAGACATATACACATCCATATACACACACAAATACACGATCTCCACGCGACACAATGGGTTGGACGGCAGCAACACCACAGGAGTTGATTAAAAATCATCTTTCTAATTTCAAAGAGTACAATGATGATATGATTTCACAGAGAAGGTCCTAAGGTAAGGTGTGGAGATAGACACGACCAATGTACAACCCCCAACCACCCCCAGCCCAACCATCGCCCCCCTCCCCCATATATAGCTAGATCCCGTATATGACAGCAAACATCTCATCCTTTCCCACCTCCATCAACTCTCAACTCCATAGTAGTAGTTGCCATGGATGTGTTCCTCCCATCTCTTGCTGCAACATTCACAGCAATCTTTGTGGTGATTCTTTGTGCTATAAGAGTTTTCTGGAAGAGGAGGGACAAGAAGCGCCACCCACCGGTAGTCGGCACCATCTTTCATCAGCTTCTCAACTTCCGGCGGCTGCATGACTACCAGACCGAGCTTTCTCGTCGCTACAAGACCTTCAGCGTGCTCGTGCCGCTCGGCAGAAACCATAGCTACACCAATGATCCTGCAAACGTCGAGTATATCCTCAGGACCAACTTTAACAACTATGGCAAGGTAATGCATATATACCAAAAAAATCTTTCTTATTATAAGTAATGATGATTTATAGGGTTCGGAAGCATTTAAGCTAGTTATTTCTGGGATAACAGCTCCAATGTACTTGTATTGATCTGTGATGCATTATTCCTTACAGATCTATCCAAGATAATCTCTCTCTTTTCATCTTATAGACATAACTCGTATATAATCAAGAAATGCAAGTGATGATAACAAATTTTAAATTAAGAGAAGTAGAGGTTGATGGTCTATGATTCAAAGATTTCTGAGACAAGTGAAAGAGCACCAAAAGAATTACAATTAACACAATATTGACCACATGGATATATGATGGGTACTAATTGGGATTTGGGAGGACGCCTAAGGGATATTGAGTTATATACTTAATAATGGCTTTGGACTATTGAGTTTTTAATACCCAAGATGTCACTCACCTAGACGAGGCCAACGATACAGAACAGAGGAAGTATAAAATAACCATTCTGGAAGACAAATCCTCCTCTTCCCAGAAATCTGAAAAAAATGCCAAGGTTGAGAATGGATAAGATTCTTGTGTAATTTTTGAAAAGCAAAAAAAGATCATCGAAATTATGAAAATATCAGACATGACTAAATATGCATTGGCTGAGTGCAGTTAGATGAAAATTTTCTTATAGCTATTTTATAATTTTTTCTGCAGGAACATTTATGATGTGATTACGAAGCATCATTGATGTGAAGATACTTGGATACTTTAAAATATTATTTTTGCAATGCACATCAATTAAACGTCAGTATTCCACAATGATGAAAAATTAATTGTTCTTCATATATCAAAGTATAAACCCTAGATGGCTACCAAACATATTAATATAGAACTTCAGGTCATTATAGACTATAGTAACAGAAAAAAGAGTTCAGAAAGCTATAGATTTATTGATTGGGCATGTAGGGTCATTCCAAACTATTCATTTGATAAGCTTTTCCTCTTCAAGTTGATATAACTTATCCCTTAATGTTCATAGACTAACCAAAAAATACATAATCACATTACATCACCACAGTAAATTTAACGCACATATTTCCAGATATGCAAGTGAAGCATAAATTATCAAATAGTCACAATAACAGACATCCACAGTCAAATTATAAAATCACTTGAATCATTAAAAACAATGAAAACAAGTTGAACAGGTTTATGCACCTATATTCCAACATATATCATTTAGTAGTCCTGAGACCTTTTAGATTTTTAATTCAGATAGAACCAACTCACCCTCAGGCCAGCTTAGGCCGTTTACTATCAATGGTCAAAAGGTGGTTTCGTTTCAATAGCAGGAAAATATGCTGACGAGCGTAAGTCACTAATGCTAGGTAATATCATAAATGAGGCTTGAAGGTTACATTTTAGTCTTCATTTTCTTTATCTTCATTGGTATATCAAGCATATTCTTCACTTGCTTTATCTACTGGCTGTATATATATGCATATTCTAATGCTTGATGTGCCTTCATGTACCAATATTGATCAACAGAAAAAAAGAAAGAAAGACCTGTATTCTGTATGTCTATTCTGGGCTCACCATATTCTAAACTCAGAATGACTGACTGTTAGAGCTTCCAATGAAATGCAACTGTTCACTACAATGTCCTGAGCATAACTAGTAACTATATCACTTTAACCCAGCCAACATATATTTTTCCTTTCAAGTTAGCTTGTTCTGAAGGAAACTTCATAGCAGTTCATTGTGATTAAGATCAAAATGATTTTGAGAAGTAGAATAGCATATATAATATTGTCTAATAACACAGTTGAAAGAGAACTTGAATGTCATTTGCAAGAAAATTAGATTTTTCTAGGATTCATTTTATTTGATTTTGGCATCTTCAGGGGCATTTTAACTATGGCAATCTCAACGAGCTATTCGGAGATGGTATCTTTGCAGTTGACGGTGATAAGTGGCGCCACCAACGAAAGCTTGCTAGCTACGAGTTCACCACTAAAGTTCTGAGAGATTTTAGTGGCCTCACCTTCAAGAGGAATGCATCTAAACTTGCTCAAATAATATACGAAGGTGCAAACTCCAACAGAGTCATGGAAATAAATACAGGTGAGTGTCTGGGTACTGATTGCAGATGCATTCAACCATTTTAAGCTCTTCTTTGCTTAAGGAAATGAATAAAAATAATTAGATATCATGAAAGCCTTCAAGGAATTGTTCATGAAATCGACAATGGACTCGATTTTTAAAGTGGGATTCGGTGTGGAACTGAACAGCCTTGATGGATCCGATGAAGGCAGCAGATTCACAAGAGCATTTGACAACGCAAGCGAGTCTATTGCCATGCGCTATGTGGACATCTTTTTGAAGATCCGCAGGTTTCCTAATATATCGGGTGATGAGATCCTGGATCTGGGGAGATTTCACCAGGTCGTTGATGGTGAAAGGAAGATAGAGAAGAAGACGATAATCCTCGATTGATGGCCGATGATGCCCATTGTATCCAATTAATGGCTGGATAAACCCCTAACACTTTTCTTATTTCTCTGGATGCCTGACTACATACTCTTGCCTCCTATTTATAGAGAGGCAAATAGAAACCCTAGGACTCTCAAATACCTAGATAACATCATAGCCATTGGATGTGTAGCCGTCTAACGAATGGCTCATATCCAACCCGACTAACAACTGACTTGGGCTCATACCCAACCTAAATCAATCATAACTACACTTGACTCAATCACAACTCCTAATTGACTAATACAAATATGACTGACTTATCCTACGACATGACTCCAAACTACTCATGACGTGGCTCGGCCCTCTGGCTCGACCCACTACTGGGTTCCTATCATCGGAACCGAGGCAGAACTTCAACAAAACATCGAAGTAATCGATAGCTTTGTGTACTGTTAGCCAATATAATGGCTAACCAATCAATGATTAACATGTCAGTATAATAAATATGACCGACAAACTTTCATACCCAATTGGGCGATATCGCTCAAAATAAGATCATCACCCAAAGAATGATATCGCTCAGAGATAAGTTCATTATTCAAAGAGTAAAACTATCAATCAAGGATGATGATTGTTTTTATAGAAAGAAAACATCAATCAAGAGCGATGACGATTTAAGAGCAAAAGGTGTTGTTGACTAAGAACGATGATCTTCTTTACATAAGATGTTTATCAACCAAAAGCGATCACAGGTTATCGGCCAAAGACTTAGTCCATTCATAGACAGTAAGATGTCAGCTTTGGACGATGAAGAAATGAAATAAGAGAGATCACCAATCAAGGAAGATGACGTTACATACACAAGTTCACCAACCCGATGCAACCGTCATCGGCCAGAAGCTTATCGCGCAGATGCAACCGTCATCAGCCAGAGCAAAGAGTGAAGAAATGAGGAAATGCCGGAGAACATGGGACACGCGGCTCATCCAGAGTGAAAGATGGAAGACGATAGAGAACGTGTTGGACTAAGCAGTTGAACTGCTCTAGTATAAATAGTCTTCTTCTTTTACCATGTAAAACTCTCGCAAAGCAAACACAGAGCATGCGTGCCTGGATTTCCTTCTGTTCTTTCATTATGTTTACTGTTCCTGTTAGTTGATTTCTTTAATGTAATGACATCGTTTCTTCAATTCCTAGTTAATCTTTCTCGCTTTAAATAGTTTAGATTATTATTTTAGATGGATAATCTAGGTTTAGATAGTTCTGTTTCCTTATTCATTACTTAGAACTTTCTTTTATGTATTTCTTTAGATTAATTCAATATTAGGAGCTTTTATTTCATAGATTAGATTAAGTTAATGAATAGATTTAAATATGTTTTCCCTGGATTTAGTAACTTAGGTTGATCTTTAATATTTTATTTATTTAATTTCTTAATCTTAGATAATTTAATGCTTTTAGTAGGTTAATTTATAATATTTTAAGTTAATTTAGATAAGCAGTTTTAATTAGATTATAAAATTAGGTCTAATCTAGGTTTCCATTTAACTTGACATCTCTGATTCGAACGACGTTTGAAGAAGTAGAACTTTAACTGCAATCATCTGATATCTAAGTGTGGAATAGATTTTGACCTGACTATTTGACCGGTCAACGGTTAGATTTCCGTTCTAACATATACAAATTGATTCATACAAAGACGGAAGAAATTTCTAATGAAGCAAATGATATGGTAAGTCAAAATTACACCATAATCTTTTGGTGGCCTAAGGGCATCCACACCACTTTCCCTTTATCATCTTCCCTGAAATATTTCAAAATATATTACTTCCCTATTTACAACACCCTACATCAGCTTCCCTAAATCATTCCCTATATCACTAAAATATTCATTTCCCAATCTTCTTTTCTTATTATATTTTCACTTTTTTTAACCATCAAATGACTATAGTATAATTAAAATATTTCATACTACAAAAATTATATTCCATATTTAATATTTGATATATACTATATGAAAATATATTTTAAAAAATTGAATATGGTAGCATCATATTAAAGTATACTATTGAAATAAATTTAAGATATATTTGAGATATATCTTATTCTATTCTCTATTTAAAACATTATAACGGGTGAGGCAAATGATATTTATGAATTTAAAACAAGATAATTTCAAATTTTTATACTTAAAAGAAGTTATAGGGAGTGAACAGTGCTCCACACATGTAGAGGAGCACTATAGCTCTCCCTTATTTTAGGGAAGGATAGAAAGACTCATGCAACGGACATTTCCCTATTTTTGTCACCCTATCATAGGTAATGGGAGGCTTCAGGGACACTGATGCGGATGCCCTGAGGATCACCTTATATCACCTCACGTCAATCACCATGATAAATGCCAACAAGTGTGAAGAGAGGGGACGTGTTTCTCCATATATTGAACACATGTCTATGCTAATTTTCCCCTATTGGAAACATGATCTTTTCACTCTACGTTCTCATTCATTTAGGTGCTAAGCTCCCATCCCATATATCGAGTTCATTCTTTATTACCTTGAATTGCAGGTTTTTTGAGAAGTTAAGCCGAAGCTATAAACTAGCCTAAGCTGGGACACCCACTCTACACACTAGGTAACCTGATGGCCAAAGAGGTCAAACTCATCTACAACAGCATCAGACAACTCGACCTCCATAGAAAAAACCTCCGAAACCATGCGTGCTTGTCGTGCTACACCATCCGCGAGCCCATTCAACTCCCTAGGAATATAAAGTACCTGCAGACTGGTTAACTTCATAGCCAAAGACCATATCTTGCATAACACCTCAATACACTGCTCAATCCATGGAACCTTGCCCTCCACCATACCAACTGCAAAGAGTGAATCACTCTCCACCACTACTTCTGTAGCCCCCCTGCTAACCGCTAGTTCCACTGCACACAGGACGGCCATTAAATCAGCATGAACAACAGAGTTAGCTACCACGGTTGATGCATCATCCCACAGAACAACACCCTCTACAGTCTACATCCACACAAACAATGCCTAGTCCTGCCAGATGTTGCAAAGAGCCTACAGATGCATCTACTTGACATCGCATGCCTTCCCCACCAACAATAACATTCCTCCTTATATACTGAGATTTATTATGTATGAGTTTGAACTCCTTGACCTGCCACAAAATTGACCGTACCATATCATCTTCCCCTAAAGCCTCCTCCCCAAAAACTTTACAGCATCTCTGCTTCCAAAGAATCCAAATAGTATATGCCACAACTGTCTTCAATGTACATATCGATTCTAACTTGCTTGATCTAGACAAAATTTCAAAGCATGTTGGAAGAGATAGCTGGTCGGGTAGTCCTTGAAGCCCATGCAACACACCAGCCCATACCCGTCTGGCCACCCCACAACTAAAAAAGGAGATGTTCCAGATCTTCATCCTCATAACCACATTGCGGACATGACTTATCACTAGCCAAACACAAGTCCCACAACTTGGAGAGAGTGGGAACCTTACCATGAGCCAAACGCCACAAGAACAAGCGCGGTCTGGGGCATGCCGGGACCTACCAAATACCCTTCCAAAACTTGACATCATCCTCCTCTACCATACATCGACTCCTGAAATCCAAAAACTGATAGCAGGAGGCCGTAGTTACAACTCCTGATTTATTCCATCTCCACGTAGGCCTAACAGGGGTGGTTGACCCCTCAATCGGCACCTCCCTAACAGCCTAAGATAGAGAAGGGTTGAAAGAGAAATAGAAGAGGTCCTAAAGGATCCCAAACCCCATCAGTAATTAAATCACATACCTCTAAATCCTCCAGTCCTTCATCAAGGACTGCCAAACTTGGAGTCTTGTTTAGCGGCCCCTCATGTATCCACCAATCCTTAAAGACCTGAACATTACTATTCACAGCTATTGGCCAGAACAGTCCCCTGCCTAAGCACATCAGATGCCGCACATATAGATCGCCACAACATAGAGCATTTTGCATATGGCTTTCTTCTTGGCAAGGGTGACATAAGCCCATACTTCGCTCGGACCACATAGGACCAAAGAGACTCCTTGTCCTCCACCAGGCATGCTGCCCTCTTCATACGCAGAGCAAGCTGCCAGCGAGAGAGATCACGTAAACCCAAACCTCCTTCTAGCTTGTGACGGCAGACCATCTCCCCAACTTACAGTACTCAGGCCTCCTTTCTTCCCCTGCCAAAGGAACCCCCGAATAAGCTTGACAATGTGATTAAGGATAGCTTGAGGCACCGGGATCACCAACATGACAAACAATGGTAACGCTTGAAGCACTGATTGGATCAAGATCACCCTACCAGCCTCTGAGAGCTTAAGTGCAGTCCAAGAACTCAGTTTGGCCTGCACAGAATCAACAAGAAAATTGAAGTCCCCCTGACACAGACACTCCACATTTAAAGGTGCCCCTAGATATTGCCATGGTCCTTCCTTCTCAACATAACCCAAACTGTCCAAGATCTTCTGCCTTCGACGAGCCGACATACCTGGTGTAAATTTCACACTGGATTTCTCCTTGCTCACCTCCAAACCAGACAGGAAACGAAATCTATGTAAAACATTAGCCAGCTTTTTCGCTTTGACACGACTCGCTGATGAACAAACAAACAATCATCAGCAAATAACAAGTGACTAACCTTCAATCTTCCTCTCGCATACTGGACACCCTCCAACTCTAGCAACGGCTGGCGTAACACAGCTACGAGCACCTCCTGTACCAATAGGAACAGATAAGGAGATAAGGGGTCCCCTTGCCGCAATCCTCTTTGTATTCGGAAGTGTCCTACCACCCTCCCATTCAATATAAGGGAGAAACGAGCAGTGGTAACACAAGCAAGCACCCAGTCAATCCACCTACTAGGAAATCCCATCTTCTCAAGTACGAGACAAAGAAAATTTCCAATTCACTGAATCATAAGCCGCTCGCACATCTACTTTCACAGCCATCAATGGAGAATTCTTCGGAGCCACCCTCACATTATGTAACAGCTCCTAAGCCACCCCAATGTTATCCAATATTGATCGACCACGAATAAAAGCTGACTGATTCCTTCCCACCAACTGACCCAGAAAAGGTTTCAAACGCTCGGCTAGAATCCCTGAGATCAACTTATAGCACACATTGCACAGACTTATCGGCCGATAATCCTTAATACATCTTCGGTTCTTGCGTTTCGGGATGAAAGAAATAAAAGTATCATCCCATCCCAAGGGCATAGAGTTGGTAGCAAAGAAATGCTGAATCATCTTCACCAAACTGCTGCCCACAATATGCCAATATTGTAGATAAAACTCACGTTGCATGCCATCAGGGCCAGGACACTTATTCTTCCCCATTCTAGTCAACACAGTCTTGATCTCTTCCTCTGTGACAGATCCCACCAAGGCGACACCATCCTCAACTGGCATCACTGGCAACTCCGGCATCATATGAGACTGGCACTGACCAGCACGGCGCCACAGACCTTCATAGTGCCTAAGGAAGGCCGCAACAATTGCCTCTTGTGACTCACATTTAGTACCATCCTCGAGCTTGATATCCCTTACCTTTGACCTGTGCCCCTTAGTTGCCAATGATTTGTGGAAGAACCCAGAGTTCCTATCCCCATCTCTCACCCAGGACTTTCTGCGGTGTTGGGCACAGTAAGCATCCTGCTATACTTGATTCGCAACTATCAAGTTCTCAATCTCTCGCATCTGCTCTTCTTTTTCTTCTGATAAAGGCCCATGCTCCTCTAGCATGTATAAGTGATGAAGAAGAGTAAAATGGCGTTCTTGATCATTCATCAAATCAAAATCATTCCCCCTGCTCCATGCCTTCATTGACCTGCGAACCTCCTTCAAGCGGCCTCTGAACACAAACTGCTCTGAACCATGGCGCGGTCGGCTCCAAGCCCGCAACACAACATCACTAAATTGTGGTGTCCTCACCCAGAATTGTTCGAGTCTGAATGGCGAAGGACCTGGTGCAATATTGTCCCTCTCCAGAGAAAGCAACAACGGCCGATGATCGGATCCCTGACGGAATAGATGATGTATCTTAGCAGTTGGGAGCCAACTCTTCCACCCTTCTGTACAAAGACCTCGATCTAGCCGCTCCATTATCCTCTTTCGTCCCATTCTGCGATTACACCAAGTAAACGACGGACCGCGGAAAGCTCAAATCCAACAATCGATCCTTAGCTATAAAGGAATTAAAATCATTGACAGATCGGTTGAATTGAAGGGAACCCCCACCACGCTTCTCCGATGCAGCAACAAGCGCGTTAAAGTCCCCCATCATTAAGTGTGGCCATCCCCCGCTATTGATCTTGGACAGGGTTTCCCACAGTAATCGCCGTTCACCACAACAACGAGCACCATACACAACCGGCAGGAGCCATTGCCCATACTCAGCCGAAGTCATAAGACCATGAACGGCCTGATCCGAGAAATTAACAAAAGAAATCCGCCCAACAGAGGCTCTCCAAACCACAAGAATCCCACCTCAACGGCCTCGAGATGGCAGCAAGAAAGAGTCCCAAGCTGCCCCCAGCTGTTGTAAGATGAAAGGCACATGAGTTTCCACCACCACTGCTTCAAGCAGGCACAACATGTCCACCTTCCGCTCCACAATGAACCGCCGCCACGAACTGACGATGCGTTGAGGACCCAATCCATGGCAGTTCCAAACGACTGCCTTCATTGACAAGATTTAGAGTGGATTGGGGCATCCACCCCCCTAACACTGCCAGGCTTAAACCTCTTAGCAGGCACAACATGTCTGCAACCTCTCTAATCGAAGTAGAGCCAGTAGGTGGGTGGTAGGTGGTGGTCCTCTATCAGGTGAAAATCCCAGCAACGAGCGTTCCGCCTCCATATCGTGTGCCCCTTGCTCCCCCTCACTTGATCTGAATCCAGGCGGTCCCCTATCCGGAGTGAAGCCTGGCGGAGGGCCCTCCTCCTCCATCTCCTCCAAAGCAGCGACCTCTTCATCATGTGTGGGGGAGCCCTGCATCAGCATCTTTGTGAGAGCCACCATCCCAGTCTGATGGCATTCATCGAGGTGCTCCTCAGAGATCTCCTCTCGCTGCGCCTGATCTAAGCCCTCAGGCATTGGAGGACGGTAGCCCCGAGGTATAACCAGCGGCCCTGGTCGAAGAGGATTGCCACGGCTTCTAACAAACCAACCGGCCTCTAACAGTGACATATCTCCAATATCAACATTCC
>OY986964.1:9541170-9737344 GCA_963920575.1 Narthecium ossifragum | reverse complement strand
ACGAAAGATCTGGTAGCCTACACCAGAGCTGCACAAGACTGAAGTCCTTCGGCGAAGGCCGAAATGAGTTCCTCCATCTAAGCAAGGACAACGGCTTACCATCAAGGATCTACGGTCCTCCCGTGAGCACTAACATGAGGTCATCCTCGCTCCCAAATTTAAAGGCATAGACGCCGACACCCGATCCGTCACAAGGAACGGCTCCTTAGTGCGCCACATACCAGCCAGACGCCGGCGAAGGAAGTCGAGACCAACACGACCGCCAAAAAAACTCCCAAAGAGTGTGTGCTTCCATCTCTCACGACTACGAGTAACCACCTCTAGCGGAACAACCGCCTTATCGGAGTACTTCTCCCTTATTTTTCGATAGACGGACTCCGGGATCACCTCAGAGGCCTGCTCCTTAGTGCCAGCTACTTGCGCCCAAGAAGCCCCCCTGGAACCGGCGATGGAAACCCTCCCGGCCCGACGCCCGTTGGCGACCGGAAAGGAACACTCATCACTCACTCTCCTCTCTATGGACTTCAATTGTGTTCAATATTTCATTCTATTATAGGTAATGGGAGGCTTCAGGGACACTGATGCGGATGCCCTGAGGATCACCTTATATCACCTCAAGTCAATCACCTTGATAAATGCCAACAAGTGTGAAGAGAGGGGACGAGTTTCTCCATATATTGAACACATGTCTATGCTAATTTTCCCCTATTGGGATTCCCTCCGGTGGGGACTTGAAACATGATCTTTTCACTCTTACGTTCTCATTCATTTAGGTGCTAAGCTCCCATCCCATATATCGAGTTCATTCTTTATTACCTTGAATTGCAGGTGAAGAAGGAGGACATTCTATTGGAGAGGGAGAAAGATCAGGAGAACATCACGGTCCGATACTTAAGAGATATCATACTGAATTTTCTCATTGCGGGAAGGGATACCACGACAGGAACTCTACCATGGTTCATCTACATGATTTGCAAGCATCCCATGGTACAAGAAAAGATTGCTCAAGAAGTGAAAGAAGCAACGAAAGATAGCAGAAATGCAAGCATTGGCGAATTTGCGGAGAGTATAACATCCGAAGCCATGGATAAGATGCATGATCTCCATGCAGCCCTATCTGAGACATTGAGACTATATCCTTCGGTTCCTTCGGTTCCTTGGGTAACTACTAAAAGCCTGAACTCTCTCAAACTAAAAACACCCATGAAGGATCTTAACTTTCTTCTTTACCAGTTGCTTCAAAAATAACCTACAAAAATATTGATGAATTATGCAACAAAATATATATGTAGTCAAGAGAATATCTAACCAATCTTTCATATGGTTGCGGTTTTAAGGACAACAAGGTTTGCTTTTCTGATGATGCTTTGCCTGACGGCTTCAATTTGAGA
This sequence comes from Narthecium ossifragum, assembly GCA_963920575.1. Taxonomy (NCBI): domain Eukaryota; kingdom Viridiplantae; phylum Streptophyta; class Magnoliopsida; order Dioscoreales; family Nartheciaceae; genus Narthecium; species Narthecium ossifragum. Next base: position 9,735,953 of record OY986964.1, on the reverse strand, counting down.
AAAGGCGATGTCATATTCTATAAACCTTACGAAATGGGAAGAATGAAGTATTTATGGGGAGATGATGCAAAGTTATTTCGTCCAGAAAGGTGGATTGACGAAAACGGATTATATCAGCCGGAAAGTCCATTCAAATTCACAGCTTTTCAGGTAAGGAATCACCAAACTATAGCACTTGTTTCATTTGTACAGGTTTGCTAGAGAAACATCAAGTCACCAATTGTTCCCCACTTTCCAGCCACCCTCTGTTTTGCGATTTTGCCCCTTGGACTTTTCTATGCAGGACAAGCCACTTTCTAAGCCCACATTTGTTTCACATGATTGTCAGATCCTAACTACTTTCTAGTTATCATCCAGTAATCAATTTCTGATGCATTTTAGGGGTTTACACACCCCTCTCTCCTCTCACAAAAAAAAAAAGTTATCAATTTCTGTAAATTAACACCAAAACATCGGAAACACTACGTTATTAACCCATGACCAAATACCAATAAGTATGATTCACTTCTCATAATGCGACTTATATAAATCACATATGCAGTTTTCACTTTTTCTATCTCGTATTCTGTGATCAAACACACATACCCCAATGAATTGTTAACAAATAGCTGATCCTAGGTTTCTAAATACCCCAACGAACTGCTGACAAGTGATAGCCCGCCCTTGTCCAAAGTTGCTAGTAAAATAAGTGCATAAAACCAAAACATTTAGGGCCCTTTTTGGATTGGGTGTATCAGGGTGCATCGCATCATGCAATGCACCCTGATGCACCAATCCCCTGTTTGATTCGTAGGGTGCATCGCGCGATGCACCCTGATACTCCGATTCATCGTTTGGTTCGCACGTCGCATCGCGCGACGCATGCATCATACAATGCATTTTCAGCTGATTTCGTGCATCATATGAAATGATCAAAACGACTGTTTCATACGATGCACCCTTGCGCGAGCTTTCACCGGCGAACCCGACACTGACCCAAAGGCAAACCAAACATAATATAATAAAATTTTAATATATATATTCACAACATTATATCAATAATATATATATATATATCATTGAGATTAAAATAAATATAATATTTTAATATATATATTAAAATTTAACTTTATTGCATCATTATGTAAACTTTATATGAATAGTATATATATATATATTATTGAGATTAAAATAATATAATATTTTAATATGTATATTAAAGTTTAACTTAATTGCATCATTATGTGAACTTTATATGAATAATATATATATTATTGAGATATACATAATAATATATATTATTCATATGATGTTCACATAATGATGCAATAAACTTAAATTTTAATATATATAATATTAAAATATCATATAATATATATTAAAATTTTAATATATATATTAAAATTTAATTTTATTGCATCATATATGAAAAGTATACGAATAATATATATATATATATATATATATATATATATATATAATTTTAATGTGAATATTATATAAATAATGTTGCATCATATGATTTTAAAGGCAAACCAAACACTAGCATCAAATGGCCGATGCATGCATCCCATGATGCACCTGCATCAACGATTCACCCAACCAAATGCCCCCTTAGCAAGCCAGAAAATCCAACGGAAAGGAGGTGGCCAAATGACTATCTCAAGAGAAGAGAACTAACATGATACAAGTGGAACTTTTTACAGTGCAGGTAAGGATGTTGTGGGAAGAGAGGATGTATACTCTTTCCAGGCCAGACCGAGGTCCATTTGGGCATCCCTATTAACCATCTTGCACTCTAAAATATGTACACCTACCCTAAGATAATGAATTGTGAGTTGTAAATGTTATGGCTATCTCATCCTACTATTTTTTGCCCCTTTCAAAACTAGGCTGGACCAAGGATTTGCTTGGGAAAAGGCTTTGCATACAGTCAAATTCAAGCTCAACGACGAGAGTAATTTTGTTACATACAGAACCATGATAACTCTTCACATTGAGGGAGGCCTCCAGGTCCAAGCTTCTCACAGATAAAGCCAGAATGAATGTTCCTCTTATAACTTGAGTAACTAGCTAGTGCCAATGTTTCATGCCTTAGTGAGATATGTAATATATATCAGTACGCTTCTGATGACTAAACCTGGCATGCAAGGACATTTCTTGAGAATAATAGCAAAGAGTTTGCATCTACAAAGAGAACAAAAATGTCTATTACATGTTGCGTCATTTCTAAGAACATGACATGGCAAATAAAGGGCTGCCCTGGAACAGATCGATTGTGCGAAAAGCTATCACAATACATGGTGATTTCATTTAGCTTACACTGAATATATATGTGAATAACCGGGTACAAAGTCAAAAGGTAGGCATAAAAGCGGTCAGAAAATCATTATTAATATTGTAGTAAATCATGTCAGATTTCTTTAGTCAATAGATCCCAATGGGCCTTGGAGGATGTAAAGCTATATATGCATGAAATATCATTGTAGTCAAGTATCTACAAATATTCATGGATATAAATCATACTCAAAAAGAGTTTTATACAACTAAATACAGACCACAACAAAGAGAATGGGTTCCATGATATCTTTGCCGATCATAAGCATCATGAGTATATAGATTCAAAACATGTCGAATTAGAATTAGAATAAAAGCAAAAGTGCTTTCCAACCAAGCCATTAAGCAGACATCATAAGCTATGTTGAAAATCACAAAAAATCATTTCAAAGTATTGAGCAATCATTGGCCTTTCAGCATATTAAACAATTTGCACACCTCATTTACCCAGGGAAGCTGAACAATTGTATGCATGCCCTTTCTAGCCCTCCCTCCCTTAACTTCACATTGTCGTTCAATTCATGAAACCAAATATCACCCACTGTCTTTCTCCATCTGAGTCTTTTATGGTATCCAATATTGTATTTATGACGGCATCTTCGTCATTTATTTCCGTCTTTAATGTTGTTTCCTTGTTATCTCCTTTTGTCAAACTTGAGCCTTTTTTTGAAGCAACTTGTACACATTCGCCAATGTCGCCATACATTTGATGGCAGGAACATAAAATGCTTCAAACCCTAAGCAAAGCCAGCAATAAAAACACGTATAGATTCACAAGAACCCATTAGGTTTCATCAAAACTGAACTTTGAGACAAGTATCAACATGAACAAGAATCGATATAGGAAAGGCCCAACCTTTTCAACCAAAGCAGCTTCCATCCAGTCACGTCCCAAAAACCCTAAATAATCCAAAGCTTGTGGTAGATCGATGCCAATGAGAGAGAGACGAGATCAAGAAGCTGCTAGGATTTGGATTAACATAGAGAGAGAGAGAGAGAGAGAGAGAGAGAGATGAGGGTTTGGTCGAAGTTTCAGAGTTTGGAGTGGAGGATGGCGAGCTCGCTAGGGTGGGCTGGGGGGAGGGAGACGGGCTATGCCCCTATCTGTCGCCGGTGGCGATGGCGACAAGGGCGATGTTGGGCTATGGATGGCTTCAATTCGTTAAAGGCTTGCGGGCCTCAATTGGGCTCCAATTGCTCTGGTCGATGACCTACTTCGTGTCAGCTCTATTCGTTAAAGGCCTGCAGGCCTCAATGTTGCATGGCGTACTTCCTTCCCTACAACAACGGTTAGGCACCACCCGAGGCTCAACTTTAATCACAATCCTCTACTGCTTAGTTTGGAAGCAGAGAGGAGACTTCCTGGCTCTACAACGTTTAGGCTTGAATCCTTTTGGTTGAAGGACAAAGAATTTGCTTCGTTGGTGTCTAGAACTTGGGCTCGACCTCACTACGGATCTAAAGAATGGCAATTCACCTCAAGGCTTCTGGAGATCAAAGATAACTTAAAGAGATGGAATCGAAGAGATTGAGTTAGATTTGTTTAAAACTGGTGTGGTGGAGGAGAATCTGCTAGTTGTGCTTGATGAGAAAGAGGAGCTCAGTATTCTTACAGATGAGGAAGAGATTGAGTTGAGATGTTTGGAGAATCGACATATGGCAAATCTGTTGAGGCAGGAAGAATTTGTTAGCAAGCGGATTCGTCGATCTTGGGAGACAGCGGACGATAGAAATACCAATTTTTTCCATGGCCTTGCTAAACGCTGCCAACACCGATATCGAGTGGTAGAGCTTGTTAATGAGGGATAGATCTTGTCTTCACAAGAGGAGGAAGCTGCAGCTTTGGTAGACCACTTCCAGCGGCTGTGGACATATACAAGGGATAGGGATGAGGAGCTTGCTCTACCTTTGCTACCAAGATTGGTGTCTTCTTGGCATGAAGAGCTTATCAGACCGGTTTTGGAGGAGGAGATTCCAGAATCTATGAAGGATATGGGGACCGACAAGTGTCCTGGGCATGACGGTTTCTCCTTATTAGAGTTCTTTCTGAAATTTTGGTGTATTATTAGAGTGGACTTTATGGATTTGGTTCAAAAGTTCTTTCGTTCGTCAGGCCTCCCCCCAGGATGGAATGAGACTTTTGTCTCTTTAATTCCAAAGGTTGCAAACCCCCGGTGAATCAAAGATTTTCGCCCTATAACCCTGTGCAATGTAAGCTATAAAGTTATTTCTACCATTCTAGCTAACTGTCTGCGCATGGTCATTGGGGACTTTACTGGTAAGGAGCAGTTGGCGTTTATACCCTGATGGAGTATCTTTGACAATGTTGCTGCCGCCCAAGAGCTCCTTCATTCTCTTCACAAGGCTCCGAAGTCACGTGCTCTAATGGCTGTCAAAGTCGACATCCGTTCAGCCTATGGCAGTGTGAGGTGGCTGTTTCTTCTCTGTGTGATGGAAAGCATGAACTTCACGCGGCAATGGTGGAGCTGGATCATGGCTTGCGTCTCCTCTACAAGCTTTGGTCTAATCGTCAATGGCAGAGCATCCGGACACTTCATGGCAACAAGGGGTCTCCGCCAAGGTGACCCAATTTCTCCTTACCTTTTTCTCTTGGTGCAGGAAACTCTTTCGAGGCTATTGACGAGGGATCTGAAGGGTGGCAAGTTCTACCGAGAATGGGAGGTTTTCTGGTACCTACTTTACGCTGATGATTGCATGATATTGACTAAAGCTACGGCAGAAGAAGCTCATTGCATCATGCAGATACTCGGGAAGTTCTTTACATTGTCTGAATTGGAGATCAATCAAGCCAAGTCACATGTTTGGTTCTCCCCAAGTGTGGATGAAGACATGAGGTTCAGTACCTCTCGGGTGCTCAACATCATGGAGGTGAAGGACTTCCTTACATATTTGGGAGTCCCAGTCGATTCAGGGAGGCTTAAGAGGGCAGCGTTCAATGATCTGTTGGAGACATTTCGATCATGTGAATGGTCTTCATTGAAGCTCGCGGGCGTCGGCCGAGTGATTCTAATCAAGTCAGTCCTCCAGTCAACACCGACGCATCTATTCTTGGTGACACATGTTCCAAAAGCTGTGATCAAAGACCTTGAGTTTATCTCTCGTTCTTTCTTGTGGAATGGTAAGAAGGCTGGGACGGTTTCTTGGGAGCGGGTTTATTCTCTAACTGAAGCGGGCGGGCTGGGGTTGAGGCACTTTGATGTATGATAGCAATCATTAAGGATCAAGAGGTCAGCGAGTCTATGCCAGGAGCCGGATTCAGTTTGGGCGAGGCATACTCTTATATGTGGGCGGGTAACCTACCAATGGGAACTATCCTTTCAAGAGCTTCATCTCACTAGCGACACATCTGCATCGCAACGATCAAACTACAGGAAGGGCTACGTTGGACACCGGCATATCATGGGAGGGTCAATGTACTAAAGGATCGATGGGTTTTGGCTAGCTCTCTCGCTTCTTCTCCTTCTCTCTACTCTTCTCTAACCTCAGGAAACCTCCGTGTCTTTGACTTAATTGAGGAGTCTGGTCATTGGTGTGATGATCTTCTCTCGAGGTATTTTCATCCTGACTTGGCGGATGCAATCCGTGGGTCTCTAATCTTGAGGGGTGCAAACTCTTTTGTGGACAAGCCGACATGTATTTTTGATGTCAATGGTGAGATTTATACTGCTTCCATCTATTTGTGGCTTCTAAAAGATCAGATAGAGAGATGGATTGGGGAGGAAGAGACCGCTGGTTGGATCAATTTGTGGAAAGCTCCGGTTGGGCCTCGGGTGAAGTTCTTCTTGTGGAAGGTCTTCAATGGCAAGGCCCTCACTGCTGATCTTCTCTAGTTAGTGGGTAGCATACAAGATTCAATTTGCATCAGGTGTGGGGAGGAGGTTGAGATCCAAGCCCATCTCTTGTTTGGCCATACTTTTTCTTATGAGGTGTGGATGAGGGTGTCCTGTGGTTGTCCCTGCCCTCTCTCGTTGGATGACTAGTAAATACCCGTGCCTACGACACGAACACTTATGTAATACAACATAAAATATTTAAGGTTTCTAAACAAAATTTTTGACAAAACCTCCCTTGTACCGAAGGCTAAATGAAACAATTCTATAACATTCCTCAAGTATAGCCCCACAAATGACATAAAAAGCACTTAGACGGGCAAATCCCCATAAAGAGCACTTAGACGAACAATTTATACCTTGCATTGTTGTTTGTTTAGCATGTAGGTGCCACCATAAAGAGCACTTAGACGGGCAAATCCCCAAACACCAATGCATCGACTATGTCAAACTTTTTGCATAGTATTAAGAAGGATCATGGACAAAAAAGATAAATATAATTACAAGGACATGAATAAGTTTCGCCAATCCATATAAAGGATAGATATAAGGAGATCCACCTTGGAAACATGCAAGAGGTTCTGCATAATGAGAACTTCAAACTAAATGAACTTAGGCTATTTTAGACAAACGCAAGAAATCATGTGAACTTCAAACTAAACAAATATGTGTCATCCATATGATTGTGTATAGTTCTATTTTTAGCACAAATGAATAAGGGGGGAAATCATTGATCGTACCTTCATATGCTTAACAGTATGAATTGCAGGCTCATCGAAGTAGCTGTCATTGCAATGAAGTGTGAGAAATTACACAATAGAAGAATATTACTCACAAAACAGAAAAGTAATTACTTGGAAAAATGTTTAGTAGCCTCAATTGCATTTTCATCTTTCCATGCACAATCTCAAATGGTTGAGAAACAAAGGTAATAAGCACTACAAAGAAAAGCATGCATGACTACAATACCAAAGAACAGTATGCAACAATCCTAGATGTATGCAGTCAAGAACAGATGACATACTAATGAGTTCTTTATTTGCTGATTGATTACTATTGCAACGATGATATCTGGGATAAAATATCTTGGACAAAAGCATAGTTTTATCAACTCAAACTACAGAATGTACATGTTATTTATGTTTTGAAAAAGTTGATACTTAGACTATTTACTGCAGCAAAAAAGATGAGATTTCAAAAACAATGTTCCATGCAAGCACGTAAAATAAAATTATTTATATTTACTGCAGCATCTTAGCATGTTTTTGAAATCAAAACAATATGTTTGGATTTACTGCAACATCTTAGCATGCAAGCACGTAAAATAAAATCAAAACAATGTTCCATGAATATGCCTCAGCTATACAGCTTAAACAAACAAAAAATTGGAAGTGCATGATAGTTAGACATTTATGTTATTAGGAGGGAAGACAACAACGTCTAGCTACAAACATACACTACACGATATGAATACCAAAATGCACCTATTTGGATTTCAAAAACTGTTCGTAGAATACAAAAATTAAAACAGTGATGACACATATATAAGAGGCATTGACAAAGATTTATCTACTTTCCTCTGTATCACATGCATATACCAGGTTCTTGTACTTTGTCGTTAGCATTTGGAAAACTTTTCTTGCAGTTGAAATATCATCGACAATCAGAACGCTAAACCTAGCATATACAATCAGTGAACACTAAACCTAGCATATGACAATCCAACCCTCTACAAAAAAAATCCCAAGAAACCAAAAAAAAAACACTACCTCGGTGAAATCAGTCGTCGGCTGGTTGTCGGGCGTGGCCGATGGCACGTTTCGCGCCCCGACCCGCGAAAGCCAAATCGGGCCAGGCGACGCGAACCGGAACCTAACAAAACGCGGAAGAAAAGCTGGCGAGGGTTCCCTCTAACCTATTGGTCTCCCTAAAAATTTATCATAAAACACCCTCAATTAAAAGACAACAAATTAATGAAACCTCGAATCACAGATTTACAAACACAAAGTAAATTTAATATACATATCCTCGGAGAGGGGAAGATTCAAATACAACATTACTCCCGTAGGAGACTATCTAACATAGGGTAAAAGCAGTAAATGATCGCCACATCTCAAAGTCCACCAGGCACCGCCGCACCGCCGACCAACTGCCCTGTAGGGGCCACAGAAGAAGAACTGACGCTTGCACCTGCAAAACGCAGCCCGGGTAGGAGTGAGCATAAAGCTCAATAGGGTTCTACACTACGACACACAGAAGAAAGAGGGAAACGCAACAGTGTCGCCCTTAAGTGAGACCTGGGTGTATACAGGAGTCCCATAACCCCACCGCGTATCCCTGAGGCCCACGATCATGGTCTTCCAGCCGGGCTGGTCACATGTCAGGTCACACTCAGTAGCAGGAAACAACACTACTGACTCTCAATAAGATACAGAACACTGTTTGGTGGGAAGAGACACCACTGAGTAGGCAACTCCTCTACTCAATAGGCGCACCAGTCATCTAGGCCTATCATCAAGTTTGACTGGACACTACAATTCAAACCGGGTCCAAACTACCCAACCCTGGTCCTAAGGCTAAATCTGAGCTTCCAGCCTCGGGACGGCGACCCAAAGGTCAACCACGCCCTAACCAATGCAACTAATGCACAAATCAACAATGCATGCTATGAACACACACAAACAGGAGATAGGCATGCAACAGTATGATAAGGCATCATTTAAGTCAACCGGATCGCTGTAGCGGTACTACCAACCGCTGCCAGCCGATCTGCAGCGGGTCCCGGTATTTCGAAGGTACCACGATCGTTAACCGCGGACTCCTGCAACGGGAAGCAACCCCGAATACGATGATGAACAGTAAAATATAATATTATATGTTTCGAACATATAATATTATTAAAAACACCAAAAGTTCTCTACTAGAGGCTAATTGACCTTGTCTATCCGACGTCCAAGAGACTTCAGATTCGAGATCCAACTTAGCTACCCGTATATCTATATGCTGGGATCAACATATCCAAAATCCATAAACATCCAACGGTTAGATTAACGGGAAAATACTAATCAAAACCGCTAATCAAACTAACTTACCACCCCTTTGTTGCAACGCAGCCCGCCAGTACGAAAATTATAACAATTCGTAGGAAAATTGGAAAAATATGAAATTAGTTGGGTTTGAGAGTCGCTTCAAAGATCTACAACTCTTATGTTCATCACAACCCAAGATCATGCACATACGAGCCGGAAAACTTGCCGCAAGCCGACTGTTCTTCAAGAACAGTAGAAACCGGAAAATCTGAGATTAATCATGCATAAATCCTACTAAAATCTCAACCAAAGTTCATGAAACTTATAACCAAAATTATATTAAGCAAGATGCATCCAACAACACAAAGATCAGCAAGATCAAACGCCTAGATTAAGAGAAACTCATTAAACTAACTCAGGTAGGTAGAAACCTACCGAACTGTGCTAAACCTCGACTGATTCCCCGCTAATCAGTCACCAACAAGGTTTCATTACTAACAAAGGTAATTTAAGGGGTTTAATTACTAATATTTCATGACTCATCAAAAGTGCAGCGGAAACATTTCCTCGGGTTCTTCCCAATGATGGCTTCATGACTCTTCTTGACAAGCACTCCTTTGTTTTCTTCACTTGCAAATACACAAGAAGACACAATATAGGCAAAAGGATTCACCCGTTTCATGTATTGAAGCAATTGCACAAGAGAAGCACTCAACTCTCTCTCCCAACCCTTTGGTTACATAATCACTCAAAAACAAAGGAAACCCAACCCTAAGCCACCATCAACATATCCCTATATCATGGTCGGCTCCTCCTTATATAGGGGACGGCTCCAAGCCTTGCCATTTTAAGGAAGACTCATTACTCAACTCCAACTCTGGGTCCTAAATTAGTTCTAAACTGATCTGGACTCTATTTTTGCTAATCACGAGGTTGCCCACTTCATCTGGGCTCCTAGTTGTGTTGAAACTTGACTTGGATACCATCTGTCAAAATCCGCCCACACTTTGACTCGAAATAGGACTCCTATTTCTGCGCGCCAACTACAAGATCTCCCGTGCCATACACCATATTTGTCGTGTCATGGCATGCTAAAGACCTAAGCTAAGTGGAATTGATCCGATCACACGCTTAGATTGGCCTCCATGGCCAACTGCCTTCCGTCGAGCGCGCCAAGTCCTAGTCTCACTAGAACTCCCACGCAACATGGACTCTCCTCACACCAAATCTTTCTTTTGCAACGTCAAGTCCTCCCAGGAACTCAGTCCAACTGAAACTTGGACAATGGCATGGTTGGATTGGCCCTAATAGCCTACCGCGTCATGCAGGGCGCATCATGGCGTGCCGAGTGATATCGCTCAAATGTGTCTCGCACAGCGGTCGCGGTGCAGTACAACATAAGAGAGGTCGAACCCACAGAGAGACAAGCAGAAAGGATTCAGAAACACAAATAGCAATATATTGAAAACAATCAAGAGCTTAAGAGCTAACTAAACTAAATTAGATCAAAAGATTAATGATAATGTAAGATTAACTAGAGATATCAAGGTTTTAAGAAGGTTAGGCGTTAGGAATCCCTTCGCTCGGACTTAGGTTCTTCTTCTACCAACGGTTCATTCAATACTCAGTTAAGGGATTCACATCCCAATCACCTTAACCGGAAGATATGGAATTATGAATCGAACAAAATATATACATGTCTCTTCCTACGATTGATTCTTCCTTATTATAGTTCTAACTTCATCCAACCCAAACTTAAGAATATATGATACCGGCTGTCACTATAGGCAACGTATATCAAAAGTTCATTGGGACAAAGCCCTAACTCTATCTTACCAGATCTCTAAGAATACACAATACCAACTCTCACAATCGGCAATGCATAGCAAAGATTTCACGAGATAAAGTAGGTAAACAATAGATATAATCCTTGAATATTCAATACATAGAAAAGAGTTTAACAATAAAGATTAAAACTATGAACCATGATGAAGAAGAAACCCTAATCCTCGCTAAATGATCCGTCCGCCATGCCCGTGGATTACTCGGCCATGGATGGAGATTTCTTCATCTTCTACCTTCAGAAAAGGTCAGAAGAAGTCCTAAAACGTCCCAAGAGACCTCCTTATATATGGGTATGAAACCCTAGCTTTTATTTCAGCTTTTGGATTAAATCTGGTAACTCGTATTCAGGTCCGCCCGACAAAGGATCGATCCTCTCAAGGCAAAGGATCGATCTTCTTCTTCTCTATTTCTCCGTAGCCTGGGTCACCCCACATAGGATCGATCTTCTTGAAGAATAAGATCGATCTTCTTATAATTGGTTCTCTATCAACTCTCCGTAGCATAAAATGATCGATCATTGGAAGGGCAATGATCGATCCTTTGAAAGTATGCGCTCTGTCCGGATTAAATACACTTAGAAGATCGATCTCTTCCTTGGGTGAAGACCGATCCTTTGAGCATCAAATCAATCTTTTTCTTCCGTAACTGCTTTGTCTACACCTCTCGTACTCAAAATAGTATATCTTCCTTTAGGAAACTCCAAATCACGAACCGTAAAAACTCTTGAAAACTAGACTTCCAGAGCTTTCAAACCATGTATAGCACATCATCTGGTTCATTTTGAGAAGGCACAGTTTTGGCGTTAAAGACCCATCTTTGTTTCAATTTCCTGCATAATATAAATAACTTTGTGAAGCAACATATACGGACGAAATCATCTATATTAATCATGAAAACTCAGCAAATAAGTTGCTCTTAGTCATGTTCAGAGTGCACTTTCATGCACTCATCACCGAGTCCCAGTCTGTCTAGGACTCCTCGTGTCATTTGAATTTTGCCCATGCCAAAGCTCACCATTAGCCTTGCCATGACGTGCGGAGTCTTAGTGGCACTAGGAATTGGAGTTCTAGTAGAACTCAAACTCCTAGTCACACTCGGACTCAAGTTGTCGTCGTGCCATGCCGCGTTGCACTGCGCGTTTACCGTGTCATCTTGCGTGCTGCGTGTGCACGCGCCCTGCACGCCCTCCTGGGTTGCTTTACCGCGTGTCCCACTTGATGGAATTGCCTCATGGTGCGCCAAGTTTTGCTTTGGCCCGGACCGTCTCGCCATCTTCAAGATTCCTCATGCCAATGCTAGGGAAGATGCTTGTGGATCTTTTGCTTACTATCCTGAGGCCTCCTAGCCTCTCATGACTTATGGCACTGACCAACGTCATGTCTGGGGACTTTGGCCACGCCACCTCTGGATGCCGCACGCCAAGGCCCGTGTCATGGGTTTAAGGCTTTGACAAACTTCCCACACCGGGAGAGTCCGACGTCCCCGTCAGATGCTTGTTGAGGAACTCCTGGACCAACTCCTCGAACTGCCAAAGTGTCACGTCGTGCTCTCACGATGCTTCTGACTCAGGCTCACCTTTCCACTTGACAAGGTAGAAGATGCGCCAACTTCTCTTGTCTTTACCTTCTTGCCTTCGATTGAGAATTGCCTTGGCCTCCTTCTTGAACTGGACCCGTACCGTTGGTTGGGCTCTCTTCAGCTTGTTCCACTCTAGGTTCTCCAAGTCTTCATGATAAGGCTTGAGATAGATGATGTGAAAGGTGGGGTACACCTTGAGCCGGTCGGGTAGAAACAAGCGGTAGGCTACCCAACCTACATTCTTGACAACTTTGAAGGGACTGTCATACCTCGGTACAAGTCCCTTGTGCGTTGTCTTCCTTCTGAATTGCTTCAGAATCTGTGATGTCAACTTGAGCAGAACCTTGTCCCCCACGTTGAACTCCAAGGGCCGCCTCTCTTGGTCTACAAATTTCTTCATCCTCTTATGATCCTTCAAAAGACTCTCTTGGGCTTGTTTGACCATCTCATGATGATCTCTAGCGAATTTGGATGCCGCCGGACACCCTCCATCATCTTGGCTCGCCAAGTATTGAGGAGCAAACGTGTCACACCCCGACCCAGAAAACCCCCTCACGCCTCGTCCCGGATGGGTTTTCTGGGTTGGGGGTGTGACAAAACGATTGTTGGATGAGCACTATCTCAAAGGGACTCTTCCCCTTCATTGACGATCATTGCAAATTGCAGTACAAATTGAGCCACCTCCAGAGGTCAAGCCAATCGCGTTGGCTTGTCGTCATGTAGTGGTAGAGGTACTCCTCCAATAAGGCATTGATGCGCTCGGTTTGGCCGTCGGTCTGTGGATGGTTCGCCATTGAAAACCTCCTAGTGAACCGCGCGTCCCGATCACTGACGATGTCACGGGGATGTCCGAAGTACTTCACCACGTGATGAGTCACTAAATATTCATAATTAAACCCCTTAAGTTACCTTTGTTAGGCCTAGAGTAGTTGTATTTAATAGTTTGTTAGTTGATTTCAGGTTTAATCATGATTTGAGAAGAAATATAAGAAATTTGGCTAAAAAATATGGTTTTGTATGATAAAGTCTACTTCGTCTCCTATCAGGAGAATAATCACCAGATATTCTGTATAAGTCCAACTATTTTGAAAATTTGTGATCTAATAGAAGATTTCAAAAGATACAACTTTCATGTGGGACACTTTGCTAGATTCCCGATGGATTGATTTCAGTTTTGAAGAAGATCAAGATACACATGTGCTAGAAAACTGCTCCGTCGAAGCTGAGAAAAATATTCTCCAAATATTCTATATTAATTAGAATATTATAAAATAATTAGTATATGACAGAAGACTTGAAGATCTAGAACTTTCCTGTTTAAAACTTTCTCAGATTCCAAGCCAATTAGTGCCAGAATTGAGTTAAAGTCAGAATCCTGAATAGGAGTTGAAATACAAAAAGAGAAAAGTCAAAGTTTAAGTCTATATAGTACTCTTAAGTCCAAGTTTAGGGTTTCCCTATTTAAAAGGCCTTTTCCAGCCGAATTTTGCATCTTTTTGATAATCTTTGGAGAAAGAAAAAGAAGACGGCGAGGGTGCGGATGGTGACAGCTTCTTATTCCAACCCGATGGCTTTCATCCAAAAGATGGGTTGTTAATTCTTGTATTTAGGATTATTCATGAAACCCTAGGGTAGTTTTGGTTTTTCTTTGGTTTGATTCTTGTAAACTTCTCGATGCATGATCTCATAAATACGGTTTTATTGTTAATAGTGTTGAAGGAACATAGTTCCTTTAACGTACTTTCAGTCCTACATGATTTCTGTAATTGATTGTAGGGATTTATGAGATGGTTTTCATGAAGTTATTGGTTTTCCTTTAAGATAAGCTATACTACGCGAAGATAAATTGTGCCAAGGTCATTAGGAGTAGTATAATTTAAGATAATCATAGGACCAAAGACAATCTATGCCAAGCAAAGATAGGTTATGCCATTGGGAATATTAACTTGCTTTTAGGGATTCATGTGAGCTTGTAGCCATATGATCCATAATGTTGAGAGAAGGGAACAAGATGATAATTAGAGAAAATTAATAACGAAACTAGGGCGGATTGAGTAATTCCTAAGTAACTACTCCATTGATTTGAATTGATCAACCTTTTATTTCTTTTCTTTATTAGTTTAGATAACTCTATTCTATCTTTGATTCTTTTCCTTAGTTTTAGGGTTTCGATAATTGATTTCAGTTTCCAACGTTTTACCTGTGGATCGACTCCCGACTTCACCGCTATTTCTACCTAGTAGTGTAGTGATTGAATAAGGATTATAAATTTAATATTTGATTGACTTTGTAACATTTTAACGACACGTTTGGGAGCGATCAATTTTTGGCGCTGTTGTCGGGGAATACTTTTTGTAGATTGATTGACTTTCTCTTTGCTCTATTTCTTGGCGTAGTTAGGGTTTTTATCTTTCTTATTTATACATTTCTTGATTTTTCAATTTTTTGGAAAATTTCTGACAATTTTTCTGATTTTTACAGCTACTAAATTTTATTTTCTCGGACTTGGACCTGCAGCCCATCGCCAAGAGCGATCGGTCGGACACGGGACTGTGTAGTTAGGAAAGTTTGTTCTAAACTTCGAGTTATTTTATCTAGCTGTTTGAGACGCTTCTGTAAGTCGCACAAAAGCACGTATCAGCGACAATCGTCTCTTGGACCAGCCCACTGTTTGTATTTCTTATCTTTGGTGTGGTCCTTATTTATGTGATCTTGCATGCATGGCTAATTTTTATATGCCACCGGGTGCCATGTCCAATGATGATTTGCATTTTGGTTATGGACCCGCTTACAATAATGACACATATGGTTTCTCAAATCCGACATATAATTCATATTCATATCCTTATAATCCAAATTTTAGAGATCATACATACCCTAGTTGGCAGTTTCAAGGTTACCAGCCTCCTAACATTCAACCATGGAACATAGAACTACCGGCCCAAGATTTTGCACCTAATTTTGCACCACCATATCCTTTTCAAGCACAACCACCGCAACAATACTGGTATGAGCCAACTGTTCACCCTGCATCACAAGCACAACAAGAGCCAACTTTGGATGATATTCTTAAGGCAATGGAAGGAATTAATAATTCCTTAGTAGAATTTAATAAATCCTTAGTAGATTTTCATAAATCCTTGGCTGAGGATAGACTTTCTAGGGAACGTGACAAAATTGAGAACCCCTTCACTGATCAGTCACAAATACAACAAGAGCCATTTATAATTGATCAAGTTAAAAACTCACAATTGATAGACAAGCTAGAAGTCTCGGCCAGACAACTAGCTAATGTAAGTCACCCTTTTGATGATAAAGTGGATGGATATGATTCTATCCCTCTTGCTTATGATGACAACGTTTGTGATGCTTATCTTTCTAATGATGTTGATGCGTGCTATAATGCTTGTGATGTTTGGCCAATTCATGATGCTATTGACAATGTTTTGCTGGCTGCTGAAAATAAAATTGATGAATGGTACCCGGTTTTACATTCCGGACCTTATATGTATTTTGGTCATTTTTATGAAGCAAGTCTTTTTGATGATGGTGATGATGAAGGCTGTTATGCTAAATTGCCGGTTGTTTATGATGAGTTGAATGATGATAATATATCTATTTACAATGATTATAATGAGGATGAGCATATTAGTGAGACCCCTTGTCGGGAACCTCAAGTTGAACTTCTAGATGATGAGTTGAATGATGATGATGTGCCTATTAGTGATAAACATAATGAGGATGAGAGTGTTAGCAATATTCCTTATCTAGAGCCTTAGTTTGAGATTCTACATTTAATATCATCCCCATTATTTGAACATTCTGATGAGGAGAACTTTGTTATGAGTGAAGACTATGTCAATTCCTATCGTCCCTTCATCAAAGATCGTATCAAAATTTCCAGTTCTATGCATATGTTCTTTGCTAATGATTTTTTTTTATTCTTTGATCAAGCATGTCTGCATACCTTCACCATGATTCGGGCCATGTATTTCTTCACATGGAACCATCGGCCTTCTAAATCTTGTTTCGGGAGCGTCTAGCGAAAGACGTAAAATTACGCTCTTGATGGGAGGTAACCCAGTTTTTAGGATTTTCTATTAATTTTTACGATTTTTCCTGATTTTTAGGAGTTTTCCCTAATTTTTTTAGAATTTTTCCACAATTTTTCCGTTTTTCTTTCATTTTTTCGCCAATTTCCTATGATTCTTTCTCCCTCTTCCCGATCAGCTCACCATCGAACCGGGACATCATCGTCCCGGCTCCGCCTGGCTTGAAGCGGCTCATCCCAAGCCGTCCACCGTCACCACCTCTCCGGCCATCCCCAACCCTCCAAACCTTCACCAAAACCTCCGCCATCTTCTTACCTCTTCATCCACGGTCTCTACTTCCCTCGGAACCCTCTCCTCCGACGCCGGTGAGCCCCTCCGCTTCCGTCGGCCGTCTCCAATCTCCTCATCCCGTGCCTCCCATCACCCATGAATACCTCCAGAACCTTCCTCCGGTCACCACGAAGCTTCCACCACCATCAAATCGTTTCCTTGCCACCGGGATCATCGGCTTCAAACTCCGACGAAACCACTTATCCGACCACCTTCAATCCGCTGGCTGGAAGCTCAATTCGACCATCCACCACCATTGGATAGTTCCCCACACATCCACGAACCTTCCTCCACCATTACTTACCTCTGTTGATGTCTGGATCGCCGGAATCAATCTCCGACCATCATCCTTAACCGCGCCGGCCACCTCTAATCTCCCACTTGGAAGCTGCGATTCAATGATCAAACCCCATAGGTAGCTTCCCAGATCTCCCACTATTCTTCTTGTACCGTTCCCGTCCTCTGACAATGATGTTTTGCTGTTGATCCGTCGTCAGCGAGTTTCAGCGGTTTGATTGTTGCTGAACATGACAGTGCCATAGTGATCCGATTTTTGATCGGACGGTATAGATCTTCAATTAGGACCATGTTGAGCATTCTTTGATCTTCTAGACGTCCTAGAGCAACATCCGATGTTAAATTCTCCTTATTTTCGCCGATTTCGTTTCTGATCTCGCCGCGGATGACCGCCGTGTGTGTGGTGATGTTTTATGCGGATGATAACTGATGGTTGCTCTGTTTGGATATTTTGGTCCTTTATTTCCTTATCTGTGATGTCTAGAAGATTATTTTTGATGTATTATCTCATTTACTATTTATCTGTACATGTTATATTTTTATGTGGTGAATGTTTATATAGATCAATTTATCATGAAAATATAAAGAAGACTCTGTCGAAATTTTCAATGATTCTAATACCTTTTTGGACTTTTATTTGTTATATTTGATCTTTTTAAAAGGGTATATATTTCTATGACAGGTTATGGTGGGAAAGGTAGTATTCATTTAAGGATGGTGGTGCCTAAACATAAAATTGAAATAGAGAGAAATCGATTTCTGAGGCCTTCATTATGGTTATCTCTACCCTTTATTCTTTGATTTATTTTTATGACTTAGTGTAATTGGGGACAATTACATTTAAGTTGAGGATAGCATTCATAAATTTCATGCTTATATTTTTCTGGTAACCGATTTTATACACCCTTGAGCTATGTCATGAGAATGAAATCGTGATATTTATGGATGAAAGATGTTTGATTTAGAGACATATTTTATGATTTATTCTGATCTCATATGTGATATAGAAGATAGCTAAATCTTTACTATGCATAATATTATTTCTATACTTTAACACTTTTGCCATGAATTAAGGATGACTTGACATATCCTAATACACATGTTTACTTCCACATGTTAATGAGTTGAGATTAGATTCTAAGCGTGAAAGTATGATAGATTTATGATCTTATGCTATGTTACATGAAAGTATGCAGTTGAAAAAAAGGGCTTTATATGAAAGTATGCAGTGTGCCTAGCCAGTATGGTGTTCGTGTAAAACAGTTGAAATTTCTGAAAAAAAAGGTTTCATACTTAGTAACCGAGCAAGGTGCCTAACAAGGTGTGTTGTTCGCGTAAAACAGTTGAAATTCCTGAAAAAAAGAAAAGATAAAAAGATTGCAAAGTGGTGAATGAAAATATGTACTTGGCAAAGTTTGTATTCTTAAATAGTTGAAGTGTTTAGATATAATTGATGCTCTGAAGCATGTGGAACTATTTTCACACACAGAAGTATTAAAGTTGTTCTTAATTGTGGTTAAATATGTTGAAGTGTTGGAAAGGTCTACGACATACATTGATTTGCTATTGTTTTATCTTGCTATAGGTAGAAGAATAAATTCATGTGTATGATTTCTATTTCATGCATTAGAGTTGATGAGTATTATGATTGATTTCAAATGATATATTTAAGGGAATGTATTGATGTTTGTGGGTGTCATCTCTGAAAACCCTCAGGAGACTATAACTCCTCCACTGGGGTAACCCAGGAGTTTAAAGGCCTGTTGCACATGCTAAGTACAATCGTGAGACCTATAAAAGTGGTTAGTTAGATTTACTTCTTTCTTTTTATCTTTTCTTTGCTCGAGGACTAGCAAAGTATAAGTTGGAGGGTGTGATGAGTCACTAAATATTCGTAATTAAACCCCTTAAATTACCTTTGTTAGGCCTAGAGTAGTTGTATTTAATAGTTTGTTAGTTGATTTCAAGTTTAATCATGATTTGAGAAGAAATATAAGAAATTTGGCTAAAAATATGGATTTATGTGACAAAGTCTGCTTCGTCGCCTATCAGGAGAATAATCACCAGATATTCTATATAAGTCTAAATATTCTGAAAATTTGTGATGTTGTAGAAGATGTCAAGAGCTACAAATTTCAAGTGGGATACTTTTCTAGATTCCTGATGGATTTATTCTGGTTTTGAAGAAGATCAAGATACACAACTGCTAGAAAACTGCTCCATCAAAGCTGAGAAGAATATTCTCCAAATATTCTATATTAATTAGGATATTATAAAATAAGTCGTATATGATAGAAGACTTGAAGATCTAGAACTTTCCTGTTTAAAACGTTCTCAGATTCCAAGCCAATTAGTGTCAGAATTGAGTTAAAGTCGGAATCATGAATAGGAGTTGAAATACGAAAAGAGAAAAGTCAAAGTTTAAGTCTATATAGGACTCTTAAGTCTAAGTTTAGGGTTTCCCTATTTAAAAGGCCTTTTCCAGCCGAATTTTGCATCTTTTTGACAATCTTTTGAGAAAGAAAAAGAAGACGACGAGGGTGCGGATGGTGACAGCTTCTTATTCCAACCCGATGGCTTCCATCCAAAAGATGAGTTGTTAATTCTTGTATTTAGGATTATTCATGAAACCCTAGTGTAGTTTTGGTTTTTCTTTGATTTGATTCTTGTAAACTTCTCGATGCATGATCTCATAAATACGGTTTTGTTATTAATAGAGTTGAAGGAACAGAGTTCCATTGATGTACTTTCAGTGCTACATGATTTCTGTGATTGATTGTAGAGATTTATGAGATGGCTTTCATGGAGTTATTGGTTTGCCTTTGAGATAAGCTATGCTACGTGAAGATAGATTGTGCCAAGGTCATTAGGAGTAGTATAATTTAAGGTAATCGTAGGACCAAAGACAATCTATGCCAGGCAAAGATAGGTTATGCCGTTGGGAACATTAACTTTCTTTTAGGGATTCATGTGAGCTTGTAGCCATATGATCCATAATATTGAGAGAATGGAACAAGATGATAATTAGAGAAGATTAATAACGAAACTAGGGCGGATTGAGTAATTCCTAAGTAACTACTCCATTGATTCGAATTGATCAACCTTTTATTTCTTTTCTTTATTAGTTTAGATAACTCTATTCTATCTTTGATTCTTTTCCTTAGTTTTAGGGTTTCGAGAATTGATTTCAGTTTCCAACGTTTTCCCAGTGGATCGACTCCCGACTTCACCGCTATTTCTACCTAGTAGTGTAGTGATTGAATAAGGATTATAAATTTAATATCTGATTGAGTTTGCAACATTTTAACAACACGTTTGCGAGCGATCACCACGTACCTGAAAAACAAGTCAGCAATCATGTTAGAGGGGTACCCCTTTGGTGCTGGGATGAATATGGCGTACTTAGAGAACCAGTCTAGAACCAAAAGGATTGTAGACTTCCCGTCTACTTTCGGAAGTTCCATAATGAAGTCCATAGATATGGACTGCATGATGTCGTCGATTATGGGGAGGGGTTAAAGTAGGCCCGCCTACTTCCTCCTCTCCGTCTTGTCTAGTTGGCACACAAGACAAGTCTTCACGTGCAACTCCACGTCGTCCTCCATCTTTGCTCAGAAATAGCTGCAGCTGAGAAGGGCCATCGTGCACTCTGCCCCTGGATGGCCCGCCTACCTTGAGTCATGTGACTCCTTGATGAGTTCCGCCTGCAAGTTCCCCTGTGGAACTAGGATCTGCCCGCCCTTGGCCTTGAGGATGCCATCCTCGAGCCAAAACTGCTTGACGATCCCATCTTGGACCCTCTTCACGAGCTTCAGGTAGCTTGGATCATTGTTCGCCATCAGCTTGATCCAGTCGTACACATCTAATTCGACCCGGACAAAGGCTATAACATAGTCCGCCACTTGTTGCCGGCTGAGTGCGTCGGCAACCTGATTATGCCTCCCTGGCTTGTGTTGCCAATCGAACTCGAACTCTTGAAGGAACTCCTCCCATTGAGCCTGCTTTAGAGAAAGCTTCTTCTGAGTCTGAAAGTAGGTGTTCGCCACGTTGTCCATATTTACAGCGAACTTGGCGTCGAAAAGGTTGATAAGACTTGAAAAGTGCACAAATCACCATTTTAACGAGGTCTTGTTAGTTTTCGAGCAATGCTATTTTGATATTCTATGATTTATTTCAGGTATAAGAGCCTTCAATGAAGATTAGATCATGTTTGGTGCTAAAAGGAACAAATAACGAACCTGCGAAGTCAAAGGAGCAAAGGTGGGCCATCTTGGAAGATTAAACTGTACCTTCTCAGGAAGAACCAGATGATGTGCCATACACGGTCGGAAAACTCTTGAAGTCTAGTTTTAGGAAAATTTTATGGTTCGTGATTCCGAGTTTCCTAGAGGAAGTTACGACAATTTTAGTACTGATGACGCAGTCTGGATGGCAAAACAGTAAATACTCTGAAAAGTCCGATCGATCCGACACCTAGAGAGGATCGATTCGTCTATGCAGAAATCTAACAGAACGCATACTTTTCAGTCGTACACAGTCAGATCGATCCTACTGAGTCCGATCGATCTAACACCCATAGTGGGATCGATCCGAGTCGGGTGTAGCCAGAAATTGAA
Organism: Narthecium ossifragum; assembly: GCA_963920575.1. Classification (NCBI taxonomy): domain Eukaryota; kingdom Viridiplantae; phylum Streptophyta; class Magnoliopsida; order Dioscoreales; family Nartheciaceae; genus Narthecium; species Narthecium ossifragum. Next base: position 9,714,039 of record OY986964.1, on the reverse strand, counting down.
GATTTTGATGCAATGGATCGATCCCACACCTATGGAAGGATCGATCCTACTTTCCCAGTGAAGAAAATCAACGGTTTAGATCTAATCCGAGGATGGAGACACTTAAGGCTATAAATAGGCATCTTTTAGGGTTTTTGGCGGCTCTTCCTTGGCCCTTTGGTTGAGCCTTCTTGGTACTTTTTCTTCCTTCTTTTACATAAATTAGATGAGATCTTTAGGGGAAGATCCATGGGTGGAACGTGGCGACAACCTTCATCAATGGATCTCCTTCCTAAAGATGAGTAGCTAAACTTTTACCAAGGGATTCTTATGATGTAACTAGGGTTTCTATTAGGGATTTCTTAGATCTAGGGCTTATATACACGATTATTTGGTTTATATGGATTGATCATTATTCTCTTTATATCTTGGTGTTGATTTCTTGCTGGATGTATGGATTGTTCTTATTTACACTTGATTCCGGAGCTTGTGTATGCTAGGGCTTGGATTGGATTCATCCAAATAAGAGGATCATGCTAGTCCCATGATATCTCGGATGGAATCTTCTTCGTGATTAGGGATTGTATAGTGCTAGTCCCACTATAGTAGTGCTAGTCCCACTACGTTCTATCTCTAATCTTTCATACATCCTACCTTTGTGGATTTGGCCATCGAGATGCAAAATCATCTCGATCTTACACCTGAATCCATATCCGTATTATTACTTGCGATAAATTCATCCTAATAAGAGGGTTTATTAGCAGTGAACGTAACTAATCATTCGGTTACTGACAATCAGATATTTGTTCTTATCAACAATGAATCCAAACCAGAACTTGCTGAGTGATAAGGAGAACTAGTCATTCACTTATCAACTATTAGGAAAGCCATTCATCGTGATTACGTGCCCTAATCTTAGGAAGACCTGGTAGCATCCTGGTTATTGATTAAGAATTTCCCTGATACCTGTTTCTCATATTTATCAATCCTTAATATAAAGTTAGTTTAATTCTAATTCTGAATCTTTTACCAACCTATTGGTACGAATACTTAGATTGAGTTTAGTAGTTTAATTATTTTCCTACGCATTTCCTGCGGATTCGACTCAGACTCACTGCTTGATAACGCATGAAAAGTGTACAATTATCCCTTTTAACTAGGTCTTGTTAGTCTCCGAGCAATGCTATTTTGATTGTCTTTTCCCCATTTCTGGTTTAAGGACCTTCAATGAAGATTAGATCATGTTTGGTGCTAAAACGAACAAATAAAGAACCTACGAAGTCAAAGGAGCAAAGGTGGGCTATCTTTGAAGATTAAACTGTACCTGTTTAGGAAGAGCCAGATAATGTGCTATATATGGTTGGAAAGCTCTTGAAGTCTAGATTCCAGAACTTTTTACGGTTCGTGATTTGGAGTTTCCTAGATGAAAATATGCTATTTTTAGTACAGAGCTGCAGAAGAAGCAGTTACGAAAAACCCAGATCGATCCGATTTCCAAAGGGGATCGATCTGGGTCGGGCATAACCCAGATTCTGAGTTCACGAACGAAGGAGATTGATCCGCTTTCCAAAGGGGATCGATCCCTCTTGGTGCTGCGGGAAAAATAAAGGGCTGAGATCTAATCCGAGTTAGGGTTTAATTAAGGCCTATAAATAGACCTTGTGAGAGGATTTTTGGCAGCCACCCATAGACGAATGTTCCTCTCCTCCTGGGTGTTTCCGTGGCTCTTCTTCTTCAATAAACATTAGGGTTAGATCTTGAAGATAGATCCATGGCGGGAGCGCATCATCAAGCTTCTCCGATTGATCGTCTCTTCAAGATGAGTAGCTAAATCTTTAATTTAGGAAATTCTATGATGTAATAGGGAGTTTATCTAGGTTTTTCCTATGGATCAGAGCATGTACTTTATGATGGTTTAATGGATTGATTTTAGAGTTTATATCTATTGGTAATATTTCTTTTGGTGAATGAATTGTTTGTTCTTTGTGCCCTAATTTCGGTCTGTCTTGTCTCGGTTTTTCTGTGGGTATATAGCTGGATTTTGTGAAAACTCGAAACACAAAAGTTGTAGATCTCTTCCTTAGCTTTCGATCGAATCTTGAATCACCTTATTTCGAGTTTGGATGTGAAAGTTACGCTGAGATTACGATCGTTGGTTTTGAGCATTGCATGTTAGAGGCTAGGATTAGGACTTGTCAAGATGCTTTCATACTAGAACCATGTTAGATCTTAGGATTGGATTCTAAACCCTAGATTATGATTGTAGGAGTGCTAGAACCACTACCTTAATGCTTGAACCATTAAGACCTATGATTGTAACCTACAATTCATTCTTTATCTTTATTTATTAGGCGATCTCAAAGTGCTAGAACCACTTTGATTATTCTTATATCAATTATCCGCTGATTTGATCTTCATTCCGACGTAGACTTCTAATGAATCTATGTTGAGTGATAGTGGACCTAGCCGATCTTCTATCAACCTTAGAAAACCATCTAGAACTTATAGAATTGCTCTTATCCTAGGAATGCCTAGATAGCCCTCGATTACGGATTAGAACTTCCTAGCTTTTTCTCCTATTGTTATTCTCCCGATTTAGTTTAATTCGAGTTAAAAGTAGTTTAAAGACCAACTATCATTCATCTCCCTTAACTTTTGATTTAAAACTATGCACGGTAATTAGACTTAATCCTGTTTTCCCTGTGGACCGACCCAAACTCATAGCTATCTACCCCTTAAGTAGTTAGTAGTGATTCGGATTATAAATTTGTAATTTTGGCGTCCTTGTTAAGGTAACGATACTTTTCAAGGCGTGTCACTGCTTACTACCTCTAAAGTAGTTAGTTAGTAGTTTGATTATAAATTTGTAATTTTGGTTAGATTTGCTAAGCCGCGACACTTTTCAAGTCGTATCAAAAGTACACTTGCCATGTGCATAGACAATGGACTACCGCCACCATCTCCTTCTCGTGTGCCGAGTAGGGTTTCTCCGCATCGTCCAGCTTGCAGCTCTAAAAGGCCATCAGCTGTCCCTCCTGAACCAGCATCCCGCCGATAGCTCAATCAGATGCATCTGTGTGGACTTCAAAAGGGAGATTGAACTCCATAAGCCTCAACACTGGCTCACTTGTGATGGATTCCTTCATCAACTGAAACACCTCCTTGCATTGCCCTATCCAACACCATGACTGATCTTTCTTAAGAAGGTCAGTTAGTGGAGTTACTTGTTTAGAATAGCCCTTGATGAACCGTCATTAGTAGTTGGCTAGATCAAGGAATGATCGAAGCTTGAGCACATTGGTTGGCGCCGACCACTCCAAGATAGCATCAATCTTCCACGAGTCCATCATCACCTTGCCACCCCTCACCTTGTGCCCCAGGAAGGACACTTCCTCCAGTGCAAACTCACAGTTCTCCTTCTTGATGAAGAATTGATGCGTCCTCGACCTATGTAGGACCCGCCGGAGATGATCAGTGTGAGCCTCCAAGCTCTCGTTGTGACGACGTCATCCAGGTACACCACCAAGAACCTGTCAAGAAAGTCTTGGAGGACGGTCGAAGAGGTCATGTGCCAACGGGACCGGGTACTTCTCTCGGACCATCAGCTTGCTCAGGGCTCGGTAGTCGATACACATCCTGAGGGAGCCATCCTGCTTCCTTTGGAATAACACTGGTGCACTGAAAGGGGATCGTGAGGGCCGGATGAGCCCCAAGTCGAGCAACTCCTTGAGTGCTTCTTGAGCTCCACAAGCTCCACGGGTGCCATGCAATAGGGAGCTTGGGCTGGTGCGCGCACACCGGGCAGTAGATGATGTGTTGCGAATGTGTCGTTAAAACATTGCAAACTCAATCAAATATTAAATTTATAATCCTTATTCAATCACTACACTATTAGGTAGAATAGTGGTGAAGTTGGGAGTCGATCCAGAGGGAAAACGTTGGAAATCAAAATCAATTCTCAAAACCCTAAAACTAAGAAAAAAAATCAAAGATATAATAGAATTATCTAAACTAATAAAGAAAAGAAATAAAAGGTTGATCAATTCGAATCAATGGAGTAATTATTTAGGAATTACTCAATCCGTCCTAGTTTCATTATTAGTCTTCTCTAGTTATCATCTTGTTCCCTTCTTTCAATATTATGGATCATATGGCTACAAGCTCACATGAATCCCTAAAAGAAAGTTATTGTTCCCAATGGCATAACCTATCTTTGCTTGGCATAGATTGTCTTTGGTCTTACGATTACATTAAATTATACTACTCCTAATAACCCGGCACAATCTATCTTCGCATAGCATAGCTTATCTCAAAGGAAAACCAATAACTTCATGAAAATCATCGTATAAATCTCTACAATCAATCACAGAAATCATGTAGGACTGAAAGTACGTCAAGGGAACTATGTTCCTTCAACTCTATTAACAATAAAATTGTATTCATGAGATCATGCATCAAGAAGTTCACAAGAATCAAACTAAAGAAAAATCAAAACTATACTAGGGTTTCATGATATTCTTAAATACAAGAATTAGCAACTCATCTTTTAGATGAAAGCCATCGGGTTAGAATAGGAAGTTGTTACCATCCGCATCCTCGCCGTCTTCTCCTTCCTTCTACAAAGATTATCAAAAAGATGAGAAATTCGGATTGAATAACCCTATTTATAAGAGAACTCCCGAAATTAGAGTTTGAGTTGAGTTGGACTCCTACTACAACTCGGGTTCCTTGGATTAATTCATGGCAGTCTATTCCGGTCGCAACTGGGTCCAATCAAGCTGGAAGTTGGAAACTTTCTCAACATGAAATATGTAGATCCAGACGCTATCTGTCATATACCGAAGATTTGATAATATTCGGACTTATCTGGAATATTTGACGAATATTCTCCTGAACATCGACGGACCAGTTTTCCAGCATCTATTTATCTTCATAGTCTTCCAAACTTGTATTAATCTGTCGAGAATCTCGTAAAGTATTCAACATGAAAGTTATATATCTTGATGTCTTCTAGAACTCCTCCAAATTCCAGGAATTTAAGATTTATCTGAAGATTTTGGAGAATTCTTTTCAAATTGATAGCGGAGTAGTGTAATTTCGACATATTAGTATTTTTCTTTATTTTCTAACTTGAATCTTCCTTAAACATGAAATAAACTAACAAACTATCAAATACAAACACTCTCGGGCTAACAAAGGTAAATTAAGGGGTTTAAGTATGAATATTTAATGACTCATCACACCCCCCAACTTACACTTCACTAATCCCAAAAATTGATCGCTTGTAAATGCGTCGTTAAATCAGATACAAACTCAATCAAAAATAGAATTTATAAACCCTTATTCAAAATACTAAATTATGGGGTAGAATAATGATGAAATACGGGATCAAAGCACATGGAAAACTTTGATTACAAAGGAGAAACCAGAATTAAATCTCGGAACTCTAAACCTAAAGCGAAAAGGATTGATTTCGGTTTTAAAAACTTATTAATTAAAACTAATTAAGAAAGCGATGTAAAAAGATTGAAATATATTAATGAAAAAGTTTAGGGATTACTCAATCCACTTTAGTTTCACTTCTTGTATTCTCTAGTTATCCTCTTATTTTCTTATCTAGATATTATACATTCATAACTTCTTAAGTTTACATGAATCCCTAAAAGAAGGTAACTGTTTTCCAAAGGCATATTTTATCTTCGATTAGCATAGATTGTCTTTGGCGTAATATTAGCACAACCTATCGTCACTAAGCATAAAATATCTCATCGGTTATTCACAAACCACATGAAACTATCCTATAGATCTCTTCCATCAATCACCGAAATTAGGTAGGACTAAAAGTATGTCAATGAACTCTATTCCTTCAACTCTATTGACAATAAAATCGTATCTGTAAGATCATGTCTAGTAAAAGAATACAAGTATCAAACTAGAAAATACAAAGAAGCTACACTAAAGCTTCATGAGATCCCTAAGTACAGAAGTTAGCCACTCATCTTTGTGATGGAAGCCATAGATTCGATGAAGAATGATTGAGATCCACGCCGCATCTCTGTTTTCTCTTTTCTCTCTATAGGGGCCTCCCATTTTCGGCCAGCAAACACCTGCTTATAGGTGAACTCCCGAAATTAGGGTTTTGAGCTAAGTTGGACTCCTACTAGAACTCAGGTTCCTTGGATTAATTCCTGACAGCCTATTCCGATCGCAACTGGCTCCAATCAAGTCAGAATTTGGAAACGTGCTCAACATGAAAGATGTAGATCCATACACTTCTGACATATACCGAAAAGTTAATAATATTTGGACTTATCGGAAATATTTAGCGAATATTCTCTTGAACGTCGATGGACCAGTTTTCCACCATCTATTTATCTTCATAGTCTTCCAAACTGGTATTAATATGTTAGGAATCTCGCAAAGTGTCCAACATTAAAGTTGTAGATCTTGATATCTTCTACAAGTCCTCCAAATTTTAGGAATTTAGGATTTATCTGGAGATTTTAGAGAATTCTTTTCAAACAGGCAGTGGAGCGGCGTAATTTCGACATATTAGTCTTTTTCTGTATTTTCTAACTTGAATCTTCATTAAACCTGAAATCAACTAATAAACTATCAAATACAAACACTCTCGGACTAACAAAGGTAAATTAAGGGGTTTAATAAGTATGAATATTTAGTGACTCATCAGTAGCTCGATGAGATGATCCACCGCGTGTTGGGGAGGAAGTTGCTTGGGCAATTGTCGCGGCATGACGTCCTGGAACTCTCCCAAGAGATCAAGGACTGGCGCAGGTATGCTGGCCGAGGACTCCGCTTGGGCCACGATCAGTGCATCAAGGTGCGGCTGTGATGTGTAGCAAGCACCAGTCTGCTGCTGTGCCATGCCAGTCAACCCACCCACGCTCCATGAATGAGCAGAGCGCATTGCACGCATGCTAAGGCCTGTCCGTTGTGGTTACGTGCCAATTCTGGTGTCGTCAATGCTGCTGGTTTGGGCCGTGCCAACTCTAAATTGTCGCGTGCCATCTCCTCCATGATGCGTGCCAAGTGTTGTGCACCGTGCACCATCTCCGTCGCTTGAGCCAAATTGCTCGTGCAAGCTCACCAAGAAGTTGGCCTCACCCTTTGCGCATGCCCATGTTTGAAGCCATGACAAGAAATTGAATAACTTGTCAGACTCTGACATGTCTTTGACGAGTCTGGTTTGCCTCAAATTCTTGAGCGCCTCCCTAGCAACCCATGCTGTAATGTTAGGGAGAAATTGATCTTTCAACTCCTTGATGAAGGTGTCCCACGTTGCATTCTTGGGACGTTCAGCGGTGGCATCATCATCTAGCCTCGTGTGCCACCACAGCCTGGCGTCGCCAGACATGTACATGGTTGCAACGGAAACTTTATCTGTCGTCTGGATGTGAGCTGCTTCGAAGTACTGCTCCAAATCCCAGATAAAATTCTCCAGCTCCTTAGCGTTCCTCATCCCGCGAAAGGGATTCGACTGAATTTTCCTAAACTCTCCCCCAGCTCTATCTGAGCCACCATCTGTGTCACACCCCGACCCAGAAAATCCATCCAGGACGGGGCGTGAGGGTTCCTATCACTATTCATCTGCAACTGGCGCGATACGAAGCGGAAAAGACGGATAAATTAAACAATTTATATTCCAAAGGTGGTACTGATATAAGATTCTATAACAAACTCCTCCAAGGGAAAGATTTATACAATAATCCAAAATTTCCTCAAAGACATTTATAATATACAAACTATCAAAAAGTACAACAGTCGATCCTCCAGCAACTTCAAGCACCTCTGGACGTACTCGCACCACCAAAGGCCGATCCCGCCGGCTCCACAGAAGAAGAACTGCCGCCTCCACCTGCAAACGCAGCCCGGGTAGGAGTGAGCGATAAGCTCAGTAGGGTTCTACTCTACGACACACTACGCCACACAGAAAGGAGGAAAACAACAACAGTGTTGTCTTCCCGCTCAAGCCTAAGGAATGCCACGGGGACCCACAACCCCTGTCGATTCCCCAAGGGATTCTACTCTTCTCAACCGACCACGCTGAGAGGAAAAGAACCAGAACCAGTAGGATCACCATTACCCAGTAGAAAACCACTTCCTGGGGACCATGTCAGAGACATCGACAACCATCCTCAAGACTTAGCCTTGGAAGACAACACGACCTCTAAACCTCAAACATTGATCAGAGTCAACTATCGCAAATCCTCAAGAATATGAGATCCCATTATACAATCACCCTAATCCTGATTACCCAGCCTCGGTCCTAAGGCTAGATTCGAGCTACCCGAGAGCCTCGAATCGGCGACCAAACCCATCGCCCGCCTAACCTCAAATGCCTTTAATGCACACAATGCGTGAACCTATACAAACATCTACCCTAGATGTCTCTATATGCCACGGCATCAATTATAGGTTCAACAGATATACAATAGCCCTCGACACTCGCCGGTAAGAGGCTAAGGTTCCACAGTTCCTCATTAGCTAGCACTCATAGCTAGCTAATGGTTAGGCAATCAAATAAGCATTTAACTACTCTCATTCAAGTGTTTAAATGCAATTAAAACCATAGCTTCACCCAAAGTACACAAATCGATCCTCAAACTCGATGGAATTCCTTTGAAAACTACACAAAATCCACGTGTAAACTTCCCAACATGTTTAAGTATGTATCACAAATGAAATCCATTTAAGAAAAGCCAAGAAACAGTGTTTAAGGGCTTACGGTCGATGCGACGGTCGACCGTGAGGCCGCGGTCGATGTCACGGTCGATCAGACGGTCGACCGTGAGACCAAGACGAGGAAAAACACAAGGGCCACGGTCGATCGGTGCATCGACCGTTGGAAGCTCAAAACGGGACAGAGCCTCACGGACGATGCGACGGTCGATCCGACGGTCGACCGTGAGGCGGAAAGAAAGAGGAGGAGGCTCGCGGTCGATCAGTGTATCAACCGTGGGAGACCAAAATCCCGATAGAGCCTGACGGTCGATGCGACGGTCGATCGTCAGGCCCAGAAAAAGCTTATCAACGCTTGACGGTCGATCCGACGGTCGACCGTCAGGCCTATGGCACAGTTCTTCGGAACAGTGCCGGAAATCCAATTTGTTGGATTTCAACCATCAAATCTTGTTGGAATTTAATGAGATTTGGCATGCATACATAATCGATGATAGGGAAACTGATGATGCGAAGAAATCACGATTTTGATTGTTAAATCTCCTATCTAGGTCAAAACGGGCGAAAACCGACAAAACGGAGATAATACGGAAACCAGCCGTTAAAATACCGAAAACACAACGTAGGAATACTGGAAACGAGCCACACCACATGTGCTACAAGCTACATAACATTCTAACATGTATTCCTACAGCGAAAGCACATAAAACCTATCCTAGGAGAACCCGACCGCAAGATCGGGGTAGAAACACCTACTTGGGCAAGTAGGGCTGCTCCTCCACCGACCCCTCAACTTCGATCGCCGGAATCCGCTCCTCGAAATCCACGTTCCGAAGCCCTGTCCCTTTCTCTCTCTCTCTTTCTAGTTTACGAATTCACCACCGATTTAAAACAATAAATAAAATAATTCTAAATTAAACATTAATACAATTCTACTATTATCATCTCACTTAATGACACAGGGATCAAATTGAGGAAATACAGGGGAAACTCTCGTCGTTTGATTTCAGAAGTTGGTTCAGTCGTCTCATGCCCCGGACCGGATGGGTTTTCTGGGTCGGGGTGTGACAGTCTGCTTGAGTACGGTGTGCTCGCTATCGATCTGATCGATAAACTGGTCAAGAAATGCGGAGATACCTGACACGTTCTCCGTCGAGGCCGCCACCTGGTCCTCGATGTCCTCCTTGAATGTCGTGCATGCGTCTTGCAAGGCCATAACCCTTTGCTCCGCTGCCGCCAGCCTTGTAACGAGGAAGGACCTTTTGCTCAGGATCACCCCCGATCCTTTCTTCTAGTTGGTTAATTAGTTGACGAAGCTCCACAAAGTTCGCCATGGATTACAACCGAGCTCTTATACCAATTGTCATCGGAAAAGTGCAGTGAAATTTTTTTCTCGAGTTCTTCCCAATGATGGTGTCAAGACCCTTCTTGACAAGCCCTCCTTCGTCTTCTTCACTTTCAAACATAGAAGAAGACACACTATAGGTAAAGGGATTCACCCGTTTCCTTTATTGAAGCAATTGTACAATAGAAGCACTCAACTCTCTCTCCCAACCCTTTGGTTATACAATCACTCAATTACAAAGGAAACCCATCCCTAAGCCACTGTCCAGATTTCCCTATATCATGGTCGGCTCCTCCTTATATAGGGGACGACTCCAAGCCTTTATCTTTACTCAACTCCAACTCTGGGTCCTAAATTAGTTCCAATCTGATCTGGACTCTATCTTGGCTAATCATGAATATACCAACTTCATTTGGACTCGTAGTTGTGTTGAAACTTGCCTTAGATAGCACCTACCAAAATCCACCTGCATTTTGACTCGAAATAGTACTCCTTCATATTTCCACGCGCCAAGTACAAGAACTCCCATGCCATAATCCATATTTGCCGTGTCATGACATGCTAGAGACCTAAGCCAAGTGGAATTGGCCCGATCGCACGCTTAGATTGGCCTACATGGCCAACTGCCTTCTGCCGGGTGTGCCAAGTCCTAGTCCCACTAGAACTCCTGCACAACATGGACTTTCCTCGCGCCATATCTTGCCTTTCCCGTGTCAAGTCCTCCTAAGAACCCAGTCCAACTGAAACTTGGATAATGGCACGGTTGGATTGGCCCCAATGGCGCGCTGAGTGCTAGCCTGACTAGGACGTACTCCTCATGCCATTTGAATTTTGCCCATCTCAAAGCTCGTCATTAGCCTTGACATGACGTGCGGAGTCCGAGTGGGATTAGGAATTGAAGTCCTATTAGAACTCAAACTCCTAGTTGCACTTGGACTCAAGTCGCCGCCGTGCCGCACGGCGCCATGTCGCGCGTCGCGGTGCTCATTTACCACGTCATCTTGTGTGACGCATGTGTGCGCACCCCGTGCGCCTTCTGGGTTGCTTTGCCGTGCGTCCTTCTCAATGGAATGGCCTCATGGCTCGCCAAGTTTTGCTTTGGCCCGGACCGCCATGTCATCTTCAAAATCCGTCACGAAATCTTCAAGATTTCTCGTGCTAATGTCGAGAAAGATAGTTGTGGACATTTTACTTGCTATCATGAGGCCTCCTTACTGCACATGACTAATCACACCGACCACGCATCATGTCTTGGACCTTTAGTTGTGTCACCTTCGAATGTCGCGCGCCAGCACCTGTGTCATGGGATCAGGGCCTGACCAACAACCCCCTCACCCCCCCTCCCCACGCACACAGAGACAAACGCACTTGAGGAGTAATTATAACCAAATTCTCCAAGAAAAGTGGTCCTAGGGTGCGTGCAATAATTGGGATTGTCTTTTGTTTCCCTTCCCATACAAGATCGAAGAGATAAGTTATTAAATTGACTATAATATTAAGTAAAGACAAAATCTTATGTGTACAAGCTGGCCGATAGCATGAAACCGGACGTGAAATATATACCAAAAGCAGCTTATTACTACAGATACTGTTCTTTTTTCATCAACCTGCGACTCGAAATTCCTGCAGTATACCTGTTGGAAATGAAACTATGCGTAGAAATGTCAACGAAAAATATAATCACGCATTGCTATCTCCACTCTTTTGTAACTCGCTTGATTGAGTTAAGATCGACAACGCAGGCTGAACTGAAATAGCCCTATATATCACTCAGCTGACAGCCCTACTCATAATTTTCATATTTAATGGTCATATATGTGCTTTCAGATTTAACTCATACAAGAACAAAAGAGAATTTTGAATCAGCGTGAAAATCATGAGTTCAAGCATTATAAAAACTTAATTTACCACCTTATTCTTATTAAACATGTAAAATTATACTTTGATACCCTATAGTTTCATGAATCAACATTCTATTACCCTCATCTTTCAAAACCTGGCAATTTGGATCGGGTCATCAAACGCCGTTAGGATGAGTCGTGGAAAACCGGTCATGTGACACGCATATGACCAGTTTTCACCCATTCCCTGCGAGCGAAACTGCTTCAGCTGAGACCGCGGCGCCCAAGGTGAAGGCGACAATGGGGTTTCAGCGGAACCCCGCGACGCCCAAGGTGACGATAGCAGAGGTGGTGGCGATGAAGCTTGAATGACGACGAAGCTGGTATGACGAACATCTCCATGAACTAAGGGAATGCGAAGACCGCCTTATGCCATGCGTCCACCACCACCAGTCACGTTTGTATGAAAACCGATCACGTGATTGGTTTTCTGTGGCTCATTTTAACGTCGTTTGACGACCTGAATTAAATTGCTAGGTTTTGAAACTACATGGCAGTTTTATGTGATTTTAGAAGATGATGGTATTAGAATGCTAATTCATGAAACTATATGGTATCAAAGTGTAATTTGGCAGGTCATGTGACCGGTTTTCCGTGACTCATCCTGGCAGCGTTTGACAACCCTGAGTAAATTATCATTTTTTGAAACTACACGGTAGTTTTATGTGATTTTAAAAAATGATGATATTAGAATTTTAATTCATGAAATAATTGAATATCAAAGTGTAGAAAATAATATATTATCTTTTTTTTTAACGTAGTTATATATGTACACTAGGTGCGGCTTACATTGGCATTTGGCACGGTGGTCTCTCTCCACTAACTCCCTCCTCCACAATTAGATATAGGGCCTGTTTGGTTGCTGAGAAGTGAGTTGAAGTGGAGTGACTTCTGTAGAGTGACTTTCTGGGGAGTGACTTTCTGGGGAGTGACTTTCTGAGATTTTTTAAGTTCTGGTGTTTGGTTGGTGCTTGAAGTGGATGCTGAGAAGTGGTAAATTCTGTCACTTTTGCTGTTTGGTTGGTGCTGAAGTGGTGCTGAAGTGGATGCTGAGTTCTGATATTTTCTGAGTTCTGGTGTTTGGTTGATGCTTGAAGTGGGGATGAAGTGGGGCTTTGGTCACCCCAAATGCAGGTGGTGAGCATACCACCCATATTCTTGATGTATTAGATCTAAATTGAATCCATACCAGACCCAGTTTGGATGGATCTAGACTTGATCCAGACCCAGTCTGGATAGATCCAGAATTGCATTGGATCGATCCAAACTTATTCCGGATTGATCCAACCCAGTCTGAATCGATCCAAACTTATTCCGGATCGATCCAACCCAGTCTGGATCGATCCAAACTTATGCCGGATCGATCCAACCCAGTCTGGATCGATCCACACTTATTCCGGATCGATCCAAACCAGCCTGAATCGATCCATCCGGAACTGGTTTGGATCGATCCAAAACCTTTTCCTGGGACCAGTTTTGCAATTTTACACATCGGATCGATCCAAACCAGTCTGGATCGATCCAAAACCCATTCCATGACTCTCTGTTACATATTGGATCCATCCAAACTCATATTGGATCGATCCAAGCCGTTAGAACCCCAAATTTTGACATCTTGAATCGATCCAAACCTATTTCGGATCGATCCGAGACTGGCTGACGGGTAAAAATGGACAGTTCTGATCTGACCTGAGAATCCACGACTTGGGGCCTATAAATAAGGGTTTTGGCTCTTATTTTTTAGATCTTTTTCCCTCTTATAACAATATGCTATAATTAAGATAATCAATTATTTGTGTTTCCCATTATCGGCGCGGGGACAAGGCGGTGCGGGTAAGGGGAGTGCGGGGACAGATATCACAGTATTCGCCCCGTTGCCATCACTAATGGTGCTAATGTTAGGGGTGGGAATCCAGGTCATGACCTGCAGACCCGACCCGACCCGTTTAATAAATAGATTAGGCAAGTCAGATAGGTTTGGCCCGTTTATAAATGAATTGGGTTTGGGTTTTATACATTGGACTTCATTTTTTCTAACATGACTTGTATTTTTTCTCGACATTAGAAATAAAATCATCCATTACATATAGCAATTACTCACATTACTTACATTTTTATGCATTGGATGAAATGAAAAAATAGAGCTGTGAAGGAAAAAAGTTGAAAAATACAACTTCTATTTTTTCAAAACACAGCTGTAAACACCCACTTTAGATTACAAACTTGAAAAATACAACATATATTGTATCTAGCACAACTTGTAAATACAAAACTAAAACACATGTTTCACAATTACAAACTCAAAAAATACAACTTATATAACTTATAAAACCGACCAACCCTTGATTTCATAATTACATGTCATATAAACCGACCAACCCTTGATTCCCTGAACATACATACACATGTACAATACAGCAAATGACTGACTCTTGAATACATCTGTTTGTTGTCGATCGCAATGCTCGTCCTGTACAATCGTATATAAAAACACAAGGACGCAGAATTTGGATCATCATTGCCCTTCTTTAGCGGCAATTGGTTGCTTAACAGATTAAGCCATCCAAATCACCAAGCCTCTCCTCCCCCATGAACACATTTGAATCATCATTTCCCCAACACCATATGACATTATAAGCAGTTTTCATCATCTCTCCGTGATCATAAACAACAGTAAATCATAAAGCAACAAAATCCATCACAAAAAATCAGATTGCATTGGAGGCTGCCAATCAAAATCAGATTGCATCTAGGCTCAGTTGTACATCATAGGTAGCAGTAACATAAACCAATAAATCCATCATAAAAATCAGATTGCATCTAATAGGCTCAGTTTCACATCACAGCAGTAACATAAACCAATAAATCCATCATAAAAATCAGATTGCATTGGAGGCTGCCAATCAAAATCAGATTGCATCTAGGCTCAGTTGCACATCATAGGCAGCAGTAACATAAACCAAATCCATCATAAAAATCAGATTGCATCTAGGCTCAGTTGCACATCATAGGCAGCAGTAACATAAACCAAATCCATCATAAAAATCAGATTGCATCTAGGCTCAGTTGCACATCATAGGCAGCAGTAACATAAACCAATAAATCCATCATAAAAATCAGATTGCATCTATTAGGCTCAGTTTCACATCACAGCAGTAACATAAACCAATAAATCCATCATAAAAATCAGATTGTATCTAATAGGCTCAATTTCACATCACAGCAGTAACATAAACCAATAAGTCCATCATAAAAATCAGATTGCATCTAATATGCTCAGTTTCACATCACAGCAGTAACATAAACCAATAAATCCATCATAAAAATCAGATTGCATTGGAGGCTGCCAATCAAAATCAAATTGCATCTAGGCTCAGTTGCACATCATAGGCAGCAGTAACATAAACCAAATCCATCATAAAAATCAGATTGCATCTAATAGGCTCTGTTTCACATCACAGCAGTAACATAAACCAATAAATCTATCATAAAAATCAGATTGCATTGGAGGCTGCCAATCAAAATCAGATTGTATCTAATAAGCTCAGTTTCACATCATAGCAGTAACATGAAGCAATAAATCCATCATAAAAATCAGATTGCATGTAATGGCTGCCAATAAAAATCAGATTGCATCTAATAGGCTTGGCTCAGTTTCACATCATAGCATGAAGCAATAAATCCATCATAAAAATCAGATTGTATCTAATGGCTGCCAATAAAAATCAGATTGCATCTAATAGGCTTGGCTCAGTTTCACATCATAGCATGAAGCAATAAATCCATCATAAAAATCAGATTGCATCTAATTGCTGCCAATAAAAATTAGATTGCATCTAATAGGCTTGGCATTTTTTCACATCATAGCATGAAGCAATAAATCCATCATAAAAATCAGATTTCATCTAATGGCTGCCAATAAAAATCAGATTGCATCTAATAGGCTTGGCTCAGTTTCACATCATAGCATGAAGCAATAAATCCATCATAAAAATCAGATTGCATCTAATGGCTGCCAATAAAAATCAGATTGCATTGGAGGCTGCCAATCATAGCAGTAGTGGCAATTGGTTGCTTAACAGATTAAGCCATCCAAATCACCAAGCCTCTCCTCCCCAATGAACACATCTGAATCATCATTTCCCCAACACCATATGACGTTATAAGCAGTTTTCATCATCTCCCCATGATCAGAAACCAACAAGTCCATGACATAAAAATCAGACCACACCAAATCAAATTGCATTATAAGCTGTTTTCATCATCTCCCCATAATCATAAACAACAGAAAACCATAAAGCAACAAAATCCATCACAAAAAAACATCCATTACATTGGAAAGTGACTGGCTGCCCATCAAATAGCCATAAATACATGGGCTCAATTTCATAATAACCAACAAGTCCATCACATAGAAATCAACTCATGGTGAAAAACAAAATAAACCCTAATGCAATACACAATCCAATTGCAGTTGCAATTTCAAATTCAAACCGACCACACCCTCTTGTACCGAAATTAGTTGCACAGGGCAATTGAGATGCATACTCATGATATGAATTTAAAGCGTCATTTCTATTATAAAACCCCCGATAACACGCCCCACCGAACCGATGCACTTGTTCATGGCATGCCGGCCACGAATCATATACACCGGGTCGTCTCCCTTTGTAGACGACATAGTATTTTATGATTTCATGCTGCCAATCAATAGGAAATCAACTCAAATTGCCAAATACATGAGTTGCATAGTATAAAATAAACTATAGCTGCCAATCAATAGGAAATCAATTGATTGGCAAATACACAAGTCAATACGTGGGTTGTATGATACAAAATCAACTATACACATGCATTTGGAAATTAGGGATTGGCTTGCAGCCATGAATCCCAAAAGGCCATGCACCCCAAAAAGTACCCAAAAAACCACCATAAAACCCACATCAAAAGGCTACAAGTGTCATATAATGTTTACATGCGTACAATATAAAAGTCAATTGTGCCTATTTGGGTCAAAGAAGTCTTTCAACCAAATCTTCCGGTGTTTTATGCTCATCACCAAGAATCCACGTGCTTCTACCTCGTCCCGGTTGAGCACATTGATAACACGTAGAAGATCCTCCTCGGGGTAATCAGTTGCACATTCCATAATAGATGCATATAATTTATCAGTCGACTTGACATTGCCAGATAGAATGGCATCCCCAACCTTCTCAATAACTCTTACAAATGTGTCATCCCTCGTCTCTCTCGACCGCTTACTAGCAAATGCCCGAGCTGGCATACGTGCAACTGTTTCGGCCATAGTCATGCGCACAGAAGTCTCACCGTCACTTGTGCCTACATGAGTGTTGTTATGCCCAGTGGGCGTGCTCCCCGTGTCCATGGCAGCCGGACTATCGGCAACCTCATCGGTTGGGATAAAGGGGGGGCAAGACCCCGCATCCTCGAGATCTATGACAGGCTCGTTAGGATTAGCCTCGTCATGGGTGGACCGAGCAAATCTGCCCGAGGCCCTCTCCTCGCAGCAACAAGCGGTAAGCAAGTCAAAATTAGGGATTGGCTTGTTACTAAGGTTCCTAGCATTAGGGTGTGCCTACATAATAAGAGAAGTATTAGGCAATTTCAAATGCAAGACATTAATTCATGTCAAGTATTAGGCAATGCCAACGCACCGCAATGTACGCCGCGGCGACATCCATATCCATCGAGAACTTCTTGTCAAGTTCTGTCCACCCACAACCGCTAAGTTTATGCAAACATTTAATGACCTCGTACTTCCTTCGACACCATCCCATGTGATTCTGGACATGTTTGAGCTCGAAGTCCCCTTTAGGCTCAAGTTTGTCATTCACCGCATTAAAGTGGCTAGTTCTAAACCACCTATCCCCTTTGGGACGGCCCTTCTTAACTTCAGCGAGGTACTCTAGGAGGTAAGCCTCCTCCGTGTCAGTCTACCTCTTATTCTGACTGCCTGTTTTGCCAGTGACCTTCGCCTTGCCCTTGGTATTAGGCCCACCAGGAGGTTGTTGCGAGTCATCTTCGCATTGAGAGGAAGAATCCATATTCTGTAAATAGTTGAATGCGATATAGGCATTTAAAATATACTGCATACACCACTAACATGGTGCATAGAATACTATACGCGTTTATAAGCAAGATAATAAGAAGTTAACATCTCAAAGTAAATTTTACAAATTGTCAGCCGAATAGTTCATGTAACAAAATCCCTAACGATCTCGTTGGAAGTCAAGCCACATCTGTTGTGTGATTTCCTCGCGCAAATTGAGCCAAACACCTTGCTCTTGGCGTTGCTCTCTCGTCGTGCACGGTTGTGTAATTGGTGGGTCATCTTCAATGGTGTCTACCATCATTAGTGGGTCGTTTGGGGATTTGTCAAGTATGAAATTATGCAGAATACAACAAGCAAGGACAATCTCAACTTGTGTCTTGTAGGGGTAAAATGGATGTGATGCGAGAATCTTGAAGTGGTTTTTAAGCAAACCAAACGCTCGTTCAATCCTAGATCTCAGAGACGAGTGACGTAGGTTAAAGAGCTCTTTTTTGTTTTCTGGAATGCGCCCAACAAACTCGTTGAGATGGTACCTTACACCCCGGTACAGTGCAACAAACCCAGGCATCGTTGGGTACCCGGCATCTACAAGGTAATACTTCCCTACAAGATTAGAAAGGGTTTCAAACGACTCGTATGGTTTTCAAGTATGAAGCTAAGCGACGATTGTGTGGGGCTACTTATACCTTCAATGGTTTTCAAGCCACCGGGAGGTGGTCGAGAAAGGGCGTCTTTCAAGACAGTGTAGTCATTGGCCGACCTTTCCCAACCAGCCAAGACATAGGTAAAATGAAGGTCAGGTGTAGCAGCAGCTAACACGTTCTGTGTAAGACCCTTACAACCTCGGAAAGGAAGTGCCATGTCGGCGGGGACAGTGGCATCTACGTGAGTTCCATCTATGAGGCTGATACAATTCTACAGGGAAAAAACCGAAGCGTTCATGGTGAGTTCTGGAAACTATGAAATTTAGGGACATCATTATGTGCAAAGAGGGTTGGATAGTACCTCAAAGTACGGAAAATATGAACGGTTGTACCGAATTTCAGGGTGTGTTGATGAGCCAGGTTGTTGCATAAATGTGTCGCGGAGGGCCAGTACTGCCTTCAAAACTATGTGGAAATATCGATTGATGGTCTCACCAGACAACATAAACTCCATGCGCATGACCCAATTTTTCGTGTTATGGCCCACAATATGCAGGAATATACATAATTGTTCTTCAACTTTGACATGATCAGTGTCTATCAGAAGTTGGCGTGCTCTCATCACTCTTGCTAACTCATGCAGCGTGTCTGCATCCATACGGATGTAACTAACAAAGTAATCCCCCCCAGGTCTCAATATCCTATCCATATGCCCTTCCCGCAACACAAGTCGTTGCTCACGCGGTATAACACATGTGTTATCACGTGAGCCAAGGTAGCGACGCTCCACCGCGACAACGACTACATAGGTTGCAGCTAGCATCCTCATTCGCTCAAATTGCTCGTCGTCGCCATTGGCCATCTAATATAAAAGTCAAACTTTAACTAAAAACCCTATAAAACATCTATATTTGTATCTATTTGCATGTAAAACAGCTATACCAACATGAGTATCTAAAGAACATGACATGAAATCATAAATTCAAATAGGGGATCAACTACTACCAACATGAGCATGAAGAAACCATAGAGTAGGGGATCAGATCAAGCCCAATGCATAAGAACACATAAATGGCAGCCTCATTACTAATAGCATAGCATATCAGATTGCATACTAGTATCATACGAATAGATCAACCCACGCAACAGCGTCATAAAAGATTGCAAGTGGATAAGACTGCATAAGGGATCAGATAGCCAAAATGCCAAGCAGATTGCATACTAATAGATCACATTGCATACTAGTAGCATGCTAATAGAAAATACAAAGCCCTAAAATCGGATTGCATACTCATGACATAACAATAGATCAACCCACATGGCAATGGCATACTAACAGCGAATGAATCAGATTGCATAAGGGATCAGATAGCATACTACAAGCATCAACAAAGGGAGCTAGTCATTTCATGAAAGCAGCAATTGCAATGGCATACAAACAGCAATGCTCAAGCCAAGGGGATCATGTATGATAAATTTGTCGAAAGAATAGAAGAATCGAACCACTCAGGACTTGGAGAATATACATGAAGCATCAAGCCATAAAAGCACAGATCGGCCCAAATAAAAGCACAGAAACCAGGCAGGGGATCAAATACAAGAAATGCACCATTTATACTTGAAAAACCATGCCATAAAAGCACAGAAACCAGGCAAGGGGATCAGTTCCACGCAATGCACCATTTATACATGAAGAATCAAGCCATAAAAGCACAGATCGACCAAAATAAAAGCACAGAAACCAGGCAGGGGATCAGATCCAGGAAATACATGAACAATCACAAGCCATAAAAGCACAGAAAACCAGGCAAGGGGATCAGATGCAGGAAATGCACAATATATACATGAAGAATCAAGCCATAAAAGCACAGATCGGCCCAAATAAAAGCACAGAAACCAGGCAGGGGATCAGATCCAGGAAATGCACCATTTATACTTGAAGAACCATGCCATAAACGCACAGAAACCAGGCAAGAGGATCAGTTCCACGCAATGCACCATTTATACATGAAGAATCAAGCCATAAAAGCCCAGATCGACCCAAAAAAAACCACAAAAACCAGGCAGGGGATCAGATCCAGGAAATACATGAACAATCACAAGCCATAAAAGCACAGAAAACCAGGCAAGGGGATCAGATCCAGGAAATGCACCATATATACATGAAGAATCAAGCCATAAAAGCACAGATCGGCCCAAATAAAAGCACAGAAACTAGGCAGGGGATCAGATCCAGGAAATGCACCATTTATACTTGAAGAACCATGTCATAAAAGCACAGAAACCAGGCAAGGGGATCAGTTCCAGGCAATGCACCATTTATACATGAAGAATCAAGCCATAAAAGCACAGATCGGCCCAAATAAAAGCACAGAAACCAGGCAGGGGGAACAATCACAAGCCATAAAAGCACAAAAACCAGGCAAGGGGATCAGATCCAGGAAATGCACCATATAACATGAAGAATCAAGCCATAAAAGCACAGATCGGCCCAAATAAAAGCACAGAAACCAGGCAGGGGATCAGATCCAGGAAATGCACCACTTATACTTGAAGAACCAAGCCATAAAAGCACAGATCGGCCCAGATAAAAATCAGATTAACCATGCCAGGGGATCAAATTCAACAAAGAAACAAGCCTCTCGTGACATGGAGAGGGAAAAGGAGATATAAAACCATAGATCTGGAAATGAAACATGGTACGAAGGTGTAAAAACCTTGAAAAAGGTAGCAGGGATCAGACGCCTGGTGTCCGGAGAGAAAAGGGGAGGTTTCTCGATCGGCCGAGATCCAGATCTACCACCGGGCTAGATAGCAGCAACCTCCTTGGTTGCCGACCAAATCCAGCACCGCGTGGAGAGGGAAAAGCTCTTGGGCTCGCAGAGCTTCGGATCCACCACTAGAGAGGTAGCATTAGGGTTCCTGGCCCCGCCGCCCGTCGGATCTACCTCCAGGGAGTGAGAGCTTAACAACGCTCGTCAGATCCACCACTAGAGAAGAGGTGGGAGGGTTCCTGGCCTTGCTGCTCCTCAGATCTACCGCGGGGGAGTGAGAGGCTGGCGTGGGTGACGAAGAACGGAGGAGACAGAGAGGACCATGGTGGGTGGAGAGACGGCGAGCGAGTGAGATCGGGGGAGAACAGGGTGGAGAGCCGGAGCAGTAAGCATAGGGTTTTGAGGGATTGAAGTGGAGCAAAACCCCAAGCGAAGTGAGGATATGAAGTGATTCGAGCGACTCCCGGCCTTTTTGGCCGGGAGTCGCGAGCATGAAGTCCAGGCCAAAATGGCCTAGACGCGAAGTGGGTCTCAATTCAGACCCACTTCCCACGAACCAAACGTCGGAAGTGACCAAACCCACTTTCAAAAAAGTGACTTCACAGCCACTTCCGATGAACCAAACATGCCCATAGTTAAATATATAATACAAAGAGTTATTGGCCACTGAATCATAAAATACACTTTGTTTTATAAGACAGATAATCACAACATAATGCTTGGAAACAAACGAGACGATGGGGGGAGAGACGCCCCCAAACAAAAGCCACACACACCTATCAATCATTCCAAATGGATATCAGCTCGTTGAGCGCCTGATACGAAGATCCTTCCTCGCTGAGTGCCTTCACCCCAGCAGCCTGGAGCTCCACCACCTTCTGGCAAACCACCATACCTTGCTCCCCCACCATCAACTCCCTCACCACCCTCGCTATCTCCTCCCTCGCTACCATCCCGTCCTCTCTCGCTTCCGCCCTCAGCGCCACCATCACACCCTCCACTAGCATCACAGCATTCATCTTCTGCTCGGCGTACAGCGGCCATGCGATCATCGGCACGCCATACGCGATGCTCTCCAGAGTCGAGTTCCACCCGCAGTGCGTCAAGAACCCGCCGGTTGCCTCGTGGGCTAGAACCTGTATCTGGGGCGCCCACGCTGGCAGCACCATCCCCACCTCTTTAGTTCTCTCAACGAACCCGTCCGGCAAGAAGCCGAGAGGGTCATCGTCGCCGACTCCTTGGCTGAAGAATGCTCCATCAGCTGTGCCATCGTTCGGTTTACGCACTACCCAAAGAAACCTTTGTCCGCTCGCCTCCAGCCCAGCTGCCAACTCCGTCAGCTGAGCCGAAGATAGTGTCCCGCCGCTGCCGAATGATATGAACACCACCGACCCTTTGGGCTGCCGGTCCAACCACTGCAGACACTCGGCTCATTCTGTACTGTCCGTCTCGCCGGTGACGTTGGTCTGGGTAAGCGGCCCGACCGGGTAAACCGGCAGGTGGTTACCTCCGCCTTCTCTGAGGGCCTCCGCCGCTCCTGGCTCGAATTCTTCAAAGCTATTCACGACTACCCCGTCTGCCTCCAACACCTTTCTAGCTGTATTCAGGAGAACTGAATAAATAGGCGCCTTCCTATCCTGAAAAGGATCGGGGAAGTCCTTTCCGGCGATCGGGACGCACCCCGGCAACCTCAGGGGCTCGGGGAGGTCACGGTACTCGCACGTTGTGGCCGCGTCGAGCTCCGGGAGGTTGAACATGAACGACAGCGTCATGAAGTTGGACTCGTAGAAGAGGTAGGCGGGGACGCCGAGTTCCCGGGCGATTTCGAGCGAGTCGATGCCGAAGATGTCGGCGGCGAAGGCGACGAGGCGGCTGGTGGTTTTGAGGTCGAGGAGGGCGTCTCGGAGAGATGGGAGGGAGCGGACGAGAGAGACGATGATGCGGGTCTCGATCTGGGTGATGTCGTTAACGTCGACGGGGGGGAGGACGAGGGAGGTGACTCCGGGGGGGAGGCGTCCGGCGTTGAGGAACTGGGTGGCTTTGTTGGAGGAGACGTCGGTGGTGGAGGTGGTGATGAGGGTGACGGTGAGGCCGTGGTGGAGGGCCAGGCGCTTGGCGAGCTCAGTGAAGGGGATCAGGTGACCCATGCCGGGGCTTGCGAGGAGGGCGACATGAGAGGGTGGCTGGGCTAGCTCCGGCGCCATTATTGTTGGTGAGCTGATGAGGTTATTGGAGATTAAAGCTAGATAGTGTGTGGTGTGATAACTATGTGGGAAGGGCTTTTAAAGAGGAACGTGTGGGAAAAAGAAAGATAAAATAAAATAAAATAAAGGATCAACTTGAGAAAATAAAAATAAAAATAAAATAAGGAGGGACGTATTGGTAGTTAAAGTAAGAGTATGGTTAATTGGTTTCCAGAAACTGATATGTATTTGGCCACATGATGATGTCGAGGCTGGCCGACTTGCCCCAGCTAGCATGAAAAGGGGCGTGTTACTGTGCTTCGTTGCTTTCTAAAGCTTTTGGGCTCATGCGATGAACCAAAAAAAAGAGAAAGAAACTGCTATCAAGCACAGCAAAGGGGACAAAGGTGGTCATGCCTCAATCAAGGGACTTAGTTACTTGATTTCCTCGTGTGACTCAATCTAGCCGTTCATTTCAAAATCCAGCTCGGTGGGACCTAGTGTCCATTGAAAAAAACCAAAGTCATCTCGCCGATCTCTTCGCTGACCTCCCATCAGGGGCTCGAGCTCCCTGTCTTCGGACGTACTCCTTGAGCCTCACCGCCCTCGCCTCAGCATCCTCGATCGCCGACGCCTCTCTCAAGAGTCCACCGACCGTCTTCCTCGTTGAGAGCTTCCAATCCAATACCATCCCGATCCAACCCATCTCCTCCCCTCCCTCTCTCTTCCTAGCCACGCCACCGAGAGGCCGGCGATGAGATCAGCGAGATGACTTTGATACACTGAGTCTCACCGAGCTGGATCTTAGCCGTTCATGTGAATGAACGGTCAGACACTTGAGACCCCCGGATCCACAAAAGTGGGGGCAGTGGGGTCTGAAGAGATGCATGCAATGACGTGAGAAACACATTTGGAAAAATGTGACAACGACCAGAATCAATTGAGTGGAGAATACTCCACGTAGTAAAGTTGAGAAAACCCTTCCTCCCTCCTTTCTCTTTCCCTGTAAAAAAAGTTTCCCCCACGAACTCCCCCCCTCCCCCTCCCCCTCGCCCCTATCAAATGATATTTTTATAAATGCTCACTGTCCATTCTGCGGGACTGGTGCTCGAGTGGCATAGCGTCATGCGTCACATGCCGATCGAGAAACATCAACCAATGGCTCCCTGTTGGTCAGAAAAAAAAAATTGGGCTTGTTCTATATGATGGCAATTTCATCAATAATCTATCTTTTTTATGTCCTCTCTGACACAATTGAAATATTCCGACGTAACTTTCTCACTTTGTATCGAAATCTTATCCAAATTTATCCATTATAACATTATTACTAAGAATAATACTAAAGCCGCTGACGTATATTCCTCGTCTCAAACGATCAACTACCGTTGATTTGAACGCATGACACCCATCTAACGGGTTACAAATATAGCATCTATAACACTATACGGATACGATAGGTGAACGAATCAGCAACGGGGTTAGTGGAACCATCATGTACAAGACCACGTGAGAAAAGAAGCATGACCAATAGGATGTGACGCACATTAAATGTTACTCGACGTCTATGTTCAAACGCCATCATCATGCCACCTACGTATTTATTGCGCTACAATCCAACTGTACGAGACTCGATACGTCGAGCTCTACTCTATCACCCAATCATGGGATAAGCAACCTCGAGGTCGAGACACTCCACTAGGGCATTGATCTCAGAGCCAAACAACCTTGAGGTTGAATCATCAATATAAAATCAACATCCCGAAGCCAAATGACCTCTAGGTTGAACCCGGAGGTGCATGATCTCGAGGTGGAGGCACTCTAGGAAATCACAATTCCTGAAGTCGAGTGACCTCGAGATCGAACGCTTTATGAAATCACCTGGACTTTACCTATCATACCCCGACCCAGAAAACTCATCCGGTCCGGGGTGTGAGGGTTCCAAATCTACTCAATCCATCTATGACGCATTTATAATAAAATAAGACATTTAATTTAAACAATAGATATGGGGCCAAAACAAAAATCTCTAATATTAAACCAAAATGTACTAATACAATATTATCAAAACTCGAAGAAGAAAATTATATATTTAACATAATTCTCGATGGATGTCTATAAACAAAACTGTCAAAAAGTACAATAGGGTCTTCAGAAATCTCAAACGCCTCCAGAAGTCGATACTCCACCAAAAGCTGATCCGCCGGGAGTTACGAAAACGCTCGTGCATGTACCTAGTAGCAATCTCGCTCTAAACCTTGCTACCCGGTCTCGATCCAAAGGCTAGATCCTAGCTGCCCAAGCCCTCGGATCGAAGATCAACCCATCGCCCATGTCCTAGCATTTATGCTTCTAATGCAATCAAATGCATGCAATGCTCATACTCATAAAAATAACATTAGAAGCATGTCACAACAATACACAGGGCTGGACGTAGCATATAGCTCACCAGTGGGTGAATATAGCAAAGGTCTAAGCAAAACAATTAAACATGCACAACAGGTCTATAAGTCTCCGCGAGACTAAACAACCAAGCAATCTAAATTAATATTTATTCTACACATCCCAAGGGGGCGTGACCCCCTTGGTTTAACGACAAGCCTCACATAGGGTTGGGCCACATGTATATAATAACATATATATAACACAAGATCGAAAAGCTTGAATTATCGACTTTAAAGTAAACAAACTACTAATTTCAAAAAATCATAACTTTGAATTTAAACATCCAATTGATGTGAAACATGATATGCCCACTTATTGACATACCCTGAATCACAAATCCAAAAATTGGACCAATTGGATGAAAATAAATTCATAAAAAACTACAATTTCGGTTTAAAATCAGATTTGATAAACGAATCAAAATCCATTCGAAAATTTCTTGAATTAAAACTAAAATTGGCAGATCAAACCTAAGGGTCACTAAGATCATCATATCCAAAAATCAAATCAATTGGATAACAAAATTCCACTTAATTTCACTAATTAAACTAAATGCCCTTTTCTGCACAGTCTGGCCATTTAATTCACAAAACATCATACGTAAATCCAAAAAATATGAAACCAGTTGAAATTGAAAGATAACTCAGAGATCTACAACTTTTATATTAAAGATCAACTGAGACCATCCACGTACAACTCTCTAAACAAGCTCAAATATAGATGTTCTAATTAAAACAAAAAATCCAGAAATCAATCAATGAAAAGTTGCTTAAACCCGATTTAAATCTGACGAAAATCCAACCAAGCTTCAATCAGATATTCAACAAGCCTATAAGCATCATCTTGCATAAATTAATCAACTAATTAAGCAACCAATCAACCAAGAACACCTAAACAAGCCTAAGATGAATCCTACCATTCTTCGCTAATCCATGATTAATCCTCGATTAATCCATATAGAGAAGGTTTAAATGTGTTCCTCTACTTGTTGGCAACATCCCCAAGGCACCGGATCAAGCTTCCCTCTCAAATCAAAGCATCGGTGAAGAGAAGAGAAGAAAAAAGAAAACAGAGGCTGCTCGCGGGTTCTTATATACCCGAGTCCGATCGATCGTTCAACAATACTAATCGATCGATACTAGGTCGGTTCTGTTCGTGGATAAAACGTCGATCTAGCGGGGATGAGACCTCTATTTTATTTCCGAGCAAATCAATTTTTAATTTCATATCAGGAAATTGTAGGCACCACACTCCTGGATCTGCCGATCGCCAAGTCGACAGATCCATCATTTACATCCCCGTAGGGAATACCTCCGATTCTAGATCCAATAAAATAAACATTTCTTATAATAAAAGAAAAGATAAAAGGAAAGCATCCCATGAGGCCTTAGACCACCTTCATCGCCATACACGCTGGTCTTGCCGCAGGGGGAGCTTCAAATCCGGTGGTCTTGAGAGCTTTGTTGTGCAAATATTTGAGAACACCGTCCAGGAAGATCCGACTCCTATTGTTGTGGCAGCAGCTGCTATGTTTGATGAAACCGGCTTGGAGAAAGGAAGCCTAGAACCGGCTGGAACAGGGGAGCACTGGTTGGAACCAAGGAGGTGCGGCGAGCGACTGGAACCTCTATCGCCGGAATGATGATGGGGGCTGTCCCTCTGCAGAACAGGTTGACGTTCTTGCGCCGCGAGATCACCAGGGAGCTGGAGAAACACCGTATGGAACAGAGCACACAAAAAAAAAAAAACAGGGGAGTGGAGCTCGTCTTCAAAGCCGCCGGGAGAGAGAGAGAGCCTTGGCTCGATCTCCGTCGCTGGCGAGGAACTAAGCTAGAGCAACCTTGCTGGAGATCCAAGCCGCAGGTGACGAGCAAGAGAGCGAAGGTTGAGCTGCAGGATCAACGAGCCTTCTACAGCGTCTACCCAGAGACGCGAGTGTCTCAATGGGTTCCGGCTGTGTGGGCTGGATCTACGCCGTCCGGTGGTGCGCAACGTCGGAACCTCACCAGAACCTATTCGTCTTCAACCCCCTTCTCCAGTTTCTTCTTCAGCTACTTCTTCGATTTCTTCAACCAGTTTCTTCTTCAGGCTCTTTTACTAACCTACAGCCCGTTCTTCAACCCAGCTTAGATCAAGCTCAGACCATTCAGAACCCAGCTTCGATCCGGCTCAGACCAGCCTTCCAGCGTTCTTCCACCCAGCTTAGATCAAGCTTCAACGCCTTCAGACCGTTCAGAACCTCATCAACCTCTTTAACAGCTTTGAGCCAAGCTTCGACGCCTTCAGCCAAGACCAGCCTTCAGCTTTCTTCAACCCAGCTCCGACCAGCCCTGATTTCAACCCACGTTAAGATCATGGATCCCTTAATCAGGGGTGTTAATCACGTTAAGATGCTGATCAGGGTCCCTAATCAAAGGGATGCTGATTGCCTTGATGCTGATCCTTTTTATATAAGGATAGCTAACGTGCATACCAGCTGTGCTTTGCTATTGATTTTATTATTTATTTATTTATTTATTTATTTTTTATATGGTATGGGATGAGTGAGGCTGGTTTATTTATAATTTTTCGTGTATATATGGTATGGACGTGTATAAGGACGACCAAACATGCAGCCCATGGAGCTTTGCTGATTTTTTGTCTTGGCGGATTTTTCTTTTGAAGTTCGAAAATGATGTTCGAATTTCAAATTTACCATGATTTGAATATTTTTCTCATGTCCATTACTGTTTGAATATTTGTCCAAATTTAATAAACCATCTGTGAATATTTATTCCCGTACAGAATATTTATTTGAATTCTGAATATTTACCGGGATTTTACCAAAACATCCTCAGTGGTCGTATATGTCAGACCAAAATATTTTGAGGGTGGAATGGTTAATTTTCAGACAATTATACCCTGAGGGTGTGAATTTCCCAAAATACCCCCTGGGGGCTAGCTGTTATAGTAAAATTACCAGAAAACCCCTGCGTTCATATGGCTTATTTAGGGTGCCGTCAAAGCCAGGCAGGGTTGTTGTAAAATGTAATGGGTAGTCCAGGCCTGTATTTTGGCCCAAATTCCCAATACAGCCTTGGGCGGGTGAAATTATCCAAACGTCCCTGGATGCCCTCGAAGTTAGGACAAGGATTTATCGGACATTTCAAATATGTTTTAAGCTTGCTTGAATCTATATGATGTTATTTTGACTCAAACAAACAGTGGTTACTGCGACCTTTTGGCCTAGCCAAAATTGATGTCAACAGATGCCCCCTCGAGGCCTGCGCGTGAAATTTGTAACTTGAACGCGTAGGACTCGAAAAAAATACCACGCCATGTATACCTGCATGAGCGGAGCATATTTGCGTGTCGTTCTTCTTCTTTTTTTTTTCTTTTTTTTTATTATTTGAGACCTTGAGGCCTGCGCGCGAGATTTGTAACTTGAACGCGCAGGACTCGAAAATACTCATGCCATGTATACCTGCATGAGCAGAGCGTTTTTGCATGTTGTTCTTCCCTTTTTTTTTTTGAGAAGACAAGCAGACACGTCCCCCTTTTTTTTTTTTTTTTTTTTTGTAGTTGGCTATGCATGTATATACATGGCCAAGCATTCTCAGAAAGGAAGGATTTCTTCCATCCACCTATGTGTCCCCCTGTATAGAGACCTAGGGTTTAGGCATATATGTTATTTTTTTTTTTTTTCAAGGGCTTTTGCCGGAGGAATATTGGATCCCATCCCTTCCTCAAGATTTTGCAGCGGAAGGATGTAGAGGAGATCTAGCACTTTGTCAGGTTCCTTTTCTCTTCTCCAACCTTTATTCTCTGCAACTTTTTCCTCTTCTTCGCATGTATGTCGCTGTATTCTTTCCTTCTCCTTTTTTTTTTTATTTTGTCTGGCTCTTGTCCTTGTTCAATGCCAAGTATGGGTTTCACCTTCCTTGAAACGTTGTTTGGCCCTTGCTGGCCGGAAGCAAGCAGTAGTCTTTGAAGCCTGGTCGGACATGACGTCTCCATCATCGGCATGTTCTTTCCTCTGCTTCTTTGGAAGTCCAGCGCCGAAGCCATTGTTTCTTCGTCGTGGTAGCCATCGGTGTTGAGCCGGAGTGGCATGGTGCCATTCGTTTGGGACGACGAGGGTGTTGAAACGGTGCAGGGTAGATGTAGGTTTGGCACAACGAGAGCAGCAAGTCTGGCGCAATGGGTTCATGGAGAACAGCTGATGGCGTGCTTGCGGGAGTCGCGGATTGAAGGAAGGGAAGCCGGCGCCGGCGTGCTAAAGATCTCCAACCAAGCTTGGGTGGCGGAAACCAGGAGCAGAGGGTGTGGCTTGATGCCGAGCTCGCAGAGGAGTCCCTCCTTGACGGAGTGGACAGGAGGAACGGCGCTGTGCTGGCCTTCGCCGGGGGAAGAGATGGAAGTCCGACGGAAGCTTGGGCTTCGACGGAAATGGGAGACCTGTTGTATTGAAGGCGGCCATCGCCGCCGTGAGGTTTCATCCTTGCCGGATCACTGGGCGGCGGTGTGGGCACCCGTCGAACCATGCTCTGTTTTTTTTTATACTCTAACTCATCTCTTTTCTCTGTTTCTTTGTGCTTTGCTTGCCTGTTTATTTTTTCTCTTTCTTTTCTTCTGTGTCATGGGTGTTGATATATGCTGATGCTCTATTTTCCTCTCTTCCTTCTCAGCAAAATGTCAAGCTCCTCTTCAAAAGACGTTGAAGCACGCACTCCTCTGAGGCAGTTGGCTCGATCGAAAATATTCGTCATCAAGAATGAAAGCGAGGAGTCGTATACCAAACATTGTGACGTCGCTGAAGGAAGGCTTGAACAGCGGGATGTTTTTCAGGACACTAAATGGCCCCATTTCGCTGCCGTATTGCTTTCACCAATGGCGGCCGGTCCGACGCCAATGCCGCTTTCATGTCTCGCCGATCGACTTATCTCTGAAGGGCTGGATTGGGCGAACTACAAGCACCGACTTTATGAACCCTCTGCTGGATACCTGGGATGGGGTCGGGATGTTATGAAGACAGAGTCTGCCAATTTCCGCAAGTCGGGGATCTATGGTGCGGTTTTTTGTTCACTGGGTCGGTACTCCATCGACGAGCAACTCTTTCGCAGCTTGGTGGAAAGGTGGGACCCAGAGACGAATACGTTCGTGTTTCAGCATGGAGAGATGACGGTGTCTCTTTCGGACATGTTTCATCTTGGCGGCTTTTCTATCATAGGAGACATATATGACGAGTACCTTCCTGATGAAGAGAGTGTACCGACCAGTGGAGAAGGCAATGCAGACGTGCCTCTTTACCCTTCTGCAGCATACCATCTCCTGAAGATATGGGAAGAATTGGCTGAAGGTCGAGACAAGGTCTCTTTTAGAGAATGGGTGCAACACTTTTACAAGGGCGAGGGCTTCAGTCCCCGCACTGCTTTTGATGACAAAGTGTACACAGCAGGTTTTCTTTCTATTTGGATATGTTACTTTGTTGTTCCAAATTCAGAGCCTTGCATTCGCCCTGGGGTCTTCGTTCCAGCTAGTTTGATGGCCATGGGACGAGCGTATTCATTGGCCCCAGCGGCATTGTGTTCCCTGTACAGGGGTTTGAGAGTGATGAGTTTACATCCCGCCGGACCTGGCTTTGCGAGCACGAGTTGGGCTATTCATCTGCTGATGGGTTGGGCATACCGATATCTCCGAGGGGTCTACCTGGGCAGCATAAGTCCATTATGGGAGCTTCCAGATATCGAATGCGGGAAGGCCAGCATGCCGGATTTGAAACACCTGATGTTTCGTATTCCCAGAAGTTTCTCCACTTCGGATGCCAGAAGCCGACTCGATGTCAAGGGGAATTTCTTTCTTAGGCCGTTTTTGTGGGGAGTACAGGACGCAGAGTGGCATGTTGTGAAGGGTTTTAATTCTCGCAAGGCCGAGCGTTTTGCCATCTCTATACGTCGAGGCATCCTCCCCTTGAGGCTGGTTTTTGCAACTTAGGTGATGTATTCTGAGCCTTACAATCCCCACCGCTCCGCACGACAATTTGGACTTGACCAAGGTGTCCCCAAAGTGGGCCTGCGACATCCTTTGGAGGAGCGTCGTTATGGGGTCATGCTTGCGCATTGGGATCATCTGATGCGGATAGATGCCGGAAAGAAGTTCCTGATTCCCCCCGATGACCGTGTTGGGAGGCTTTCCCATTCTTGGACGATGTGGTGGGTGGAGCGGACACGTGGATTTTTTACTGAAATGGTGCCGATGTTACGCCGTGGGGATCTTCATAGCCTGTTGTCACTTGAGGAGAGGCAGGCCCTTTCCTATCGCAGTGTTATTATTTCTGACTACTGGGAATCCATCCGTGGTGCAAATGCCGAGGAAACATCTGACAGGATCGACGCTCTCGACAAATCTCAGCGGACCTTCTGGGCTGTTTTCGGGAAAGATCTGAGGCAAAGCTGGAACATTTTTCCTAACTTGAAGAAAACAGCAACCATCCGAGAGGTACCATTTCTTTTTTTTTTAATCCTTCTCTTCCTTCTACTTCTTTTTTTTTTTTTTTTGTTCGACCCACGTCTCTTTATTTGATACTGCTGCAAACCTATGTTTTCTTTGATGGAGCCACCCCAGTATTTACTCTTGCTATAGATCCGAGCATGCCTCCCTTTTCTTCCTTGATCTGCAGAGTACATAACCTTCCCCCTTTTTCTTCTTCAAGCTGGCCGGGTATGTTCTGCTCATGGGTTCATGAGTTCATCGACCAACCCATAGTGTCTGCTGATGGTTTTTGTTGCCAAGCATTGGGATGTTGCTACCTTCATATTTCGTTTGCACAGTCCTCCTTCTTTGCTGTGCTGAGCATGCACTCCCTGATGGAATTGTACCCATATCTGCCATTAGTAGAACTTGCTACAAACCTGCTGAACATGTTCTCTATTTTCTTGATATGCCGCGTATGTAGCCATCCTCTTCTTTCTCTGTCTCTTTTTTTCTTTTAACAGGGAAATGGCTGGGTATGTTCTGTTTATGGGTTCACCGAGCAACCCATGGTGCTTGCAAAAAAAAAAATTTCTGCTAGGCAATGGTGGTGTTGACGACCTTGCTTTGCCCAAATAACTGTAATATTGTTGGCTTTGTATACCTGCTTGCATGCCCTTCTTCTTCCCCTTCGTCATGCTCTGTTTATGGGTTTGCTGGTAGGTGTGCAGAAACGATGGAGAGGAACAACAGGAGACGGCAGTGGGAAGAAAGAGAAGAGAGAAGAAAACAGAGGTGGGGAAGTCGCTGGTTGCTTCTCATTTCCTCCTCAGTTTAACTCCCTTTTTTGTTTTTGTTTTATCTTCCTGCATTCCGCTTGGGTTTCCTTGACCTCGTATCTCTGCTTTCCATTGATCTCAGGGTGTTGCCAGCAAGCTTTCTTCCCAAGAGAAACCTGCTCACTCTCGTCGAGCAGTCAAGAAGCGGAAGGCCTCCCATCCCAGCGATGATCCTTCTCCAGGCCAGCCGGCGCGAAGGGTCTTGAATCCGAGTAATGGCTCTTCCTTGGACCAGCCAGCTTCTTTGAAGGAGCAAGTGGTCATTGCTCTTCCAGCCATAGGGCTGTCTAAAGGTGCCAGGAAAACACGGCGCAAGGTTAATACCGCCCAGGGGGTTCGTGCAGGTCCTCCAGTGGATCTGGCTTCGGCGGAGGTGATAGGTGCTCTCGAAGGTATCCCTCCTGCTCCTGTCAAGATTGCCGCAAGAACACTCCAATTTGAAGATGAAGTACGAGATTTTGATGGAGAGATTGTTGCTGCTGATGATAAGTTGGTATATGATTCTCCTCAAGTGCTTGCTTCGAGGGAGACTACTGTTGAGGCTGAGGACGAACTGGCGACCCCAACTGGTGACGCGCCTGGGCACAAATATGGCGCTGCCAAAGGGACAGCTCCTCGGGATGTTGCTTTTGAAGAGGCGGTGACTGATGATGTTGTTGTTGAAGAAACGGCGGTCTCCATGGGCTTCGAAGCATCCGGCGCGTGCTCCATGCCTGGTTTCGTAGGTTCTGCTCTTGAGTCTGAAGATGTTTTTATTGAAGAAGCAACAAATGAAGATATTGCTCATTACGGTGACGCAATACTTGGCGCGTCCCATGTGGTGATCCCTGAGAAAACTGTGGCCACTCCTGTTCTTGATGAAGTGATGACTGTTTTGGGCGGCGTGGGTGTTGATGCTTCTTCCGTGCCAGCTGTTTCGCCCAAGCTTGCTACTTTGGATGAGCAGGTCGTCAACTTCTACGCGGAGCTTGAAAAGCGACTGGTGTCACTTTATCTACCCGACCCGGCCGTGTCTCCAGACTTAAAGGGGCTAGAGCAACGTATTAATCGCCTGCTTGCGGCATTGCCTAGTCAGGAGTTCGGCTCATCTTCTCTAAGAAATGTCTTGCAACTACTTCTGTCACAGATAAATTCATGCGATACGGAACTTCGCCAGGAAAAGGATTTAATACAGGCACATGACGCCAATGCATCCACATATCTTGCGAAAGTTGAGGCAGCCAAGTCCGAGAGAGTGGTCGTCACAAGAAATCTCCTACGTGCTCTTGAACGACAGCGACTCCAGGGGGAACTGGTGGGCGGTCTCAGAATTCAATTGCAAGTGGAAGAGCATGCCCTGAAGCAAATGACGGAGGAGAGTACCGCTCTTGAGGAGAAGAAAGCCACCTTGACATCTACCATTGAAGGGATGCAGCGAAAGCACCAGGAGGTGTTAACTTCTCGAGACATTATTCTGGCGATGAGCAAGGCGTACGAGCTTCAGGCCGAATTAGCCAGACTTTATGATGCTTTAAACCCATGGAGATCCCAGAATCCATGATGCATTTGATTGTTTCTTTTCTTATCAATGTCGGATGTGCCGAACTTGTACTTCTGACCAAAATTTGTGCATGATTGATGCTTATGAGTTGGATTTATGGTATATACCAGGAAATCCCTGAAAACCACATTTTCTGATTTCATTTTTCCGGCATGTGATTGAAAGAGACAAGAATGTATCCTTGTCATTTTTTTTTGAATGTGATCAGAGGAGACAACCGGTTGCCCATATATATGTGTAAGCACCTTTCTAAGCTGTTCAACGTAGACATGGATGCATGTTTTGCTTTTTGCCCATGAATGTGTAGATGAACCTCATGCTCTACGTGTAAAAAGGGATGAAACCATAAGATATGCTTACCTACCTACATAGGCATAGGCATTTCTTATGCAAGCCACCTGTACCATATATGTGTGTGATGCTCCCCATTTTTCTTTTTCTTTCTTCTCTCTTTTTTTTTTTGAGAAGGAAAATTTGAGTATAAAATTTATTTATGTAAAGTCTATACTCATATATGGGTGGAAAACTCGAAGTATTTTATTCAGGCTATCAGTTTAGGCTCTTGAAACTCGGAGCGTACATGTTTAGGAATAATATCGCTTGAGAAACTTGCCATTCACCGGAGGTGGGTTATATTCACCATCCGGGGAAATAATTTTACAAGCTCCATTGGTATAGACCTCTTGAACTATGAAAGGCCCTTTCCATTTAGGATCAAATTTCCCTTGGGTTCTTCTGGCGACGACCATGGGTCGGACCACGGCGAGGACCAGGTCTCCGACTTTGAACGAGCGGCGCTTCACTTTCTTGTCGAAGGCTCTGGAAACTCTGGCTTGGTACATCTCTAGATTTTGCTGGGCTTCCATGCGCCGTTCTTCTAGGCTATCGAGCTCGTCGAGCCTTAATTTTGCAGCCTGGTCTTCTGTCAAGCCTTCATGTAGAGCGACTCTGAGGGAAGGTACCTGAATTTCAAGAGGAAGGACTGCTTCCCCCCCAAAGACAAGCGAATAAGGGGTTGCCCCCGTCGGAGTTTTCATTGTGGTACGGTATACCCAGAGATTCTCCAGCAGCTTCTCGTGCCATTCCCTCTTGTCTTTATGAACTACTTTCTTCAGGAGCTTGCAAAGAACCTTGTTAAATGCCTCTGCCTGTCCGTTGGCTGCGGCGTTATATGCCGATGAGAAACGGTGCTTAATTTTGTACTTGGCACACAATCCCTCTACATTTATGTTTTTGAAAGGTGTGCCGTTGTCTGAGATAATTTTTGCAGGGATCCCAAATCGGTAGATAATGTGCGTCTTGATGAACTGTACTATCGTCTCCCCCCTTGTATTTTTTAAAGGAACAGCTTCTGCCCATTTGAAGAAGTAGTCGGTCGCTGCTAGGATATATGAGTGGCCTTTCGACGAAGATGGCTGGATGGGGCCCACGATGTCTAACCCCCATGCTTCAAAAGGCCAGGAGACGCTTGTAGGATGAAGTGGCTCCGGGGGCTGGTGTATGAAGTCTGCGTGAATTTGACAGACGTGACATTTTCTAACATACTCGATGGAGTCGCGCACCATAGAAGGCCAGTAGTATCCCAAATGCTTTACTGGTGATACAACTTAGGACCTGACTGATGTGCTCCGCATATGCCCGAGTGGATTCCTTGGAGTGCCGACACCGCTTCGTCATTAGAAAGGCACCGGAGTAAGAGTCCGTCGTATGACCTTCTGTACAATACGTCGTTGACACAGGTGTATTTTGTCACCCTTCTTCTTAGCCTCAATCTCTCTTGGGGATTTGTAGGGAGTATCCCTGACCTGAGGTAATCAAGGAAGGGGTCTCTCCAGTCAGCTGTTTGTATTTCTGATGTGGAGACGACATTGACGAGAGTTGGCATATATATGTTCGGAACTTCTTCAAGTAGGGGAGTGAGGACTCGCCTCTCCTCAACCCTTACTTCCAACGTTCCTGAGGGGGAGAGGACCATAGCTGCGGCTAGACCGACTAGAGCATCCGCCTTTTGGTTTTGGGATCGTGGGACGTGTTGAATCTTCAGCTCCTTG
Organism: Narthecium ossifragum; assembly: GCA_963920575.1. Classification (NCBI taxonomy): domain Eukaryota; kingdom Viridiplantae; phylum Streptophyta; class Magnoliopsida; order Dioscoreales; family Nartheciaceae; genus Narthecium; species Narthecium ossifragum. The sequence goes on along the minus strand of OY986964.1, from coordinate 9,677,118 downwards.
AAGCAATCGATGAGTCCCTTGGCCTTGATAAAATAAGGAATTAATTCTTCTTTCTTGACTGCATAAGTGCCGAGGATTTGATTTATGATGAGTTGGGAGTCTCCGTAAGCATTGAGCGGGTCCATCCCCATTTCCAGCGCTATCTCTAATCCGATAACGAGAGCTTCGTACTCTGCCATGTTGTTGGATGACGCTGAAGTTAGTGCAAAGGAATACGGGATCAAGGCTTGCGTCGGAGTGACAAAAATTATTCCTGCCCTCGCTCCTGAATGTCTGCATGCTCCGTCAAAGTACATTTCCCAAGGAGGTTGAATGTCAGTGACAAATACTTCTTCATCTGGTAGATCATCTTCTACAGTCGCATTGCTTGGCACCGGATGAGCGGCGAGAAAATCTGCCAGGGCTTGCCCTTTGACAGCCTTTTGTGGGACGTATGTTATGTCGAACTGAGATAATAACATCGCCCATTTTGCGAGTCGTCCAGAAAGGACTAACTTTTTTAGAATATAACGCAAGGGATCAGTTTTGGAGATAAGCTGTATGGGATGCTCCAAGAGATAATGCCGAAGCTTCTGAGCGGCGAACACTAATGACAAGCACACTTTCTCCATCTCCGAATAATTATGCTCGGCCCCAACCAAGGTTCGGCTAAGATAGTAGAGGGCTCTCTCCTTGCCTTCGTCATCATGTTGCGCAAGCAAAGCTCCCAGCGATCCGGGTAGAGCTGTCGTATACAGGATCAAGGGCTTTCCTTTGACAGGGGAGGCTAGAACCGACGGGTTGATGAGATACTCCTTTATGCTTTGAAAAGCGTTTTGGCAAGATTTATCCCATTCGAACGGAGCTCCTTTCTTCATGAGATGAGAAAATGGTTTGCAACGACCAGCCAAATTGGAGATGAACCTTCGTATGTAGGCGAGTCATCCTTGTAGGCTCTTGAGCTCGTGAAGATTGCGAGGCGGAGGCATCAACAAGATTGATTTAGCTTTAGCAGGGTCGACTTCGATTCCTTGTTTGCGAACCACGAACCCGAGAAGCTTGCCGGACATGACACCGAACGCGCACTTCATTGGGTTCATCTTTAGGTTGTACCGCCTTAGCCTTTCGAAAACTCTGGTGAGGTGTTCGAAGTGATCTTGCCTATGCTTCGTCTTCACCACTAAATCATCGACATAGCACTCCACAATGTCATGAAGGAGGTCGTTGAAGATGACTGTCATCGCTCTTTGATAGGTGGCCCCCACGTTCTTCAATCCGAATGGCATCACTGTATAACAGAATATGCCTTTCGGTGTGCGAAAAGCGGTAAGTTCTTCGTCTTCGGGCGCCATTTTTATTTGGTTGTACCCCGAATATCCGTCCATAAAAGACAAGATCTCATGACCCGTGGCAGCGTCGACCATAAGTTCCATAATGGGTAGCGGAAAGTCGTCTTTTGGGCAGGCTTTATTTAGATCCCTGAAATCTATGCAGATTCTCAGTTGACCATTCTTCTTTTTCACGGGAACGATGTTTGCGAGCCACTTGGGATACTGCACCTCCCGGATGAAACCTGCGTTGATAAGTTTGTCGACCTCAGTGATGATTTTTGGGATCAACTCGGGTTGAAAGCGTCTCTGAAACTGCTTGATGGGGCGAACATCTTCTTCTGTGGCGAGACGATGGACAGCTACATTAACATCCAAGCCTGGCATCTCCTTGTAGCTCCAAGCGAACACGTCTCGATTTTGCCGAAGAAAGAGAATGAATTGATTCTTTTCGTCCGGCGTCATATGAGAGCTAATGAATGTTGGACGAGGATCATCTTCTTGCCCCAGGTTGATTTCTTCTAAGTCGTCTACAGTTGCTTGACCACCGTCTTTGAGCTATGGCGGCGCTCCTTGGAGATCGACGACATCTATGGATGTAGCGCATACTTGAAACTCATATCCGAGCCCTGTTCTGCCAAACGTTAAGTCTTCGCCGTAATGAATGGCCTCTTTTTGCGATTCCGTCAGAAGATCTTCAAAGGGTTGTTTCTTGCCTCGACCTTCGCAAAGACCTTCTCCGGAATTGATGTCATATCCCATGCGATCCATCATATGCAGTGACTTTTGATCATAGAACAGTATGGGCAACGTTGTATTTGTCACTTGTGTATCCGCCGTGATCGGGGAAGCTTGTATGAACTTGACCGGTTGTCCGTACTTCATGTTCCCTTCATCGCCGCCTATTTCTTCATTCATCTGGGCTTTCCCTTTGTTTGGGGGTGGCTTGATGTAGGAAGGCAGGAGTCTTGGGAGAGGCACTGGGAAATCTTGAAGAAAGGATTTAGAAAGCTTCTCTTCAACAACTGTGAATATTGGATCCCCGGGCTTCCTTTGACTGCTTGGAACATAGCGATATGTCTTCTTCCCTTGCGGAGGCTTCTTCCCTTGTTGAACTTCCATGGTGAACCTTTCCGTGAAGCCCATATCCGCAGTAGGTGTGGGGTCACGTTTCTTCAGCTTTAACGGCGGTTCTAGATAGAACTTGGCGTCGGCGAAGAATGCTTCCCCTGGTGTGAATGGCTTCATGTCAGCGAACACCCTCTTGACGTCACCTTCAGGAGTCTGATACTTGAAACACTGATGGAGGGTTGAGGGAACAACCTTATATTCATGGAGCCAAGGCCTCCCTAACAGTGCATTATAAGAGGTTCGAGCGTCGATAACATGGAAAACGACGCTCGTAGCCATGTCTTGAAATTTTAGTGCTAGATGTATAGAACCTAGCACATGTTGTCCGGCTTGGTTGAAGCCTTGGACTATTATGTTACTTGATGTCAAGTCATCGATATCATATCCTAAGTCACGAAGTGTTTTGAGTGGCAGAAGATTAATGGCCGACCCGCAGTCTAACATCACCCGTGACGTAGGAACGTTATCGATATCAGCGGTCATCAATAACGGCCTATTGTGGGGTTTTGCCCCGAGTAATAGGTCGTCATCGGAAAAATTTATGTTTAAGCTTTCGACTACATGGGCGTTAATTTGGGGGACTTCTGCCGAGTAGTCGTCAGGAAAAGATAATGCAGTTATAAGAGACCTACGAAAATCATGTGAGAGACACAAGGCATAATACACGCTAAGCAATGCAGGTATTTTCTTTAAATGTGAAACAACATTGTACTTGACAGACTCATTCGAGTTTACATCATGCATTGCTTGTTGTAGTTCTTGGTCTCTTCCTCTCGGACGCGGAGGTTGGGAATCTGGAAGTCGGAGCCCGGAGCGGGTGACGACCTCGTGGACCTCGGCCTTCTCTTCTTCTGGGAAGCAGAGGGACTCATCATCATCTTCCAAAACCCCTATGGTGAAGCAAGAGTAATCTTCGGTGTCCCAAGGGACATTGCTTTGCGGCACATGTGGCTTCCTAGCTCGGAAATCCGTGGAGACTTGATGAATGAACGCTTCGATCTCTTCATGATTCATCACCTTTGTCAATATCTTGTACTTAGGAGATCTGTGCCGCTTCGGCCTTGGTTGCCAATCTCTGGGAAGCGGAGGTCTTGGAGGGTTATATCTGGCGGCCTTAATCCTTTGATTGAAGGCTTGTTTCTTCTTCTGTCTTTTGCTGAAGTAGGTTTTGCCGAAGCGATCATAACTCGGCTCCATGTCGGACCAGGACTCTTCGTCATCCGAGTCAGGGGGGTACAACTCTCCCAAGGTAGACCCAGAGCTTCCCTCGACGGACACCTGGACAGGAGCCACGCATTTCTCCGGGGGAGAAATAGACATATATCTATTCTCAACATCACCGGGAGGAAATGTTTGAGGGATGCACTTCATTTCCCTATGAGCAAATGTCGAGGGTGTGTACTCTTCATGTAAGGATCCAGATCCGGCCACAGTTGTGATCATGCTTCCTTTGATGAGCCTGGAACCCGTCTTGGCGAGTCATCAGCTTCTCATGAGATCCCACGATAGTCTTCGCTTGTGCATCGGAGGTAGCTGCTCTTGGAGTGATGAAAGAAACTTTTGATGGCGTCGTCGGCATCGGAAGACCGTCGCTTCCAATCGGGATATCAAACGAGAGGTCGCCGAAGCGAATAGTGACGAACGCTTCCAAAGTTGCCTACACCATATCCTTCATTTAAGAAGTTAGATTTGTCAAGATGTAAGAGTATATATGTATTTTTTTATTTTGATGATTTGCTTTTCATCATCATTTTCTTTTCTTTTCTTCTCTCTTTTTTTTTGATCTAGAGATGGGAGGTAAGGTGTGGTCCCACTGGGCGTGCCAGATTTTGTTCGTGGATAAAACGTCGATCTCGCGGGGACGAGACCTCTATTTTATTTCCGAGCAAATCAATTTTTAATTTCATATCAGGAAATTGTAGGCACCACACTCCTGGATCTGCCGATTGCCAAGTCGACAGATCCATCATTTACATCCCCGTAGGGAATACCTCCGATTCTAGATCCAATAAAATAAACATTTCTTATAATAAAAGAAAAGATAAAAGGAAAGCATCACATGAGGCCTTAGACCACCTTCATCGCCATACACGCTGGTCTTGCCGCAGGTGGAGCTTCAAATCCGGTGGTCTTGAGAGCTTTGTTGTGCAAATATTTGAGAACACCGTCCAGCAAGATCCGACTCCTATTGTTGTGGGAGCAGCTGCTATGTTTGATGAAACCGGCTTGGAGAAAGGAAGCCTAGAACCGGCTGGAACAGGGGCGCACTGGTTGGAACCAAGGAGGTGCGGCGAGCGACTGGAACCTCTATCGCCGGAACGATGATGGAGGCTGTCCCTCTGCAGAACAGGTTGACGTTCTTGCGCCGCGAGATCACCAGGGAGATGGAGAAACACCGTCTGGAACAGAGCACAAAAAAAAAACAGGGGAGTGGAGCTCGACTTCAAAGTCGCCGGGAGAGAGAGAGAGCCTTGGCTCGATCTCCGTCGCTGGCGAGGAACTAAGCTAGAGCAACCTTGCTGGAGATCCAAGCCGCAGGTGATGAGCAAGAGAGCGAAGGTTGAGCCGCAGGATCAATGAGCCTTCTACAGCGTCTACCCAGAGACGCGAGTGTCTCAATGGGTTCCGGCTGTGTGGGCTGGATCTACGCCGTCCGGTGGTGCGCAACGTCGGAACCTCACCAGAACCTATTCGTCTTCAACCCCCTTCTCCAGTTTCTTCTTTAGCTTCTTCTTCGATTTCTTCAACCAGTTTCTTCTTCAGCCTCTTTTACTAACCTACAACCCGTTCTTCAACCCAGCTTAGATCAAGCTCAGACCATTTAGAACCCAGCTTCGATCCGGCTCAGACCAGCCTTCCAGCGTTCTTCCACCTAGCTTAGATCAAGCTTCAACGCCTTCAGAACGTTCAGAACCTCTTCAGCCTCTTTAACAGCTTTGAGCCAAGCTTCGACGCCTTCAGCCAAGACCAGCCTTCAGCTTTCTTCAACCCAGCTCCGACCAGCCCTGACTTCAACCCATGCCTCCTCTATTTATAGGCATGAGAGGCGTACGTCCTCACATGGAATGAGATCATGGATCCCTTAATCAAGGGTGTTAATCACGTTAAGATGCTGATCAGGGTCCCTAATCAAAGGGATGCTGATTGCCTTGATGCTGATCCTTTTTATTAAAGGATAGCTAACGTGTATACCAGCTGTGCTTTGCTATTGATTTTATTATTTATTTATTTATTTATTTATTATATGGTATGGGATGAGTGAGGCTGGTTTATATATAATTTTTCGTGTATATATGGTATGGACGTGTATAAGGACGACCAAACATGCAGCCCATGGAGCTTTGCTGATTTTTTGTCTTGGCGGATTTTTCTTTTGAAGTTAGAAAATGATGTTCGAATTTCAAATTTACCATGATTTAAATATTTTTCTCATGTCCATTACTGTTTGAATATTTGTCCAAATTTAATAAACCATCTGTGAATATTTATTCTCGTACAGATATTTATCTGAATTCTGAATATTTACCGGGATTTTACCAAAACATCCTCAGTGGTCGTATATGTCAGACCAAAATATTTTGAGGGTGAAATGGTTAATTTTCAGACAATTATACCCTGAGGGTGTGAATTTCCCAAAATACCCCCTGGGGGCTAGCTGTTATAGTAAAATTACCAGAAAACCCCTGCGTTCATATGGCTTATTTAGGGTGCCGTCAAAGCCAGGCAGGGTTGTTGTAAAATGTAATGGGAAGTCCAGGCCTGTATTTTGGCCCAAATTCCCAATACAGCCTTGGGCGGGTGAAATTATCCAAACGTCCTTGGATGCCCTCGAAGTTAGGACAAGGATTTATCGGACATTTCAAATATGGTTTAAGCTTGCTTGAATCTATATGATGTTATTTTGACTCAAACAAACAGTGGTTACTGCGCCCTTTTGGCCTAGCCAAAATTGATGTCAACAGGTTCACGTACTTATCCGGACATGTCAACGTCGGTGAAGACCTCGAGTCTGACCGATCCCTGTTGGAGCGATCGATCGCTCTAAGGCTGCCATCTGTTTTAAAGACAAGCTTTCACGGCCGAGCTCAAATCTTTCGATCCCAAATTCCCATAGGGTTCTAACAAGAACATATATCATTCTTAGGGCCATGTGTGCACTACGCGGGTGTGAAATCAACAATCAAGGTATAATTTATCAAATTATCCCTGGGATCCAAAATCAACAATGCGATCAAACAGATCACGCTCGACGCTGAAACAAACCAACAGAGCACAACCCTCGACCTATGCGGTTGAGCTAGGTTAGAGGAGACACATCACAGTTGTTGTTTTCCTTCCTTCAGGGTACCGTAGAGTAGAACCCTACTGAGCTTCTCGCTCACTTCTATCCGGGCTGCGTTTTGCAGGTGCAGGCGCTAGGTCTTCTTCAGTAAAACCAGCTGGATTAGTTTTTGGCGGCGCGACGACTTCTAGAGGCGCTTGAGGTTGCTGTGCGAGATCAGTTGTACTTTTGATAGATTTTGTAAAGATATAGACATCCTTCGAGGATTTTGGGTTAAATGTGTAATCTTTCCTCTTGGAGGAGTTTTGATAAGAATTTGTACCGGATGTTTAAATAGTATTGTTTGGTGTTAATTTAATAGAATCTTGTTCATGCTAGACTTGAGTTCCAGAATATTTGAATTATAGCTTTACCCTTGGAAGTGAAATTGTTCAAATTATCTTTGTTTTCCGCATTGTATCTCACCAGATTAGATGTGAATGGTATTCGGAATCCTCACGTCTCGGACTGGATAGGTTTTCTGGGTCGGAGTGTGACAACTTGGTATCAGAGCAGGCTATAGGTCCCAGGGAAAGGATTAGGCTTGCGGTTAAGATTTTGAGCGTGTGTCTCCGAGGCATGGGAATCTTGCTTGAGTAAGGGTGATCACGCATGTTACTGTGTCATGGCCTCATGGTAACATTTTCAGGAGAGAGGCTTCATGACAAGAGCCCTTGAGACATCGATAGGGTTATGAAACCCTTAGCATTCCTTCGACTTAGGTGGAGAGACAATACAGTTGTTGTTTTCCTCCCTTCAATGTGCCGTAGAGTAGAACCCTACTGAGCTTGTCGCGCACTTGTACCCATGCTGCGTTTTACAGGTGCAGGCGCCAGTTTTTCTTCAGTAGAACAACCTGGATCAGCTTTTGACGGTGCGACGACTTCCAGAGGCGCTTGAGGTTGCTGTGGGAGATAAGTTGTACTTTTGATAGATTTTGTAAAGATATAGACATCCTTCGAGGATTTTGGGTTAAATGTATAATCTTTCCTCTTGGAGGAGTTTTGATAATAATCTGTACCAGATGTCTAAATAGTACAACTTGGTGTTAATTTAATAGAATCTTGTTCCTGCTAGACTTGAGTTGCAGAATAATTGAATTATAGCTTTACCCTTGGAAGTCAAATTGTTCAAATTATCTTTGTTTTCCGCATTGTATCGCGCCAGATTGGATGTGAATAGTATTCAAAACCCTCACCCCTCGGCCTGGATGGATTTTGTCGTGCCCCGACCCGCGAAAGCCCAACTGGGCCGGGCGACGCGAACCGGAACCTAACGAACCGTGGAAAAATATGTTGGCAAGGGTTCCCTCTAACCTATTGGTCTCCCTAGCAATTCATTAAAACACTCTCAATTTAAAAAGACATAATTAAAATTACAAACCTCGAACCTCAGATTACAAAATCCAAGTGAATTTAATATACATATCCTCGGTGTCGCGCCCCGGCCTAGAAAACCCATCCGGACCTGGACACGAGGGGGGGTTTCCTACATCTACTAACATCAACTGGCGAAAACAGTTACATTAAAGAAATAGAGGGCAGAAGTAATCTAATTACTAATATTATTACAAAACATTGTACATACAACAGAGTTACAACAAGATTTACATATAACAGTCCTCAAGAAGTTACATCATCCGTAGTCTCTCGAAACGCACAGCAGAAGCCATCTTGACCCTCAAGGATGACCTGATGTCGACGCGCCGTCACAGGACGAGCAACTAGGGCCCATCGAAGGAGAGATGGTACATGCACATGCAAACACCGCCCGGGTAGGAGTGAGCACTAAGCTCAGCATAATTCTACTCTACGACACACACAAGGAAGGGGAAACTGCAACTGAGCTAACTCTGTGCCAAGTACTGAGGCCTGCCAAGGACCCCATAAATCCCGTCAATAACTCGAAGGGTACATGTCCAAAAGTACATCCCTCTGACAACCGCTGTCCAAGGGTGGACCTCCTCTGACAATCCCTGACACAGGGTGGACATGATGATATCAGTAGGACACCCCTCTCCAAGCGGGACCTCCACACTTGACGGAACTACCGTGGTTATTGCAACCATCTCTCAGCACTCAAAGCAATAGAGCTAACACGACCTCTAAACCCCAAATCAAATGCTAAGGCTTGCCAGGGAGCCCATAAATCCCATCGATACCCCCAGGGTTCATGTCCATGTAACCCTCTCCCGTCATAAACAGAGAGATCCTCAGCACATGTAGAACACCCTTACCCATGCTGGATACCAAGCATGACGACACCTGTCGGGGTAACGACATCCACCTCTTAGAAATCGATACAGGAGTACTAGGGACAAACCCCAACTACAGACTATCAGTGCTACAGTCAAACCTTAGACCTGGCTACCCAGCCTCGGTCCTAGAGCTAGATCCGAGCTGTCCGAGAGCCCAGGATCGACGGTCAACCACCACCCACGCCTAGCCTAACATGCATCTAATGCACAAGGAAGCTAGGCAAAGTGAACATATAAACAGGCAACAACCAAGGGCACACCTTCGGCCCATTTATACTAAACATTCCTGAGGGTCATGACTCCCTCGGTTAACCACAAAGCGATAAAGGGCATACAGTCAGCCCGTTTATTCTACACAATCTCGGGAGCCATCACTCTCCCAGTTCAACCACAAAGCGGTAACAGACAGCAGTTTATAGCAATATCACTAAGCTTGCCATTAAAGCAGTAAACAAACTAACATGGCAAGCCCCGCGGGTAAAACAGCCTCAAAAACGCACTCTGGTGCACGTTGGATCGATCCAACATATCCATCGATCGATCCGACTTGCCCTCGGATCGATTTAACTTGTCCTTGGATCGATCCGACTTGCCCTCGGATCGATCCAACTTGCCCTTGGACTTGCCCTTGGATCGATCCGACTCGGGAAAGCCAAGAAAACCGTTCTCTGTTACCCTCAGACACTGAACCTGGAAAACACTGGATCAATCCAAACATACCCATGGATCGATCCAACTTCCACCAGTGAACAGACCATCTTGAGTGCAACTTGGATTGATCCAATATCCAATTGGATCGATCCCAACCGGCCCTCCGGCCAACATTCGATGGCGATCACGGCCGGAAAACCAAACCAAACTTCACCAAACTTGTTGGGTTGGTAGAACTGATGCTCACGAAGCTACTCATGGCTTCAAAACCGAAAACCATCACTTATACATGGAGATCTAATCAAAACAAACTCGAATTCGACGAAAGCGACTAAGAACACGAGAAAACCAAACCAATCTGTAGGTAGAGACCCTACCTCGACAAGAGCTGTTTCAATCCACGAAGCCAAGCCTTAGATCTTCCTAAATCCTCTGAAGATTTCATCGGATTTGAGCCCAATCGCAGCGGAATCAGAAAAAGGAGAAAGAAGCACCGTGTCCGTTCTTATACAGACGCTCTAGTGCGAGTTGGATCGATCCAAACTCCACCTTGAATCAATCAGAACTCCACTGGCGGCCACCACTCCCTAGTGCATCCTGGATCGATCCAAAGTGGAGTTTGGATCGATCCAACCTGCACAGGGAAACAGAATTGGGCCAAACTCAAGCCCAATTCTGGATCTTTCGATCCTGGGTCCACCTAACCATTCTATTCAAACACATACACAAAAGCAGGGCATGTGTGTGCACACGCGGGTGTGAAACAAACTGACAAGGTGCAATTTACCAAATTGTCCTTGTGGTCAACAACGAGCCACAGGAATAGAGGGACAGGTCCTCACACTCGGTGAGGGGAAGATTCAAATACAACATTACTCCCGTAGGAGACTATCTAACATAGGGTAAAAAGCAGTAAAGGATCACCACCTCTCAAATTCCACCTGGCGTCACCGCACCACCGACCAACTGCCCGGTAGGGGCCACCAAAAAGGAGCTAACGCCTGCACCTGCAAAATACAGCCCGGATAGGAGTGAGCACTAAGCTCAGCAGGGTTCTACACTACGACACACAGAAGGATGAGGGAAACACAAGAGTATCGCCCTCAAGTAGCTTGGGTGTATACAGGGGTCCCATAACCCCACCGCGTGTCCCTGAGGTCCTACGATCATGGTCTTCCAGAAGACTGGTCACATGTTGGGTCATACTCAGTAAGCAGGAACGAATACTGTAGACTCACAAGCAGGAACCCGACACTGCAGGCGGGAAATGGTATCGCTGTGTAGTAAACTCCTCTACTCAAGAGTCGTCACAGTGGAACACCGGCTACACCTCAGCATCCGACTCGAGGCCGACACGACCTCTACAATCACCAACCAACAGGTGTACCAGTCATCTAAGCCTATCATCAAGTTTGATTGGACACCACAATTCGAATCAGGTCTAAACTACCCAACCCCGGTCCTAGGGCTAAGTCCGAGCTTCCAACCTAGAGACAACGACCCACAGATCACCCACGCGCTAACCAATGCAACTAATGCATAACAGAGAATGCATATAATGAACATACACAAATAAGAGGTAAGCATGCAACAGTATGATAAAGTCAACATACAAGTCCAACTGGATCGCTGCAGCGGTACTATCAACCGGTGCCAGCCGATCCGCAACGGGTCCCGGCATTACGACGGTACCACGACCGTCAACCACGGACTCCTGCAACGGGAAGTAACCCCGAAAACCTCAATGAACAGTAAAAATATAATATTATATGTTTCAACATATAATATTATTTAAATCACCAAAATCCTCTACTTAGAGGCTAATTGACCCCGTTGATCCGACATTCAAACAACTTCGGATTCAAGATCCAACTTAGACTCCAGTAGATCACTATGCCGGGATCAACATATCCAAAATCTGGAAACATCCAACGGTTGTATTAACGGGAAAACATTAATCCAAACCACTAATCAAACTAACTTACCATTACTTGCTGCAACGCATCCCACCAGTACGAAAATCATAACCACTCATCGGAAAATCAGAAAATTATGAAATCAGTTGGGATTGAGAGTAAATTCAAAGATCTACAACTCTTATGTTCATCACAACCCAAGAACATGCACGTACTGGTCGGAAACCTCGCCGCAAACCGGCTGTTCTTCAAGAACAGCAGAAACCAGAAAATCCGAGATTAATCATGCATAAATTCTACTAAAATCTCAACCAAAACGTATGAAACTTAAACTATAATTATACTAAGCAAGAGGAAGCCAACAACATAAAGAACTACAAGATCTACCGGCTAGATCTAGAGAAAACCCAAAAACAACTCTCGTAGGTAGAAACCTACCGGAAACGCACTCCTTGGCTGATTCCCCGCAAACCAGTCACCAACAAGGCTTCAAACCACACCAGGGATCTTCTTCACATCGCCACGGATCCAACGAGCCTAGGAACGCGCAAAACGGTGGCCAAAGGAGGGACAACGGAGAAGAAGAAGCTCGCCGGAAAAACAGGGGAAGCAGAGCTCGCGGGAAGAAGAAAGAAGGAAGAAGAAGAGAAGGAGAAGGGGAAGAAGATGAAGGAAAAGGGAGGGGGAAAGCCGGGGAAGGATGGGAAAAGAGAGGGAGAAAGCCGGGGAAGGAGAGGAGAGAAAGTCCTCTCTCCCTCTGACAGGGGAAAGCGACAGCCAACGGCGACCGTCCTCTCAATTCCACCGTCAAGACTTTCTAGCACAGAAGGATCGATCTTCTTCTCAAGGAAGATCGATCTCCTTAGCAAGGAAGATCGATCTCCTTAGAAAGAAGGATCGATCTTCTTTGCCCAGAAACTTAAACTTGGGCTAGAACACAAGCCCAAGCTCGGATCTTCCGATTCCGGGTCCATCTAACCATTCTAATCAGACACTAACACAAAATAAGGCGAGTGTGTGCACACGCGGGTGTGGAACAAACTAACAAGGTGCAATTTACCAAATTGCCCTTGCGGTCCAAGAAACAAAGACCAAATTGCCCTTGCGGTCCAAGAAACAAATCGATCCACCGGATCGCGCGCTCGACGCGAAACAATCAAACGAGCCACGGGTCCGACCCAGCCGGTCGACCCAGTAGTAGAGGGATAGGTCCTCATAGATTTTCTGGGTCGGGGTGTGAGAAACGGGTCATCACATTACCCCTACAACACCACTAAAGGCGGAAGAATTGGGAGTGGAGCCAAGTAGTTATCCTATGTGGGCTACGTGTCAGGACGACATACCCAACCCACGATGAAGACTACCAAAGTCATGGGTCATGGGGAACGAAGGGCAGTTAGCCACGTGGAGGCGGCAACCAAGAATATTAAAGCTTTCAAGACAAAAGAAAGAGCCCCCCGACTCAAAACAGACTTTTCTACTACTACTACTGCCCTAGTTTCTTTAGCTATTGTAATCAAGTTCGAGTTTGTACTCTTACAAACTTTCAACCGAGTTGTAATCAAATCAGTTGCTATTTCAATGGAAGTAAGTAGTTTATCTATTGTTTTTATTTCTTTTCCTGCTTTTATTAACTCTAGGAGTAGCATATTCTCTATAGGAGTAGCATAATCTTTCTAGGGGTAGTATTATCTCTCTAGGAGTAGCATCATATCTCTAGGAGTAGCATAATCATCATTAGGAGTAATCTAATCATTCAAAAACTATAAAGATCAGCATTTAGGCTTAAGCGTTTGTGTCTCTAAAAAGTCCTCTTAATTGAGACACAGCTGAATCCACACATACTTTTGATAACCTAGTGCTACGGTTGGCACACCTCATGTGCTTGGCGACCACGTATCCATCTCAGATACATTTTTTGAGCAAAACATTTTTTGACGACCACAGTGGGAGGCCAAAAATGACACTTAAGTTTACAGTCGTCGATCCACAGGATCGATATGACCCAGACAATCAACAGTTCGACCAAAATCCACGAGGTTTGTCCTCGACCGCTGACCAACACGGTGATGATTCCTGGCAAAGTCAAGATCAGGAAACCGCCACCAAGTTACCCGAAAACTATAGATGGAATAGGAGATATGCTCAAAGAGCAGGTGAAATGGGTAGTCGACACCCTCATAGCAACCATGACAACCGAATTCCAAGTAGCCCGATCGGATGCTGAAGGGTTGATGTCTAAAGGCGTATAGGAGATCACGGGAGAAATAGATAAAGCAATAGGGTCCCAGAAACAGTCCTCGGAGCAAATCCGTCAAACCATGTCCAAGGTGGGAGTCTTCATGACAGACAAAACCCAACTCCAAGCTAACATAGTGATTCGAGAAGTCACGTATGTTATAGCAGACACCACTACTCCCCTAGCCAAGCAAGTAGCCAAAGAAGTAGTAGTCAGATTCGAACCCATCCTCGACAAGCATGTTGGTCCGGCTCTGCGATCATGTCTCTAAATGATACACGGACCGACCCTCGAGGGTCCTACTATCCGAGTTTGAGTAACCAACCACCTCCTCTGGGATATCCAAACCCACCTCAAACGGCTCCCCTCAAGGATACGTGGATCCAAGTGGATCGCATGTGCCCATGGCAAATATCGAAGGCACGAGACTCTGGGCGCCTGTACTCTATAGCGTGGTGACTCGGGGTTATGAGGAGAGCTCGGATCCTCCGACCAGTTATCCTCAAAGGCAAACCGGTTAGATGGGGGTCCCGAACGGGCAACAGGGCCCACCAGGTCACCTCGGAGAGCCACAGAACCCGATGGGCTACCCTGGCGGGCAGAATAACCAAGCTAGTGGGAAACTGTGAGGACATGTCCCTCTACCACTGTGGCTCGTTGTAGACCGCAAGGGCAATTTGGTAAATTGTGTCTTGTTGGTTTGTTTCACACCCGCGAGTGCACACACTGACCATGTTGTGTTAGTGTTTGATTAGAAAGGTTAGGTGGACTCGGGATCGAAAGATCCGGGCTTGGGCTTGAGTTTTAGCCCAAGTCTAGCTTTCAGCGCCTAAAGGATCGATCTTTCCTTGCTAGAAGATTGATCTTTTAGTGCCAGAAAGTTAAGATGTGATCGTCATGAAGGATCGATCTTTCTCCCAGGGAGAAAGATCATTCATAGGTCGGTTCGTTTGTCTATAAAACGGACGAACCTTCTTCCTTGAATCCCTTTTGAAATCCACCGTTCTTGAGCTCAGATCCGGCTGAATTTTGAGGAGATTTGGGATGATCCAAGGCCTAGCAGCTGGGATTGAAGCAGCTATTGCCTAGGTAGGGATCCTACCTATGTTTCTTTTTCGGTTTTGTGAGTTTGAGTTTGATTGAAGCTTGTTTTGCTTAGATCTCTTTCTATACATGTTAGTTTGTAGTATTTCCACCGGTTTTGGACTCGTGGCCTTTCGTATTACCAGATCCCAAGGTTTTGCGGGATTTGATAGACTTTTTCGGCGCTATTTCTCACCGGAGGTTTGCTAGAGAACCCAACAAGATCGATCTTTCTTGGTGAAAGATCGATCCTTCTTGTTGGTCATGCTTAGCCCGATGTAGGATCGATCATCTGGTTGGAGATGATCGATCATGTGCCTTTGGTAGCATGGGGTCCCCCTTGTCGCGAGGAGGATCAATCTTCCTGGGAGGAAGGATCGATCTTCCTTAGCGCATTAAGAGGGTGCCTTCCGTCGCGAGGATGATTGATCTTCCTGGGAGGAAGGATCGATCTCCTTTGGCTCGACAGGAAGGGAATACTCTCTGTTACTTGGAAGATCGATCTTT
Source organism: Narthecium ossifragum (assembly GCA_963920575.1). Lineage (NCBI taxonomy): Eukaryota > Viridiplantae > Streptophyta > Magnoliopsida > Dioscoreales > Nartheciaceae > Narthecium > Narthecium ossifragum. Next base: position 9,661,706 of record OY986964.1, on the reverse strand, counting down.
TCTTAGGGAAAGATCGATCCTTTGACGACAGAGAGGGATTTTCTTGGTTTTGCCCGCGGGGCTTTGTATGTACAGTTTTCCTTAAAACTTTATACCTTGTACATACTATTAAGCATGCTAACCCCATATTAGGGGTAGTGGTGAACCAGGAGAGTGATGACTACTGGGATGTTTAGAATAAGTGGACGAGTAGCCCTACAGCTTTCCTTAGCCTTGCATGCCGGCGTGCGCCGAGGGCTTTTACCTGTGTGGTTTGTCTCTGTTGTTTACGGGGATGTTTCCCGATGCAGGTTGCTGGTGAACTGGCTGGCAGTTGGTGGTGTACCACTGCAGCAGTTCCAGACCTTAAATATATGTTCACAACCCCGAGCCGGTAGTGTGCCGAGCCCAGACCGTGTTATGTTATCATCATATACTACTGCATGCTTTAACTGTTCTCTATGCGCATGTTCATCGCATGCATCTCTGTTGTGCATTAGTTGCATGGTTAGAGCGTGAGCGATTTGTGGGTCACCGTCCTGAGGCTGGAAGCTCGGATTTAGCCCTAGGACCGGGGTTGGGTAGTTTGGACCCGGTTTGAATTGTGGTGTCTAGTCAAACTTTGATGTTAGGCTTAGATGACTGGTACACCTATTGCTTGATGATTGTAGAGGTCATGTCAGTTTCGAGTCAGATTCTGAGGTGTAGCCGGTGTTCCATTGTGACGACTCTTGAGTAGAGGAGTTACCTACTCAATGGTGCCATTTTCCGTCTGCAGTGTCATTCCCTGCTTGTGTGTCTACTGTGTTAGTTCCTGCTTACTGAGGGTGACCAGTTCTTCTGGAAGTCCATGATCGTAGGATCTCAGGGACACGCGGTGGGGTTTTGGGGCCTCTGTATACATCCAGGTCTTACTTGAGGGCGACACTGTTGTGTTTCCCTCTTTCTTCTGTGTGTCGTAGTGTAGTTTCCCTGCTGAGCTTAGTTGGTCACTCCTACCCGGGCTGCGTTTTGCAGGTGCAGACGCTAGGTCCTCTTCGGTGGCCCCTACCGGGCAGTTGGTCGGTGGTGCGGCGGCGCTAGGTGGAGATTGGGAGGTGGCGATCATTTACATGCTTTAAACTTTTTGTTAGTTAGTCTCCTACGGGAGTGTTATATGTTGTAGTTGAATCTTCCCCTCTCCGAGGATATGTATATTAAACTCTTTTGGATTGTAATCTTGGGTTCGAGGTTTGCTTAATTTAATTGTTGTTTTTAATTGAGGGGTGTTTGCTGAACTGTTTAGGGAGACCAATAGATTAGAGGAAACCCTCACCAATTTTTTTTCGTGTTTCGTTAGGTTCCGGTTCACGTCGCCCGACCCGGTTGGGCTTTCGTGCATCGGGGCGCGATAGCTTGGTATCAGAGCATAGGTTGTAGATCCTAGGATTAGGATCAGGTTCGGTTGAGATTGAGCGTGGAATGGGATAGTTCTATGTCTAGAACATCCGTGCATGCTCCTTTTGATGTGTTGTACTTTTCCGCCTTCTGTTTGTATTGCTTGTTTTGTCATTTTCTGACGAGTGAAAGCTAGACTTGGGCTAAAACTCAAGTCCAATCCCGGATCTTTCGATCATGGGTCTACCTAACCTTTCTAATAAAACACTAACACAACATGGTCAGTGTGTGCACTCCCGGGTGTGAAACAAACCAAAAAGGCACAATTTACCAAATTGCCCTTGCGGTCTACAACGAGCTACAAGGGTAGAGGGACAGGTCTTCACAGAAACCCTCCTCATCAAGGCATCTATCCCACTGGACAAGGAGGGCAACCAAGGGTGCCACTCGATCAATTTGCCCATGCCGAGGGGAAACAAGCCTATCCCAGAGGACATTCGGATCCATATCACCATAGAGGGTAAGCCGAATATCCCTAACCTCATAACCTCGGAAACGAGGAATGGAGGATCCTCCCTCAGCGACCCCAATGGCCAAACTTTGAGAGGCTCGGGCCCAAACCACCTCGACTTGAGGTTGAATACATTGCTCAAGTTGTAGAGCAAATGTACAGACCTCAGATCCCTAGGGTGGATTGACCTACACTCCGAAAATCATATCCGAATTATATTGATAGGGAACACCCTTATCTCCAACACATTAGGATGCCAGAGGACACCTTCTTCTCATGGGACAATGATATGTTAGTCCTAGAACATTTGGCTAGGTTCACTTGCCAATGTCGCGAGTATGGGGATAATGACTTCCCCAGGCTTTGGATCTTTAACACATCTCTCACCGAGTTGGCATTCACATGGTACATTAATCTTCTCGAAAATTCCATCTTCATCTGGGACGATCTACAAAGCCAGTTCTAGGCTTATTTCTCTAAGACCGATCCCGGGATCTCCATGGCAGATCTCGCTCGGATTTGACAAAAATCTGGAGAACCAACCGAGCAGATATCATGTTTCCGTCCAGCAAAGATTAGATGCAAGACGCCCCTCCTTGAGTTTGAGTTCATCAAACGAGCCCAGGACGGGCTTGACTTCAAGCTTAAGAAGAAGTTTGAAGGGATGGTGTTTAATGACCTCTTCGAGTTGTTCAAAAGAACCTCGAGGTACGAGCAAATGCTCTGAGAGGAATCGACTCGGAGGAGGACCTCGCACGGCACATACCATCAGGAGCTTGACAACCCGGAGCTATACCAAGCCGAGTTCATAAATGACAACCCATTGACATGTGAACCGTTAACTCGACTCAATGTCGAGGCTCCTAAGTCGATGCTGAGAAAGACATGAAAGTTCTCCTTTGACATATCTAAGGCAGATAAGATCTTTGATTGGCTATTGGCTAACAAACTCATCAAACTCCGACATCAAATCCCTAACCCAGAGAAACTGAAAGGGAAAGAATTTTGTAAATGGTACGGGGTGTTAACTTACTCCACCAACAATTTTGTTGTCTTCCGCAACATGATCCAGGATAGAATCGAAGCTGGTGAACTCAAGTTTGCCGATCCGCCTCCAAAGACTAAAGTGGATAGTCATCTTTTCAGTGCATCTTAAATTGAAACTAATGTGATCGAGATATCTGACTTGGCTTCAAAATTGTAGGCAGTGTAGGTCGCATCCCGTAACGCTCACTTCTGGCAGGGGGCCAATGAGTTGTTAAAACAACTCGTGTTGGCTAAGTGGCTCCTTGCCCCATACTTAGAGGATGTTTACAAGGGCAAGTGCATGTGGCACCTCTCTGACAGTCATACCATTGATTCATGTCACGCATTCCACAGATTCGTCAGAATAGATGATTGTAGAACAGAAGTTGACTCTGACCAGCGAGCAGAGTTGAGCCCTGCGCATCACTAAAAGAGGACACATCCTCCCCAAGTCGACCTCAAAGCCCGCTGCCAAGCAGCCAAAGGTTCTCCGCCCGATTCCAGTATGGGATCGCCCGCAGGCTCTCCTCGACACCCCTCAGGAAGTGTTCCCACCTCCAACCAAGCCGACACCGTTCATGGGACTCCTGGCCTCCGACCTCAAGGCCCTGCAAGATGACATGTGCCCACACTACTCAATGCTCCTACACATCGAGCTAGTCACCCAAGGTGTGGTCCAACACGACCATATCACTAAGGAGCTCGACGACGACCCCGTCTTCCAGAGGGCATCCGAGATCAAGCCAGTAGAGATCCCAACCCCAGTGAAGCCCACTCCAATCCCCGAGGCATACACAACCAGGAGGCGGACGACCCCTTCTCACCCACAGCCGGCAAGAGCTGCGGCCCCACAAACACGAAAGTTATCCATGAAAGTCTATTACAACTCGGATTTCCTGAATTGATTCTGGCAGTCTTACTCCGAGCGCAACGGGGTCCAATATGTCCGGAATCTGAAAACTTTTTCAGAACAAAAGTTGTAGATTAGGAAGTTCTCTGTCATATCATGATGATTTCATAATATTGCAAGTTATCTGGAATAGTTGAAGAATATTCTTCTAAACGTCGATGGATCAGTTTTCTAGCATATGTATATCTATATATTCTTCAAAACTGCTACCAATTATATCAGGAGTCTCGCAAAGTGTCCAACATAAAAGTTGTAGTTCTTGAAGTATTCTATCACGTACTAAATTTACAGAATAGTTGGACTTATACAGAATATTTGGAGATTATTCTCCTAACAGGCGACGAATCAGTCTTTATCACATAAATCCATATTTTTAGTCGAAAATCTTGTATTTCTTCTCAAATCATACTTAAACCTGAAATCAACTAACAAACTATTAAATACAACTACCCTAGGCCTAACAAAGGTAAATTAAGGGGTTTAATTATGAATATTTAGTGACTCATCAACTGGAAAGTATGGAGTTATGAATATGATAGAATATAAATGTCTCTTTCTATATTTGGTTCTTCTCATTGTAGCCCTAACTATGTCCTACCTGAACCTAAGAATACATGATACCGGCTATCACTACAGGGAACATGCAGCAAAAGTTTCATGGGATCAAGCCCTAACCTTGTCTTACCAGATCTCTAAGAATATGTAATACCAGTTGTCATTACGGGCAATACATAACAAAAATTCCACGAAACTAGGTAGGAGAACAAGAGAGATAACTATGGGATCACAATATTATAACAAAAGCATGACTGAGATTATAATAATGTTCAAGCACATAACCATCTATGAAGATTCAATACATATATAGAGTTTAAACATTAAAGATTAAAACATGAACCAATGATAGAAAGAGAAACCCTCATCCTTGCTTAGTCATCCATCTGCCATGTCTAAAGATTACTCGTCCTTGAATGGTGGATTGGTCTCATTCTTCTTCCAGAAAAGTCCCTTAAAAAGCCCTCTTTGAATAGCCCTAAGTTGTCTATTTATAGCCTCCAAAAAATTCCCACTCGGATTTGATCTACACCCTTTATTGTGCTCAGCCGCCATATAAAAATTGATCTTCTAGGGATGAAGATCGATCTTTTCATCCCGTAGAACTGGCTATGCTCGGGGATTTTCCATCATCAATTTTCTCAACTGCGAAGAAGATCGATCTCTTTAAAGGGGGAGATCGATCTTTTTATATCATCAATTTTCTCCGTCCAAACAAAGATCAATCTTCTAAGGGGAAGAGATCAATCATTTTAAACATGGCTCTCTGTTATCTCTGGCTGTATGAAAGATCAATCTTCATAGAGGAAGAGATCAATCCTGTGAGGACCTGTCCCTCTACTCCTGGATCGACCGGTTGGGTCGGACCCGTGGCTCGTTTGATTGTTTCTCGTCGAGCGTGCGATCCGATGGATGGCTTTGTTTCTTGAAAAGCAAGGGCAATTTGGTAAATTATGCCCTGTTGGTTTGTTCCATACTTGCGTGTGCACACACTGACCTTGTTTTGTGTTAGTGTCTGATTAAAATGGTTAGGTGGACCCAGGATCGAAAGATCCGAGCGTGGGCTTGTGTTGTAGCCCAAGTTTGAGTTTCTGGGTAAAGAAGATCGATCCTTCTTTCTAAGGAGATCGATCTTCCTTGCTAAGGAGTTCGATCTTCCTTGAGAAGAAGATCGATCCTTCTATGCCAGGAAGTCCTGGCGGTGACTCTTGAGAGGACGATCGCCGTCGGCCGTCGCTCTCCCTTGTCAGAGGGAGAGAGAACTTTCTCTCATCTCCTCCCCCTTTTCCCCTCCCCCGGCTTTCCCCCTCGCTTTTCCTTCCTCTTCTTCCTCTTCTCCTTCTCTTCTTCTTCCTTCTTCTTTCTTCTTCCCGCGAGCTCTGCTTCCCCTGTTTTTCCGGCGAGCTTCTTCTTCTCCGTTCTCCATCCTCCGGCCATCGATTTGGGCGTTCCAAGGCCCGTTGGATCCGTGGTGACGAGAGAAAGATCCCTGGTGTGGTTTGAAGCCTTGTTGGTGACTGGTATGTGAGGAATCTGCCGAGGAGTGTGTTTCCGGTAGGTTTCTATCTACGAGAGTTGTTTTTGGGTTTTCTCTAGATCTAGTCGGTAGATCTTGTAGTTCTTTATGTTGTTGGCTTCCTCGTGCTTAGTATAATTTCTGGTTTAAGTTTCATAAGCTTTAGTCGAGATTTTAGTAGGATTTAAGTATGTTTAATTTCGGATTTTCTTTTTTCTGCTATTTTTGAAGAACAACCGGTTTGTGACGAGTTTTCCAACCAGTACGTGCATGTTCTTGGGTTGTGATGAACATACGAGTTCTAGATCTTTGAATCTACTCTCAGACCCAACTGATTTAATAATATTATGATTTTCCTGTGATTTGTTATGAATTTCTTACTAGTGGGCTGCGTTACAGCAAGAGATGGTAAGTTAGTTTGATTAGCGGTTTTGATTAGTGTTTTCCCGTTAATCTATCCGTTGGATGTTTCGGATCGACGGGGTCAATTAGCCTCTAAGTAGAGGATCTTTGTGATTTAAATAATATTATATGTTCGAAACATATAATATTATATTTTACTGTTCATCGAAGTTTTCGGGGTTGCTTCCCGTTGCAGGAGTCCGTTGTTGATGGTCGCGGTATCGTCGTAATGCCGGGACCCGTTGCGGATCGGCTGGCAGCGGTCGGTAGTACCGCTGCAGCGATCCAGTTGAACTTGTATGCTGCCTTATCATACTGTTGCATGCCTATCTTCTTATTTGTGTATGTTCATAGCATGCATTCTTTGTTGTGCATTAGTTGCATGGTTAGGGCGTGGGTGATCTGTGGGTCGCCATCCCGAGGCTGGAAGCTCGGATTTAGCCCTAGGACCGGGGTTGGGCAGTTTGGACCCGATTTGAATTGTGGTGTCCAGTCAAACTTGATGATAGGCCTAGATGACTGGTACACCAGTTGATTGGTGAATATAGAGATCGTGTCGGCCTTGAGTCGGATGCTGAGGTGTAGCCGGTGTTCCACTGTGATGACTCTTGAGTAGAGGAGTCACCTACTCATCGGTGCCATTTCCCGCCAGCAGTGTTCACGTTGTCCTGCTTGTGAGTCTACAGTATGTGTTCCTGCTTACTGAGTGTCGTCCCTGGGCCTCAGGGACACGCGGTGGGGTTATAGGACCCCTGTATACACCCAGATCTTACTTGAGGAAGACACTGTTACGTTAACCTCTTCCTTCCGTGTGTCGTAGTGTAGAACCATACTGAGCTTAGTGCTCACTCCTACCCGGGCTGCGTTTTACAGGTGCAGGCGTTAGCTCCTCTTTGGTGGCCCCTACCGGGCAGTTGGTCGGCGGTGCGACGACGCCAGGCGGATTCTAAGAGGTGGTGATCTTTTACTATTTTTGAAACCTTTGTTAGTTAGTCTCCTACGGGAGTATAAATGTTGTATTTGAATCTTCCCCTTTCCGAGTATATGTATATTAAATTTCACTTGGGTTTTGTAATTTGAGGTTCGAAGTTTGTGCTTTTAATTTTGTCTTTTTAAATTGAGGGTGTTTTGATGAATTGCTAGGGAGACCAATAGGTTAAAGGGAACCCTCGCCAACATATTTCCGCGGTTTGTTATGTTCCGGTTCGCGTCATCCGGCCCGGTTGGGCTTTCGCGGGTCGGGGCGCGACAGATCCTGTGAAACATAGCGCTCTGTCACAAGAAAGATCGATCTTCATAAAGGAAGAAGATTGATCTTCTTTCCTGTGTATTATCTCTTTTGCTATTCGACACTGCGCCCTTGGTACTAAAAGTACTGTGACTTTCTCTAAAAAACTCGGAATCATAAACTGTAAAATTCTCCAGAAACTAGACTTCAAGAGCTTTCCAATGATGGATGGCACACATCTGGTTTTTCATGAGCAGGTACAGTTTAATCTTTCAAGTTGACCCATGTAATCTTTTCAGCTTCTTTGCTCCGTTTAGCTCCACTTTCCTGTATTTTTAAACAAACTATGTGAACCAACATATAAATATAAAAATAATACTAAAGAGGTTGATGAAGGATAATAATCCAGTAATTTAGATAGTTATAAAACTATTTAGAGTGCACTTTCATGCACTCATCACACCCCCCAACCAACTTAATGCTAGTCTCTAGCAATTCAAAATGCATAAAAAATATAACTGAACACACCAACGGTCTAAGATTGTAGACATGCATGATAAAAATTCTACATTATTGAAATTACAGAGCATGAACACTTCTTATAGTCATACACATACTACCAACACATGAAATTAACTTCTACACTTCAAGTATGTCAATCACCATCCAGACTAACATATGTGAAGTGACAAATAAATGTTACGTACAGAAATAACTTCTACTCACCATTAGTCCAAACACACTATTTTCCTCCTGACCAATCATCGAGCCCTCAGACTTTAACTACAACATGCTCTTTCTTTTTCTCTTTTTTTTTTTATATATAGCTATAATTGGTTCTACCTTTTTACGCGAGCTCCCCGCCTCCTGAGACAAAAACACCCGGTTACTCAGTAGATCACTTAATAGTCATGTAGGCACAACTGGGATCCCTTAAGCTACAACTGTATCCATGTAACGACCTCAAGCCAATGACTCCCAAACCATACGGTTTTAAGCACTAAATGTAAAACACTACTCGGGCTCAAGAATCAGATCCAGCGGCTACGAATCAAGCTGCAGAATCTTACTATTTTTTTTTCTGCATGCAATACCCAACATACTAGCTAAAGTTGAAATCATGGTCCAGATTAACAATAGCATGCTCATTCCTCTGGTGAGTATAATTGCCACTGCACATAAAGTGTTCGTATGTGAATCACATGATGTTTTACCTTCATGTTATCACATACAATCCATGTATAGGTCAGTCCATGTGGCATGTATAATAAGCATAAAACTTTCAACTCATATACAATTTCTAGTAACACAATGCCTAGTAACATGCTCAATTCAACACTATTAAACACACAAAGTAGCACGCATAACGTCATGTATGCCTACACCCCCCAACCTGAAATTCACATTGTTCCCAATATGTGCGAAACATGACAAGAGAATAAAACAAGGTGCAGGTTGAAATTTTAACGAGAATAGATAAGATTTATAAATCTAAATAGGAGCGAGGCCACCTGACAACATAAATGAGATCTTGCCTAAGGATCCTCAAGATGGCTGAATTTCACATCTATAGAATGGTTGATGAAGCTCTCAAGCAAGGTAGACGGTAGCGTAAACATTCTAAAAAAATAAGAAAGTGAACGAAAAAAAATAAGAACGAAAGCAAATAACCAAAAACAACCTAACCTAATCAAAAGGGAAAATGATAGACAAAAGAAAGATCATCCCTCGTCAGTGGCCAAATTCTCTGAAATAGGCTTCAGTCGCTGTCCATTGACCTTGAACAGCCTCCCATCCTTTGGGTCTTCAACCTCCACAACCCCATTCTCAAATATTCTGCTAACGGTAACGGGACATGTCCAGTGTGACCTCAACTTCCCAGGGTGTAAGTGCAGTTCCGCGTCATATAGGTAGACTTGCTGCCCTTCTTGAAATGTTTTCCTCATGATTTGCTTGTCATTGTAGGCCTTTGTTTTTGCCTTGAATATCCTGGAACTCTCATGAGCATCATTCCGGAGTTCTTCCAGCTCAGACAGCTGGAGTTTTCGTTCCTCACCTGTAGCATCCAAAGTAAAATTCAGTGACTTCATAGCCCAATATGCCTTATGTTCTAACTCAACATGAAGATGACATGGTTTTCCATCGACAAGGTGAAACGGCGACATCCCCAGGGCAGTTTTGTAAGCAGTGTGATAGGCCCACAAAGCATCTTATAGCCTCAAGGACCAGTCTTTTCGATTAGGGCTCATTGTCTTCTCCAAGATTTGCTTGATCTTCATGTTGGCTAATTCAAGTTGGCCATTCATCTGTGGATGATAAGCAGTGGAAACCTTATATGTGATTCCATACCTGCGCATCAAAGCCTCAAAAGAGCGGTTACAAAAATGTGATCCCTGGTCACTAATAATAACCCTAGGAGTACCAAATCGAGACAAAACATGCTCTTTAAGAAACTTGATGACAGTGGAATGATCATTATTACTACATGCAATGGCCTCCATCTACTTAAACACGTATTCCACATCCAATAATATATATAAATAGCCAAAAGAAGAAGGAAAGGGTCCCATAAAATTTATACCCCAACAATCAAAAATCTATATAGCTTTAATGGGATTCAAAGGTATCATATGACGTCTAGATAAAGCTTCTAATTTCAAGCATTGATCACATGATATGTAGAAAATGTTAACATCACGGAACATAATAGGCCAGTAAAAACCACATTGAAGAATTTTAGCAGCAATTTTTTTTCATAAAAAAATGAGCTCCACATGCATAAGAGTGACAGAACGTGATAATGCTCTTAATTTCATGATTAGGAACACAACGACGCACAATCTGATCAGGAGAATACTTAAACAAACAGGGACCATCCCAATAAAAGTTCTTTACCTCAATAAAAAATCTACGCTTATCCTGCGCACTCCAATGAGAAGGGATCTCACCTGTCGCCAAGCAATTGATGATATGCGCATACCAGGGCAGCCGTTCAATTGAAAAGAGCTACCCATCAGGGAAGTCATCCGTGATTGGTGTCTCATCAACAACCACCTCCACCATCAATCTTGATAGGTGATCAGCAACTACGTTCTCCATGCCCTTCTTGTCCTTGATGGAGATATCGAATTCCTGCAAGATCAATATCAAACATATTAGGTGTGATTTAGCATCCTTCTTGGTGAGAAGGTACTTCAACGTGGCATGATCAGTAAAAACAGTGAAAGATCCAATCAAATAAACACGAAACTTGTCTAATGCAAAGACTATGACTAACAGTTCTTTTTCAGTAGTGGAGTAGTTCATCTGTGCACTATTCAAGGTTCTGGTAGCATAATGAATAACATGTGGTTTACCATGTCTTCGCTGCCCTATGATGAGTGCATGAAGTGCACTCTGAACAACCTTATAACCATCTCAATTGCTAGATTATTATCCTTAATCAACATCTTTACTACTATTTTTATATCTATATGTTGCTTCACATAGTTGTTTGAAAAATGCAGGAAATTGGAGCTAAAAGAAGCTGAAAAGAGTATATGGATCAACTTCAAAAATTAAACTGTACCTGCTCAGGGAGAACCAGATGATGTGCCATATATGGTTGAAAAGCTCTTGAAGTCTAGATTCTGAAGAATTTTAAGGTTCATGATTCCGAGTTTTCTAGAGGAAGTTATGGCAATTTTAATACCTATGGCGCAGTCTGAATGGCAGAACAGAAAATACGCTGGAAGTCCGATCGATCCGACACCTAGAGTCCGATCGATGGGACTACGCAGAAACGTGACAGAACATATATTTTTCAGCCATACGGGATCCGATCGATCCCTCCATCCCTCCTACGGGGTCCGATCGATCCGACACCCATAGTCCGATCGATCGGACTCGGGAATAGCCAAAAACGGAGGATTTTTACGCAACGGATCCATCCGACACCTAAAGTCCGATCGATCCGACTTTCCCAGTGAAGAAAATCAACGGTTTAGATCTAATCCGTGGATGGAGAGACTTTGGGGCTATAAATAGGAAACTTAGGGCTAATCAAAGGGGACTTCGGAGACGTTTTTGGAGGCTCTTTTCGGGACGTTTCCCAAAAGAAGAAGATGAAGAAATCTCCATCCATGGCTGAGTAATCCACGGGCATGGCGGACGGATGATCTAGCGAGGACTAGGGTTTCTTCTCCAACAATGGTTCATAGTTTTTAATCTTCATTGTTAAACTCTTTTCTATGTATTAGATCTTCAAATATTATTTTCAGATTATAGATTTCTATGTGGATAATTAATATTATGAATCCAGTCATGCTTCTTTCATGATCTTATAATCCCATAGTCTTCTCTTTTGATTCTCCTACCGAGTCTTACGAGACCTTTGCTATGCATTGCCCGTAGTGACAGCTGGTATTGTATATTCTTAGGGATCTGGTAAGACAAGGTTGGGACTCTATCCCGTGAAATCTTTGCTATGCATTGCCGATTGTGAGAGTTGGTATTGTGTATTCTTAGAGATCCGGTTAGATAGAGTTAGGGCTTTGTCCCGATGAACTTTTGCTGCGCGTTGCCTGTAGTGACAGCCGGTATCGTGTATTCTTAGGTTTGATTGGATGAAGTTAGAACTATAAAAAGGAAGAACTAATCGTAGGAGGAGACATTTATATATTTTGTTAGGTTTATAATTCTATATCTTCCGGTTGAGGTGATTGGGATGTGAATCCCTTAACTGAGTATCATATGAACCATTGAGAAGAGAAGAACCTAAATCCGAGTGAAGTGATTCCTGAAGCCTAGCCTCATTCAAATCTTGATTTCTTTCGTTAACTTTATCTTATCATTACATCTTCCATCTATTTTCTTAACTTTTATCACTCTTGATTGTTTTCGATATATTGTTATCTGTGTTTCTGGATCTTTCCTGCTTGTCTGCCTGTGGGTTCGACCTCTCTTATGCTATACTGCACCGCGACCGCTGTGCGTGACACATTTGAGCGATATCACCCTAATACTGCTCTTACAGCAAAATCACTAGCATCACACATCAGCTCAAAATGAAGGTTCCAATCAGGTGGTTGTACAATAGTTGTAGAAGTCAGTTTATCAATCAAAGCATGAAAAGCCTTCTGACAATCAACAGTCCACTCAAAAGGGGTGTCCTTTATCAACAGATTACACAAGGGTCGAGAAATAGCAGAAACATTCTGAATGAATCTCCTGTAAAACCCAGCATGCCCTAAAAAGGATCGAACATCTTTAACAGTATTTGGCACATGAAGCTTTGAGATGAGATCGATTTTTGATCGATCTACCTCAATGCCTCTGGAAGAAACTGTGGCCCAACACAATGTCTGAGGGCACCATGAAGTGGCACTTTTCCCAATTAAGCACAATGTGCTTCTCCTCACACCTGACCAAAACTCGTTTTAAGTTTTGCAAGCATGCATCAAAAGTATTACTAAACACAGTCAAATCATCCATATATACTTCGATGCATTTCGCTATCATATCAGCAAACATATTCATCATACAACGCTGGAATGTATTTGGGGCATTACACAGTCCAAATGGCATCCTACGAAAAGCATAAGTACCAAAAGGACATGTAAAAGTCATTTTTTCCTGTTCTTCTAATGCAATCTCAATTTGATAATATCCAGAATAACCATCAAGAAAGCAATAAAAGGGATTTCCATCTATTTTCTCTAAAATCTGGTCTAGAAAAGGTAATGAAAAGTAATCCTTACGGGTGGCTGCATTCAATTTCCTATAGTCTATACGCATGCGTCATCATGTCACCAATTTAGTGGGGACAAAGTCGCCACTTTCATTCTCAACAACAGTGACAACAGATTTTTTAGACACAAACTGAGTAGGGCTCACCCACTTGCTATCAGCAATGAGATAGATGATTCATGCATCTAATAATTTCAGTACTTCAGTTTTTACCAACTCTTTCATTTTAGGGTTCAACCTACGCTGAGGATCCCTACGAGGTACAACCCCATGTTCAAGATTAATCTTATGGGAAAAAATCTAGGGACTAATACCTTTCAGATCTACTATACTCTAACAAATAGCTGATTTATGCTCATTAAAAACTCTAAGTAATTGGTCACCTTGCTCTGCAGTTAGTGCTGATGAAATAATAACTGCGTATGTATCACCTGGACCAAGGTAGGCGTGCTTTAAACCTTGAGGTGGCAGCTTTAGGTACAGCTTGGGTGGCTCTACTGCTGATGGCGTTGGTGGCTGTCCTCTTTCTGGCAGTTCTTCAAACATTGGATGCCATGGACCTACAAAAGGACAATGTTCTAAGTTAATGCATATGCCATCAATATCAGTGTTTTTATCTAAATCAAACTCAAGGGATTCAATTTCAGCCGGAACAAACTCCTCTTTTGTGAGCGATTCAATCTGGTAAGTTTGCTGACATTTATCATCCTCAGTAGGCTGCTTAGCAATATTAAAAACATTAATTTTTAAAGTCATATTTTCAAAAGTTAGTTTCATTAGACCATTCCTGCAATTAATTATAGGGTTAGTAGTAGCAAGAAACGGTCTACCTAAGATAATTGGATTCTAGAGTCAACAGTTACTACAGCCTGTGTATCAAAGACTAAGAAATCAATAGGATAATAAAATTTATCTATTTGCACAAGCACACCCTCCACTACTCCCCGTGGAGTTTTCATGGATCCATTTGCCAGTTGTAGGACCACGGATGTTGACTTAATCTATCCTAAACCAAGTTGCAACTAAACAGAATATGACATTAAATTGACACTTGCACGAAGATCTAATAAAGCTTGTCCTACTTCATGCTCTCCAATGAAACAAGACACAGTAGGACAACCATGATCCTTATATTTCGAAGGAATCCTATGCTGAAGCAGTGCACTAACCTGCTCTGTTAAGAATGCTATTTTCTTTACATGATGTCGTCTCTTCATAGTACATAAATCTTTAATCACTTTGGCATAGTTAGGCACTTGCTTAATAACATGCAGAAGAGGGAGGTTTACCTTAACTTGCCAAAGTTGTTCCAAGATCTCGCTGTTGGGCTTCATAGTTAGTTTAGTAGATTTCAATATTTGAGGAAAATGGACGCGTGCCTTAAACTCGCCTGGCATGGGGCCGAAGGGATGATCGGCCTCTGCAGGGTTCTCCTCAATTCGGTCCTCTCCCTTAGTAGCAGTCGGAGGTCTGGCTGGTTCCCTCAGCATTGGATGCTTGCGTCTGTTAGGATAGAGCTGGGAACTTCCCTCGTTCGTGCACGCTCAATGAGTTGATCAGCTTCGTGATCTGGCTCTTAATCTCTTGAATATCCTCTTTTCTTTCCACGGATTCCTGCATAATCAAAGATTTCAGTTCTTGCAAAATATCAATAATCATAGATTTCGATCTCTTTAAAGGGGAAGATCGATCTTTATCTCATCAATTTTCTCCGTCCAAACAAAGATCGATTTTCGTAGGGGAAGAAACCAATCCTTTTAAACATGGCTCTCTGTCATCTCTAGCTGAGTGAAAGATCTTCCATCATATCGATCTTCTTTCCTGTGTAGTATGTCTTTTTCCATTCGACACTGCGCCCTTGGTACTAAAAGCACTGTAACTTCCTCTAGAAAACTCGGAATCACGAACCGTGAAATTTTCTAGAAACCAAACTTCAAGAGCTTTCCAATCATGGATGGCACATCATCTGGTTCTTCATGAGCATGTGTACTTTAATCATTCAAGTTGGCCCATGTAATCTTTTCAGTTTCTTTGCTCCGTTTAGCTCCATTTTCCTGCATTTTTCAACCAACTATGTGAAGCAAAATATAAATATAAAAATAATACTAAAGAGGTTGATTAAGAATAACAATACAACAATTGAGATGGTTATAAGACTGTTCAGAGTGCACTTTCATACACTCATCATGTCGGATCGTGGGGAATTAGTAGGGGCCCCTGAATCTAGCTCAGCCTCCCCAGCGGACATCGCAGCCTTTCCATCATGCTCCACTGGGACCACGGGGGCCTTCGAAGTCCCCACCCTCTAGAGGGGTGGATGCGGGAATGAACATAAGTTCGATCGCAGGAGACCTCGGAACCTCCACTGGTAGGCCCACCTCTACCACAGAAACAAGCACAAGAGTGGACCCGAACTCAACCGCAGGAGCCCTCAAGACCTCCATTGGTTGCTCCACCTCTGCCGGAGGGCGGGGCGTCGGAGTTGGTCCGGGCTCAACCATAGGGGCATGTTCTTGAAACCGGGCTCCACTCGAGTAAGCCTTGACAAATGACCTTTTTCGTAGCCGGAGCGGCTGGTCATCATACCTATGCTCGACCTCAGAAACCCTCGAAGCCTCCTATGGATGGCCAACATCCTCCCGAGGAGCAGACACAGGAACAAACCTGGGACCAACCGCAGGGATTCGTTCTTAGAGCTGGCTCCCACTCGAGGAAGCCATGGCAAGGGACTTTATCTGCGCCTGGAGTGGTTGGTCATCATCAACATCATCACCCCTCTTTCGCTTCGAAGCTGAATTCAAGGGAGCGTAATGAGACAAGAAAACTCAGAAGCTAAGGGTAAAAGGTAAAAAGGAAAACTAACCCTCGGGTGGTTTCCCCTTTTTCTCTTGAAGTGAAGGAGATTTATCACCCTCGTCACTGATGTCATCACCATCTCTAGGATGACCACCCGCTCGAGCCCCTAACACAGAGTGATTAGATCAAATAACACAAATCAACATAAATAAGGAGCGAGTAATGAACTTACTTCGAGCCCCGGTGTGAGGACCTGTCCCTCTACCCCTGTGGCTCGTTGTGGACCACAAGGGTAATTTGGTAAATTGCGCCTTGTCGGTTTGTTTCACACCCGCGTGTGCACACACTGACCGTATTTGTGTTAGTGTTTGATTAGAACGGTTATGTCACGCCTCGATGTCCTCCTCTCCCCTCTGGTTCGTTGGGTTTGATCGGAGCCTCTATTTTCATCCCTTGTTCTTCCTTTTCTCCTTGCTGCCAGTGTTCATATCCATGGATGAGTGGTGGATTTCGATGAGGGTTGCTTTCCCTGTTTCCGATTTGATGGGTCTTTTCCCTCTCCCTCCGTTGTTTCCGTTGTGATGCATGCTACCCAAGTTCCTAGCTTCTCTGTTGTTTTTATGGCTCTCGATGCCATGCTTTGTCTAGTTTGTTAATGCAAGCTTTATGTTTCCCTCCCCTGCTGCCATGCTCTGTTCTTGTGTGATGCAATGCTTAGTCCTTCTTGCTAGATGGGTTGTGTCGATGTTAAGCTATTGGGTTGTAGTATTTCTCTTGGGTTTCCAGGTTCTTCCTCTTCCGTCTGTTGCTCTATTTTTCCCTGGCTGCCATGGATCGTTCGAGGGACTTAGGATTGTTCAGGTGTTTAAGATCATCTCCCAACTCTCCTCCCGATTTTTCCAGTGAATCTTAGGGCATCTGGTTTGGGTTTACTGATTAGAGTTGGATGTCTTAACTTGATCGCATTGCGGCGACCGTGTGTTTTCCCTCGATTCACTGCCAATCTCTGATTTCTAGTGCGCGGTCTTTGTTTTGGATCAGAACCTACCAATGGGAGGGTCGTTGGGGTCTTCCTTTCTCCAGCATTCATTGCTCTGTTTATCCCCTGGCTTGCATGGGTTGCTTGAGGTGTTTGGGCTTCCATGTCCTTCCCTGCTCTCGGATTTAGAACTATGCTACCTCAGTCTCTGTCGTTCATGGTGTGCATGACAGAGACTGGTGCACAGCTCTTCGGGTAATATGTTCTTCGTTGTTTGGATTCCTTTTGGATGCACTGGTTATGGTTAAGATTTCTTTCAGAAAGTCGCGATAGAGTTTTGGACTCCCATTGTATTTTCTGACTCTCGGATTTTGGTTCTTCGTATTTGATGAAATGTCAATAGGAAAGCTTTCCAGTTAGAAATCTGATAACCTCTAGTTTCTTCGATTGCTCTGTGGGATTTCTTAATCTGTGATTGCATGCCTTAATTGATATAACGGTTAATAACCCCTCTATTTAATTCTATGCTGAGTCTTGTTGTCATCCCCGTGTTTACTGTAGATTGCTATTTGATATGACCTTATACCATGTTTAAGCCTAGGGCCGGCGGTGTGCCCGTTATACTTCTTGGTGCGCCAATTGATGATGTAAACAGGTTTAGGTGGTTCACGTCTCGATCTGGATAGGTTTTCTGGGTCGGCGTGTGACAGGTTAGGTGGACCCGGGATCGAAAGATCCGGGCTTGGGCTTGTGTTTTAACCCAAGTCTAGCTTTCTGCACTTGAAGAATCGATCTTTACTTGCTAGAAGATTGATCATTTAGTGCCATAAAGTCAAGTTGCGATCGTCATGAAGGATCGATCTTTTCGGAAGAAAAGATCGATCATTCATAGGTCGGTTCATCCGTCTATAAAACGGATGCAACCGTCTCATTTGAATCCTTTTGAAATCCGCCGTTCTTGAGCTCAGATCCGGCTGAATTTTGGAGAGATTAAGGACGATCCAAGGCTTAGCAGCTGGGATTGAAGCCGCTCTTGGCTAGGTAGGGATCTTACCTACTTTGTTTTTCGGTTTTTGAGGGTTTGTGAGTTTTCTTGTGTTCTTTAACTTAAATCAGTCGATTTGCATGTTAGTTTTGATTGCAAGTACCGGTTTTGAACTCGTGATACTTCGTACTACTAGATCCCAAGGTTTTGTGGGATTTGATAGAGTTTTCCGATGGTATTTCTCGTCGGAAGTTGGCCAGAGAATCCAACAAGATCGATCATTCTTGGTGAATGATCGATCCTTCTTGTTGGTCATGGTGAGCCCGAGCAATGATCGATCTTCTGGGAGCGAAAATCGATCTTTATTCCAGGGTAGCATGGGATGTCCTATGTCGCGATGAAGATTGATCCTCTTGAGAGGAATGATCGATCCTCTTTGGCTCGACAGGGAAGATGTTCCCTGTCGCTTGGAAGATCGATCTTTTGTTAGGAAAAGATCGATCCTTTATGTGACAGGGAGGAGTTTTCATTGGCTTTGCCCGCGGGGCTTTGTATGTACGGTTTTCTTATAGCTTTATAATTTGTACATATCCTTAAGCATATTAGCCCCATATTAGGGGTAGTGGTGAACCAGGAGAGTGATGACTCCTTAGATGTTTAGAACAAGTGGACGAGTGGCCCTACAGCTTTCCTTAGCCTTGCATGCCTGCGTGTGATGAGGGCTTTATTTGCGTGGTTTGTTAGTTATTGTTTGCGGGGCTGCTTCCCGGTATAGGTTGCTGGTGAACTGGCTGTCAATTGGTGGTGGTACCACTACAGCAGTTCTTGACCAGGTCACCCTCACGGTGTTTCAGTTCGACGGAGACGCTCTTGACTGGTGGTGCACCGCCCAGCACACAAGTGGCGGAGGGGAGCCGCTGTGGGAGGAGTTCAGGGTGTTGTTCTTGGACGCGTACTTCCCGGAGAGTACACATGACGCCCTGTCCCGCGAGTACCAATCCCTACTGCAAGGTACTTGTTCTGTTCAACAGTATGCCACCCGGTTCACACATCTGGTCCGTTTTGCGGGGGCAGTGGCAGCAGATCCGACAGCCAGGGCAGCAGTTCGAATGGGGGCTTCGACCAAAGATCAGGTGGCAGACGTGTTCCCACCGTTTCCAGACGTACCCAGCAGTTCTGAACTGCGCCATAGTAGTAGAGGTGTGGTTGCAGGACGAGAGGCACCGGGCAGTTCTACCGGTAATCTCTACCAGTACACAACAGAGACCCTAGTTCAGAAGGGGATTCGACAGAGGCCAGCAGTTGTGTCCGCGACAGTTCCAGCAGCAGTCGCCGCGCCCACAGTAGTTTCAGTTGCAGTTGTCGAGTCCAGCAGGTCGGCTTGTCCTGACAGACGGGCCGTCTGGGCAGGCTTCGTCAGAGGGAGGTCAGGGTCAGCAGCCTGGTGGCGCGTCAGTCACTTGCTTCCAGTGCGGGCGGCTGGGATACTTCCGTAGAGACTGTCATTTGTGAGGAGCGCGGGGCGCTATGCCGCAGGGCAGTAGAGGTGGAGGGTCCAGTGCTTGGCAGGGGAGCAGTGGTGGGCGCAGATCAGGGGCTGGACCAAGTCGTTCTAGAGGTGGAGGTGGCCAACGGAGGCCTGTGTTTGCTCTCCTAGAGTGTGAGCAGCTGGACACCGTGCAGCGTTACCAGCCGCCACAGCAGTACCAGCAGGTAGCGACAGAGCCATCCGTACTCAGAGGTATCTTTTAGCTTTCTAGGTCTTTAGTATATGTGCTGATAGATTCTGGGGCGTCTCATTCCTATGTTGCTAGCCTGTGTGTGGTATTATTAGGATTAGAGACGAGCTGGCTAGAGGTGGCACAGTCAGTAGACTCACCGATCGGCAGGACAATCAGGGTAGATCGGGTCTGTCGATCTTGTTCCTTGGAGGTTGGAGGCCTCCGTGTCTGTCTAGACCTGCGGGTGCTAGACATGATGGGCTTCGATGTGATACTCGGTATGGACTGGTTAGCCATCATCGACTGTAGTCGGCGGAGGGTGGTCGCTTGGACACCTGATGAGACACAGTTTGGGTTGTTGGAGGATCGGTTCTCAGTCGATTCCTTTTCTTGTGGTGTGGGAAGGTGTGGCGGAAATCTTTCAGCCTTGCTGGCCAGCCTGTCCCTGTTTGGTTCTGAGGGAGTGCAGCCGGGCAGTTTGTACGTCAGAGAGGTGGTCAGACTACACGGAGTTCCACTGTCTATAGTGTCCGACCATGACCCCAGGTTTACTAGCAGTTTCTGGCGAGGCTTTCAGGAGGCAGCTGACACACTCCTGACTTTCAGTACAGCCTTCCATCCGTAGACAGACGGGCAGTCAGAGCAGACGATCCAGATCTTAGAGGACATGTTAAGAGTATGTGTCCTCGATGCCGGAGCCAGCTGGGAGGAGCACGTTTCTTTGGTAGAGTTCGCCTATAACAACAGCTACCAGTCAGGTCTTGGAGTAGCACCTTTTGAGGCGTTGTACTGTAGGTCGTGTCGTTCCCCACTGTGCTGGACAGAGGTTGGAGAGGCACAACTCACCGGTCCAGACATCGTCAGACGGTCGTCAAAGAAGCTAGTGCAGATAAGGCAAAGACTTCTGACGGCTCAGAGCCGGCAGAAGAGTTATGCAGATCAGAGGCGACGACCGTTAGAGTTTGCAGTCAATGAAAGTGTGAGGACCTGCCCCTCTACTCCTGTGGCTCGTTGTAGACCGCAAGGGCAATTTGATAAATTGCGCCTTGTTGGTTTCTTTCACACCCGCGTGTGCACACACTGGCCTTGTATGTGTTAGTATTTGTTTAGAATGGCTAGGTGGACCCGGGATCGAAAGATCCGGACTTGGGCTTGAGTTCTTGCCCAAGTTTAGCTTTCAGCACACAAAGGATCGATCCTCTCTGGCTAAGGGATCGATCCTCTTCGTGTCAGAAAGCCTTGTGAACCGTCATGAAGGATCGATCCTCCCTTGAGGAAGGATCGATCATTCATAGGTCGGTTGGTTTTCTGCTTCGCGAGGATGGCCGCCGTTGGCCGTCGCTCTCCCCTGTCAGAGGGTGAGGACTTTCCCTCCCCTCCCCTCACTTTTTCCCCTCTTTCCCGGCTGTCCCCTCCCCCTTTCCCCTTCTTTTTTCCCCTCCTCTTCCTCCTTCTCCTCTCTTTCTTCTTCCTCTTTTCTTCTTCTCCCGAGAGCCCTGTTTTTCCCCTGTTTCCGGCAGCCACCTTTCCCACCTCCGTTCTCCCTCCTCCGACCATCAAATTGGGTGTTCTTTGGCTCGTTGGATTCGTGACAACGAGAGGAAGATCCCTGAAGTGGTTTGGAGGCTTGTTGGTGATCAAATCGCGGGGAATCAGCCGAGGAAAGCGCAGCTAGGTAGGGTTATACCTACTGTGTCCTTTTCGGGTTTTCTTGAGATCTAGCTGTTGGATCTTGTTGATCCTTGCTTTGTTGGATTCCTTATGCCTTGTAGAATAATTGATTTAAGTTTCATGTTCATCAGTTGAGATTTGAGTAGGTTTTATGTAAGATTAGTCTCGGATTTCTGGTTTTCTGCTGTTCTTGAGAAACAGCCGGCTTGCGGCGAGTTTTCCGGCCGGCGAGTACATGATCTTGGCTTTTTATAAACATAAGAGTTATAGATATATTCGTTAGCTTTCCATTCCATCTTGTTTCATATTTTTCTGATTTATGTACGATTTATTATGATTTGTTTGCTGAAGGGCTGCGTTGCAGCAGTTAATGGGTAAGTTAGTTTGATTAATGATTTTGATTAGCGTTTTCCCGTTAATCCAACCGTTGGATGATTATGATTTTTGGATATGATGTTTTTGGTTTATACACCTACTAGTGGCTAAGTTGGATCTTGAATCCGACGTCGTTTGGACATCGAATCGACGGGATCAATTAGCCCCTAAGTAGAGGCTTTGGGTGTTTTTGAATATAATATTATATTTCGGAATATAATATTATATTGTGTTTTGTTCATCGTCGTTTTCGGGGTTGCTTCCCGTTGCAGGAGTCCGCGGTTGACGGTTGCGGTACCGTCGTAATGCCGGGACCCGCTGCGGATCGGCTGGCAGCGGTTGGTGGTACCGCTGCAGCGATCCAATAGAGTTATATGATGCTTGACATACTGTTGCATGCCTTTCCTATTATCTGTGTATGTCATAGCATGCATTCTTATTGTGTGCATTAGTTGCATTGGTTAGGGCGTGGGTGATCTTTGGGTCGCCGTCCCGAGGCTGGAAGCTCGGACTTAGCCCTAGGACCGGGGTTGGGCTGTTTGAACCCGGTTTGAATTGTAGTGTCCAGTCGATTCGATGATAGGCTTAGATGACTGGTACACTTGTGTCTTGATGATTGTAGAGGTCGTGTCGGCCTCGAGTCGGATCTGAGGTGTAGCCGGTGTCCGGCTTTTCTTAAAACTATTGAGTAGAGGTTTTGCCTACTCAGTGGTGTCTCTTCCCACCAAACAGTGTTCAGTGTCCTGTTGAGAGTCAGCAGTGCCGTTTCCTGCTACTGAGTGTGACCCGACATGTGACCAGCCCGGCTGGAAGATCATGATCGGGGCCTCAGGGACACGCGGTGGGGTAATGGGACCCCTGTATACACCCAGGTCCTACTCGAGGGCGACACTGTTGCGTTTCCCTCTTCCTTCTGTGTGTCGTAGTGTAGATCCCTACTGAGCTTAGTACTCACTCCTACCCGGGCTGCGTTTTGCAGGTGCAGGCGTCAGTTCTTCCTCTGTGGCCCCTACCGGGCAGTTGGTCGGCGGTGCGGCGGCGCCTGGTGGAGTCTGAGAAGTGGTGATCCTTTACAGTTTTTATCCTAGGCTAGATAGTTTCCTACGGGAGTAATGTTGTATTTGAACTACCCCTCTCAGAGGTTATGTATATTAAATCTTCTTGAGTTTTTAATCTGAGGTTCGAGGTTTTGCTAATTAATCTTGTTTTGTTGAGGCTGTTTTGGTGAATTGCTAGGGAGACCAATAGGTTAGAGGGAACCCTCGTCGTTCTTTTTCCGCGTTGCTTAGGTTCCGGTTCGCGTCGCCCGGCCCGGTTGGGCATTCGCGGGTCGGGGCGCGACAGAAAGGGTGTTCTTGAGAGAATCACTGTACATAGGGTCCGTCAGGTTTGGCAGAGGTAGTAAGTTGGCGCAGAGGTTCGTCAGACCGTTTGAGATCCTAGAGAGGATCGGCGAGGTAGCTTATCGCCTGGATTTTCCTCAGCAAATGTCAGCTGTGCATCCGACTTTCCATGTGTCGATGATGAGGAAGTATCACCCAGACCCATCTCATATCATCAAGGTGGATGGCATCGAGCTTGAGGCAGTCGCGACGTTCGTCGAGCAGCCGGTTCGAGTACTTGACCGGAGGGATCAGGTCTTCTAGTGCAAGATGATTCCCTTGGTCAAATGTACTGTGGAGGCATAGAAACACTGAGGAGATGACCTGGGAGCGCGAGGCGCGCATGCGGCATGAGTTTCCGCACTTGTTTCCTTCTTGAGGTAGCTTTTGTCCTGTCTTCTAATGTAGCTTCTTTTGTGTTTTCAAGCCCTACCTTTATCGAATCTCGGGGCGAGATTTCCTTTAAGGTTATTAGGATGTGAGGACCTGTCCCTCTACCCCTGTGGCTCGTTGTGGACCGCAAGGGCAATTTGGTAAATTGTGCCTTGTCTGTTTGTTTCACACCTGCGTGTGCTCACACTAACCGTGTTTGTGTTGGTGTTTGAGTAGAACGGTTAGGTGGATCCGAGATCGAAAGATCCGGGCTTGGGCTTGTGTTTTAGCCCAAGTCTAGCTTTCTGTACTTGAAAGATCGATCTTTCCTTGCTAGAAGATCAATCATTTAGTGCCAAAAAGTCAATGTGTGATCCTGATAAAGGATTGATCTTTTCTTCCGAAAAGATCGATCATTCATAGGTCGGTTCGTCCGTCTATAAAACGGACGCGACCGTCTCCTTTGAATCCTTTTGAAATCCATCGTTCTTGAACTTAGATCCGGCTGGATTTTGGAGAGATTGAGAACGATCGAAGGCTTAGCAGCTGGGATTGAAGCTGCTCTTGGTTAGGTAGGGATCTTACCTACTTTGTTTTTTGGTTTTTTAGAGTTTGTGAGTTTCCTTATGTTCTTTAGCTTAAATCCGTTGATTTGCATGTTGGTTTTTTAGAGTTTGTGAGTTTCCTTAAGTTCTTTAGCTTAAATCCGTTGATTTGCATGTTGGTTTTGATTGCAAGTATCGGTTTTGAACTCGTGGTACTTCGTACGACTAGATCCCAAGGTTTTATAGGATTTGGTAGAGTTTTCCAACGGTATTTCTCGCCGAAAGTTGGCCGGAGAACCCAATAAGATCGATCATTCTTGGTGAATGATCGATCCTTCTTGTTGGTCATGGTGAGCCCGAGCAATGATCGATCTTTTGGTAGCGAAGATCGATCTTTGTTCCAGGGTAGCATGGGACGTCCTCTGTCGCGATGAAGATCGATCCTCCTGGGAGGAATGATCGATCCTCTTTGGCTCAACAGATAAGATGCTCCCTGTCGCTTGGAAGATCGATCTTTTCTTAGGAAAAGATCGATCCTTTATGTGACAGGGAGGAGTTTTCATTGGCTTTGCCCGCGGGGCATTGTATGTACGGTTTTCTTACAACTTTATAATTTGTACATATCCTTAAGTATGTTAGCCCCATATTAGGGGTAGTGGTGAACCAGGAGAGTGATGACTTCTGAGATGTTTAGAATAAGTGGATGAGTGGCCCTACAACTTTGTTTAGTCTTGCATGCCAGCGTGCGCCAAGGGCTTTATCTGCATGGTTTATTAGCTGTTGTTTGCAGGGCTGCTTCCTGGTGCATGTTGCTGGTGAACTAGCTGTCAGTTGGTGGTGGTACCACTACAGCAGTTCTTGACCTTAAATACTTGTCTACCACCCAGGGCCGGCGGAGTGCCGAGCCCAGACCTTGCTTATGTTATCATCACATGTGATGCATGCCTACCTATTTTATATGTGTATGTTCATCGCATGCATCTTGTTGTGCATTATTGGAAAAGGTTAGGGCGTGGGCGCTCCGTGGGTCGCTGTCTCGAGGTTTGGAAGCTCGGATTTAGCCCTAGTACCGGGGTCGAGTAGCTTGGACCAGGTTTCGATTGTGGTGTACAGTCGAGTTCGATGATAGGCCTAGATGACTTGTACACTAGTTGATTGATGATTGTAGAGGTTGTGTCGGCCTCGAGCCGGTTTCTAAGGTGTAGCCGGTTTCCAGTTGTGACGACTCTTGAGTAGAGGGTGTGGCTACTCAGTGGTGCCATTTCCCTCCAGCAGTGTCATTTTTCTGCTTGTGAATCAGCAGCGTTGGTTTCCTGCTTACTGAGTGTGACCCCTTGTGTGACCAGCTAGCCTGGAAGATCACAGTTGTGGACCTCAGGGACACTCGGTGGGGGGTATGAGACCTCTGTGTACACCCAGGCCTTGCTCGGGGGCGACACTATTGCATTTCCCTCTTCCTTCTGTGTGTCATAGTGTAGTTTACCTGCTGAGCTTAGTTGCTCACTCCTATCCGGGCTGCGTTTTGCAGGTGCATGCGTTAGCTCCTCTTCGGTGGCCCCTACCGGGCAGTTGGTCGGCTGTGCAGCGGCGCCAGGCGGAGTCTGAGGAGTGGTGATCCTTTACAGCTTTGAACCCTTTGTTAGCTAGTCTCATACGGGAGTATATAAGGTTGTACTTGATCTTCCCCTCTTTGAGGATTTGTATATTAAACTCTTGGGAATTGTAATCCATCATTTGAAGTTTGTTAATTGGGGATTTTTGGATGAATCACTTAGGGAGACCAATAGGTTAGAGGGAACTCTCGTCAAATTTTCCGCGGTTTGTTAGGTTTCGGTTTTCGTCGCCCGGCTCGGTTGGGCTTTCGCGGGTCACGGCGCGACACCCAGAGCATGGATATAACGCCTCCAGACGAGGAGATAACCCACGAATTAGGGTATCGAGACGGACCTGGAACGGTTCCCACAATTGTAAGAAGGTCTCGGAGCATTGGGCTCGCTGCTCGACGTCGTTAGGGAAGCGGACCACCTGAGTGCTCGCTAAGTACCACTGATGTGCCTCAACTGCATCAACCCCCGACACCTTGCACCGGTCGGACATACGCCGCTGGTTCGTGAAAAATGGAACCGACAGGAGCTGAGTGAGCCCGAACTACCAGGCAAGAAAGTTCGGAGAATATGGCTATAGATACAAATCGGTATCTAACACTCCCAAGTCCCGAGGGATACACACATCCCTCCAAATATCCAAGTTAGGGCGGACATCCCGGAACTGATCAGTATACTGCAAGCCGACAACATCCCACGCCATCCACATGCGTCGAGGGCCCGATGTCGAGACCTCTTCAAAAACGATGGCAAAGGGGAGAAGCAAGGAAACGACCCATGAAACCTTGTGCTGAGCGGGCAGCCATGAAGTTCTTCGCCTCTTACCCCAAACTCGACTGGCTCAGAAAGTAACCATGGGTCCATAGCTGCACCAGCCACATGGGACCGGAGTACACATGTTGCAAACTCGATGTCAGTATGCTTACCCTAGACATCGGTATGACATACCAAAGAGAAGGGGAGCAAACGCTACCGGGCTGTTCGATGTGGCAAGGTGCTGATGTCGCTCAAATGTGTCACGCACAGCGGTCGTGGTGCAGTACAACATAAGAGAGGTCGAATCCATAGAGAGACAAGCAGGAAAGATCCAGAAACACAGATAACAATATATCGAAAACAATCAAGCGCGTAAAAGTTAAGAAAATAGATCGAAGATGTAATGATAAGATAAAGTTAACGAAAGAAATCAAGATTTAGATGAGGCTAGACTTCAGGAATCACTTCACTCGGATTTAGGTTCTTCTCTTCTCAATGGTTCATATAATACTCAGTTAAGGGATTCACATCCCAATCACCTTAACCGGAAGATATGGAACTATGAACCTAACAAAATATATAAATGTCTCTTCCTACGATTGATTCTTCCTTATTATAGTTCTAACTTCATCCAATCCAAACCTAAGAATACACGATACCGGTTGTCACTACAGGCAACGCGCATCAAAAGTTCATCGGGACAAATCACTAACTCTATCTAACCGGATCTCTAAGATACACAATACCAACTCTCACAATCGGCAATGCATAGCAATGATTCCTCGGGATAGAGCCCCAACCTTGTCTTACCAGATCCCTAAGAATACACAATACCAGCTGTCAGTACGGGCAATGCATAGCAAAGGTCTCGCGAGACACGGTAGGAGAATCAAAGGAGATAACTATGGGATCACAATATCATAAAAGAAGCATGACTGGGTTTATAATATTAATCATTCACATAGAAATCTATAATCTAAAAATAATCATTGAAGATCCAATACATAGAAAAGAGTTTAACAATAAAGATTAAAACTATGAACCATTGTTGGAGAAGAAGCCCTAATCCTCGCTAGACCATCCGTCCGCCATGCCCGTGGATTACTCGGCCATGGATGGAGATTCATCCATCTTCTTTCTTTAGAAAACGTCTAGAAAATAGCCTCCAAAAACGTCCAAGAACTCCCTTTGACTAACCCTAAGTTTCCTATTTATAGGGTCCAAAAATTAGGAAACTCGGGTTAAGTTTAAACCCGTTATACGCCCGCGGACGATGCCACGGTCGACCATGAACTATACATAATTTTTCGAAAAGCGGCGGTCGATCATCGCATCGACCCTGCGAAATGTTTTTCTTAGCATATAAAAGTATAAAAATATTGCTAAAGAAGTTGATTAAGGGTGAAGATACAGCAATTGAGATGATTATTAGGTTGTTCAGAGTGCACTTTCATGCACTCATCAGGTGCTCAGCCAATGGCAGTCAAAACTTCATCATCTTGGTGGAACTATTGCAGGCCATAAACCTATTCAACCATTAGTTGAAAAAGGCTATCAACTCTCGACGGGTCATCGCACCCGATTCTTTCTTCTCATTCTTGCAATACTAAGAGTAGGCATTGAAGCATCCAAATAATCGGAAGGACGGACCAGATCACCACTAGAGGTCTTCTTCTTCAGAAGCCCTAAACAATTCTCACCAGAGACGGAGGTGTTGGTCAAGAAAAAGACGTCGTCCAAGGTAATAGAAAGGGGTCCATCCGGAAGCAAGAAGCAATTATACTCAATGCTCCAGAAAGAGAAAAGAGATAGCAGCAATGGGTCATTGGTGGGTTGACAAGGGAGATGAATAAGGTCTTCAAGTTGCTTCACCCGCACTTGACGCTGCCCCTTCGGGTCGACCATCACTCTCCCGACCTACTCCTCAAAGTTCCTATCGGAGGCGGGCCATCCCTTTTGGATTCTTCCATGAACCCATTGATCAGAGTAGGGAGATGGAGATGGGTCAGGCAAGTAAACCAAGGGAGATCCCGAGGTTTTTGCTCCCAACTTTTCAAAAACATTAGCTTTCGAGGAACGAATCATTATAACCGGACCTATCCCGTAATGTTTTTGGTCAATCAAATCTTTTTGCTCGAAGAAGATGCTGGGAAGTAGAGTGGCATCCTCTTCTTCATCCAAAAACTTCTCGAAGAACTTGGCGGAAGGGCGCGAGAAGTCAAGGCACGATGTGTGAGGACCCGTACCTCCAACCCGGTCTGACCACGTTAGGTCGAGAGTTTGGTTTGGTTGGTTTGGTTCAGTTGGCTTTGGTTTGCGATTGGTTGATCGCATTGTTACATTTGGACCCCATGGGCAACTTGGCAAAATTGTGACTTGACGGTTAGTTTCACTATTTTACACCCGCGTAATGCACACACGGCCTTGAATTGATGTATATGATTGAGTATACCAGCGGTCGTGATAGACAGATCCGACGAGATTGCGACGAGATATCGCAACTTGGAGTCAAATCTGACTCAGTCCGACTAGATTGACTCGACTGAACCGGCGTAGCCACTTAAGTGGCTAAACCCTTCCCTCTCTCTCTCTCTCTCTTCCTTTTCTTCTTCCCCGCGCACGATCTCTCTCTTCTCTTCTCCCCCGCTCATGACCGTGCCGGCCTCTCCCCTCTCCGGAGCTTCTTCGCCACCGTCGCCGGCCACCGTTCCGCCCCAGCTCTCCCTCATCTCTCACGAGCCTCGGAAGCCCTCCCCCCCCCCCGCCTCAGATCCGACTCTCCCTCTCTCCCGAGGTCACCGGAAAGCCTTCCTCCTCGCTGATTGACGGGCTCCGCCGACCATCTCGTGTTGCCTCTTCGCCGCCGCCAAGCTGCAATATCTGGAACGGCGTCAGGAAGCCCAGATCCGGTTCTTACCTAGATCTTTGCTCTTCTCTCTTGTAGAGTGTTCTTACTTGCATGTTCTTCACCTGATTGGAGTTTGGTACGATTTTAGTTGGATTTAATCTGGATTTAAGCATCTTTTTATTGTTTTATTTTTGGATTTCTGTTTTTGTGTGAACTGCTGTGTTTGACCTTAAATACAGTACCTCACATACATGATCTCAGTTGGTCTTTAACATGAAAGTTGTAGATCTTTGAGTTTACTTTCAAATCCAACTAGTTTCATATTTTTCGGATTTATGTATAATTGTTGGTGAATTAATTGCTGGACTGTGCTGAAACAAGACAATGAGTTAAATGTCTGAAATTAAGTGGGGAATTGATATCCCATTTAATTGATTCTTGGATATATTGATCCTAGTGACCTTTAGGACTGATCTGGAAGCCTTGGTTTTAATCCTGAGGAGTTTTCGAAGGAATTATGACTTGTTTATCAAATGTGATTTTAAACTGAAATTTTAGGTTTTCATCTAATTCCTTTTACCCGTTTGATCTAATTTTTGGATATGTGATTCGGGGTATGTCAATGTGTAGGAATATCGAGTTTCATGTCAATTGGGTGAATAGATTTCACGTTATGATTATTTGAAGTTAGTAGTTTCGTTTGCGTTAATTCAATAACTTGATTTCTTCAATTATCTTTTATATATATATATATATAATATATATACATAATTAATTACAATGTGTGATTTGTGGTTGAACCAAGGGAGTCATTCCCCCATGGGATGTTTAGATAGTTTAATGGGTCGACGGTGTGCCCTTTTACTGCTTTATAGGTTAACCGAGGGAGTGATGACCCTCGAGAATGTTTAGATAGTATTAAGGGTCAGAGATGTGCCCTGTGTGTTCTACATTGTAATTGTTGCGTGTTATTGTTGATTGCATGGCCGGGGGTGTGCCCCTATTGTACGAATTTCGGTTGACGGTCATTTATGTCGTTGTAATGCCGAAATTTAGATTGTAATATTTATTTTGTTGTTTAGCCTCGTGGAGGCTCATGGGCCTGTTGCATATCTTTTTCGCTTTGTTTAGACCCTTTGCTATGTTCACCCCTCTTGGGTTAGCATTATGCTATGCCTAGACCCTGTACGTTGATCTGGCATACCGTTGCATGCATGTAGTCATATCTTTATGTGCATGTGAGCATTAATGCATTTGATTGCATTAGAAGCATAAGGCTAGGACTTGGACGAATAGGAGTTTCGCTGATCCAAGGGTTCGGGCAGCTCAGATCTAGCTCTAGGTATGATGCTGGGTATCAAGGTCTAGGATATGATTGTATTATTGGAAACCCTATGTTATCATGGATAATGTTTAGCTGGCTACAGATCATAATGTTTGAGGTTTAGAGGTCGTGTCATTTCTCTTATGCCAAGGTTTAAGGTGGTTTAATTTACTGTTACATTTTCGGGTGGTTTGTTATCAGCTACAGAGTTGGGAGTGCATTTGAAATGCACTGAAATCCCTGTTTGTTCTCCCTTGTTCACACTTTGAGGAGCGCTTAGAACCAGTGTGATTCTTATCATGGTTTGTCACACTTCGAGGGCGCTTAGAGTCTGCGTGATCCTTGTCGTGGTTGTTCGCTTGTAGTTTTTGATTACGCCTTACGCTTGGCAGAGAGACGGCACAATTGTAGTTTCCTTTTTTCTTTCAGTGTGACGTAGAGTAGAACCGTACTGAGTTTATCGCTCACTCTTATCCGAGTTGCATTTGCAGGTACAAGCGTGGTTCCCTTGTCAGGTAGTTACGGCGTCGGAGGTGGTTCTTCCCCTAGAGGTACGTGAGATCGAGTAATCGTCATCAGCTTATCTTAATTTAATTGATGTACAACTTTAATTGTATATGTAATTCAAATCGATGTATAAATTGTAACTTCGAGGATGAATGTATTTGTTCTCCAAATTGATGTAAATTGATAGAGATTATTGTACCTAGAGGACTGGTATCATTATTGGATCAACTAAGTGTTAATTGAGTTTTGTAGCAGTTGGTTATTGTATTATTACTTGATGATAGAATAGTTTAATTAGTTGTGAATATTATAATTGTGTACCAGGATTTAAAGTTAAATTTATATGAGATGCTCCTCGCAGTTTGATTTTAGAATTAGGTTTCGGCTTATGTCCCTATCTGGATGGGTTTTTCAAGGTCGGGGCGTGACACGATGGCACCTTGACTCCTTGAAATGAGGACACTGGGCTCTCAGAATCAGACATGGTAGGTAATGGGAGTCGTCTAGGGTTGCAAGGTCGAGAGGTTCTAGGAGATCGGAGAAGACTCAGAAGCAAGGGATAGAGATGCAAATTAACACAATCCCACAAACATAGCGATTCAAATCTTCGATCGAACCTCGAAAAGATGTTTTTGCCCCGTACGTTGCTTCGGATCACATCACAGGACAAAAAGAGGGGCAATTGTGTTATTGAGGAAAATACTCAAACGTCGGTTAGCGTATAGCCATCATCTCAAGCGATCAACTACCGTTGATTTGAATACGTGCCACCCATCTAATGGGTTACAAATATAGCGCCTACAACACTATATGGATACGACAGGTGGACAAACCAGCAATGGGGTTAGTGGAACCTTCGTATACAAGATCACACGAGATAAGAAGCGTCAGCCAATAGGATGAGACACACATTAAATGTTACTCGACGCCTATGTTAAAACATCATCATCACGCCGTCTACGTATTTATTGCGATACAATCCAACAGTACGAGACTCGAGGCGTCGATCTCTACTCTATGACCCAATCCCGAGATATGCAACCTCGAGGTCGAGGCACTTGATTAGGGCATCGATCTCGGAGCCAAACAACCTCAAGGTCGGATCACCAATATAAAATCAACATCCTGGAGCCAAGCGACCTCTTGGTCGAACCCAGAGGCGCATGACCTCAAGGTCGAGGCACTCTTGCAAATCACTATTCCTGAAGTTGAGTGACCTCAAGGTCGAACCCTTTATGAAATCACGTGGACTTTTCCCCCACAACCCCACTAAATGCGGAAGAATAGGAAGTGGAGCCAAGCAGTTATTCCAGGAGGGTTACGTGTCAAGACGGCAGACCCAACCCACAATGAAGACCACCAATGTCGTGGGTCATGGGGAACGAAGGGCGATTAGCCACGTGGAGGCGGCGACCAAGAATATAAAAGCTTTCAAGACAGAAGAAAGAGCCCCCCCGACTCAGATTAGACTTTTCTACTACTACTGCCCTAGTTTCTTTAGTACTGTAATCCAGTTTTAGTTTATACTCTTAGGAACTTTCATTGGAGTTGTAATCAAATCAGTTGTTGTGGAAATAGATAGTTGATCTATTGTTTTTATTTCTTTTCCTGCTTTCCTTAACTCTAGGAGTAGCAGAATCTCTCTAGGAGTAGTATAATCTTTCTGGAAGTAGTATCATCTCTCTAGGAGTAGCATAATCTCTATAAATCTCTAGGAGTAGCATAATTGTCATTAGGAGTAATCTAATCATTCAAAAACTATAAAGATCGGCATTTAGACTTAAGTGTTTGTTTCCCTAAAAAGTCCTCTTAATTGAGTCACGGCTGAATCCACACATCCTTCTAATAACCCTACACTACGGTTGGCATATCTCACATACCTGACGACCACGTATCCATCTCTGGTACATTTTTTTTAGCAACAACACTTATCAGATTCCAATGTTTTGAAGACCGAATATACACTAGATGTTGGATGAAGAAATATTGATAGATATCAAGGATGAATTTCAGAACAGTCAAAAACATTCTTAATATTTTTAAGGGGAAAGGGGCCAGGGGTCCATAACTATTACCCGATTTGTCGATAAACCCACGCGGGGTTTTCTTCGAGCATTAACTCCAATTGAGTGGATATGCAGCATGTGGTTATGTACGTAACCCAATAGGTGTGACCACTTGCAGAGAAAGATAAAGAGACATATATAGTATTCTATGGCCAACATGATCTGACTCTCAATTCTCGAGGCGCCCACAACTTGCAGATACAAGTTCAGAGATAAACTAATTAAATGGCTGATACTTAAACCTTTATACATCAGTAGGCGAAAGCAATATGCCATGCTGTATTATTTGTAATATTTGCCAAATTCCATTTTTACCAATGATAAAAATGGGATTCTCATTTTTATCAATGATTAAAATGGGATGCATGAGTGTTGTGATTCCCATTTTTATCAATGATTAAAGTCATTTTTGTCAATGATAAAAATGGAATGCATGACTTTTTTGTTCTCATTTTCATCAATGATAAAAATGGGATGCATGAGTGCTGTGATTCCCATTTTTATCAATGATAAAAATGAAATGCACGAACTTTTGATTTCTATTTTTTATCAATGATAAAAATGGGATGCATGAGTACTATGATTCCCATTTTTATCAAAGATAAAAATGATAAAAATTTATTCTCGGAATGATAAAAATGCATTCTCGAAATGATAAAAATGAAATTCTTGGAATTTTTCTCATTCTCGGAATGATAAAAATTCATTTTTATCTTTCTCGGAATGATAAAAATGAGAATAATAACCCACATTTTTTCATTTTTATCCATTTTGTCATTTTTTAATATTATTATTCTCATTTATCATTCTCACTTTCCCATAATTTTTCATATTTTTCTAACTTTTCCTTTTTTTTTTTGCCGATTTTTCCCTATTCAATGATAAAAATGGGATGCATGACTTTTTGGTTCTCATTTTTATCAATGATAAAAATGGAATTTCCATTTTTATCAATGTTAAAATGGGAGCATGAGTGGTGTGATTCCCATTTTAAGAGGGTTTTAGAGGGAGAGGAGAACCCGCAGAAGAGAGACTGTTCGGAGTATACCGTGTCAAATCCAACGTTTTAGAGTTGACATGTGATTCCCATTCTAATCTAGTTTATCCTCGCCATGTGTTTGGTTGTCTTATTTTAGAGTTGACAGAGTTTAATTTAGTTCTCTCTTTGTAGAATATATAACAGGTTCATGTTCATATATACAATTGCTCCATTATTAGATAGGTATGAGATTATTACCTATTTGAAATGAATGAATGCTCGATAACTAAATAAATAACTCTACTGTAATGCAAAATTTAATACTTTGAAATAATCGAAGGCTAGATTACTACTTGACTTTGAAACTACATGGTGACAGGGGCAGCATCATAGATCTGTATCCGTACCGAAATTTGGTGATTGGGATGAAATGGAGCCCGGCTCAGCTAAAGAATATTCGATCATTTTCAGCAAACTGAAAGAAGAGAAACAGCTTCGACCTACGAAGCTGCGGCTACTTCCAAACGGCTAATTAGATGGGTGTTTTATCAAATAGATTTTTAATAGGGTTTTGGGATGAAAAAGGTCACTAAGTTGGGTATATCACCAATTAACCCTATTTTTAAAACAACCAAAACGTTGTAAAATGAATACTTTGGAGGAGCTGAACGTCCAAGACGACAAGACGATCATAGCTAATATTCCGATCATTCAGAAAAGTTTATAACAAGATTTTAGGGGTTAAGTAGTCGAACTATTTTACTCGTAACTTATACATCCAAATGGGATAATCTTTCAATCATTAGGAAGATATTCGAAAGCCTACGACTTTTATGTTCAAAAGTTTTACAAATTTAGGCTCTATCATGGGGCGAATTATAGTGGAAGGCGAGGGACACTATCCTAATGACAATTATGTAAATACGATGAAATAGACAAAGTCTCATCATAGTTGAAAAAGAAGACAATTGAAGACGCGATGAGTGGGCTGAAGTAGTTGGCGTGGCCACTGATGAAGGAGATTACAGGTGATTTCACAGTGGTTACTCCAAGAGAATTAGTATATGGAAGACAAGAGCAGATCAAGAAGAAGACATCAACAAATCAACTGAATACATCAGAATTTTCTTATTCTGGGAGTAGAACTTCTATAATGCTAGCCAGTAGCAGTTTACTTAACATTAAGAGTAGTTTTACTACAGTAATCATAGATCCGTCTGCACTTTTGTCCTCTAATAATCTTTTTCGGATTTGGACACGTCATTCGACATCTCCTTTCGACTACCGTTGGAGGAGTGGAGAGCTCCATCCTTGATTTTCTACAAGTAATTAAGAATGATCACTTTCTTTTTTTTCTGGCAAACACTACCAAAATAGTCCTTTATCCTCTTATATAATTGTTTAAATCCTTTCAAATTTTCATGGATTAATTATCAAAAAAAATAAGAAGTTATATAGTAGGTGAAAAAATTTCTTTGAGGGGTCGCATGTTCCCAAATACAAAGGCCTAAATATTTTACTTTATCGAAAGGGGTAATTAGC
The DNA here is from genome assembly GCA_963920575.1 of Narthecium ossifragum. Classification (NCBI taxonomy): domain Eukaryota; kingdom Viridiplantae; phylum Streptophyta; class Magnoliopsida; order Dioscoreales; family Nartheciaceae; genus Narthecium; species Narthecium ossifragum. The sequence continues at coordinate 9,626,023 of OY986964.1, read as the reverse complement.
TTTTAATACCCTCTATTTTCCAGTATTTACAATCTGGTACCCTCTAATTAGAAAATGTAATTTTAGTACCATGTATTTACAAAACCGGAAGAGATCTTAGACGTCGTTAGCTTCCCCTTACAGAAAACCACTCACCGTCACCGTCTCCAGTCGTTCACCGTCTCTTAGGCGAGACGTGGGCAGGCGGCGACGGAGTCCGGTTTCAAGCCATTGAGTTGGTTGAGGCCGGAGGGATGTTTCCGGCGAATGAGTTTGAGGAGAGGTCGAGGAGGCGGAGGGATGGGAGGGAGGAGAGGAAGGAAGAGGGGATGCCGCCGGAGAGGGAGTTGGAGGCGTTGAGCTTAAAGGGGGTGGGAGGAAGGGAGGAGACGAGGACCGGGGTGGGGTTGAGGGGGGCGAGGCCGTGGTCGAGTGCTCTCCGAGGTCGAGCTCGGGGCTTTGCCGGGAACCAAGGACACCGTGGTCGAGGACGCGAGCTTCGCCGTGGGGGAGATCGCGAGCTTCACCGGGCGCCGAGGACGTGAGCTTCGCCAGGTGCCGAGGTTGGTGAGGACCTTGAGATCGCGAGCTTCGCCGGGCGCCGAGGACGCGAGCTTCGCCGGGTGTCGAGGTTGGTGAGGACCTTGAGATAGCGAGCTTCGCCGGGCGCCGAGGTTGACGAGGACCTCGGGATCGCGACCCCTTCACCGGGCGCCAAGGACGCGAGCTTCTCCTAGCTTCGCCGAAGAAGCCGAGGACGCGAGCTTTCGCCGAGAACGCCGGGCGCCAAGCTTCGCCGAGGACGCGAGCTTCCTCTCCTCTATCTCCCCCCTCTGGTTCCTCTCTTCTCTCTCCTCTTTCTCCCTCTCTCTCCTCTCAATACCGCTTCTAAGTATGAAAATCCGTTTTTTAGTCAAAACTCCTGCTTTTGGCTTTCTCTTCCGGTTGCGTAAGTCGGAAACACGTTCAGCAGACAGATCAGAAAAGAGCTTTCACTACTTTTAGCTTGACTTGACTACCGCCCTAAGCGCAAAGAATAAAAGAAAGAAGTCAGGCAATTTCTCGAGGAACTCCTTCCTTTTCTGCCCAAGCGAAGCTTGCTCATGTGCCATGCATGTGAGCAGTTTTGGGTGACTGAGACTAACGCCGTCTAACGGGAGGGTACTAAATCAACCGTCTTTGTAACTTGAGGGTACTAAAATTACATTTTCTAATTGGAGGGTACCAGATTGTAAATCCTGGAAAATAGAGGGTATTAAAAGCTAATTACCCCTTATCGAAAGGTAGCGCTCAATTCAATATTCCAATCAAAATATTCTCATTTCTAATTTCTTTTAGAGAAAATTTCTTCGAATTTACCGTTTTTCCGTGCTGCCGCCACCTTGCCATTGCTACCGAGAACATTGGGCGACTACGTAAATGCGTACCGTGCTGACACCTGGCAGCAAACAACTTAATTAAAAGTTTTTAAAGCATCTTAATTACAATCATAAAATTCTAAAGCAAGGTAGATTGAGTACGTGTGGGTGTACCACACTGGTGCGCTCTAGGATTTCCAATCAGTAGTGTCAAAGAAGAAATGTAAATGAAATAAATATTGTGAAACTTTTATTCTAATTCATACTTATCACTAACAAATCAACAAAGTCATATATAAAATAAATCAAATCATAATCAAAAGAAATCATAATATATTATGATCATAGTCTATTAATATCATTGTCTCGACAAAAAAAAGTTTATACATGAACTTCTACAGTTGTCCTCGAAGAGTTTTCATATTCTAAAATCTTTGCATAATAACTTCATTATCAATGGTGTTAAATACATCTCTCTCAATGTATGTAACCAAGCAATCATTCATCCAGTGATCTCCCACACGATTACGCAACCGGTTCTTTACATACTTCATTGACGAAAAAGCTCTTGAAACACTTGCAGTAGCGACAGGTAGAATCAAAGCCAATTTTACTAGAAAATAGACTAAGGAATAAACAAGATCGCTGTTTGTCTCTACCAACATTTTAGAAAGATCACAATTTCCATTCAAATCAACAAACTTGTTGCTAGAATCCATATCAATAATATAGTTATGAAGTTGCTAATCAAGTGCCAAGAACTCTACCTCACGAAATTCATATGGATAAAACTTAGCAAGTTGAATCAATTTTTCCTTATTAAAAGCTACAAAAGAATTATTAGGATTCAAACAAGTCACACAAAGAAGCAAATCTGTGTTCGTCTCTATAAAACGGTTGTTAAGCTTCTGAAGCTGCATATCAATAACGGTGTAGAACAGCTCAATACGATAATGATGTAAATTTGACACTTGTGGAGATTTTGGTCGTGGCCTCCCGCGAACTACAAATAAATCATTCATGATTGGCATATCAATGCCATATTTTTTGCAAAAAGAGGTCAGTTCATTCAACAAAATTTCCCATTCACTGTCTCTCATCATCTGGAATCGTTGTTTAGGCACTTTAACTAATGTCATAGCATTAACAGTATCTTGATCACTCCTTTGCAAAGCCAAAGACAACTCATTTGTAATTACCAATACACTTTTCATCAAATATAAACGATCAAAAGAGTGTATCGAGTTAATAAGAAAGCGGGCTTCAACTCTTTGTTGAGAGGGTATACCATCATCTTCAACAATCTCAAGTAGCTCAATCATAGAAGTGAATAACAAAATTAAGTTCTGAACAGTCTCATAATGTGATCTCCAACGTGTATCACCATGCCGTTTCAAACCAATTTCTTGATTCAAAACTCGTCCACTGAAAAGTTTACCCTTATTTAGTGCTTCAATAACTTTATCAAACTATTTACACCTGAGAATATCTCTTCTTTTAGAAGAGCTAGGCCCCAATAACATTCACCAAAGTAGCAATCAAACTAAAAAGTGAAGCGATATCAATGTGATTTTTAGCAACGGCCGCAAGTGTCAGTTGAAGCTAATGAGTAAAACAACGAACATAAAATGCAGATTTATTGTTATTCAAAATCAAAGTTTTTAGCCCTTTAAGGCCACTTTGCATGTTGCTAGCTCTATCATAACATTACCCACAAATTCTTGATGAACTCAACTTGTGTTTAGAAAATAATGCATCAATTACTGCTTTGAGTGAAAGTGTGGTGGTATCTGCTACATGTACAATACCAAGAAACCGCTCAATAACAATTCCCTTACTATTTATATAAACAACAACCATTTGTTCTTTCACTGATATATCACGAGACTCATCAACCAAAATTGTGAAATACTCATTTTCAATTTCCTTGACTATAACGTTACTTGTTTCACTTGCGGCAACATTCACAATATCTTTCTGAATATCATGGTGAGACAACTTGTTATTCTGTGGGGTATTATTTGACACTGCTTCATTCATAGACTTATTGTGATCGGCCAAAAATTGTTGAAGCTCAAGAAAATTTTCTTTACTATTGGAATTATCAGATTCATCATGACCACGTAAAACTAATCCTTGGCGTAAAAGGAATCGTATGCAATCCACTGAGGCATTTAACCGAGTCTGATATTCAATTTTAGCTTGCTCTGCTCTGACTTTTTTTAAAAAAATATTTTGAATATGTTGTGATTGTTTCATTAGATCTCGACACTTATTCCAGATTTTGTTATGAGCACTATTAGCATCTCCAACATGATCATTCAGTCTATCTTTTTTTATTCCAATTTGAAAATCCATCAGTCATGAAAGTGTCACCCCCCGCTTATTTACCCATATTAGGCTTAAATAAGTTGCAAGATAAGCAAAATAATGCATCTTCTTCTATGCTATACTCGAGCCATCTTTTTAGATCCTCAAACAGGTTGAGGTTGAGGTTGAGGTTGACAAAGACCTTTATGAAGATATGCTCTTCTAATTTCATCTCGATCATTCGTATGATAAGATGAAATATTTTTCTATAGCCCCGGATCGACAGGAAGTGTGTCAAAGTCAACATGATTGTATTTCAAACTATCTTGACTTTGAGAATAGTGTTGCTCTATTGGTGATTTTCTTGTCAAAAATTTGTCCATGATTTCATCGCTCGTAAAATATAAAGAGCATAATCAATTAAATAAAATCAAGTGTCAACTAACATTAAAAAATACGACACAAGGTTATTAAATCTAAACAAAAAGAAATCAAATCACAATTTCCAATGTAGAAAATTCAGTACAAATCAATTGAAAAGTTCAAAGCTCAACTCATCAAATAATTTTTATTTGAAAAGTTTAATTTATACATCATACGTGGCTTCAAAATCTACACTGAAAATAAACCAAGCAAAATAAAATAGAACATGGGGTGTTTGGGGAGGGTAGGGGTGTCCATCTGGGCCGGCCCGGTCCGGCCCTGGTAAGCATCCGGACCGGGCCGGGCCAGTACCGGGCCCAAAAGGCCTTCCACCCGGTCCGGCCCAGTTATGGCCCTGCCTGGCTTGGAGATCGGGCTGGACCGGACCGGGCCGGGTTAGGCCCAGTCCAATTCTTAAATAAAACAAAAAAAGGCCCAACTACTCTCCCGATCGAAGTCGGCGATGACGCCGCTCCGACTCCGATCGCGGCGACCGGCGTAGAGGTGGCTGATCGGGGGCGACCCAAGGCGTGGGAGAAGACGGGCGGCGAAGGCGTGGAGGATGGGCGAGTAGGAGTAGAGGAGATGGGTGGAGGGGTCGATCGAGAGGTCGCTCGAGGTCGCCGGAGGATGGTGAACGCCATTAGAGGCAAAGCTGACTGGCGTGGGCGCACGAGGAAGGGGATCCAACTGCTCGTGAAGCCGGGATCGGGGAGACGGGAAGCGTAGAGGTCCGCGCTCGCGGCCGTCTTCCAAGGGGATCTGGTGGATCGGGGCGACCGGCGTCGAGGTGGATGGATTGGGGCGACCGGCGACGAGGTGGAGCGGTAGGGAGAGACTCGAGACCGGGATCGTGGACGGAGGTGTTGCGAGCGGCGTGTACGACGGTGAGGTCGGTGAAGATTGGGCGCGGCGAAGAGGTCGGGGCCGGGATCGGGCGGTGTGGAAGCCGGTGGAGGTTGGAGGAGAGATGGAGCGCCGATCAAGGCCAGTGCGGCGACGGAGCTCCGGCAAGGGTTGATCGGGTGGAGTCGCGATAGAGATGAGGGAGGAGGACTGGAGGAGTCGCGATAGAGATGAGGGGTGAAATGATGGACGGTGGTGATGAAGGGGGGCTTAGATCTAATGGTTGGGATTTGATCCGAAGGTTATCTAACGGTGGGGCCTTTCAGTTGGTTGACAAAATATTAAGCAAATATCCACTTACATTCTTAACCCCATTTGGTTACAAAATTAGCATTGTATTAGGAAAGCAATTGCATCACTATAATATGAGTACATCCCAACTAGGTTGGCACCTACCCATCTATCTATCATATGCATCACTTTCCTAATATTACAAATATAAAATTAAACATCTAAATCTAAAACTTCAATCTCATCTTTATCTTCATCTTCATCAATTTGCAATCCTTGACTTCTCTTTTCGGCACCCCACCAATCTTGTAAACACATTAAGGCTTGTACCGTTTTTGGGTCTAATTTGGTCCGGTAGTCGTCGATCAAGCGTCCTCCTGTGCTAAATGCGCTTTCCGAAGCTACAGTAGACACTTGAATAGTTAGTAAATCACGTGCCATGGTGGAAAGTATAGGAAAAGATGTTGATCCTTGTACTTTCCACCATGACAAAATATCATATTCGGTTGCCATATCCGAACATGATTCAAGAGGCGATTTAAAATATCGTTCAAGCTCGAATTGTGATAAGCTCGAACTCCCTTTTCCTTTCCCTACTAATGCACTTACCATAATATGTCTAGAAGATACGACACCCTTACCTTTACTTGGGCTAGATTGAGAGGAACTAGGAGCATGCACTTTAGAATCAAATCTTGAGTTATACTCTTCAAAAAATTGATTAAATTTAATTTTAATTTTACCCAAATGTGCTCTCATTTCCTCATTAAACTCACCATACATAGAGTCAAAAAGATTACTAAGACCAACATCCTTCAAGCATGGATCAAGTAGAATTCCAAAACCATAAATATAAGGAAGGGGATGAAAATACTTATTAAACTTTGCTTCCATTTTTGCTATCATATGCCCAAAATATATATCATTACTATATTTATCAAAGAATTCATGAATATAAAAAACTTGCATTGATACTTGACTAATAGTAGGATAATAGCAACCGGATAAAAGGATAGTAGCATCATAAAAGATTTTAAGCATTTCTTTTAAATGAGAAAGAACATCCCACTCATGATCATCAATAAATTCCAAAGTAAATGATGAAGAAGATGTAGAATTAGAAGCATGAGCAAATTGTTTAATGTAATCATCTATTATACCTCTATAATCTAATGTGGTATTTAACATAAAATATGTTGAATTCCACCTATGTCCTACATCCGTTGGTAATTTCCTAGGATTAACATTATTGTGTTTACAAAGAAGGTTAAATGTCCTAATCCTATGCTCCGAACTAGTGATGAACAAAATAGTCTCCCTAACTTTAGAAATAGAAACCTTAACATCATCAAATGCACTTTAAACAATCAAATTTAATATATGGCAAATGCATCTAACATGAAAGAAAAAACCGGAACAAGATAGAAGTAATGAATTTCTAAGGCTATCAATGGCAACATTATTATTACTTGCATTATCTAAACTTAGAGTACAAATCTTATCCGAAATGCCATAGGTTTGGAGTTCATTCAAAATCATCATAACAATATTGTCACCGGTATGTAAACTATCAAATACAACAAAAGAAATAACTCTTTTTTGCATAATCCAAGTATCATCAATAAAATGAACCGTAATACATAAGTAACTTTTTTTTTGTCTAGAAGTCCAAATATCCGAAGTAAGAGAGAATTTGCAAGTAAGAGTAGAAAAAAATATTATTAACTTTTCCTTTTTCTCATTGTAGTATTTCATAACATCTCTTTGGCAAGTTTGACGAGAAAATTTTCGAAAAGCCGGTTGCAAAGCCGATGTAATGAAATCTTCAAATTCCTCGTCATCAACAAAACTAAAAGGAAAATTTGCAATGTCACCGTTCTCAAACGGTCAAAATTGAAATGTGACCGTTTGAGAGCTCAGTCAAACGGTCACACCCATGCTCATGAGCTTCAGCTCTAAAGGCCGACCAATTCTTTGGTTTAAAACCCAGACCAGGTTTTAGACTAATGGGCCCTGGTCCGGCCCTGAACCCGGATCAGCCCGGTCCAGCAGGGCCAACACCCGGGCCGGACCGGGCTGCGGCCCTAACGGGTCCGGGCTGGACCCGTACCGGGCCAAGCCATTTGGGCTTTTTGGACACCCCTAGGAGAGGGAGAGGGAGAGTACCTTGGCGCTTTGGGTTGCAGGCTCATGAATATCACGGTGGCCGTGGTCCGTGGAAAGAGTCAAACAGTGCTCCTGGTGGCTAAGCAAATGAAAAGGCCAAATAAGGTAATTGTTTAGGGTTTGAAAAAGAGAATCAGTATAGATATTAGCGGAGAGACTTGCCCAGCTGCACGGGTGAGATGCGGTGAGGGGAGGTCTCTTGCTTTTGGGGTTTAGCTAGGAATTAAATGATACTTTGTTTAGTGGAGCCCATCAATTATTGGGCTTTGGATGGTTTTTTATATTATTTTATTTTAAAAGAGGTAATTTTGGTTTTTATTGGGTGCAATTTGTAAAGGAGGGGTGTCAATCTTCATCTTTTAGTGGGTGTAATTTTTTATTGGTTAATAGTTGTATGAAAAATTACAAATATTGAGGGGTGCAACTGACCCGCCTCAATTGCATAGAGCGCTGCTCCTGGCACCACATAGTATTTTATTTATTCATCTTTCTGAGTCTAGTTCTAAATTGACCTGTATCGGGCTCTTTGGTCCCCCTTATTCCCTCATTTATTCCCAAACATAATGGGATAGCAAAATAGAGATAATGTGGGCCATTCTAAAAAAATAGTAATATAACTTATACTATCCCCATTTAACTCCATCCAGATTCCTTTCTCCATTTCTATCCAAAAAAAAAAAAACATTTCGTCTATTCCCACTCATTATCCTAACTTTTCTGACCCTAAAATTCCTTAAACCGGAGGTCAAATAGGGCCGAAGAGTCCTATCAATTACGACTTGAGTTTCTGGGTTCGAGCAGAGATTTAAGCTTCTAATCTTATGGTGATGGTGACAATATATTTCATATTTTTCTTTACGTGGAAAGATCTACACGGATGAAGGGCCTGTTTGGTTGCTGAAAAGTGAGTTGAAGTGAAGTGACTTTTTGGAGAGTAATTTTCCTTGAAGTGGGCTGCCAATTTTTGGTGTTTGGTTGGTGCTGGAGTGAATGCTTAGTTCTGATAAATTCTAACACTTTTGTTGTTTGGTTGATGTTGAAGTGGCGTTGGAGTGGAGACTGAGTTTTGGGATTTTCTGAGTTCTGATGTTTGGTTGATGCTTGGAGTGGGGCTATGATCACCCCCAACTGTGGGTGGTGAGCATACCACCCATGTTCTTGGGTGAATCAAATTTAAATGATCTAATTATAATCTTTGAATGATGTTTATCAAATTTGTGAATGTATTATTAATCAAATCAATTATTACTTGATGCTCATTTAATAATTATCTACAAGATATGTCAAAAGTTTGTACATTGTCTTCATATCTCATGGTGACGTTCGAAATTTGTTTGCCACCTGGTTGGAAATTACCAATCTACTACTTAATCAATATGAATCCATACCGGTTTCTCTTGATCTTTTTTATCTTTTAATCGATAGTTTTTGTTTCTGCCTTAAGACTTTAATAAGTTTGTAACAACTGTATTTTTTTTGACTGCGCATGTTAATGCTTAATGGTTATCGAGGATATGTAGCAAGTATCAGAATTTAGGCATTCCCAGTATATACATCACTTAGGCTCATTACGCAGGTAAAAAAAGAAGGCTTTGATACATTGGGCAAAAAAAACAGAGAGAAGGAAATCAACGCGCGCGCGCGCATATATATATATATATATATATATATATATATATATATATATATATATATATATATATATATATGCACTCAAACTGTAAAGTGCTGGATTAGGCATTCTAATCACATTTTACAATTGCTAACTGGGTGACAATCTGAAGCACCCAATCCACAGATCCACACAAACAGAGGTTCTGTATAGCACTTAAATAAACTGAACAATCCATACAAATACAGGTAGTGGACAACTTCATAAATTAAATTGTTCAGCTTCTAATTCAACAAACACAATCTCAATAACAGAATTGAACATCAAATACACAAGTTCAGCTTCTAATTCTGGATCTTTACGATCCAGCTCCAGCACAAAACTGACAGCACCAAAACTCATGCTCAGCTTCTAATTCTGGGTCTTTATAGCTCAGCTCCATCACAATACCACAGTTAAGGAGCAATAAGATGTATACTTGAAACCGTACCCAACTACATGCCATGCGATCATTTGATTCCCAACAATGGGTTGAGAGTACTTTCAACTACCTGAACAAAGTACTAAATTCAAAGTGAAGGGGTGCAAATAAGGAGCCATAAGAAGATGGTAAATTCAAGACCCATCAATAGTAGGGATGTTGGTGATGACCTCCCCTAGCTTTAACTTGTACATGATGGTGGTCTTTCCAGCAGCATCAAGACCCACCATCACCTCCCTTAGCTTTAATTTATTATGTGCACAGATCTTTAATAACCAATAGCTATAGGGGAACTTGAGAGTTTGTCTGTAAAGAAGGCAAATAGTGTTAATATTCATCTAGAATTTTTCAAATGTTTACTTGTATCCTCTGTTTCCAGTCGAAATTCTAACACATACATACTTTCAAAAGAATTTAAGAAATTTAAGAATTTTTTCAGTCGATCTTCATCATGCTACTACTGGCTACAAACCTACATAAGCTACAAACCTACATTGAAAGAAAATAAAGAAACACAGACTCGCATGCATAAAACATGAAGTCATCACATTAATAAAACAAAGAAGATGGATTTGAATTTACCAACCTGCAAGAGCAAAAGCACAAATTGGACACCCTTCTTGTCACAAGTTGCAAACAAACTTCACTGTTATAGAAATCAAACGAAATACATCCTAAGAACTCAAGAATATGTAATCAAACAACCCAAATCAAAACTATTACAAAAGGAGGAAAAGTTTGTCACCAAGAGAAGCTAAACGAACATTCCAAAGACCATACCTTAGCTTTCCACCCCCAAAGAGAGGACATCCTTCAGATCCAATGCCAAAGAGAGGAGATCTTCCAGATCCACAGCCCAAATAGAGGAGATCGTTCAGATCCACCGCCAAATAGAGGACATCTCTCGGCTCCAACGTTGATTGGAACGATGGAAGCTCCTGAGAGGGTCACATGGATCTCGTCCGGGTGAAGAGGGATGAAGATCTCCAAGCTCAGGATCCCGTCGAGGTGAAGAGGGACGAAGACCCGTAGCCTCGAGAGGAGATCGAGAGGCGCGAACTGACGGATGGAAACCCTCAGCCTCAAGAGGAGATCTCCAAGATGATCATGGTGGAGTTGAGGAGAAGAGGGACGAAGAACCCTATCTTTGAGGGAGATCAAGAACATGGTTGCGTCGGGGAGAAGAGTGGCGGAGAACCCTAGCATCGAAGGAGATCGAGGGGGTGGACTGGCATACACGCGTTTGAGTGGATATCGAGTTCAAAAGCTGGACTAATACGCCAGTTCAACGACTTCATGTCTTTTTTGCGTAAAGTCGCCTCGCGAACTCGCAGGCAAAAAATGAGTTCGCGTCTAAACTGAGTTCAACCACTTCAATGACTTCCCAGCCAATCAAACACATTAACTGACTGAACTGACTTCACATGAACTCACTCCAAGCCCAACTCCACCCAACCAAACACGCCCGAAGAGGAAAAGTTGCCGTGTCAACGATGGCAGCCTCCAAATCGGACGAAAGGCCCTATATATGTGGAACAGATATGCTTATTGTAAAGATTAATTATTGCTAAAAAAGTTGCTTGTGATCTTGTATTAGTTGGCTTGCATGTTTGTCTTCTATTCACGTGAAAGAGTTCGTCGGCTTTTTAATTTTGAAAAATAAAAGGGAAAGAGTGCCGATAATCAAAAAAATATTTAGATAATTAGTGTTTACATCAAAACAAGTAAACTTATTAACTAGTACATCACCATCATTAGTTTTAATGTATAAACACTATTTTAAGGCAGTTATGGTTAGCTACGATTAGTTACGCATTTCTAAGGACCTTTTTGCCCCTCTGACAACCCCAATCCTAATCCCAACTCTAACTCCATCGTCCGCTTCCCTCTCCCCCCTTCTATCGTGCCCCTCCCCCTCCCCCTCCCTGCCTAAGGTCCTCTCCCCCTCCCTCGAGGCCACCACTGCTGCCAGCCTGGCCTCCGGGAACAACGCCATCATCGCCAAGCGCCTCCATCGCCATCACCACCTTCTCCTCTCCTTCACCATTGCTTGCCAACCCCACTGGCCACAGACGTCGCCGACCTCCACCGGCCTCTTCGCCAAGCTTTGTGAGAGCGCACCACCCTAGCCAGCCACGCACAAGCCAGCCATACCTCCCCTCCCCCTCCCTCTCTCTCTCCTCTCGTCCCCCTCCCTCTCCCCCTCTGATGAGTGCATGAAAGTGCACTCTGAACAGTCTAATAACCATTTCAATTACTAGATTATTATCCTTAATCAACATCTTTATTACTATTTTTATATCTATATGTTGCTTCACATAGTTGTTTGGAAAATGCAGGAAAAAGGAGCAAATAAGTTGAAAAGATTACATGGATTAACTTGAAAGATTAAACTGTAGCTACTCATGAAGAACTAGATGATGTGCCACATACGTTTGGAAAGCTCTTGAAGACTAGTTTCTGGAGAATTTTACGGTTTGTGATTCCGAGTTTCCTAGAGGAAGTTACAGTAATTTTAGTACCAATGACGCAGTTTGTATGGCAAAACAGTAAATACTCAGGAAAGACGGATCGATCATGTCCCTAAAAGGATCGATCCTTTTATGCAGACAGAGCTGACAGAAAATAGTATTTTGAAAAACCCATGAAAGGATCGATCCTCCTTTCACTCGAGAATATTGAGGAAATCGCCGAGGAAAAGGATCCATCCTACTCCTTCAGTAGGATCCATCCTACTCTCGCAGAAGGATCCATCATACTGAGAAGGATCGATCATGCTCCTATCAAAGGATCGATCTTCCTCGGGCGTAGCCAGAAATTGAAGATGTTGATATCAAAGGATCGATCCTTCTCCTATGGAAGGATCAATCTTACCTTCGCCAGTGAAGAAAATCAACGGCTCAGATCTAATCCGAGGATGAAGACACTTAAGGCTATAAATAGGACTCTTTCTAGGGTTTGAGGGGGGCTTTTTGGCAGCATTTGGAGGAGAGGAGACTGGTTCCAGGTTTGGTTTTCTTTTCTTTTCCTCATCTTATTTCTCCTTTATTTCTTCATTAGTTTTGTTACCCTCATGATGAACATAAGTGGCTAGTTTCTTCTTTAAGGTACCGATGTAGCCTAACAGAATCATTCTATGTTATTAGATCATATTTATTTAATCAATTTATATTTCTTGTTTCATTCATTACTATAACTGAGATCTTAAATACCTTTATCTGGCCAATAAAAGTATTATAGATTGTTTTATGTGAGATTGGGTGAGGGTTCATTTCCTAATCTTGCAGGATCTATGAATGAATGAGTTTATGTCAAAGCCGGGTTCAAGCTAAAACTATTTTTGGTTCATAATTGTTCTTCAGAGCTTAATGGATTCATGGTTAACACTTTAGTTATGGGTTCATTAGTTAGGGTTAATTGAGGGTACTTGGTGAATACCGCGACCGAACGGATCATCATATCGGAAGAACGAACCCTTGGAATTAAACTGAGATCTTGATTGATTCAATGCATAGAATGAGGATGTTATGCTGAAATCGGAACCTTAGTCTTCATCCATCATATTTCTATCGTTTTCTTATTTCGTCATTAGATATTCTACTTTAAGCACTCCCTATTTCTTACTTCACTTTCCTTATTTTCTTTCTTCTCCGTTCTTTAGCGGTTTACTCTAATAATCTTTACAAATCTATGTGGGTACGATACTCGTCTTGCTACTATACTGATTGCACCGATTTGTATACTTGGGAGATATAAAATTTATTCATCACCCTCCCTGCCCGAGGTTCTCTCCTCGTCCTCTTCCCCTCCCTCGGGGCTACCACCGCTGCCAGCCTAGCCTCCGGCAACAATGCCAGCATCACCAAGCTCCTCCATCGCTATCACCACCTTCCTCCTCTCCTTCACCATTACTTGCCAACTCCACCGGCCATGGATGCCGCCGACCTCCACCAGCCTCTTCGCCAAGCTTAGCTAGAGCGCACCGCCCTAACCAGCCGCTCACAAGCCAGCACTATCGTGGCTCTCCTTTGCCCAGATCCTCTTCGATGTTCGGCATTGCTGAATCAGATCCTCTTCTCCACCGCTGCCGCCATCTTCTTCTCCACCCCTGCCACCCGGATCCTCTTCTCCACTGTCCTCCAGCTCGTGGCTTGTCGTCTTCACAAGCTACAACACCACCCCTCTCAACTCCACCGTCTCCGACCTTCCGGGTCCCTTCCGACCTCAGATCCGAGTACCCAAGACCCCGCCGGTCCTTCCCCGACTCCCTTTCGACAAGATCCGGCAGCCGGCGTAATTTTCCCCTAGCTCGCGGTCACCATCATCGACGAGCTGGTTCAGCTAGATCCAGCTATCTTGCTCGACCAGATCTAACCTGATCCAACCATGTTGATCCAGATCCCCTTGCATTTGATTCGATCCAGATCCGATTGACTAGCCTAGATTGATTGATTCAGGGCCTCAACTAGCCTGATCTGATAAGACCCAGCCTGATTGGACCAGATCCAGTCTATTCCAGTTCAATATTAACCCAATATTGACTTTTCTCTTTTCACTCTTCTCTTCTCTGCAACATCTACTGCAAGGATCTCAAGGTGGAGCCGCCGGCACAGTGGAATGGGTGGCGCCTTCGGTCTAGAGAGGTCGCAGAGCTATGTAATTGATGTTTATGCATATCCTGAAATAGTCGATCGCTCAATACGGGTCTGTTTCATTGTTCCAGTTCAATATTAGCCTAATATTCACTTTTCACTTTTCACTTTTTTCTTTTCCGCAACAGCCACTGCAAGGATCCCAAAGTGGAGCCGCTGGCACGGTGGAATGGGTTGCGCCTCCGGTCTAGAGAGGTCATGGAGCTGTGTGATCGATGCTGATGTGTATTATAAAATAGTCGATTGCTCGGCACGGGTCTGTTTCATTGTTCAAGTTCAATATTAACCCAATATTCACTTTTCACTTTTCTTTTTTCACTTTGCTCTTTTATCGAGTTGTTCCTCGTCATCATCGTCCTCCAGAACAACCAGGGCGTCAGCCTCGTCGAGTACAGCTCCTCCACTCTCGTCACGCTCGCTGCCTGCCCGGGCGACGCCCTCGCCTCCTTGGCGCCATACCTTCGCCAACGGCACCACCACCCCCCTCCCCGGCTCCACCGCCTACAGCTCCAACCTCTGCCTCCACAGAAAGATGCAGAGCCCCACCTTCTGGCTTGCCGTCATTGGATTCCTTATAATCGCCTACTGCCTAATGAAGAACATCAAAGGCGCCATGATCTATGGCATCGTCTTCATCACGACTGTCTCTTGGTTCCAAAACAGCTCCGTCACCTCCCCGATACATGCGACGGCAATGACTTGTACCACTATTTCAAAAAGGTGGTTGGCGTTCACAAGATCGAGTCCACCGCTGGCGCTCTCAGTTTCTCCGGCAACGGCAAAGGACACTTCTGGGAAGCTTTGGTTACCTTCCTCTACGTTGACATCTTAGACGCCACCGGGAATCTGTATTCCATGGCCAGGTTCACTGGGTTCTTGGACGACAATGGAGACTTCTAGGGGCAGTACTTCGTGTTCTTTATATGTCGGTTGTGAAGAGGGGCATATGTGTCTTTTGTACTGTAAAATGGTATTAAGACACCAAATCTTATGATTAGTGTTTCTTTAAAGGAATAAATTCATTTTAGGGTGCTGCCTCCTAAACCCCCAAAAATATTAGGTACGATTTAAATTTCAGGTGGACTTTTCTTCAAGCATTTGATCGTATTATTTTCTTTTTAAATCCACTTGTCTTTTGATTTGTCTATCGAGTGACACTTTCGTATTTGTTTATAAAAACAGGCCAAATTCATAAATTCGGGACCAAAATACCCCTCGTCAACTCTCTCTCATCATTCAATACCACCTGACACAAGCACGAGAGAGAGAAATGAGAGAGATATCTCTCTACATTAAGATTAGAGAGATATCTCTCTACAGGAAGAGAGTGGGAGAGAGTGGAGGGAGAGAGAGTGGGGGGGATTCCATTTATTTTTATATAAATTCCATCATTTTTTGATGAAATACTTCCATATTTCGAAGAAATCCTTCATTATTTTCTTTATTGTTCCTCTTTGTGTAATAAAGAGAGGGAAGGAGGCTGCGGGAAGATGAAGAAAGGAGGAAATTGTTAAGGAAAAGAGAGAGCGAGGGAGGAAGAAAGTGGGAGAGAGTGAGGAATCCTTCAATTTTTAAGGAGGAATCCTTCAATTTTTAAGCGAGGAATCCTTCAATTTTTAAGGGAGGAATCCTTCAATTTTTAAGCGAGGAATCCTTCAATTTTTAAGTGAGGAATTCTTCAATTTGTAATGGATACTTCAAGGAAGAGGGGAGAGGGAGATTGGAGAGAGAACGAGGAATTGAGAGAGAGATCGTGTGGTTCTAGGAGATTGGAGAGAGAAGAAGGAAGTGAGAGAGATCAGGTGGAGAAAGGGAGGTCGGAGAGAGAGAGAGGTCGGGTGGAGAGAGAACGGGGAAGTAAGAGAGCGATCGGGTGGAGAGAGAATGAGAAAGTGAGAAAGAGATCTGGTGGAGAGAGGAAGGTCGGAGAGAGAGAGTGGATGCAGAGAGAGAAACCAACTATCATATCCATTTAATGCATATGTCAGTTGCTTTCTCTCTCCATCCACTCTCTCTTCCTCCACTGTCGCAAATAACTAAGGAATCGTCACAAATAACTAAGAAATTCTTGTAAGTAACTAAGGAATCCTTAGAAATTACTAACGAATTATTGTAAATTTGAAGTATTTAGAATAGCTAAATTTTCAGTTGCTTTCTCTCCTCCATCCACTCTCTCTCTCCCTCCACTCTCGCCCCCTCTCTCTCCCCCTCCCTCTCTCTCCATCTCTCTCACTCTCTCTCCCCCTCCAGATCCGTGAACAGGATCCCCCGAGCCCCGTCGGCCCCCGTGGCAGGTCTTCATGGCGCCGATCCGGGCTCACCCTCCTTGCCGACCCAGGCCGATTCCGCTTCCTCTTCGCCGAGGTTGAGCGCCGCTTGAACGAGGACAACGTCGTGGAGGACGACGGTGACGCGAGCCCTCCGACGCCCGCGCGCGCCCGCTGCTTGCATCGCGACTCGCGCCCCACACGCTCCAGCACCGACTTCACCTTCTCGAGCCCCACATGCTCTGGTAGTCGGAGGCGGCGGCCACGACGGAGGGGGCGACGAGCCTGAGGTCCAGGGCCAAGGAATCCTTCAGGAGACTCCCCCGCGGTGACGGGGGGAGGTTGAGGTCCTGGAGCTGGTGCTCCGTCGGATCGGATCCCCACAGATAGACTCCACGCCTTCCATCAGCCGGAGCGCCGCCTGTACCGCCACCTCGTGTTGGAGCTCAACATCGTCGATCTAGTTGTGGGTATGGAGCTGGTGGCGGCAAGGAAGAAGGCATTGGAGGGGGTGAGCGAGGAGGTCAACGCGGTGGCGTTGCAGGCCCTAGGCTTAGCGCCCGCATGAGGATTGACGGCGGTGCGAGGAAGCACAGATGGCGAGCGCCGAAGAGTCACGAGGCCTCCCTCGCCCCGGCCACCCTCGACGTCGCCCCGTCCACCCTCGACGTCGCCCCCTCCCTCGCCCAACCTCCAATGGATCTCTCTCTCTCTCCGACCACCTTCTCCCCACCCGATCTCCCTCGACTTCATCCGTGACTCGGCGTCAGCTTCATCCCGGCGACACCCGAAGGTGATCGTGTATGTGGGTGTGACTTCGTCCCGCCTTCATCTCTCTCTCTCTTCCGCCCCCTCGCTCTCTCTCTCCCCCCTCGCACCCCCCCCCGACCTCTCTCACTTCGTCGCCTTCTCTCCTCCTGCTTTCTCCTCTGTTTCTCTCTCTCTTCCCCGTCACATCCTCCCCTCCGGCTCCGGCTCCCCTCTTCTCCGACTCCTCCTCTCCTCCTGGCGGTGGATCTGGAGGTTCTGGTCACGGCATAACTCTCATCCGAATACCTCACACGAGTACGTCCTCGCCGCCAGGAGCGTCCTCGGCGACTCCACTCCGCATGACGACTTATCCCGAGTTCCAGCCCCCATCGGAATCCGACGCCGACCCTCTCAACTCCGTCGTCTTCCACCTTCTAGGTCCCATCCGAACTCGGATCCGAGTACCCGAGACCCCGCTGGGCTGGCGGTGCATGGATCGCTGAGCGCACGGGCGGCATGCATGGGAACCTGTGGGCGGCACGCATGGGAACCTGTGGGCGGCACGCATGGGAACCCGTGGGTGGCAGCGCATAGGAGAGCGCGGTTGGCATGGAGAATAGCTGCATGCATGCGGCATGCATCGAGGAGCAGGGCTGCATGCATAGAGAGAGAGAGAGAGAGAGAGAGAGAGAGAGAGAGAGTCAGAAGAGAGAGAAAGCGAGGGAGCGAGGGAGCGAGGGGGCGGAAGAGAGAGAGAGTCCGAAGAGAGAGAGAGCGAGGGGGCGGAAGAGAGAGGGAGTCCAAAGAGAGAGAGGGGCGGAAGAGAGAGAGGGGGGGCGGAAGATAGAAATTCGTTGCTTATGATTGCAATGAATCATAAGTCAATTTAAAATATTTCTTAGTTATTTGTAAGAAATCCTTGTAAATTTAAAGTATTCGTTAGTTATTTGAAGCCTCATTCCCTTTTTTAGTGAGTAATCCTTGTAAATTTGAAGTATTCACAGCCAAGTAATGTAATGGCTATTAATTGGTGAGGGCCCCAAGCTCCACTAGAGTTAGCCTAGGTGTACGAAACCAACTCATATGCATAATTTTGTCAGGTTGAGCCAGCGGTACATTAAGTGAAGAAAAAGAAATAAGAGTTATTTTAAAGGAATAAATTATAATATTTAAGGAATAAATGGAATAGTTCATACTAACTTATGATTCATTACAATAATAAGCAAGGAATTCCTCTCTTCCGCTCCCTCACTCTCTCTCTCTCTTCTGAGAGAGAGGTCGAGGAGAGAGAGAGGCCGGAGCATAGGGAGAGGTCGAGGAGAGAGAGAGGTTGGAGGAGAGAGAGAGAGAGAGAGAGAGAGAGAGAGAGAGGAAAGAGAGAGAGGTCAAGGAGAGAGAGAGGCTGGAGGGGAGAGAGAGAGCCCGGAGGAGAGAGGGAGGCCAGAAGAGAGAGAGAGAGAAAGGGGCGGAGGAGAGACAGAGAGGTGAGTGGGAGAGAGAGAGATTCGATGGAGAGAGAAGACAAGGTGGAGAGAGAAGACAAGGTGGAGAGAGAAAGAGTCGATGGAGAGAGAAAGATGGGTGGAGAAAACCAGGAGGAGAGAGAAAGAGTGATCGGGTGGAGAGACAACAACTGTCATATGAATTCCTTACTCATACGAGGAACTCCTTACTCATACGAGGAATTCCTTACTTAGTTTATGAATTACTTATTCTTACTTAGCCAATGAATTCTTTACTTATGCGAGGAATTCCTTACTTATAAGGAAGGAATTGATAAGCTAAGTAGGAGTAAGCAATTGGTAGGCTAACTAAGGAATTCATAGGCTAGGTAAAAGTAAGGAATTTATAGACTAACTAAGGAATTCCTCGCATGAGTAAGAAATTCATATGATAATTCTTGTCTCTCTCCACTCGATCTCTCTTTCTCTCTCCACCTGGTCTTCTCTCTCCATCGTCTCTCTCTCTCTCCATCTGGTCTTCTCTCTCCATCGACTCTCTCTCTCTCTCCACCCATCTTTTTCTCTCCTCGACCTCTCTCTCACCCTGATCTTTCTCTCTCCTCGACCTCTCTCTCCCCCTGATTTTTCGCTCTCTCCACCATCTTTCTCTCTCCATCAATTCTCTCTCTCCACCCATCTTTCTCTCTCCATCGATTCTCTCTCTCCACCGACTCTCTCTCTACACCCATCTCTCTCTCCATCGACTCTCTCTCTCTTCCGCCCCCACTCTCTCTCCCACCTCTCTCTCTCTCTTTCTCTCTCTCTCTCTCTCTCTCTCTCTCTTCCGTCCCCACTCTCTCTCTCCCACCTCTATCTCTCTCTCTTCCGTCCCCACTCTCTCCCACCTCTATC
Source organism: Narthecium ossifragum (assembly GCA_963920575.1). Lineage (NCBI taxonomy): Eukaryota > Viridiplantae > Streptophyta > Magnoliopsida > Dioscoreales > Nartheciaceae > Narthecium > Narthecium ossifragum. The sequence goes on along the minus strand of OY986964.1, from coordinate 9,606,534 downwards.
TCTCTCTCTCCCTTCCGCCCCCACTCTCTCTCCCACCTCCATCTCTCTCTCTCCCCGACCACTATCTCTCTCCCTGATCTCTCTCTCTTCCGCCCCCCTCTCTCTCTCGCCCCCACTCACTCTCCATCGAGCTGGCACGTGTCCAAGGAATCCCACCTGTGCAAGCCAGAACTCGCACTTGGAAGCCTTGGCATCGAGCCGATGCTCCCAAAGTAGCTGCAACACTGTCACCAAGTGTCGCTCGTGCTCCGCCTCTGACCGAGAGTAGATAAGGATTTCGTCGACGAACACCACCACGAACTCGTCTAGGAAAGGCCGGAAGATCCTCTGCATGAGATCCATGAACGCTGCTGGTGAGTTTGTCAGCACAAACGGCATCACCACAAACTCGTATAAGCCATACCGAGTCCGAAAAGCCGTCTTCCGGATGTCGCAATCCTGAACCCTCAACTGGTGGTAGCCGGTGCGGAGATCGATCTTCGAGAACACTGAAGATCCTCGCAGCTGGTCAAACAAGTCATCAATCCTCGACATCGGATACCTGTTCTTCACCGTCACCATGTTGAGTCACCTGTAGTCTATGCAAAGTCGAAGGGTACCATTCTTCTTTTTTGCCAACAACACTGGCGCCCCCCCAGGGAGACATGCTGGGACGGATGAAACCTCTGCTGATAAGCTCGTCGAGCTGGGTCCTCAACTCACTCTGCTCTGCTGGTGCCATCCTGAAAGCTGGGAGAGAGATCGGTGTGGTACATGGTAGAAGGTCGATCTCAAAATCGACCTCTCTGGACGGTGGAAGCCTTGACAACGCCTCAGGAAACACGTCGTGTAGTCGCACACGATCCTGGAAAAACTGCTCTGTTGTACTCCCTCAGAACCGGAAAGGGACAGGCTGGTCAACAAGGCTGAGAGCTCACTGCCACGCCTCCCCACACCACAAGCAAAGGAATCGGCGGAGAACCGATCCCTCAACAACACAAACCATTTCCTGTCGGGTGTCCAAGCAACCACCCTCCGGCGACCACAGTCGATGATGGTTCGGTATGCTGCCAACCAGTCCATACCGAGTATCACATCAAAGCCGGTCATGTCTAGTACCCGCAGGTCTAGACAGACCCGGAGGCTTCCAACCTCCAACGAACACGATCGGCAAACCCGGTCTACCCTGACTGTCCCGCCGATCGGTTAGTCTACAGACTATGCCACCTCTAGCCAACTCGTCTCTAATCCTAATGATGCCACACACATGCTCTGAGCACAGATGGCTCTGTCGCTGCCTGCTGGTACTGCTGTGGCGGCTGATAAAGCTTAACGGTGTCCAGTTGCTCACGCTCCGGAAGAGCAAACACACGCCCCCGCTGGCCGCCTCCACCTCTGGAGCGGCTCGGTCCAGCCCCCGGTCCGTGCCCCCCGCTGCTCCCCTGCCGGGTATCGGACCCTCCGCCCCTACTGCCTTGCGGCATAGCGCCCCGATCTCCTCACAAAGGACAGTCTCTATGACAGTGCCCCGGCTGCCCGCACTGGAAACAGGTGGCTGGCACGCCACCAGGCTGCTGACCCTGGCCTGCTCCTAACGGAGCCTGTCCAGACGACCCGGCTGTCAGGAGAAACTGGCCTGGTGGACTCGGTATCTGCGGCTGGAACTGATGTGGGCGCTGCGACTGCTGCTGGAAAGGTCGTTGACACCGTCGCTGGCCTCTGCGATGCGCTGGTAGAGGATACCGATGGAACTGCCCGGCACCTCTCGTCCCGCAACTGCGCCTCCACTACCAAGGCGCAGTTCAGGACTGCTGAGTACGACTGGTAGCAGTGTGAGCTTGTCTGTCGTCGGATCTCTGGCCGAAGTCCCCACTCGACCTTCCGCACCCTGGCCGTCTGATCTGCTACAACTGCCCCCGCAAACCGAACAAGGTGAGTGAACCTGGAGGCATACTGCTGCACAGAGCGAGTACCCTGCAAACGCGACTGGTACTCGCGGGTCAGGGCATCACGTGCACTCGCTGGGAAGTGCACATCCAAGAACATCGCCCTGAACTCCTCCCATAGTGGCACCTCTCCGTCACTGGTGTGCTGGGTGGTGCGTCACTGATAAGTCACTAATTATTCCTAATTAAACCCCTTAAATTACCTTTTTTAGGCCTAGAATAGGTGTATTTGATATCATATTGCTTGATTTCAGGTTCAAGTAGGATTTGAGAAGAAATACCAAAAATTCGGCCAAAAATCACTAAATTCTGCAAATAGACTGCTTCGTCGACTGTTGAGAAATAAATCCCCAGAAATTCTACACAATTCCAAATGTTCTGAAATTCTGGGAGATGCAATAAGATTTCAAGAGCTGCAACTTTCATGTTGAAGACTTTGTGAGATTCGGTCTACATTGGCGCCAGTTTGTGAATCAAAGTCAGAAGTATGGAAGTTGGAGAGAAAAGCTGAAGAAATTAATTAATGACGTGGCAGTTAATGACCCAGTCAGACCGACTTGAGCAATGGATCGGATTTGAGTCCGATGGATCGCTCCGATGATATCAGCAACTCAGAATTTAGGGAAATTAGAGTTTAAGTTCAACTATAACTCCTAATTCCGAGGTTAAGGGTTTCTATTATAAAAAGGGGTTGTTCTAGCCGAAAATAGGGATCTTTTGGACCACTTTTGGAGGAGAAGGCTAGGGTTTTGAAGATGGAGATCTTTTCGCGGGGATCGACGGCTTCCTTCCCAACACCTATGGATCTTTCCCAGAAGATGAGTAGCTAATTCTAAACTTAGGGATATCATGAAACCCTAGTGTAGCTTTTGGTTTTCTTTGATTTTATTCTTGTAAACTTCTTCTCAACATCATCTCATAAATATGGTTTTCATGATTAGAGATTTGAGGGAACAGAGTTCCTTTGAAGTATTTTCAGTCGTATAAGCTTTCTGTGATTGTTTATACAGATTTATGATATGGTTTTCATGTGATTTATGGTTTGCTTTTGAGATAGGCTATGTTATGCTAGGATAGGTTGTGCCAATGTCATTACGAGTAGTATAACTTAAAGTAATCGTAGGATCGAAGACAACCTATGCCAAGAAAGATAGGCTATGTCGTTAGGAACATAAATCTTATTTTAGGGATTCATGTGAGCTTGTAGCCATATGATCCATAATGTTGAGAGAAGTGAACAAGAGGATAACTAGAGAAGATTGAAGGTGAAGGTAGGGTGGATTGAGTAATCCCTAGGTAATTCATCACTTGGTTCCAATCCTGATCACTTTACTTGCTTTCTTAGATAGTTTTTTAGATAATTCAACCCACCTTTTGATTACTCCGCTTAGGGATCAAGAGTTTTGAGAACTGATTTTGTTTTTCCTAGTAATTCCCTGTGGTTCGATTCCGGATTTCACCACTAGTCTATGTAGTAGTATTAGTGATTGAACAAGGATATAAATTTAAGATTTGATTGAGGTTAGCAACGTTTTAACGACAACGTTTGCGAGCGATCAGCCACCAGTCACGAGGGTCACCATCGAGCTGGAACGCCGCGAGGGTGACCCGGATCCGGTCATCCCCGACGAAGAGAGCGTCGAGAATCTGCGTGACTCCTCGGAGCCAACCGTCTGCCGTGGTCGGATCTTCAGCCGCTGGAAATCCATCATGACTGCCGCCGCAGCCCGCCCGTCAACCGGAGCGAGAACCCTCTCCTCGGCGAGATGAGTCTCCTCCCGTGCGACCGAAACCGTCGCTGGTGATGGCTCAGTTCGTCTAGCTCTGACCTCCCTGATAGGTGCTACCCTGTCTGGTCGGGCAGGTCGACCAGGTCGTGCCCCACCCCGACCAACAACTGAAGGTTAGCCTCGAGCTCCCTACATCTGCGCAATTACCAACGACAAACGAGCGTCCACTCGTCCGAAATCGCAAAACGAGCAACACAGCGCTAAAGCGAAAAAAGCACAACACATCAAAAGGAGCATGCACGGATGTTCTAGACATAGAACTATCCCAACCCATGCTCAATCTCAACCGAAACCTAATCCTACTCCCTGCGATCTACAGCCTATAGATCTTCTAGCTAGGAAGATCGATCCCTTAGGTGCAGAAAGCTAGACTTGGGCTAAAACTCAAGCCCAAGCCCGGATCTTTCGATCCCGGGTCCCACTAACCATTCTAGTTAAACATTACCACAGACATGGTCGGTGTGTGCGCACGCGGGTGTGAAACTAGCCGACAAGGCGCAATTTACCAAATTGCCCTTGCGGTCCACAACGAGCCACAGGAGTAGAGGGACGGGTCCTCACACGATCGACTGATCGCACTCGACGGGGAAACAGGCTAACGGGGCACGACTCCCAACCTACGCGGTCGAGCCAGGTTAGAGGAACGGGTCCTCACAGTTGTGACACCATTGAGAGCATTAGTGAGAAGCATAATGAATTAGGGAGTTAGAAACTTTCTTAAGTTATTTGTTTTCAAAGTTCCTTGATGTTTATGTAGATGAATACATTGCTATTAAATTTGAATGTATTTTTTTAGAGATGACATCAGTCTTTTGGTTTTTAGAGATGACATAGATGAACAATTTGAAATTTGAATGTATTTTTTTTCAAATTTTAAACTTAGCATGATATTAAATGTATTATTATATTATCGTATCATCGCTGTATTCGTATCCTAAGTTTTCAAGATTTGCTGAATCGGAGTGTCCGTATCGTATTGTACCCGTGTCTTGTACCCGTATATGTGTTGGCTAGGTTGGCGGACTAATCGCGGGATTAACATAAAAACTAAAAGGGTATTTTGGTCATGAATTATACAAAACTAACAACATCCGTCAGTGAGAAGACCTTACACCTTAAAAAATTCCATAGGGACTATAGAACGAACAATTACACTAAAGTGGACATAATACCAAATTTTTGAAAAATAAAATGACCTGGCTTCTATTTGCATAGAAATTTGTCAAAGGAGGACACGCTAATATTTAAATAACTCTAGGATTGACACGCTCTCCACTTTCGAAGACAACTCCAACAGAGGCGTCGAAGTTGTTCAAATATATAAAGAAACTTACATAAAAGGAAATAAAGGTGAAAGGCAAATATTACAATGACGCTACTCCTATGGATTACAATAATGCTACTTTTAGGAACGTTTAAGGCAAACTACTCGTGGTTACAATTGAAGTAATCTCAGAGAAATAAAATTGGTTGTTCTTCAGCTGATTCGTAGATTCTCAGTTCTTCTCTATCTTTGTTTTCTTTTATTCTTCTCGAGGTCTAACCATCATGAAATCATCAGAATTGCTTTCTAACCTCCTTCATTTGTAGCCATAAACTCCGCAACTGCTTCACCTCAATGGCCACGCCTTCAACTGCTTTTTGATCCTTTTTTTTTGTTATCAAATTCATCATATTTATGAAATGGTTAATTGGTGTTAACACCAATTTAACAAAAAAATTATAAAAAAACCCATTAGTCTCGTTTTAAAGGTGAAAACCCCATCACGATATTAACCGTCACGTATTAATGATCTAAAAAGTCAGAAATGCCCTTATATGCTGATGTTATTTGCCGTCTTCCTCCGATGATCCTTGCATACCAAAAACCCCATTAGTTGTCTCGTCTTCCTCCGATGATCCACCGCACGCGCGAGCATCTTTAGTTGCCGTCTTTTCATCTTCATCCGACGATCCACTGCGTATGCAAGCATCTTTAGTTCCTTTCGTCTCGTCTTCATCCGATGATCCACTGTGTACGCAAGCATCTTTAGTTCCTGTCGTCTCGTCTTCATCCGACGATCCACTGAACGCGCGAGCAGCTTTAGTTGTCGTCGTCTCGTCTCCCTGCGACGATCTAACGCATGGTGAGCAGCTTTAGTTGCCGTCATCTTTCTTCGACTATCATTCGCTGTCTTCTTCGAGAACCCTAACATGTGGCCGCTTCCTCGTTCATTCTCCCTAAATTGAAATCCTAGATTGGGTATTTATTGATGATTTTGTCACTTTTTTCAGTATTATTGTGTTATTTGATTCGTTTTTTGGTTGATTTCTTTTTCTCCTGAAATACAAGTTTTCCATTTATGGCTTGTAAAATGTTGCATATAACCACTCTATGATAAGTACGTCTATTGCCATGTAGCTCAAAGCATGTGAATAGCCTAGCAATATGAAAGACTAGAAAGATGAAAATATATACAATGCTGAACTAATTTAGCTCACCGGTCTTCATCAACTTCTTCATCTCCTTCATCAGAGAGCTGAGGATTCACATATTCTTGTAGCTCTTCTTCTGTTGGATTTAGATTTTCTGGATTGCCCTACATCAATTGCCATGGAAATTAGCATAAATCAGTTTGAAAGATCAAAGATAAGAAATGTATACAATGCTGAACTACTTTAGCTCAAAGCATGTGAATAGCCTAGCAATATGAAAGACTAGAAAGATGAAAATAAGTCAGAGAGATGAAAGTAGACCTGAGAGATAAAAGTAGACCAGAGAGATGAAAGTAGACCAGAGAGATGAAAATAGACAAGAGAGATGAAAATAGAGATGAAAGTAGACCAGAGAGATGAAAATAGACCAGAGAGATGAAAGTAGACCAAAGAGATGAAAGTAGAGATGGAAATAGACCAGAGAGATGAAAGTGGACCATAGAGATGAAAGTAGACCAGAGAGATGAAAATAGAGATGAATGCTCATGATTATTTAAGTGCAACTGTTCAATTATCATTGTCATCATCATTTTGCTCTTCTTCTGCTTCATCTTCTTTTTTAACAACATCATCATGGTCTATGTTCGATTTCATTTTTATCTTTCTGCTGTTTGAATACAGGATTTGTTATTCATTCTTAGTTGACATGTGCTGTGTACAGGATCACTAATGTTGGACAAATTACTATTGTTCTGCACGTATGGTGATGATACTGTTGTTTGGGAAGCAAGAATTGGAGCTTTTTTAAATCAGCTTGTGAGTCATCTTTGTGACAGATGGACCAAATTGTCTAGGGATGCTATAAGGCTTTATTAGCCGATACCTGGGCATCCAAGATGCTTTCTTGCTTCGGATTGTGATTTCGATGGTTTATTTTCAGTTGCAGCTACTTTGGGGCTCCAATTTATTGATGTGGAAGTTTCAGACGGTGGTCTTAGCATTTGTGGCAGTGGAAGTGATGTGGGTTCTTCACGGATTGATAATGTCACTGATGATGCTGAGGTTGATATGCTGGCTGGTTTTTGTCGTCATAAAAAAAGGGCGTTAATGACTGTTGGTTGGGATCGATCTATCACTCATGTGGGGCAGAAATTTGAAGGCGGTGTGACAGAGTTTAAATTGTGTTTGCAGAAGGAATCACTTGCATCGGGCTATGGGTATAAATCTGTAAGAAATGAGCCTACTAGAGTCACAACAATGTGCCCGAAAAAGGATAGTACTGGTTGTGATTGGATGGTGCATGCTACTCATGAACCGATCAATGAGTTCTTTTATTTGAGGAAGCTTATTAACATCCATACATGTGGAGCAGCTTCCCGTGCATATAAGCATAATCGGATGAGCTCCAAGTTGGTTGCAAGTCTGATTGAAGACCAGGTGCGTGCTAAGGCAACTACGCGTCCTATTGACATAGTTCAACAGTTCACCACAAACTATGGTTTACATATATCTTATGACAACGCATGGTCAGCCGTCGAGATGGCCAAGAAGGGTGCTTTTGGTGATCATGATGAATCCTTTGGAAATTTACGTTGGTATGCTAGGGCTGCAATCAATGCAAAACCTGATTCTTGTTTTGCTTTTGAAGTTGATGAGGATTCAAGCCGTTTCAAAAGGATGTTTGTTGCTTTCAAGGGCTGCATAGATGGTTTTAGATATTGTCGTCTATTGCTTTTTCTTGATGGAACACATCTGAAGACAAAATTCAAAGGGCATTTGTTGGCTGCCACCGCCAAGGATGGGAACCAAGGTAAGAGTCCTATCTTTAGCTTGCTCTGGCTTGATAAATGTATGAGCTTGTTCAATAGCTGACACTATCCCTGCCAACGCTGATATATACTGTTGTTTACCATGAAAGATGAAAATGAATGAGAAAGATGAAAATGAATGAGAAAGATGAAAATGAATGAGAGAAAGATGAAAATGAATGAGAAAGATGAAAGTAAATTAAAAATGATTACAGTATTGCAGTTGTCAATTAAATGTGAGACATATCCCTGCTAGATTTTTATCTCTCTTATGATTAAAATATTGCAATTGTCAATTTTATCGCAGCACAACACAATGAAAATTGATGCATTGAATCATTTTCATATTGTCTGTTGTATCACAGAATGCCAATCATTCTAATATTTACATCTTTTAGTTTTATTCTAAAATTGATGCATCTCTCTGGTCCACTTTCATCTCTCTGGTCTATTTCCATCTCTACTTTCATTTCTCTGGTCTATTTTCATCTCTCTTGTCTATTTTCATCTCTCTGGTCTACTTTTATCTCTCTGGTCTATTTTCATCTCTCTGGTCTACTTTCATCTCTCTGGTCCACTTTTATCTCTCTGGTTTACTTTCATCTCTCTGACCTATTTTCATCTTTAGGGTTTTTGTCTTCATTTTTATCTTTCCTGTTTACTCACTTTTATCTTTTCCACATCCAATTTTGCAGGTCTATTTCCAGTTGCATTTTCCATCGTTGATTCTGAGAACGAAGCTAATTGGTTTTGGTTTTTGAAATGTCTGAGAGAAATTGTATCAAAGGACCGCATCATAACTTTTGTTTCAAACCGAAACGCTAGGCTTTTAAAAGCTGTGTCCTTTGTGTTTCCAAGAAGCCCTCATGCCTATTGTTTATTCCATTTGAAACAGAATTTGAGGGATGCTCTTAGTCGTAGACGCTGCAATGGCAAGTTCAAGGATAAAATGTGTTACAAGCTTTGTGAATGTGCCTATGCTCCGACTACTGAACATTATCAAAAAAAGATTGATGAGTTCTTGGCTGAGGGTGGACGTATTGCGGAGAGTTTCTTGCTGAATCTACCAAGGGAGTATTGGGTGAAAGCCTCTTTCAAAGGAAACAGGTATGGTGAGATGTGTTCCAGTGCCGCCGAGTCCTTCAATTCATGGATTAAGAATGAAAACTTTCTTCCGATCACTAATATGGTGGAGTTGATACGGACGAAATTGATGCAACAATTGTCTGGTACGTATGGTCTAAAAGAGATCATTCAAAATTAATACAGCACAAATAAGTATCCATGAATTGAATGTGACATTATCCATTTTCATCTTTGATGATTGCAGTGAACCAATCAATTTCATTTTCTTGTTCGTTGAGTCAATCATCTTTCTGATGAGTTACATTGATACTTGTTGGTATTGACATTGTGTTTGTACATGTAGATAGGGGGGTTGTTTGCAATAAGTGGAATTCTGTCATATGTCCAGAAATTGATCGGAGGATTAATGCATCCTTTGAGGAAGCGAGGGCTTGGTTTGTCAAGAATTCTACTAGTACGCTATTCCAAGTTGAATCGAATCCATCAGTTTCAGTTGATTTAGAGAAGATGACATGTTCATGTCGCAAATGGCAATTGAATGGTGTGTCATGCTCCCACGCTATCGCCTGCATCATGGCTTCTGGACAAGACCTCAATTCGTTTGTGGATGTTTATTTCCACAAGTCATCATATGCTATGTCTTATTCCTATCCAATTTACCCGGTTCCTACTATTGATAAGCCAAATCATGCGTCCACAGATGAAGCTGTAATTCTCCCTCCATTGTCCAAGAGGCCTCCAGGAAGGCCAAGGAAGAAGAGGATGAGATCAAGGGGTGAGAATGTGAGAACCATGAAATATTCGTGTTGTGTTCTCGAGGGGAATCATAACCGCAAGACATGTACTGAACCATTGCAATGAAATGCTTGATTGAAATTTTGTATTGGAAGAAAATGAGTGGAATAATTGATCATTCTTTGTACTTTTTGAAAATGAGTGGAACCATTGCAATGAAACCGCAAGACATTAGTTGCTTTGATTCTGATTTCATTCCTCTCTCTGGTCTATTTTCATCTCTCTGGTCTATTTTCAATTCTCTGGTCTACTTTCATCTCTCTGGTTTATTTTTATCTCTCTGGTCTACTTTCATCTCTCTGGTCTATTTTCATCTCTCTGGTCTACTTTCATCTCTACTTTCATCTCTCTGATCTACTTTCATCTCTCTGGTCTATTTTCATCTCTCAGGTCTACTTTCATCACTCTGGTCTACTTTCATCTCTCTGGTCTATTTTCATCTCTACTTTCATCTCTCTGGTCCATTTTCATCTCTCTGGTTTACTTTCATCTCTCTGGTCTACTTTCATCTCTCTGGTCTACTTTTATCTCTCTAGTATACTTTCATCTTATTTAGGATTTTTGCATAGGCATTTAGACCAGAAAGATTTAGAAAGATGAAAATGAATAGATTTGTAACCCCGGTTCAAATACATTATGTCCATTTGAATAAATTTCATCTTTCTTGGATTTGTAACCCCTATTCATGTTCATCTTTCTGACGAAAACACAGGACATCAATTTCATACTAAACTGTTTCATTTAATCTCATCATTCCAGATGTAACACATCACATGTCAATCAGATGTGAATGTACAATTATATTATTGCTGAAGGATTACAATCATACAATTTTCATCTTTCTGGTATCAATATATCTTAGATATCAGATACCAGTCAAATGTATCTGTATCTTTGTGTTTACAACTTTGAAATCAATGTACAACTTCAAATTAAGTATGTAATTGTAACTCTGTGAATGTACAATGAGATGTGATTGAATTAGATGTAACAATGTATTGCTGTTAGATATGCTTCAATTATGCAATACAAGCTTCTCAACAATCTTTGCCCTGAATTTGTTTACATCTCCTTGTTTCAACTGTTTTGGCAAAGTTTGATTTAGTGCCAGCATCTCCATGTCGTAGCATACAAAAATTACACAATCAGCCCTATTATTTTTTTGGAAAGCTTGAGTTAGACTCATGTAGCATTTAATGCTTAATATTCACAAATGCATGAGCTGCCAGGCTATTGTCTGATAAGTATTTACGTTGAATTTTTTTGTTGTGGTATATCACAAACATCCTCAATGGGGAGAATCTTATCTTGTGCGCCAACATCCACCATTTCTTTTGCTAGCACTTCAATGCATTCTTTCTGCATTAAAAAAGAAGATTTTAATGTGCATTAGGTCAAGGTTGCATCCCTGTGGGATTCATGAATTCATGTACTGAGTGTTTGACTTACAAGTCTCTTTGCGTCTTCGAAGAATGGATCCTCACGGGCATCTCTTTCTTTCATTGGATTGTAAAAATACTACTTTTCATTCTCAAGATGAAGCACTAAGAGTGTAAAGTGGTTGGGCTCTCTGTCTTTGAAGCGCCCATTGGAGCAGATTGGGAAGAAAATGCTAGGTTGTGGATCCTGCCAACCAGCTTCAGCAATTTTCAAGTACACTTTTTTTGTGAAGTCTTTATTTTCTTTTCTTACAATGAATTCCTGAAGATGCATGTACATTGGCATTAGTAATGATCATTACAGATGTTAGTAATACTCAACTTCATCTGAAAGATGCACATACCCAAGAGTTTGATTCCATGAAGCAGCATGTTTTATTAACGGACTCATCCTCACATATGATTTTGGAATAGGCATCTATGACCTGAAAGACCATAAGGGTTTAGAAAGATGAAAATAGACAAGAGAGATGAAAATAGAGATGGAAATAGACCAGAGAGATGAAAATAGACCAGAGAGATGAAAGTAGAGATGGAAATAGACCAGAGAGATGAAAGTAGAGATGAAAGTAGACCAGAGAGATGAAAATACACCAGAGAGATGAAAGTAGACCAGAGAATTAAAAATAGACCAGAGAGATAAAAATAGACCAGAGAGATGAAAATAGATCAGAGAGATGAAAGTAAACCAGAGAGATGAAAATAGACCAGAGAATTGAAAATAGACCAGAGAGATGAAAGTATTGCTGACCAAAGAATGATTACAAGAATGATTCACTTACATTGTCGGGGATGTATGCCCCATTGAGTATGTCAAGGATATCTTCGGCCACTACAATCTTGTTATAAGCATCCTTGCTTCTCCATACTGTGGCACTGCATAGTATGTGAACTGTCAGTGACTAGTACTTGTGATATTAAACATAAGAAATCTTCACAATGGAGCATGTGTTGTTACCTTAAGCCAGATTCCCCAATAATTTCACTTAATTTGTTGTATGCTTCAAGATCTAGTTCCTTGCCACCTTTACATTGATTCTTCTTTTTCAACTTCTTCAGATCTTCAGCATACCTCACATGTTTTGGCTTCTTTCCGGTGTTGTACTGGTATTTCGGATATTTTTTTATGCCCCTCTTTTTTGCCTTTACCCTTAATACCATGGAGCTCGGGTCAATAACTTTGGCTCTTTCCAACTAATTCTTGAATTTTTCTTGTTCTTGAGCCAGTTGTGCATGAGCATCATGAATGGTGTCTTCGTGCTCCTTTCTCATTAAATTGATCTCTTCATTTAATTTCCTGATCATGGACTCTTGTTCGTCATACTTTGTAATTTTTTCTTCTGCTTCTTTCTGCAGCTTTGCTTTTTCTTCAGTGAGCACTTTACACTCCAGTTTCTTTTGGCTGAGTTCATCTGTTGCAAGCTGTAATTTGTTCTTAAAAGACGATAGAGTCCTATCTTTAGCTTTCAGATCTCCTGTCAGCTCTTGAATCTTTTTTTCAAGTGGGGAGGCATCAGCATTCAATGGAGGCACACTGATTGGATTTTCAAATGCTTCAAGCCTCTCCTCCAACATCTTTTTCTCCATCATGAGCTGTAGATTGTCTTTAGCAGACTTATTGAGCTCCTCTTCCTTTCTCTTCATTGAAAGCTCAATCTCCAATTTATCGCATTCAAGTAGTTCGATCTTCTCCCTCATACCAAGTATATCAGTATTTGCAGCCTCGACATCCTTTTTGAGCCCATTGATCTCAGTCTTCAGCTCATCAACTATGCTAATGTTGGGTTGTATGTTTGGCCCACCATTTTACAGAAGAAAGATAAAAATGAACTTGTGCATTCAACAGAAGAAAGATGAAAATGAATTCATAGATAAAATCAAGGGACACTTACATTTCTGTACAAGTCATGAAGACTGTTAGGCCCTACGTCATCTTGAAACTCTTCTTCCACATCAGGTTTATGAACTTCAACCTAGAGTTTAGAATGTCATGTGATAATTAGATGCTGATTTCATGTTATTGCATAGGAAAGTCAGAAACATGAAAATGACACTCACATTATCAACATGAGTCTGTACATATGACTCATCATTCAATTGGATATCAACATCATGAAGACAAGACTGTTCTTTGTCATGCAATGAGTGTGAGGAAGATGCTTCTTCATTGTCATCCTGGTCATCTCCTCCATTTTCATCTTCTTCATTTTCATCTTCTTCATTTTGCTCTTCTTCTGCTTCATATTCTTTTTGAATGCCATCATCATGGTCTTCATCAACTTCTTCATCTCCATCATCAGTGAGCTGAGGATTCACATATTCTTGTAGCTCTTCTTCTGTTGGATTTAGATTTTCTGGATTGCCCTACATCAATTGCCATGGAAATTAGCATAAATCAATTGGAAAGATCCAAGATAAGAAATGTATACGATGCTGAACTAATTTAGCTCACCAGTGTTGAAATGATGTCATGGTCTACAAAGATACCTCTTCTTCCCTGATTCAGGTCCCATTTGATGCATCTCGGCATCATGTCTTTGTTAATGATGGGTGTAATCACGCCTGTCAGCTCACAATACTAGTACTGCAAAAAAAAACATAGGAAGATGCTGACTAAATTTGTATCCCTTGACACATGCAACTATCGAAAGAAGCATAAGATAACCAAACTTGATTATCCAATTAAAAGATAAGAATCAATTGTAAAGATAATAATAGATCAGAGAGATGAAAGTAAACCAGAGAGATGAAAGTGGACCAGAGAGATGAAAATAAACCAGAGAGATGAAAATAGACCATAGAGATGAAAGTGGACCAGAGAAATGAAAGTAAAGATGGAAGTATACCGGAGAGATGAAAATAGACCAGAGAGATGAAAATAGAGATGGAAGTAGACCAGAGAGATGAAAATAGACCAGAGAGATGAAAGTAGACCAGAAAGATAAAAATAGACCAGAGAGATGAAAATAGACCATAGAGATGAAAGTGGACCAGAGAGATGAAAGTAGAGATGAAAGATGAACATCAATTGCAACTATTAAAAGAAGCATAATATAATTGTATTCAAGGAAGGAACTCATACCAGTAAGAGGGTTGTGCATCCTTGGACCCTTGTGGGAGTGATTATCTTCTTATTCATTGATTACACAAGGTATTCCAAAATGGCACCACTCCAGTCATATGTTGTCATCTTGTTAAGATCTTCAACGAGCTCCAAATAACCGCATGCAAGTTGTGGTCCAGAAATAATGAAGAAGAAGGATCCAAGGAGCATGAGGCATCAAAGTCTTACACTATCCTTTTAATTTGTTTTTGTTTTACCAGAAAACTGCCTCACTAGCTCATTCTTCAAGGAGCTCAGATTGATTTATTTGAGGCCTCTGAATACTCTATCCCCGAAGGCCGAGGGCTTCTTCTTCGGCCCCTTAAAAACTTCTATCTTCCTATCACCTTCTATTAGCCCAAAAATGATTTGAATATCTCTCTTTGTAATCATATGGTTTTCGTTTCCAAACCTGAATGTGTGACTATATCGATTGTATCGATTGAGTATTCGTGTGATGTCCTCGTCACGCTTTATACACATGTTCTTGGTGATCTTCCTCTCATAGATCGCCAAGAACAGTGCATAAAATGGGGTTTTCATCATCAAGTCAAAATGAGCAGGCTTGATAAGTGTGTAAACTTGCTCAAACACTAACACAATCCCTGCTAAAGCTGATCTGTATTGCTGTTTACGTTGAAAGATGAAAATGAACGACAGAGATGAAAATGATCAGAGAGATGAAAATGAATCCACAAAGAGAGAATGACACAGATGAATGGAGATCTGTTAATTATCCAATTCTTATAACAAATAAAAAAAGAGACACATCACACACACACATATACCATTTCTCAGAATGGAGATCTGTTAATTATCCAATCCATATAACCAAATTACTGACAAGATGTAGAACGTTTTGCTGCAGATCTGCATTCCTTCGGATTTCAAGCTTTTCCTTTTGTATTCTAAATCTGCAGCTAGCTTGAGAAAGATTCTAACTCTAACCAGTTGTTTTATAAGATGGACAAGTCTTTCACTGGTGGAAATTGATCAGATATGAAAATGATCAGAGATGAAAATGATCATAGAGATGAAAATGAATGACAGAGATGAAAATGACCTTCAATGAAGAGAAATCCTACAAATCAAATAATAAGTATAATATAGTTGAAGAGATAGGGTTTCAATGTGCCTAACTGACTTTCCATCTCTATTTTCATCTTTTTCATTTTTTTAGGGTTTTATCCGATTGAAAACATATGAGTAAACCCTAAAACACATTGCAATCTAATTATCATAAAATCAAGAAAATAAAAATGGACTTGTTGGCATCAATCGCAAAGATTAAATGAATGTCAAAGATAAATCCATCGGAATTAATAGAAAAATGGATAAGAATCGAAACTTACCGTCTTCACATTCTTCCCCATCCTCGTTGAAGTCTGGATAAGGGTATCCGGGTTGAGAAAGATGAAAATGGAGGTGAGAGGGATGGACCGTTGAGAAGCTGCAATGTTTGTGAAGACGCCGACGTCGATAGAGACGACGGAACGCTAGGAATCAATAGTCGAGTGAGACGCCGGAAGAGAGCGAGTGAGTGCGAGGGGTGGAAGATGAAAATGGAAACGGAGAAGCTGGTCGGAGAGGAAAAAAGACGGGAAGGATGATCGTAGGCACGCGAGGGCAGTATCGTCCTTTTTATGTTATTTGAGGTTTTTGCCCTAGAAACTAGCAGCGGGGGGTTTTTAGCAACCCTGTTTGGGTTTTGGACGAACGACATGTGTAATATGGGGTTTTGGCCTAATCCCCCTTTATGAAATTACCATTGAGAACGTCACAAACCGTCCTTTGGGATTTTCCTTATAATAGAGTCAAAGTATGGTAAACCTTTGAACATAAAACTTGTAAGTTTTTGAATTTCTTTTCCAAAGACACAAAAAAAAACTCATTTCGATATCGGATATAAAAGTTATGAGTCAAGCCATTTGGCAATGTCAAATTTGAAATCCTATTCGTTTTGAATGTTACAGGAATTCAAAGACTTACATTTTGATCGTCCAAATGATTCTAATCAATCATAGAAATCATTCTAGGACATTCTGGTAGTTGAGAATGATCGTTCAAAAGTGTTCATATCGTTTTGAAATTTGTTCTTATATTTATCATTTTGCCATCCAACTTTTGGTGTACATTTCAACAGCCAAAATGCTGGAATCTTGAAATCTTACAATTAGAAAACTTGTAGATCTACGCGTTTCTCTTTACAACGGATCAAGAAAATTATGACTGAAGTACTTTGACTAATATGGGAGAAGAAAAAGGATGACTTTTGTGGCAATTTTATAAATAAAACAAAATAGTCATTGAACAAGACGTATCTCAATCATCCTTGTGGATTCTCCTCATGACCTTTTGTTGTATTTTTGTGACCAACAACTCATTAGAAATCAAAAATAAAACAAAAGGGATCGATTTTGAAGAAGCCGGCTCGGTGGCGGATTTTTCAGTCTCAAGTTTCGGATCAAGATCCAACCTACACGGCTACACCAGTACACCCAAATAAGGGAACCCGATCCGTTCTACTACTATCGGATCTAAAAGAACTCTCTCGGGTTTCGGTTTTTGTTTGAGCTAGTTCAGATCGGGTTATGAAAAGCCCATCGGGTCTGGAAAGCCTATTGACTACTCGACTTCCATGATTGGATCATGATCGGATCCATTTACAACTCATATGCGGCTCTTGAGGGAAGCAACGTTGGTTTACGAGATGAAAGCAATGACGCAAGCATAGCATAATTAATTAATGGAGAACAAGTTTGACGGAAAACTTCTAAAATGGTGGTTGTTGGTTCGTCGATGGGTGCTGGTGGTGGCTCAGAGAGAAATCATGCGAGCCGATCTGGAGGCAGTCGTGCTCGTTGGAGAAGACCGCGATCACCTCGACCGTGAACTGGTGAAGGGAAATCTGATCGGGAAGAGAATGAGCTAATGGTGACAAACAAAAAGGTCAAAATTAATATAATCTTGATAAAAATTGGTCTTTTCCATAAAATTTCTAACGGCATGTGGCTGGAGGCCCAGGTAAAAGCGGTTTAGTAACTCAGGGATCTAATGTCAAATTTTTTTTAATCAAGGGACCAGATAAAATTTTTAGTCAAACTATAATTAAGCGCTGACGCATAAATAACCCTTGAATATATGTGAGGAATCTGCTTAGATACTAAAAAGATGAAACAGATGTCTTCTAATCCCCAACCAAGAATCTAGTGCAATCATATCCGTCCCATGATTTAATTGGACCTATTTATAAATCAAAGTATTCTGGAAGGCTACGATGGCAAGAGGATGCATGCAATGATCGCAAGCAGTGTATATTTAATTAATTAAGAACAAGTTTGCTATAAATAGATCTGATCAAAAGCGGCCTCAGCCGGGCTTTTATTTAGATATAACAGCTAAAAGCCATGCCCGGCTCAGCCCGGTGTTTCAGGCCCAGTTTTATAATCAGGTCCGCCCACTCTATGGTCTATAGATATAAACAAGGAAGTAAGGCTTTTCTCATTGTCGGGCCGAGGGTTCCGTGCTCATTTTTAAAACCAAGCCTGCCAATAAAAACAAAATAAGGCGTTTTTCAATGAGGGTTGGGCTAGGCCGGGTTTGGACCATTGCAAGGTGCCCTCTTAGCCCATGGTCAGATCTAGATATGAATACTTCTAATAAAGATAAGAGGCTTAATTGATAATATATGAGATATCTACTATACAAGCTAAAGATGAAATAAATATACAACTTTTCTACATAGATTATTTTTTATATACCATTTGAACTATGGAAACGTTTCAATCCCGACCAATAATCTAATGCAAAGCTAATTAATTTATGTAGAACGAGTTTGGTATGATAACTTCTAAAAAGGTAATCAGGTTTAATTCCATATAGGGATATCAACCTTATATATTCACTAGGTGGGCATCGTGCCACCTGACACAGATAACCACTTACCCTCACTACCTTAACCACCCACTCTCATTGTCCTCTCTCTCCTCCCCTCTTTATGACTTAGTTGCCACGTGTCCCCCTCTCTCTTTATCTCTCTATGACTCAGCTGCTATGTATGAGAAAATAGATTAGTCAGATTGTAACTCATAAAAGCTGATCTTATATGATAAATAACACTAAAAATATCCTGACAAGTTATATCCGATGATAGAGAATAAAGACATGTGCAACGTGAATAACTGAGTTTGGTTGGGGGAGTAGGTGGGGTAGGGGGTAGTGGATGGTTACGTGTCAGGTGGCACAGGGCTCACTAGTTTATATAAATGCCACTCAAAATTCCTATTTTACAAAAATACCACTATATTTTTCATAGAGAAATGATACTATGCCGATGTCAGGTGGGTCGGCAAGTTATCGACCTGACGTGGCGGGGACGTGGTAGGTGACATGGCAAGTTGTGTTTCTTTTTAGTTTGGGTCGCAATTAGGGTCCATGCACAAAGGCATGTACCTCGTACATGCTCCTTAATCGGTAGACATCTATCAATTGAATGTATCAATCATCTAATCGGTAGATGTCTACTGATTGAGTCAGCTAATCTGAACACTACCGATGGTAGATGTCTACTGATTGAGTGGATTTGCAGGGTACATGTCCACATGGCTATGTACGCAGATCATTTTCCTTTTAGTTTTCCTCCCCATGTTTTTCATTTCCCCCGGTTTTTCATTCCCCGCCAACTTTCTCTCTCTTGTACAAATTGGACCTGACTCTTATCAAAACCTAGATCCATGCTCCCGTCCATGTTCCTCCTCGACGGCCACACATCTTCCCGCCCCATCGACAGTTGCTCGTCTCCCACATCACTGGTGCGCGATACTCTTTTTCCGATCTCTCCTATCGACTGTGCCCCTTGTCCTACTCGCGGCGTCTCCATGCTCTCCTCTCTTCCCATCAGGCATTAAGCTTGCACTCCCTCCCAGCCACCATTCCTGCTCAGGCAACAATCGGCTGCCACTTTTTTCCCACCAGCGGCGAGTCAGCGTTCATGAGCTCATGAGATGCAGAATGAGGTCGAATTTTAACATGTCGTCTGATGTAGGGCGCCTCGGGCGCCGGTGGCCTGGGATTAGAATGGAAGGTGAGCATGCCAACTCGGCCTCGTCTAGCCCTCCTCCAGGATTTTCTTACAAGTCTGAACTTCCGGCTCAGTATTACGCGGAGGCTGTGATGTCTGGAAGGGCGGAGAGGGAGGGTTGCCATGGGACAACGAGGGCATCTTCAATCAGCAAAGCGTCGCTAGGGTCTCGGTTTGCTGATATGGTGGTTTTGAGTAACGAACTGATGGATCATTGTTGTAAGAAGTGGGAATTTTCGTTGTTCGGAAGATTTCTGGGAGGAAGGGTGCCCCTAAAAGTGGTGAAGGCCAGGTTGCCGAAGTTGTGGGGTGAGGCTAGGAAAGTGTAGGTGGTGGATATGGCTAAGGGGGTGTTTGTCTTTAGGTTTTCCTGTGAGGATGACATAAGCTTTGTTCTTGCTAGGAGACCATGGATCATCAATGGTCTTCCTCTGTTCCTGATCCCCTGGAAGGAGAACATTAATCTATTGGTTCAGGACTTCAATTTGGAGCTTGTGAGGACCTGTGAGGCCCGCTGGGTCTATCATGGGACAAGATGCCTTCGCATGGAGGGCGGGGCTGAGTCGGGTAGCCGGGTAAGCAATCCCACAACGCCTGTGTATGGTCCGGGGTTCGATATAAGTATATAATAAGTCCTTAATAGACACAACGCGTTTTAAAGCCGTGATGGCAGTGATTCGCCAGAAAACTCCAAGGTTAAGCGTGCTTGCCTTGGAGCGGTCCCGGAATGGGTGACCTAGTGGGAAGTTTTTCCAGATTTCTGCGGTGAGCCAAAAGCGGACAATATTGTGTCGGGTGAGGCCCTCGGGCGGATCCTGGTCGGACCGGGAGCCCGCGGGCCGGGGCCCAGTGGAGGGCCGGGGTGTTACAAATCGTCTTGCAAGCTGAAATCCACGCACTGTCCATCCTTGACCTCAGCATAAACGGTGCCAAAAGAAGGATCATCCAGATAGAGGTCCTTGAAAACCTCAAAACCCACGACCTGTGCCTGCAGGGTAGTCAGAAGGTTGGCGCGCCGGCTCAGTGCATCAGCAACCCGGTTCTGCGTGCCCGCTAGGTGCCGGAGGGAGAAAGTGAACTCCTGCAAGTAGGCAACCCACTTTGCGTGTCGTCGGTTGAGCTTGTGTTGGCCATGGAGGAATTTGAGAGCCTCATGATCGGTGTGCAGCACAAACTCCCGCTGCACCAAGAAGTGCCTCCAATGTTTCAAGGACTGCACAATAGCGTAGAATTCCAGATCATAAGTAGAGTAGTTTTTTGTGGCACCTGATAATTTCTCGCTGAAGTATGCGACTGGCCGTCCTCCTTGGCTGAGCACACCACCGATGCCGACTCCCGACGCATCACAGTTGACTTCAAAGACCTTCTCGAAATCTGGCAGTGCTAGAACTACCGCCTCCGAGAGCTTCTGCTTCACTCGTAGAAAGCTCTCTTCTGCTTCTTCGGTCCATTGAAAATTTCGCCCTTTAAGACATTCGGTGATGGGAGCTGTCAATGAACTGAAGTCGTAGATGAAACGCCGGTAGAAGGAGGCAAGCCTGTGGAAGCTGCGGACATTGTGTAGACTCCGCGGTGAGGGCCAACTTCGGATGGCCTCCACCTTGCTGGGATCCGCGCTAATGCCACCTGAAGAGACAATATAACCAAGGAAACATACCGGTCAGTGAGAAAGATGCACTTCTTATGGTTGGCGAACAGCCTCTCCTGCCGCAGTGCCTCGAGGATAGCCCGCAGATGCTTCAAGTGATCCTCCTCTGAAGAACTGTACACCAGGATGTCATCGAAGTAAACGACGACAAAACAACCCATGAACGGCCTCAGGACTTGGTGCATGAACCTCATGAAGGTGCTGGGTGTGTTGGACAGACCGAAAGGCATCACCATCCACTCGTATAGTCCATCCTGAGTCTTGAAGGCTGTCTTCCACTCGTCTCCCGGCCTGATGCGAATCTGGTTTTATCCGCTCTTGAGATCTATATTTGAAAACAGCTTGGAACCCGCCAATTGGTCGAGCATATCATCCAGCCTTGGTATGGGGAACCTGTATGGCACATGGGCTGATGCTTTCCCATACATAGGCTATCTCCATCAGTTCCGTCACTTGCTTCCTCAGTTCCTCGATCTCCTTCGGACTCATCCGGTAGACTGGACGATTGGGTAGGCTGGCTCCCGGAGTCAAGTCTATTTGATGCTGGATGTCTCGCAGTGGTGGTAGTCCCAGGGGTAGCTCCTCAGTTAACAGATCAGCGAACTCCGCCAGGAGGGGCCTTATGAGCTCGGGAACTTCAACATTCGCCTCTGGTTTTCCTGGCAGCAGCGCATAGATGACTGGTTGCTCCTTCACCTCCTCCAGGAACTGCGAACGTGACAACATAGTCACAACTCGGCCTTCCTTGGGCTTGGGCCGCGGCTCCTCCCGTCTTGGCACGAGGGACTTCTCCTTGATCTGCAAGGTGTAGCTGTTCCTCCGACCGTCGTGGACGACAAAACGATCATATTGTCAGGGTCGCCCCAGCAAAAGGTGGCAAGCATCCATGGTCACTGATGAGTCACTAAATATTCATAATTAAACCCCTTAATTTACCTTTATTAGGCTTAGAGTGTTTGTATTTGATAGTTTGTTAGTTCATTTCAGGTTTAATGAAGATTCAAGCTAGAAATTACAAAAAAGGGTTAATATGCTGAAATACACTACTCTGTCGACTGTTAGCATAATATTCACCAGAAATTATTCTTATGTCCAAATATTCTTAAATTTGGGTGAAATCTAGAAGAGATCAAGATATACAACTTTCATGTTGGACACTTTCAGAGATTCCTGATGGATTGATAGAAGTTTTGAAGAAGATGAAGATATTTAGCTGCTGGAAGACTGGTCCGTCAACGTGCGGGAGGATATTCGCCAAATATTCCAGATAAGTCTAAATATTATCAAATCTTCGGGATCTGATAGAAGACTTCCAAATCTACATCTTTTGTGTTGGACTCATTCTCATATTATGGACTGGTTGAACCCAGTTACGACCGGAAGAAGCTGTCAAGATTAAACTAGGAAATCCAAGTTGCACTAGAGGTTCAACTCAACCTAAAACCCTAATTCCGGGAATTAGCATATAAAAAGGGTTTTGTTAGCCAAAAACCAGAGGCCCCCATAGAAAGAAAAAGAGAGGATTAGGGTTGCTGAAGGAGACGGAGATGCGGCGTGGATCTCAAGCGTTCTTCATCGAATACATGGCCTTCATCCCAAAGATGAGTGGCTAATCTCTCACTTAGGGATTTCATGACGCTCTAATGTAGCCTTCTTGTATTTTTCTAGTTGAATCTTGTATTTTTATACTAAACATGATCTTATAGATTTGGTTTTAATGATAAAAGAGTTGAGGGAACCGAGTTCCTTGACGTATTTTTAGTCCTACTTGATTGCGGTACTTGATAGTAGGGATCTATAGGATGATTTTAATGTCGCTTTTGTGCATGCCTTTGAGATAGTTTATGCTAAGCAAAGATAGATTGTACTCAGGTTAAGTCCAAAGACAGTCTATACTAAGCGAAGATAGACTATGCCGTAGGATAACATGAGCGTTTTTTTAGGGATTCATGCGAGCTTAAGAAGCCGTGATTCCATATGTCTAGATTAGAGAACAAGAGGATACTAGAGAATACAAGAGGTGAAATTAGAGTGGATTGAGTAATCCCTAGGTTTTCTTTCATTGATTTATCCCAACCTTTTCATTGCTTTAGTTTAATTCCTTAGATAACAAAACCGTTGAAACTCCTTTTCTTCGCCTTAGGACTTGAGTTTAGAGATTTAATTTGATTTCTTCTTTTGTTAAACAATATTTCCCTGTGGTTCGACTCCGAATCTCACCACTGTTCTATGTTTGTAGAGTAGTATTGATTGAAGGATTATAAATTCTAAATTGCATTTGCATCTGATTTAACGACGCATTTGTGAGCGATCAGTCACCACATCACACCATACGCTATCTTGATAGTTGGAACCAATGGAAAAGGAAACCAGGCAGCGTTTATCGACTTTTACCTCACTGTCGTGCTTGAGCCACGATAGTCGGTACGGAATTGGATGGGCCTCCGTTGCCAGCTGCAGCTTGGTCACCGCTTCATCCGCGATGACGTTCTCACAGCTTCCACTGTCCACGATCATCTTACAGACTTGCCCGCCGATGGTACACGTTGTTTGGAAGATGTTAGCCCGTAGCCAGTTGTTGTCGACCTCCTCCTTGGGCGTCAGGAAACTCTTTCGCAGGACCAGGGTCTCCTGGCCGTCACCGTACAGAACCTCCCCTTCATCGCCATAGTCATCGAACACGGGTTCGGTGGGGTCCGCCTGATCATCCGCGTCTTCCTCAAGGAGCAGAGCCTTCCTTGGGCTGCTAGCAGGTAGGCTGCAGTCCGAAGCCCGGTGGCCCACTTCTCCACAACGGAAACACCTGAAGGTGAATCCCGATGACGGATTTGGGCGAACGGGCCGTGGGCCCAACGGCTTTGCTGGTGGGGTCGGGTTCAGCGGTGCTGGAGGTGGTCGTGGAGTCCGTCCCATGGCCGACGTCCGAGCTTGTTGTTTCTCCGCCGTCAACGCCCGCTGATAGGCCTCGGACACCGTCCACAACGCGTGAAGGCTCAGCGCGTCCTGGAGAGATAGTCGCAGCCCTCCGAGGTATCTAGCGACCGTTTGCTCCTTCATCTCCGAAAGGTCGTTCATGGCAAGCAACTGATAGAATTCTTCAGTATATTCTTCAACAGATTGCGTACCTTGGCGAAGCGTATGTAGTTTCTGAAAAAGGGATTGGGTATATCCGAACGGAAGGAAGTGCTCCTTCAGCTTCTTCTTCATCTTCTCCCAGTTTCAGATCTTGTCCTTCTGCTGCTTCTCACGAACCCTCTTCAATTGTTCCCACCATGCTGAAGCTCATCCCTTCAACTTGATAGACACCAACTTCACCTTGATGTCGTCGGGAACCTCCCGAAACTCGAATATACGCTCCACTTGATGAAGCCAGTCAATGAAAACCTCCGGTTGCAACCCTCCCGCGAACTCAGGCATGTCCACCTTGAATCCGTAATCCATGGCACGATCCCGCTGGTCACCACGTCGAAAAGGGGGTTGGTCGGCGTACATATTCTGAAAGGAGGACTTGTCCGAAGACAACTCCTCTTCTTCTTCCAACGAGGGCGTTCGTTCTCGGTTCTGTTGTTGTAACTGGAGTTGGAGGGCGGCCACATGTCGTTTAAGATCAACGATGGTCGCCTGCAAGACCCACTGTTCCCACGGGGGAGGCCCACCATCGACAGGAGGCCGACCCCGTCTTCTGGGCGGCGGCGGAGAGACACTAGGCGGCCGTCGAGCACGGGCAGCTCTAGTTCGAGGTGGCATGGATCCTCTTCCCAGGAACTCGTATAGCTTTGGTACCACTCTAGCGCAGGATAACGTGGACCTCTCTATGGGAGAGACAACCAGAGTTCTCAAGGGGAGAAACCAAAACCCTAACTTTCATTAATCATCAAAAACTGACTTTACAAACCCTAAGTCCTCCTTTTATAGGTTTAAGGAAAGACCATACCAACTCAAACATGAACTCAAACATCATTATCCTAATCCAAGTACTAAACTCGGAATTCAAATAGGAGAAAACCTACTAGAAATAGGAAATTTTTCAAAAATAGAAAGGACCCGAACAAACTGCCTAAAAAGGAAAGTTTTTCACAAAAACCGAATTTAAAGCCAAAGGAAAAGGAATTTGGAGATTCGGAGGTCAAGGTCATGGAGAGATCTTTGATCTCCGATGATTCTTGACGGGCTCGTCAAGCCAGTCATTTTGACTGGTCGCACGCCCCGATCGAACGTCGTAAGCGAAAGTTATGCCCATCCGACGGTCGGGGTCGCCTGGAGATCTGAGTCAGACGGATGGGGTCCGGACGCGTCCCGATCGCCTCGGGAGCTGCTCTGGATCAGACTCGATCAGGTCTGGACTTGGTACTGCATCACAATGTTTGGAGGCTAAAAGTTGGGCCACGGGTGCAGCAGTTCATTTGGCGTGCTCTTAGAGGGAAGCTTGTTGTCCGGGATTCCTTGTGGTGGCTTTGCTTGGTCTCCAACCACAACTGCCCCCTCTATGGTTGTGAACCGAAGACGATCATCCACACCTTGTGTCACGCCCCGATCCATGAAAGCCCAACCGGGCCGGGGGAACGTGAACCGGAATCGAGCTAACTGCGAAAAATTTGGCGAGGGTTCCCTCTAGTCTACTTGTTTCCCAAGCAATCATTAACCACCCTCATTAAATTAAAGAATTTTCAGAAACCAGAAGATAAGATTACAAACCCAAATGAGATACAAGTCTACAAAACCTCGAAGAGGGTAAATCAAGTACTGTTCTTTTTTCATCAACCTGCGACTCGAATTCTTGCAGTATACCTGTTAGAAATGGAACTATGCTTAGAAATGTCAATGAAAAATATAATCACACATTACTATCTCCACTCTTTTGTAACTCGCTTGATTGAGTTAAGATCAACAATGCAGGCTGGACTGAAATAGCCCTATATATCACTCAGCTGACAACCCTACTCATAATTTTCATATTTAATGGTCATATATGTGCTTTCAGATTTAACTCATACATGAACAAAACAGAATTTTGAATCAGCATGAAAATCAAGAGTTCAAGCATTACAAAAACTTAATTTACCACCTTATTCTTATTAAACAGGTCAAACTATACTTTGATACCCTGTAGTTTCATGAATCAACATTCTATTACCCTCATCTTTCAAAATCACATAAAACTACCATATAGTTTCAAAACCTGGCAATTTGGCTCGAGTCGTCAAACGCCGTTAGGATGAGTCACAGAAAACCGGTCACGTGACACGCATATGACCAGTTTTCACCCATTCCCCGCGAGGGAAACTACTTCAGCAGAGACCGTGGCACCCAAGGTGAAGGCGGCAATGGGGTTCCAGCGGAACCCGGAGACCGCGGCACCCAAGGTGAAGGCGGCAATGGGGTTCCAGCGGAACCCGGTGACGCTCAAAGTGACGATAGCGGAGGTGGTGGTGGTGACTTGGATGGTGACAAAGCTGGTATGACAAACGTGACCCATGAACTAAGGGAATGCGAAGACTGCCTTTTGCCATGTGTCCTCCACCACCACCATCACCTTCTCCGCTGCCTCCTCGCCAGTCACATATCTATGAAAACCGGTCATGTGCGTGTCACATGATCGGTTTTCCGTGACTCATTCTAACGGCGTTTGACTACCTGAATTAAATTCCCAGGTTTTGAAACTACATGGTGGTTTCATGTGATTTTGGAAGATGAGGTATTAGAATGCTAATCCATGAAACTATAGGGTATCAATGTGTAATTTGGTCAGTCACGTGCATGTCACGTGACCGGTTTTCCGTGACTCATCCTGACGGCATTTGACGACCCTGAGTAAATTGCCAGTTTTTGAAACTATAGGGTATGTTTATGTGATTTTGAAAGATGAGGGTATTAGAATGCTAATTCATGAAACAATAGAATATCAAAGTGTAGAAAATAATATATTGTCTTTTTTTAACGTAGTTATAGATGTACACTAGGTGCGGCTTACATTGGCATTTGGCGCAATGGTCTCTCTCTACTAACTCCCTCCTCCACAGTTAGATATTTTTTTTGATTAGTTGAGCCCAATGGCTAGGTAACCAAATAGAAAATAGAACAAGAGTACAAGAAGACCTCATATGTGGGGAACTAACATGTTCGCTCAGACTGAGGTTGCCAAAGCATTAGCCTCGGAATTTAATTCACGAGGTATATGAACAAACGACATCTTCGAAAACTAAGAAGCAAATCGCCAGAGAGAAACATGAGATCGCGAAGTGTTTGAGGCCATGCAAACTTGCCAGTAGCATAGCCAACACCAAGCAGTGAATCAGACTCAAGGACGATGGAAGACACCCCTCGCCTTCGAGCTTCGCCCCCCTTCATAGTGAAAATCTCGGCTTGCACTACGCACGAGACTGTTCCTCTCGCCGCCCAGGACCAAGTCGAGTTGCAGCCGTCAGGAAACAAAATTGCAGCAAGCTCTGCAGCACTCCCTCTGACTACAGCATCCGAGCGGAGGACCGGCGATGCATCCAAGCAAGCAAGGGGGTGGGAGAGAGCTCTAGGCAAATGAGAAACAAAAAACTCTCTTACTTGCCTTGTGATTAGCCTTGCCAATTTGTCCGGTGCGAGCGCTTGATTATCAAAGAATCCGGCATTGTGATCCTTCCAGAGCCACCATAATGTATATCCAACCCATATTTTGGATTCCGGTCAGGTGGATCTCGGGGAGGAACAGAGGAGGTTGAGGCACTCATCAAAAGAATCAAGGATGGCACGGCTAAGAGAAGTCCTCGCCCAAACCTCTTGGGAGATGGGGCAGCTAAAGAAAAGATGAAGAGGGGATTCGATGTCCCCTCTGCACCATAAGCAAGTAGGTTCCAAGGCACGCCCAATGGAGTGAAGAAAGCAGGCGGTCTAGAGAAAGAACTTCACACACGGCTCCACCAGCGCTTTCTAGAGATTAAGCCATCCGGTGTTGCATTCTTCTCGGTTTTAATTCGTTGAGCGCTCGTTGGCGAGCCAGTTGTAGATGGACGCCGTGGTTATCTCCCCACTCATAGTGAATGTCTACACTAGTTTGTCGAGTTCTCCTCTGTGTACCCGGACTTCTTGGAACGTCATCATCAAATCGGGGTGGAAGAATTGCCGTAGCAAATCCTCTCACCAACTTTAGGAGGGATCGAGCAAGTCCAAAACGCGAAGATCTGTAGGGAGTTGAACAAAAAATGGAGCAGGGGACATAGAGTGAGGGGAGTCAAGGACCCACCCATCAAAGAGGACATTAACTTTGCCATGGATTGTCGGGACCCAATGGATGACTTCCTGAAGTTTCTTCGTAGCGGTGCATGTGCGATGCCAGTTCCCGGAACTCCTCGACTGTGCGCTGCCAATAGGTAAGATACCCCTCCACTTGTATTTGGATCTAGTGATTCAGGCCCAAAGTGAGGCTGGCGTGATGTAGAGACTTGCCGCTCTCCTGATGCGCAGGGTGTCTTGCAATGTATCAAAGTTCCATAGACCGAGCCCTCCTGCTTCTATCGGTGAACAGACGGTATCCCACGCTGCATGGCCTGCTTTCTTACCATTCCATAGAAAATTTCTACAAATAAATTCAAGGTCTGCCAACACATATTTTGGGACGTGGGTTGCCATCAGTAGGTGTGTTGGCGATGCTTGAAGCACGAATTTGATGAGAGTGACGCGGCTGATGTCGCTCAAATGTGTCACGCACAGCGGTCGCGGTGCAGTACAACATAAGAGAGGTCGAATCCACAGAGAGACAAGCAGGAAAGATCCAGAAACAAAGATAACAACATATTGAAAACAATCAAGAGCGTAAAAGTTAAGGAAATAGATCGAAGATGTAATGGTAAGATAAAGGTAACAAAGAAAATCAGGATTTGAATGAGGCTAGGCTTCAGGAATCACGTCACTCGGATTTAGGTTCTTCTCTTCTCAATGGTTCATATAATACTCAGTTAAGGGATTCACATCCCAATCACCTTAACTGGAAGATATAGAATTATGAATCTGATAAAATATAAATGTCTCTTCCTATGATTGATTCTTCATTGTTATAGCTCTAACTTCATCCAACCCAAACCTAAGAATACACGATACCGGCTGTCACTACAGGTAACGCGCAGCAAAAGTTTGTCGGGACAAAGCCCTAAATCTATCTAACCGGATCTCTAAGAATACACAATACCAACTCTCACAATCGACAATGCATAGCCAAGATTCCTCGGATAGAGCCCCAACCTTGTCTTACCAGATCCCTAAGAATACACAATACCAGTTGTCACTACGGGCAATGCATAGCAAAGGTCTCGCAAGACTCGGTAGGAGAATCAAAAGAGAAGACTATGGGATTATAAGATCATGAAAGAAGCATGACTGGATTCATAATATTAATCATCCACATAGAAATCTATAATCTGAAAATAATATTTGAAGATCCAATACATAGAAAAGAGTTTAACAATGAAGATTAAAAACTATGAACCATCGTTGGAGAAGAAACCCTAATCTTCGCTAGGTCATCCGTCCGCCATGCCCGCGGATTACTCGGCCATGGATGGAGATTTCTTCATCTTCCTCCTTTGCTTTCTCCCCTCCAATGCTCTGTAGAAAACCCCCTTGGACCTCCCAAATTTCGGATTTCCTGAAGGCAACCCTATTCCGGTCACAACTGGGTCCAATCCAGCCGGAATTTGGAAACTTGTTCAACACGAAAGTTGTGTATTTGGAAGTCTTCTACCAGTTTCCAAAGATTTCACAATATTCTGAGTTATATAGAATATTTGACGAATATTCTCCTCAGCTTCGACAGAACAGTTTTCCAGCTTTGGTAACTTCATATATTCTTCCAATCTGCTATCACACCGTCCAGAATCTCACAAATTGTCCAACATAAAAGTTGTATATCTTTGAACCTTCGATCACATATTCAAATTTCAGAATATTTGGACTTTTAGAGAATATGTTACGAATATTTTCCTACCAATGCATCAAATCAATCTTCTTCTTCCGTAACTGCTTTGTCTGCACCTCTCGTACTCAAAATAGCATATCTTCCTCTACGAAACTCCAAATCACGAACCGTAAAATTCTCCCAAAACTAGACTTCATGAGCTTTCCAACTATATATGACACATCAGCTGGTTGTTCATGAGCAGGTACAGTTTTGGCGTTAAAGACCCATCTTTGCTTCAATTTCCTGCATAATACAAATAACTTTGTGAAGCAACATATACGAATGAAATCATCTATATTAATCATGAAAACTAAGTGAATAAGCTGTTCTTAGTCATGTTCAGAGTGCACTTTCATGCACTCATCAGCGGCCCGCTCCTGTTAGCTTCAATGAAGACCAGTCGCTTATGCGTGTTTGGAAGGTCTCCATCGGGTCATTAAAAGCTTCCTTCTTAAGTCATCCTCCATCAATCGGGACCCCCAGGTATTTGAGTAATCCTTGCGCTTCCGCAATCTTTAGAATTCGCATATTCGCAGGCGTCTCTCTGCGTCGACACTGGGGGAAAATCTAACATGTGATTTTGCCTTGAAGATTTGAAGGCCAGATAGCTTATAGAATTACTCCAAAATATTCATGATCTTGTGGGCTTCATCCGGTGAGGCCTTGGTCACCAACAAACAGTCGTCAGCGAAGAGAAGGTGCGAGTAGACTTCCCTATCTCCATAGAACTTCACTCCCTTGAGTTTTGTCTTCAAGAGTTGTGACAAGACCTCTTGAACTAATAAGAAGAGGAAGGAGGAAATGGGGTTACCTTGGATGCATTGAATAGGCCAATCACCCTTCCGTTGACAATGAGGGCGAAGCGAGGGGAAGAGAGACAAGCATGGATCCAATTGCGCCACTTCAGCGGAAAATTCATCCGCTCCATGACTTGACGAAGGAAGGACCACCTTACGCTGTCATAGGCGGACTGTATGTCGACCTTCACCGCCATCAAAGCTCGCGTCCTTGGTGCACGATGAAGGGAATGAAGCAGCTCTTGTGCAGCGGAGACATTGTCGAAGATAGTGTGCCCGTGGATGAATGCGGACTGCTCCGGTCCGATAAGGTCTCCAACCACGCTGCGAAGACGATTAGCGAGAATTGAAGAGATTATTTTGTAACTTTCATTACACAGGCTGATTGGGCTGTAGTCTTTGATCTGTCAAGGATTGGCCACTTTTGGGATGAGCGAGACAAATGTCTCGTTCTAGTGTGGAGGGAGCCTGGCTGAAGCAAAGAAACCTTTTATAAACTGGATGAAGTCAACTTGGATGGTGCTCCAGAACTTGAGGTGGAATTCAATGGGAAGCCCATCGGGACCGGGGCACTTGTCATCCCCCATATCCTTCATAGCAGCGATAATTTCCTCCTCAGTCATGGCAGCAAGGAGATCGGCGTGAGAGACATCACTCAAACTTGGAAGAGCAGAAAGCATGAGGTCTTCATTGGTGTCGGGCTCGGTGCAAAGCGGCTTGAAGTGGTTCACCATTGCTTCAGCTACATCATCATGAGAAGAGAGGATCGTCCCACCGTCAGTGACAAGCTCTGTGACTCGTGATCGATGTTGGTGATGTTTGGCTAGATTGTGGAAGAAAGATGTGCTGCGATCACCCGAAGACACCCAAGATCGTCGGAATCTCTTGTTGACGAAGTCCTCTTGTCAGAGAAGGGAAGCAATGTGATGGTTCTTTGCACATCTTAGCTCGATCTCCTCCTCTTCAGTCAATAAGCCGAGCTCCTCCTTTTCATACAGGATGGCAAGGAGGTTCTCCGTTACAGCCCCTGATTTGAAGAGATCTACCTCGTCGCGGCGATTCTATGTCTTCAAGGTTTGCTTAAGGTCAATCAGCTTGGAGGCAACTTGGAACTGTTTTGCTCCCCGGTGTGGCCTGCTCCATACCCATTGGAACAGCGCAGCAAACTCCTTGTCCCGGAGCCAAAAGTCTTCAAGTCGAAATGCCGTCAGTCCAGGGGGGGCGGGTCTGGCTCAACCTTTAGCAACAGGGGATTGTGATCAAAATTGTATCTAGGCAGGTGACGTATAGAAGCATTAAGGAAGGCTTGTCGCCAAGCTTCGTTGCCCAAGCCTCTATCTAGCCGTTCCAGGATCCTTGCTCTTCCTCCTCTCTTGTTGGACCAGGTAAACGTTGGGCTGATGAAACCCAAATCTACAAGCTTGGACAAAGACAGAAAGAGGAGGAACTCTCTCACGCCACGATCCTGGAAGAATGGTCGCCCTCCTCGCTTCTATAAAGGGGAGGAAATAATGTAGAAATCACCGATTACAAGATGCGGTCCCTCCGACCAACAAGCTCGACTTAGATCTTGCCACAGCGGCACACAATCTAGGCGATTACGCGTGACATAGACGCAAGATATCCGTACCTGGTTTCCCCTGGGGTTGGTCTAGATGCCATGAATGGCCTGGCAGGACACGTTGGCGAAGGAGATCAGCCACAAATTCAGCCTCCACGCTGTGAATATCCCTCCTCGACGCCCATGGCAGGGGACGAGGAAAGAGTCCCAGCCGATTCCAAGTCTAGTAGTGAGACTGGCACGATCCTGTTCAGAGATTCCAACCTCTTGGAGAAGAAGAAGGTCGGGGAAATAGCGAGCAAGTAGCCCTTGTCAAATCCAAAAGAAGTTTCCGGAGACCCACTCCTCGACAATTCAGAACTAACATTGATGACCAATGGCGGGGTACCTCCTGGAAGACCAAGCTTCGTCAGCAGCATGGTATCCTCGATATCTTCAGCCTCCTTAGCATCATAGTTAAATATATAATACAAAGAGTTATTATTTTCTTTTTAAATCCACTTGTCTTTCGATTTGTCAATCGAGGGACACTTTCGTGTTTGTTTATAAAGCAGGCCAAATTCATAAATTCAAGATCAAAATACCCCTCGTCAACTCTCTCTCATCATTTAATGCCACCTTACACAATCACGAGAGAGAGAAAGTTGTGACATCGTCTATCTTCTTCTCTCTCTCCCCGTTGTTGATATCACTTTATCTCCCTCCACACTCTCTCTCGTACAGTGGTTGTCGTCGTATTGTAATATAGAGTCCGAGGTTGCCGTCGACTCGGCGTCCGGTGGGAGAGAGGCGGCCGTCACCATCGCCGTCACCTATTAGAGAGAGGGAAGGGGGCTGCAGGAGGAGGGAGGAAGGAAGAAATTGTTACAAAAGAGAGAGAGCGAGGGAGGGAGGAAGAGAGTGGGAGAGAATCGAAGGAGAGATTGAAGGAAGAGAGATTGGATGTATTCCATTATTTTATACGAAATCCTTCATTTTTTGACAAAATACATTCATATTTCGAAGAATTCCTTCATTATTTTCTTTATTGTTCCTCTTTGTATCATAAAAAGAGGGAGGGAGGCTGCAGGAAGAATGATGAAAGAGGAAATTGTTAAGGAAGAGAGAATGAGTGAGGAAGAAAGTGGGAGAAAAGAAGGAATCTTTCAAATTTTAAGTGAGAAATTCTTCAATTTTTAAGTGAGGAATCCTTTAATTTTTAAATGAGGAATCCTTTAATTTTTAATGAATACTTCAAGGAAGTGAGAGAAAGAGGTCGAGTGGAGAGAGGGAGGTTGTGATGGATTTAACTCTCAAATTTTATAGAGAGAGTGGATGCAGAGAGTGGAGAGAGAGTGGGAAAGGATAGAGTGGATGGAGAGAGAGAGATCGAGAGGAGAGAGTGGGGGAGAGAGGGAGGGAGAGTTGAAGGAGAGAGAGTGGGAAAGGAGAGGGTGGATGAAGAGAGAGTGGGAAAGGAGAGAGTGGATGGAGAGAGAGATGGGATGGAGAGAGGAGGTGAGAGTGGATGGAGAGAGATATGGGCTGGAGAGAGAGATGGGCTGGAGGGAGAGAGAGAGAGTGGATGGAGAGAGAGTGGGAAAGGAGAGAGTGGATGGAGGGAGAGGGAGAGGGAGATCGGTTGGAGAGAGAGGGGGCGGAAGAGAGAGAGAGGGGCGGAGAGAGAAAGATCAAGGTGAGAGAGAGAGAGTCGACGGAGAGAGAGAAAGACTAGGTGAGAGAGAGAATCAATGGAGAGAGAAAGATGGGTGGAGAGAGAGAGTCGATGGGCTAATTAAAGAATTCCTCGCATGAGTAGGGAATTCATAGAATAAGTAAGGAATTCATAGATTAAGTAAGAATAAGGAATTCCTAACTTAGGCTATAAATTCCTTACTCTTACTTAGCCTATGAATTGCTTACTTATGCGAGGAATTCCTTACTTAGCCTCCTTACTTAGCCTATGAATTCCTCACATAAGTAAAGATTTCCTCTCTCCTCCGACCTCTCTCTCTCCTCGACCTCTCTCTCTCCTCCGGCCTCTCTCTCTCCTCGACCTCTCTCTCTCCTTTGCGCCACTCTCTCTCCTCGACTTCTCTCTCTCTCTCTCCTCCGGCCTCTCTCTCTCCTCGACCTCTCTCTCTCCTCCGTCCCATCTCTCTCCTCGACCTCTCTCTCTCCTCCGGCCTCTCTCACTTCCGCGGTTCCGCCCCCCCTCTCTCTCACTATCTCTTCCGCCCTCTCTCTCTCTCTCACTTCCACGGTTCCGCCCCCCGCTCTCTCTCTTTCTTCCGCCCCCTTCGCTCTCTCTCTCTCTCTCTTGCCCCTCACTCTCTCTCTCTTCCGCCCTTCGCACTCTCTCTCTCCCGCCCTTCGCTCTCCCTCTCTCGCTCTTCCGCCCTACCCTTCGCTCTCTCTCTCTCTTCCGCCCTTCGCTCTCACTCTCTTCCGCCCCCCGCTCTCGCCCTCGCCGTCGACCTCGCCCTCGCCCTCGGTTTCTCTCTCTCCTGCGCTCCCATGCACGCCGCCCGCGCTCCCTTGCTTGCCACCCTCGACATCGGTCTCTCTCTCTCTCCCGCGCTCCCATGCACGCCGCCGTGCTCCCATGCATGCCACCCTCGACGTCGACCTCTCTCTCTCCCGCACTCCCATGCACGCCGCCCTCGCCCTCGCCGTCTCTGTCGACCTCGCCCTCGGCCTCTCCCTCTCCCACGCTCCCATGCACGCCGCCCGCGCTCTCATGCATGCCACCCTTGACATCGCCCTCTCTCTCTCTCCCGCGCTCCCATGCATGCCGCCCTCGCCCTCACCCTCGACGTCGCCGTCCACATCTCCCTCACATTATTGACAGTTTCAGGCTCAAAGTCACGTGTTGTCTTCTTCAATAAAGAAAAAAAGAAAAAAAGGGTAGAAATACCTATGTTTTTTGCTAGCTTAGCTTAGCTAGCCACCGAGTAATTTAATTAATTTGCACGTATATATTGATAAATTTTTTACTATAGTTAAGAATAGACTAATAAAGCCGGTGTAATTAGATTACAGGCAAACAGAGGAGTCCAGCAGTTTGTAATTATCCGTAACCAAGGGATGCAGGACATGTGTAAGAATTAACGTCTGGTGCCTCGTAACGCACGTTAAACAGATGATGATGTGGATAACTTGGCTTATGGGTTATGACACTTTGATCATCCTAATCCTCCGAGATAACTCTCACTTAGAAGGAGAATATTTGACTAGAAAGAGAGAGAGAGAGAGAGGCCGGAGTCGAGGGCGGCATGCCTGGGAGCGCGGGCGGCGTGCATGAGAGCGCGGGAGAGAGAGAGGTCGACGGCGACGGAGACGGAGACGGTGAGGGCGAGGGCGAGGGTGGCATGCATGGGAGCGCGAGCGACGTGCATGGGAGCGCAGGAGAGAGAGAGGCTGAGGGCGAGGTCGACAGTGACGTCCACGATGAGGGCGAGGGCGAGGGCGGAGTGCATTGGAGCGCGGGAGAGAGAGAGGGCGATGTCGAGGGTGGCATGCATGGGAGCGCAGCGCCGTGCATGGGAGCGTGACGGCGTGCATGGGAGCGCAAGAGAGAGAGAGGTCGACAGCGACGTCGACGACGAGGGCGAGGTCGTGGGTGGCATGCATGGGAGCGTGGGCGGCGTGCAAGGGAGCGTGAGAGAGAGAGGTCGAGGGCGAGGTCGACAGCGAGGGTGAGGGCGGCGTGCACGGGAGCGCAGGAGAGAGAGAGGCCGACGTCGAGGGTGGCATGCATGGGAGCGCGAGCGGCGTGCATGGGAGCGCGGAAGAGAGAGAGGTTGACGGCGAGGGCGAGGGCGCGGGCGGAGAGAGTGGGGGAGAGAGGGAGGGAGGGAGGTCGACGGCGAGGGCGAGGGCGATGTCGAGGGTGGCATGCATGGCAGCGCGGGCGGTGTGCATGGGAGCGCGGGAGAGAGAGAGGCCGAGGGCGAGGTCGACGACGAGGGCGACGGCGACGCCGAGGGTGGCATGCATGGGAGCGCGGGCGGCGTGCATGGGAGCGCGGGAGAGAGAGAGGCCGAGGGCGAGGGCGAGAGCGGAGGGCGGAAGAGAGAGAGAGAGCGAAGGGCGGGAGAGAGAGAGAGCGCGAGGGGCAAGAGAGAGAGCGAAGGGGGCGGAAGAAAGAGAGAGAGAGGGGGGCAGAACCGTGGAAGTGAGAGAGAGGGCGAAAGAGATAGAGAGAGAGAGAGCGGGGGTGGAACCGTGGAAGTGAGATAGGCCGGAGGAGAGAGAGAGGTCGAGGAGAGAGACGGGACGGAGGAGAGAGAGAGGCTGGAAGGAGAGAGAGAGGTCGAGGAGAGAGAGAGAGTGGCCGGAGGAGAGAGAGAGAGGCCGGAGGAGAGAGGAAATCTTTACTTATGCGAGCAATTTATAGGCTAAGTAAGGAATTACTCGCATAAGTAGGGAATTCATAGGATAACTATAGAATTCATAGGCTAAGTGTGAGGACCCGTCCCTCCCCTCCTGTGGCTCGCTGTGGACCGCAAGGGCAATTTGGTAAATTTCACCTTGTCGGCTTGTTTCACACTCGCGCGTGTGCACACACACTGACCATGTTTGTGGTAATGTTTGCTTAGAATGGTTAGTGGGACCCGGGATCGAAAGATCCGGGCTTGGGCTTGAGTTTTGGCCCAAGTCTAGCTTTTTGGGCAAGTGGGATCAATCCTCTCTAGCTAAGAGATCGATCTCCTTGTGCCAAAAAGTCAAACCCGTTCTGACAAGGAAGATCGATCTCTTCTCATAGGGAGATCGATCTCCCTTATGTCGGTTCGTTTGCTTATAAAGCAAACGAGATCGTTATCCTTTGATTTTTTGGATTTTTCGAGATTTGAGCCGCGTTCTTGCTGGATCTGAGCTCGTTTGAGGAAGATCTAAGGCCTAGCTGCTTGGATTTAAGCCGCTCTTACTCCGGTAGAGATTCCTACCTACATCTTTTCGGGGTTTTGAGTTTTTCCATTTTGAAATGTGTTTTATGCTTAGATCTGTTAATATACTTGTTGGTTTCTCGTGTTTTTACTGGTTTTAGACTTGTGGGGTTCTGATCTATCAGATCTCAGAGTTTCATGAAGTTTGGATGTGTTTTCCGGCGGTATTCCTCGCCGGAAGTACGCCGGAGAACCCATCAGGATCGATCCCGTTTGAGGAGGGATCGATCCCTTTTGGTGTGTCATGCCCAGCCCGAGCGGGATCGATCCTTCTGGAGGAAGAGATCGATCCTTTCTGGGTTGAGTGATGACGGTCCCTGGTTACAAAGAAGATCGATCCTTCTTGAAGAAGGGATCGATCTCTTTGGTTGACAGGGACGAGTTTTCCCTAAGTACTAAAGAGATCGATCCTCTTGAGAAGAGGGATCGATCCTTTAGTGGCTGAAGGGTGTTTCTAAGTGGGTTTTGCCCGCGGGGCTTTGTATGACAGTTTTCTTTACTGTCTTAATACATGGTACATATGATTAAGCATGTTAGCCCTATAATAGGGCAGTGGTGAACCGGGAGAGTGATGACTCCTTGGATTGTGTAGAATAAACGGGCGGGTAGCCCTACAGCTTTCCATAGCCTTGCATGCCGGTGTGCGCCGAGGGCTTTATCTGCTATGTTTGTGAGCTGTTGTTTGCGGGGTTGTTTCCTGGTGCAGGCGTTGGGGTGGACTGCTGGCAGTTAGTGGTGGTACCGCTACAGCAATCCCTAGACCTTAAATATTTGTTCACCACCCCGGTCCGGCAGGGTGCCGTGCCCAGACCTTGTATTTATATCATCACATCCTGTTGCATGCTTACTTGTTTTTATTCTGCGCATGTCCATAGCATGCATTGTGTTGTGCACTAGTTGCATCTGTTTAGCCCGTTGTCGATCCGGGGCTTCCGGGTAGCCCGGATTTATCTCTTAGGACCGTGCGGGTAGCTTGGTCCAGGATTCGATTTGTAGTATTCAGTCTTTTCGATGATAGGGCTAGTTTGACATGAATATTGTTGCGCTTGATGTTTAGAGGTCGTGTCGGCCTCAAGCCAAGTCCAGGTGTAGCCGGTACCCAGTCCTTCTTGAACTCTTGGGTGGCAGGTGTGACTACCCAATGGTGCTATTCGCCGATAGTGCCCAGGATCCTGTCGTGAGCTGGCAATGCCGTTTCCTGCCTTACT
Organism: Narthecium ossifragum; assembly: GCA_963920575.1. NCBI lineage: Eukaryota > Viridiplantae > Streptophyta > Magnoliopsida > Dioscoreales > Nartheciaceae > Narthecium > Narthecium ossifragum. The sequence continues at coordinate 9,568,007 of OY986964.1, read as the reverse complement.
GGGTGTGACCCAGTATGTGACCAGTTCGCTGGGAGACCATGACTGGGGCACTCAGGGGCATCCGGTGGGGTTATGGGACCCCTGTGATACACCTAGGCTTTGCTTGGTGGCGACACTGTTGTGTTCCCTCCCTTATGAGTGTCGTAGTGTAGTGTCCCTGCTGAGCTTAGTGCTCACTCCTACCCGGGCTGCGTTTTGCAGGTGCTGGCGCGAGCTCTTCTTCGGTCGCCCCTACCGGGCATGTGTTTGGTGACGTGGCGGCGTATGGCGGTGCTTGAGAGGTGGAGATCATACCGTTTTACCCTTTTTGTTATAGATAGTCTCCTACGGGAGTGATAAATGTATATTTTCCCTGTTTTGAGGATATGTATCCATTTTCAGCTCAAGTGTTTGAGGTTTGTAATTGTTGTTAATACAGGATGATTATGACTTGTTAGGGTAACCACTACGATTAGAGGAAAATCTCGCCAAAATTTTCTGCAGTAGGTTAGGTTCCGGTTCACGTCGCCCGGCCCGGTTGGGCCTACGCGGGTCGGGGCGCGACAACTTGGTATCAGAGCTTAGGCTGTAGATCCCAGGTGTTAGGATCAGGATTCGGTTGAGCTGAGCGTGGAATGGGATAGTTCTAGGTCTAGAACATCCTTACATGCTCTCCTTTTGATGTGTTATGCTTTTCCGCTTTATGTTGTGCTGTTTTGTCTTGGGTTTCGACGAGTGGACGCTCGTTTGTTGTTGGTGATTGCACAGATGTCGGGAGCTCGAGGCTGACCTTCGGTTGATGGTCGGGGTGGGCACGACTTGGTCGACCCGCCCGACTAGACAGGGTAGCACCTGTCAGGGAGGTCAGAGCTAGACGGGCTGAGCCATCACCAGCGACGGCTTCGGTCGCACGGGAGGAGACCCTTCTCGCCGAGAAGAGGGTTCTCTCTCCACCGACTCTCTCTCTCTCATCTGATCTTTCTCTCTCCGCCCCTCTCTCTCTCTCGCCGATCTGCTCTCTCTCCCTCCATCCACTCTCTTCTTTCCCACTCTCTCTCTATCCACTGTCACCCCCTCTCTCTAGCCCATCTCTCTCTCCATCCACCCTCTCCTTTCCCACTCTCTCTCCCTCCCTCTCTCTCCCCCTCTCTCTCCTCTCGATCTCTCTCTCTCCATCCACTCTCTTCTTTCCCACTCTCTCTCCATCTCTCAGCATCCACTCTCTCTTTAAAGTTTGAGAGTTAAATCCATCACAACCTCCCTCTCTCCACTCGACCTCCCTTTCTGCACCTGATCTATTTCTCTCACTTCTTTGAAATATTCATTAAAAATTAAAGGATTCCTCACTTAAAAATTGAAGGATTTTTCACTTAAAATTTAAAAGATTACTTCCTTTCTCCCACTATCTTCTTCACTCGTTCTCTCTCTTCCTTAACAATTTCCTCTTTTATCCTTCTTTCCGCAGCCTCTCTCCCTCTCTTTATGACACAAAGAGGAACAATAAAGAAAATAATGAAGGAATTCTTCGAAATATAGATGTATTTTATCAAAAAATGAAGGAATTCGTATAAAATAATGGAATATATTCAATCTCTCTCCCTTCAATCTCTCCTTCGACTCTCTCCCACTCTCTTCCTCCGTCCCTCGCTCTTTCTCTTCTGTAATAATTTCTTCCTTCCTCCCTCCTCCTGCAATCCCCTTCCCTATCTCTAATAGGTGACGTCGATGGTGATGGCCGCCTCTCTCCCACCGGACGCCGAGTCGACGGCAACCTCGAACTCTATATTACGATACAGCGACAACCACTTTAAGAGAGAGGGTGTGTGGAGGGAGATAGAGTGATATCAACGACGGGGAGAGAGAGAAGAAGATAGACGATGTCACAACTTTCTCTCTTTCGTGATTGTGTAAGGTGGCATTAAATGATGAGAGAGAGTTGACGAAGGGTATTTTGGTCTCGAATTTATGAATTTGGCCTGCTGTGTAAAGAAATACGAAAGTGTCACTCGATTGACAAATCGAAAGACAAATGGATTTTAAAAAAAAATAATACGTCCACTGAATGATAAAATACACTTTATTTTATAAGATAGATAATCAAAACATAATGCTTGCAAGCAAACGATTCTTCAGACGATTGGGGTAGAGACGCCCCCAAACAAAACCCACACACCTATCAATCATTCCAAATGGGTATCAGCTTGTTGAGCGCCTGATACGAAGATCCTTCCTCGCTGAGTGCCTTCACCCCAGCAGCCTGGAGCTCCACCACCTTCTGGCAAACCACCATGCCTTGCTCCCCCACCATCAACTCCCTCACCACCCTCGCTATCTCCTCCCTCGATACCATCCCGTCCTCTCTCGCTTCCGCCCTCAGCGCCACCATCACACCCTCCACTAGCATCACAGCATTCATCTTCTGCTCGGCGTACAGCGGCCATGCGATCATCGGCACGCCATACGCGATGCTCTCCAGAGTCGAGTTCCACCCGCAGTGCGTCAAGAACCCTCCGGTTGCCTCGTGGGCTAGAACCTGTATCTGGGGCGCCCACGCCTGCAGCACCATCCCCACCTCTTTAGTTCTCTCAACGAACCCATCCGGCAAGAAGCCGAGAGGGTCATCGTCGCCGACTCCTTGGCTGAAGAATGCTCCATCAGCTGTGCCATCGTTCGGTTTACGCACTACCCAAAGAAACCTTTGTCCGCTCGCCTCCAGCCCAGCTGCGAACTCCGTCAGCTGAGCCGAAGATAGCGTGCCGCCGCTGCCGAACGATATGAACACCACCGACCCTTTGGGCTGCCGGTCCAACCACTGCAGACACTCGGCTCGTTCTGCACTGTCCGTCTCGCCGGTGACGTTGGTCTGGGTAAGCGGCCCGACCGGGTAAACCGGCGGGTGGTTACCTCCGCCTTCTCTGAGGGCCTCCGCCGCTCCCGGCTCGATGTCTTCAAAGCTATTCACGACTACCCCCTCTGCCTCCAACACCTTTCTAGCTGTATTCAGGAGAACTGAATAAATAGGCGCCTTCCTATCCTGAAAAGGATCGGGGAAGTCCTTTCCGGAGATCGGGACGCACCCCGGCAACCTCAGGGGCTCGGGGAGGTCACGGTACTCGCACGTGGTGGCCGCGTCGAGCTCCGGGAGGTTGAACATGAACGACAGCGTCATGAAGTTGGACTCGTAGAAGAGGTAGGCGGGGACGCCGAGTTCCCGGGCGATTTCGAACGAGTCGATGCCGAAGATGTCGGCGGCGAAGGTGACGAGGCGGGTGGTGGTTTTGAGGGCGATGAGGGCGTCTCGGAGAGATGGGAGGGAGCGGACGAGGGAGACGATGATGCGGGTCTCGAGCTGGGTGATGTCGTTGACGTCGACGGGGGGGAGGACGAGGGAGGTGACGCCGGGGGGGAGGCGTCCGGCGTTGAAGAACTGGGTGGCTTTGTTGGAGGAGACGTCGGTGGTGGAGGTGGTGATGAGGGTGACGGTGAGGCCGTGGTGGAGGGTCAGGCGCTTGGCGAGCTCAGTGAAGGGGATCAGGTGGCCCATGCCGGGGCTTGCGAGGAGGGCGACATGAGAGGGTGGCTGGGCTAGCTCCGGCGCCATTATTATTGGTGAGCTGATGAGGTTATTGGAGATTATATATAGCTAGATAGTGTGTGGTGTGATAACTATGAGTTGGAAGGGCTTTTAAAGAGGCTAAAATAAAATAAAATAAAGGATCAACTTGAGAAAAAAAAAAAAAAACAATTCAATAATCGAGGCTGATATTAAGTATTTGGCTGGCCGACTTGCCCCAGCCAGCATGATAAGGGGCGTGTTACTGTGTTTCGTTGCTTTTAAAAGCTTTTTTTTTTTTTGTGATTAGTTGAGCCCAAGAGTTAGGTACTAAAATACAAAAAAAAAAAAAAATGTCAAGAGTACAAGGAAGCCTCAGGTATGGGGGATCATGGTGTTCATCCAAACGGAGGCCGCCAAAGCATCGGCCTCGGAGTTGAACTCGCGAGGTATATGCACAAAAGAAATAGTGGAGAATTGGGACGCTAAACGCTAAAGAGAAATCAAGAGGTCTCAGAATTTAATTGGCCAAGCTAATCTTCCGCTTACAAAACCAACTCCAAGGAGCGAATCAGACTCTAGCACAATTCAATAATCTATCTTTTTTTATCGTCTCTGACACAATTGAAATATTCCGAGCGTAACTTTCTCACTTTGTATCGAAATATTATCTAAATTTATCGATTATAATATTATTACTAAGAAAAATACTCAAACGTCCGCCAGCGTATACTCATCATCTCAAGCGATCAACTACCGTTGATTTGAATGTCTGACACCCATCTAACGGGTTTCAAATATAGCGCCTGTAACACTATACGGGTACGACATGTGGACGAACTAGAAATGGGGTTAGTGGAGCCATCGCGTACAAGACCACGCGAGAAAAGAAGCGTGGCCAATAGGACGAGATGCACATTACATGTTACTCGGCGCCCATGTTAAAACGCCATCATCATGCCGCCTACGCATTCCTGAAGTCGAGCGACCTCGAGATCGAACGCTTTATAAAAATCACCTAGACTTTACCTATCATACCCCGACTCAGAAAACCCATCTGGTCCGGGGTGTGAGGGTTCCAAATCTACTCAATCCATCTGTGGCGCATTTATAATAAAATAAGACATCTAATTTAAACAATAGATCTTTGGCCAAAACAGTAATCTCTAATATTAAACAAAAATGTAATGATACACTATTATCAAAACTCATCGAAGAAGAAAATTATATATTTAACATAATTCTCGAAGTATGTTTATAACAAAACTGCCAAAAGTACAATAGGGTCTTCAAAAACCTCAAACACCTCTAGAAATCAATGCTCCACCAAAAGCTGATCCGCCAAGAGTTATGAAAACGCTCGCGCCTGTACCTACAAACGCAGCCCGAGTAGGAGTGAGCGATAAGCTCAGTATGATTTTATTCACCGTCACTCATAAAGAAAGGGAACTACAACCGTGCCATCTCTCTCTGCCAAATCTAAGGCGTAACTAACTACATTAGCGGAAAAGTAAACAAACAACCACGACGAGGATCACGCTAGCTCTAAGCGCTCCTCGAAGTGTGACCAAGGTAGAACAAATAGGAATTTCAGTGCATCTCTAAATGCATCCCAAATTCATAGCTGGTGACAAACCGCCCCAAGGTGTAACAACAGTTAAACAACCTTAAATCTTGGCACAAGAGAAACGGCACGACCTCTAAACCTCAAACACTATGATCTGTAGCCAGCTAAACAGTTACCGCGATAAAGCAAAGATTACAGTAACAATCTCGCTCTAAACCTTGTTATCCAGCCTCAGTCCTAAGGCTAGATCCGAGCTGCCCAAGCCCTCGGATAGGCGATCAACCCATCACCCACGTCCTAACATTTATGCTTCTAATGCAATCAAATACATGTAATGCTCATACTCACATAAATAACATTAGAAGCATGCAATAAGATGTCACAACAATACCCAGGGCTGGGCGTAACATATAGCTCACCAATGGGTGAACATAGCAAAGGTCTAAGCAAAACGATTAAACATGCACAACATGGATACAAGTCTCCACGAGACTAAATAACCAAGCAATCTAGATTAACATTTATTCTACACATCTCAAGGGGATGCGACCCCTTGGTTTAACCACAAACCTCACATAGGGCTGGGCCACACATATATAATAACATATATATAACACAAGATCGAAAAGATCGAATTATCGACATTAAAGTAAACAAACTACTAATTTTGAAAAATCATAACTTTGAATTTAAATATCAGATTGATGTGAAACTTGATATACCCACTAATTGACATCCTCTGAATCACATATCCAAAAATTGGACCAATCGGATGAAAGTAAATCGATAAACAAAGCTACAATTTCGGTTTAAAATCAGATTTGATAAACGAATCAAAATCCATTCAAAAATTTCTTGAATTAAAACTAAAATTGGCCAATCAAACCTAAGGGTCACTAAGATCATCATATCCAACTATCAAATCAATTAGATAACGAAATTTCACTTAATTTCACTAATTAAACTTACTGCCATCTTCTACACAATCTGGCCATTTAATTCAAAAAAAATCATACGTAAATCCGAAAAATATGAAACCAGTTGGAATTGAAAGCAAACTCAGAGATCTACAACTTTTATGTTAAAGATCAACTGAAACCATCCACGTACAACTCTCTAAACAAGCTCAAACATAGCGGTTTACTTGGCTGGCATAGACGGGGTCCCGGGTCACGAAGATCGATCCCTTTTGGCTTGACATGGACGGAAGTTCTGGTTCACTAAGAAGATCGATCATTTCTTGAAAATGATCGATCATTTTGGTGGCAGGGAGGTGTTTTCATCGGTTCTTGCTCGCGGGGCTTTGCATGTACGGGTTTTCTTTATCGCTTTATACCTTGTACATATGGTTAAACATGTTAGACCCATATTGAGGGGTAATGGTGAACCGGGAGAGTGATGACTCCCAGAATGTGTAGAATAAACGGGTTGGTTGCCCTCCTTCTTTCCTTAGCCTTGCATGCGGGCGTGCACCGAAGGCATAGTTATGTTGTATTGGTAGCCGTGTTTGTCGAGGTTGTTTCCTGTTACAGGTTTCTCTCTGTAAATTGGTTAGCAGTTGGTGGTGTTACCACTGCAGCAGTTCCTTGACTTACTTACCTGCTCACCACCCCGGTCCAGTAGTGTTCCGAGCCCAAACCCTGCTTTATATCATCACATGTGTTGCATGCTTACCTGTTTTCCCTGCGTGTGTTCATAGCATGCATATGATTGTGCATTAAATGCATAAAGATAGGACATGGGTGATCCATAGTGTCACCGATCCGATGTCCCGAGGAACTCGAATTTAGCTCTAGGACCATGGCTGGGTAGCGTGGTCTAGGATTGGATTGAAGTATTCAGTCGATTTTGATGATAGGCTTAGATGACTTGAATACTTGTTGTTTGAGATTCAGAGGTCGTGTCGGCCTCGAGCCGGGTGCTAAGGTGTAGCCGGTGTCCGGTTCTCTTTGACTCTTGGGTAGAGGTTGTGCCTACTCAAAAGTGTCGGTTTCCTGCTCGTGAGACGGCAGTGTCCATTCCTGCCAGCAGTGTTGGTTTCCTGCTTTACTGAGGGTGACCTAGTATGTGACCAGTTCGTCTAGGAGACCATGACTGAGGCCCCTCAGGGACACGCGATGGGGTTATAGGCCCCCTGTGGTACACCCAGGCTTTGCTTGAGAGCGAGACTGTTGTGTTCCCCCCTCCTTTGTGTAAGTCGTAGTATAGTTTCCCTGCTGAGCTTAGTTGCTTATTCCTACCCGGGTTGCATTTTGTAGGTGCGGGCATTAGCTCCTCTTTTGTGGCCCCTATCGGCCAGGTGTTTGACGGCGCGGCGGCGTCTGGAGGTGTCTGAGGAGCGGTGATTACTTTTTAGCCATTTTGTTATAGTTAGCCTCCTACGGGAGTGTGAATGTATAATTTCCCCTCTTCGAAGAATTGGAGACTTAAATCGTTATTTCTATCTTATATGTTGAGGTTTCATTATTAAATGTTTAAATGAGGGGGTTTGCAGGATTGCTCAGGGAAACTAGTAAATTAGAGGGAACCCTCACCAAAATTTTCCGCATTTAGTTAGGTTCCAGTTCGCGTTCCCCGGCCTGGTTGGGCTTTCCGGGTCGGGGCGAGCCATTTGTCACCCTTTATTAGCCTGATGTTTGTTTGATGTTGAGTTGTACCCAGGAGTAGATGTAGCTTGATGGAGATTTAGTGCCACGGGGAAGGCCACTACTGCATCGGCTTATCTTATGCTTCTTCAGGAGTAGGTCGGCCCTCGGGTGTGTGTGACTGATGAAATCCGGGCCAATGTTTGGAGGCTAAAAGTTGGGCCGCGGGTGCAGCAGTTCATTTGCCGTACACTTAGAGGGAAGCTTGTTGTCCGGGATTCCTTGTGGTGGCTTTGTTTGGTCTCCAACCACAACTGCCCCCGCTATGGTTGTGAACCAAAGACGATCATTCACACCTTGTATCACGCCCCGACCCATGAAAGCCCAACCGGGCCGGGAGAACGCGAACCGGAAAATTTGGCGAGGGTTCCCTCTAGTCTACTTGTTTCCCTAAGCAATCATTAAGCACCCTCATTAAATTAAAGAATTTTCATAAACATGAAGATAAGATTACAAACCCAAATGAGATATAAGTCTACAAAACCTCGAAGAGGGTAAATCAAGTACATACATTTACACACTCCCGTAAGAGGCTAACTATACAATGGTTAAACTGAAAAGATCACCGCTCCTCAAACACCGCCGGGCGCCGCCACTCCACCAAACACATGCCCGGTAGTGGCCACAGAAGAGGAGCTAACACATGCACCTGCAAAACGGAGCCCGGGTAGGAGTGAGTAACTAAGCTCGGTAGTGAAACTATACTACGACACACAGAAGGAAGAGGGAAGACACTAGTGTCACCCTCAAGCAAAGCCTGGGTGTACACAGGGGCCCCATAACCCCACCGCATGTCCTTGAGGGGCCTCAGTCATGGTCTTCCAGCCGAGCTGGTCACATACTCGGTCACCCTCAGCGAGGTAGGAAATCAACACTGCCATCTTACGAGCAAGAAACCTGCACTGCTAGGCGGGAAAATAACACCGCTGAGTAGGCACACCTTCTACTCAAGAGACAAGAAAAATCAGACACCAGCTATACCTCAGAACTCGGCTCAAGGCCGACACGACCTCTAAAATCTCGATCAACAAGTGTTCAAGTCATCTAGGCCTATCATCGAATTCGACTGAATACAACCATTCAACCCTGGACCAAGCTACCCAGCCCCCGTCCTAAGGCTAAATCTGAGCTTCCAAGCCCTCGGGACGAAGATACTACAGATCGCCCACGCTTTACTCTTATGCAACAAATGCGTAATCATATGCATGCTATGAACACACACAGGAAGACAAGTAAACAAGTAACATATGTGATGATAATATAAAGCATGGTCTGGGCTCGGCACCCTGCTGACTCGGGGTGGTGAACAGGTAAATAAGCCAAGGAACTGCAACACTGGTAACACCACCAACTACCAGCCAGCTCACAGAAGAAAACCATGCTACGGGAAGCAACCCTGGCAAACACAGCTAACAATACAACATGGCTATCTACACGTCCCGGGAGTCATCACTCTCCCGATTCACCACTACCCCTCATTATGGTGCTAATATGCTTAATCATGTGTACAAGGTATAAAGCGGTAATGAAAACCTGCACATGTGAAGCCCCACAGGCAAGAATCGACGAAAACACCTCCCAGTCACCAAGATGATCAATCCTTTCCAAGAAAGGATCGATCTTCCTAGCGACTTGGGAGTTCATCCCGATCAAGCCAAAAAGGATTGATCCTCCCTCTAGGATGATTGATCATTTTCACGACCCGGGACCCCGTCCATGCCCGCCAAGCAAAAGATCAATCTTCTCCACCAGAAGATCGATCATGCACGGGCCAGGCATGACTCCCCAAGAATGATCGACCCGATGGGTTCTCCGACGACCCTGGCCGGAGAAAGAGAGAAGAATACCGCTGAAAAACTCTACCAAACTATACAAAACCCTGGGATCTGGTAGTACGAAGGACCACGAGTCCAAAACCGATACTTGCACTGAAGACCAACATGCATACAAATAGATCTACACTAAAAGATCACGGGCAAACCAAAACTCTCAAAAATCGAAACAAAAAGTAGGTAGGATCCCTACCTAGAATAGAGCAGCTTCAATCCGGGCTGCTGAGCCTAGGATCTTCTTTAATCTCCTCCAAAATCTCGCCAAATCTGGGCTAAAAAATGGCCGATTTCAAAAGGGATTGAAGAAGGGGTTGGCGTCCGTTTTATAGATGGATGAACCGCCTTATGAATGATCATCCTTCATGACGATGCACTTTGACTTCCATGCATCAAATAATCGATCTTCTTAGCAAGAAAAGATCGATCCTTTTGTGCATAAAGCTAGACTTGGGCTAGAACACAAGCCCAAGCCCGGATCTTCCGATCCTAGGTTTATCTAACCGTTCTAAACAAACATTAACACAAACACTTTCAGCATGTGCATACGTGGGTGTGACACAAACTGACAAGGTGTAATTTACCAAATTGCCCCTGTGACCAACAAAATAAAGCGAACCACCGGATCACGCGCTCGACGTGAACAAGCAAACGAGCCACGGGCCCGACCCAAACGGTCGACCCAGGAGTAGAGAGACAGGTCCTCACACCTTGTTTGTTGTAGCTTCTTCAGGGAGGTTTTGGCTGCTGTGTCAAAAAGGGAAGGAATTATTTTCCCGGATTGGGACCCCCGCGAGGTGATGAACTTCTTAGTGGGATCGAGCGGGGGGAGGGAGGCGACGGAACAGAGGATCTACTTAGTCATTGCTTGTTGGGAAATATGGCGTGAGTGATCGGAATAGCATAGTTTTCGAAGGTGTGGGAGAGTTTGCTTTGGCTGTGGCGTGCAGGGTTATAAGACTAGTTAAGGAAGTGCGTGACGAGCAACTGAGCAAGGGAACCTAGTTGAACGAAGGAGGGGTTCTCACGTGGCGCGTATAGACGCCTCCGTTGATCCAGGTTCCGGCATGGCAGGTTATGGTGTCTTCGGCTTTGCTGTGGATGGCAGTTTGGAGTGGGCTTGTGGTGCCCCTATTGATGTTGGCTCTGTTCTTCAAGGAGAGATGGTTGCCATTGGTCATGCTTTGATGACTGCCAGTGCTTGGGGGATTAAAAGCTTGATTATGGAGTCGGACTCGCTAGATGCTGTTCGGATCTTAAATGGGGTCAGGTTGTCGCCTAGAAAGATTGAAGGAATTGCGAAGGATGTTTGGTTCCATGCCTTGGATTTTGATGGTATTTTCTTTCTTCATATTTCTAGGGTGTCAAATGTTAGAGTGGATTGTGTCGCTCGTTTCTGCCGCCGCTCAAGGTCTTCTTTTCTTTGAACCTATGACGATGGGGTGGTGGTGCTGGATGGTCTATTGTAATGTAATATCTTGTTTTTAGCCTTCGGGCTAAACTCATTAAAAAAAAAACAATACATAGACGTACAGGGTCGTGTTTTGCTTGGGCCTTTGATGATGGATTGGATATGCTTGATAGCATGAAATAGCAGGGTTGTCTTGACCTTCCGGCTGATCTAGGCAAAAAAAAAAACAGCAGAGCAACACATGGGCATCAATTCGTGCAGCCTCCACCCTTTCCCATTCTCTATTCCTATTAATTAGGTGGTTCCTTAGCTTTTTGCAGGATAAAGAACTACCTTACCTGCCATCTCACATGCCTTACCACCTCCAAAATATCGAACTTTCTCCTCCAAACATTCCAACCAGTAATCTAATGCAAAGCATCTTAATGAGTCAAATGTATAAGACATGGGAGCGGTGGCGGATCCAAGATTTATACGAAGGGGGACGACTTTAATAGAAAAAAATTACCATAGAAGAAAATATATAAGTAATTAATTAAAAAAATTCAAAATAAGTATCTTATTACATTACCATAGCTATAAAAGTAAACAATTACAATTGCTTCATCCGAGTTTTCATACGTTGATAGTATTACATAATATCTTCATTAGGAACATCATAAAAAATTTCTTTCTCGATGTATGGAATTAAGCAATCAATAAGCCACTCATCTTCCATTCGATTGCGCAGCCGAGTCTTCACAACTTTCAAAGCTGAAAATGCCCTATCAACAGTTGCCGTTGCAACAGGTAAAGTTAATGCCAAAGTTATAAGTCTGTAAACTAATTGGTAAACCCAATTAGTTCTTGTTGCAACCATATTCTCAGCAAGACCAACAATCCGATGAAGCTCTGAAAAGGTGTTAGTAGAGCACATATGGTGAATATATGTTTCAAGCTCATTTTTAAGTACCTCGACATCTTCTGCTCTTGCTATTTGTAGCCTCTCCTTAGCTAACTGCACCAACTTCATGGCATTCTCAATATCTTGGTCTTTTCTTTGCAATGTTTGTGATAACTCATTTGTTATACTAAGAATTTTTATCATCACGTGCATACTGAATATGAAGTCAAAGGACTGCATAACATCCAATAAGACACTAGCTTCAACTGATTGGGGATCATTTACCCCATCCTCCTTAATAATCTCAAGCACTTCAATCACAGAAGAGTACATATGCCTGAGTCTAATTAATGTATAATAATATGAACCCCAACGAGTATCCCCGACACGTTTCAAGCTAGTTTCTTGGTTCAATCCTCGTTCACTAACTAGCTCTCCACTATTTAGTGCTTGAAGAATTTTGTCATGCTGAATGGCTTTAAGAGTATCATTCCTCTTACATAATGCATCAATTGTATTCACAATTCTCATGGCAAATTCAAAAAGTGCATTCACTTCAAAGTGTTTTCTTGCAACAGCGACCAATGCCAACTGAAGTTGATGAGCAAAACAGTGCATATAGAAAGCAGAAGGATTTTCCTTTAAAATAAGTGTCTTTAGACCACCTAATTTACCTTGCATATTACTTGCTCCATCACCTAATTTATTGGAGATATTGATGTATGTTGATTGTTGAAGAGAAAGGAGAAGGATGGCAACTGGCAAGAGGCCTCAGACCAGTATCCCCAACCCCACGGTCCCCACCCCCATCCTCTAAAAGTGACCTTTGACGGAAACTATCGCCCCTTGACCTTCCCATTCTTATCAAGTTATCCTTCTCTCACTCTCAACTCATTCTTAAATCTTAACCGTCCATTTATCCCTTATATAGATTAGATATCAACCTTATAAGGAGCAATAACGGTTAACCTGCATTAATTCATATCCCCTAAGTTTCTTTATATATATTCTCTAAGTTTGCTTTATATAAACCTGCATTAATTCATATCAACCTAAGTTCTATTAATATTATCTTAGGCAATATGCAAATGCAAAGACTTATATTTATTTTATATACCCTAAGTTAGACTTATAATATTTTATTTTATAGGCTATGTTTTATAGTGACAGTGAACAAAAAGCTATGACCAACCTTCGAACCATGGACCACCCACGGGTCAACACAACCGTCTAACTAAACAAACTACAAGGAGTTTGTTAAAATTTTATATTAACAATAACTAAAAACTGTGTCAGGGGCACAGGTGAGTACTAGTTAAATTATATGGGGGGTCAAATTTAATTTGAAAGGGGGGCAATTAAATATTGTATATATATTAGATAGGTTTTGTTTTTTTCGAAGGGGGGGCACCTGGGCACCCCCCCCACCACACACACACACACACACCTTAATATGTGGATCCGCCCCCTGCATGGGAGTACTTAATTTTGTTGATGAATAGGATCTTAGGAAGGCAACTTAATTGTAGGAGACGAATATGTACGTAGTTGCTGGTGCTGGTGGACAATCCACGTGGTGAGCAGTTGTAATCATCAAATTGATCAATGAAGTAGTTGTATGTTCTCTGAATCTTTTAAAAAAAAAAAAACTGTGCATAAATTTGGCATTTTCATGAGTCAAATGTTTCAGACCGCAGCCACCAAACTTTGGCTTTAGTAGGGAGAACATGACGAGAGTATGCATAAATTTAAAGGGTGAATTGTAAATTCTCCGTTCAAAAACTTCCATATTATTTCTCTTGGGATTTTGGTAATTATAGTTTCTTTGATGAAAACTTAAGTTTTGATAAAAAATTTACGTATACGGTGATGGACTTCATAGAATTGAAGCTTCTTCTTCTTCTTCTTCTTATTTTTCTCTGTTTTTTTTATATTTATTTTAGAAATCGAAGCTCTACGTACCCCTTTATACGTCAGTCACATGATATGCATCATTCTTATCGAATAGTTTGAATATTGTAAAATATATATAACTAGGTGGGCCCCTGCCACCTGGTAGGGTAACCATCAGGTTAATGGGTGATTCGGTTATAAAAACCGAATTTGATTAATGGATTAGTATGGATATTAGATAAGATTGATTATATTAGATTAGTATACTATAACTATATAATATATATAACTGTATGAATTAAATCAACATTATAAGGGGGCGGTTATGCATAACCGTTATTGCTCCTTATAAGGTTGACTAGTACTCACCTGTGCACCTGTCACAGTTTTTAGTTATTGTTAATTTAAAAGTTTAACAAACTCCCTATAGTTTGTCTGGTTAGACGGCTGTGTTGACCCGTAGGTGGTCCGGGGTTCGAAGGTTGGTCATAGTTTTTTGTTCACTGCCACCATAAAACATAATCAATAAAATATAAAATAAAATATTATAAGTCTAACTTAGGGTATGTAAAATAAATATAAATATAAATATAAGTCTTTGCATAAGATAATATTAATGGAACTTAGGTTGATATGAATTAATGCAGCTTTATATAAAGCAAATGCAGGTTAACCGTTATTGCTCCTTATAAGGTTGATATCAACCTTATATAAGGATGTATATTTAAAAGTAATCTAGGGAATATGATAAAAATATACAAAGTTAACTTAGAAAAATATACATATAAACAAACTAATAGAAGGGAAACGGTTGTAACCGTTATTGCTCCTTATAAGGTTGATTGACCCGATGAGAAAACCGTGAAAGCATACTAATATATATTTAGGAGCAAGTGAACCGTCAACTTCTTGCGTAAAAATATGATGCCAGGACAGGTTGGATGGGCATTATTTTTCGGATAATTGGCTAAACCCCCGTATTAACCAAAGTTTACTGCTTAAAAAACCCCTTCATGTGTTTTATGCCGAAAACCCCAAAAAAGGTTTAGTTATGTTGTTTCGCAGTTCGCGATAAAATCGCGTATTAGGTTCGCTGTGGTCGCCGTCTCTTCGGACGCTTCCTAGGGGGTGGGGCGGAAGAAGAAGCAGCGGCGGAAGCCTTGCGCTTGCCGGACCGTGGAGCTCTGGCTGGGGATGAAGCAAGGGTAACCCTGGTTGCTCGAGCCGGACGGCTGGAAGAAGGTGACGGCGGCGTGGGGGGAACGGAACGGGATGAAGAAGGGGGCAGACGAAGCTGCTGGTGATGGCGGCGTCGGAGGTCCGGAAGGAGGTGCTCGCCGTACCGTCGGGGTGGATGGGGGACGGCTCAGTGTCGTAGACGACGACGCCCCTGCCGGTTGCTTACACACGGCCCCCTTGCGGCTAACTTGCTTCGTGAGGACCATCAGGAGGTGGCAGTGGGAAGAGGGAGTGGAACGCCGGAGATGATCAACGGTGGCTGGTCGACCGGGACGGAGAAGACACCACGCCGGTGAGAGTAGGGTATGAGGGCTAATGTGGAAGATTAGAGGTGTGGGTGAGGCGAGGGAAAGGAGGAATAGGGCCGGACGGAGGCCGGGGAGCGGGAACGGAGATGGAGACGGAATGATCGGACCAGAGGAGGCGGTGGAACGGCGGATGGCGGCGGAGAAGATGGCCGGCTGTGGGGTAGAGCTTGGGTGAGAAAGGGGAAAACGGATCTATCAAAATTCATCGCAACAGTCATCAAAATTGGAACTTTTCACTAGAGAAAGATCAAGACAGTTTTTCAAAACCCAACTACTCATTTCAGCTTTTAAACTAATAAAATCATAAACGAAATGAAGAAATCCTTCATGAAACCATTCCTCACCTTTACCATTGAGAGAAAACCCATTCAGTTGAGAGAAAACTCTATCTATTACATTGAGAGGAAACCCATGACATTGAGAGAAAACCCATTCACTTGAGAGAAAACTCTATCTATTACATTGAGAGCAAACCCATGATATTGAGAGAAAACTCAAAAGAGAAGAGAGAAAACTCATAAGAGAGAGAAAACTCATAAAAGAGGAGAGAAAACTCGTAAAAGAGAAGAGAGAAAACTCATAAGAGAGAGAAAACTCATAAGAGAGAGAACTCATAAGAGAGAAAAATCATAAAAGAGAAAAGAGAAAACTGGTAAAAGAGAGAAAACTTAGAAAAGAAAAAACTCGGAAGAGAGGAAACTTAAATGGAAGAGAGAAAACTTAAATAGAAAAGAGAAAACTCAAACCAAAGAGAGAAAACTCTTAAAAGAGAGAAAACTTGTAAAAGAGAGAAAACTCAAGCCAAAGAGAGAAAACTCAAGCCAAAGAGAGAAAACTCAAACAGAAGAGAGAAAACACAAGCCAAAGATAAAAAAACTCAAATCAAAGAAAGAAAACTCGTAAAAGAGCGAAAACTCACAAGAGAGAAAACTCATAAAAGAGAGAAAACTCCTAAGAGAGAAAACTCATAAAAGAGAAGAGAAAACTCTCTTTGGTTTGAATTTTCTCTTTTCTATTTAAGTTTTCTCTCTTTCAGTTAAATTTTCTCTCTTTCATTTAAGTTTTCTCTCTTTGGTTTAAGTTTTCTCTCTTTTATTTAAGCTTTCTCTCTTTGATTTAAGTTTTCTTCCTTTCATTTAAATTTTTCCTCTTTGGTTTGTATTTTCTGTCTTTGGTTTGAGTTTTCTCTCTTTCATTTAAGTTTTCTCTCTTTTGTTTGAGTTTTCTCTCATCTATTTAAGTTTTCTCTTTTTGGTTTGAGTTTTCTCTCTTTGGTTTAAATTTTCTCTTTTCTATTTAAGTTTCCCTCTTTCAGTTAAAATTTTTCTCTTTCATTTAAGTTCTCTCTTTACTTTGTGTTTTCTCTCTTTGTTTTGAGTTTTCTCTCTTTGGTTTGTCTTTTCTCTTCCATTTAAGTTTTCTCTTTTTTGTTTGAGTTTTTTCTCTTTCATTTAAGTTTTATCTCTTTCGTTTAAGTTTTATCTTTTTCATTTAAGTTTTCTCTCTTTGGTTTGTGTTTTCTCTTTTTCATTTAAGCTTCCTCTCTTTTGTGTGAGTTTTCTCTCACCACTTTAAGTTTGATATTGTTCCAAATTTCAAAGATTGAAAAAGAGAAAACTCGGAAGAGAGAAAACTCGGAAAAATAGAAAACTTAGAAAACAAAAAATTCTTTTGATATTGTTCTAAATTTCAAAGATTGAAAAAGAGAAAACTCGAAAGAGGGAAAACTCAGAAAAGAGAAAACCCGAAAAAGTTAAGGATGGACTCACAATTCGACTGGTTTGGAGACCAGATGTAATTTTGACTCGTCATTTCCATCTCCTGTCTCCTCCTATTGGTGCGTTCTTTCTCTTTCTCCTACCAGGATCTTCTCTTCGATCTTCTCCCTCAGATCTACCAGCGAAGCACCACCGACGTTAACAACTGGAGGGAGAGAAAAGGAGGAAGATAAGAGGAGAAAAGAGAGAGAGAGAATGGTCGAAGATGAGAGGAAGAAAGGGAGACGAAGTAGACGTTCCGTCGTAAGATCTTCATCTCCGAAGGAGTATCGGGTGGAGTATCACCATTTGTGGATAAACGACAACAGATCATAGAGGAAAGGGTTAATTGAAGAGAGGAGATCTCAGTTGAAGAGTAGAATAGAAGGGGAAAGAGAATAGGGGAAAGTTGTATGGGCTTTTCACCCCAAAAACAGTCTGCTATGTTGTATTGCCCCCATAAGTAAGACTTATGGGGGCATGGCCGATTCCCCCATTATTTTTCTTGTAGTTTTTGAATGGGAAATATATAATTGCCCAAACCGGCAAATCCGTGGAACCATGTTAACATATATTCAAAAGCAATTGAACAATTAAATTCTTACCTAAACATATGATGCCAGTCTTGCCGGGTCAGGTTGGACGGGTCACCGGCATCAATATTTTTGGAGTAATTGAATGGAAGATATATAATTGTACCAAACTGACAGAATTGTGGAATCATCAACCTTATAAGGAGCAAAAACGGTTACAACCGTTTACCTCATATTAGTTTATTTATATGTATATTTTCCTAAGTTAACTTTGTATATTTTTATCATCTTCCCTAGGTTAGTTTTAAATATACATCCTTATAATCATAAGCCAGGAGATTAGTTTTAAATATACATACTTATCTACATCCAAGGGTAGTTACTTTTATGACTCATTATCTGAGTCATAAACTTATACACACATGACATACACGTGACATACACGTGGCATAAAATTATAATTAAATAAACAAAAAAAGGATAGTGGCTGATGTGGCGTAGGTTATAATAGAGATAATGGGGTGGCAGTTAGCCGTGCCAAGTGGCACGGGCCCACCACATAGTATTAATATATAGGGTTATTCATATTCAAAAGCAAGTGAACAGTAGATGACATTTATTTTTCTTCGGCCCAGCCCCTCACCTAGGTTATGTGGTGATGTACGTTTTTGATAGAATTTCTTTTGTTTTAAGTATAAGCTCAGTAGTCATTTAACATCAGGGAAGATTCCAACCAAGGTCTCCACCTATTGGAGGGCAACATCCAAGGCTGCCATGACCATAAGAGATGGTATCCTTTTCAAACATGGTAGGAAAGAGTAAAATTAATGTATGCAATGAATGGTAGGTAGGTGACCCCCTCATCGGGATTGTATGAAGCTTGAAGGAGCATTCAATGAGGGCATGATCAAACAGATAGTAAGTGTAGCTGTGAGTGATTCTGACGAGGATCAATGGCGTTGGACCTTTAATGTTGATGGAAAGCTTTCTGCAGCTTCAGCGTATACATGGCTCTGCTCATGGGAAGCCACCGTTCACGATGGTATGATAGATTCACCTTGGTGCAATGTATGGGCTCTGCCAGCACGCCCTCATGTCAAGCAATTTATTTGGAAACTTATGAAGAATAGGCTGCCAACAAGAGATGCTTTATGGTCTTTCTGCATGCAAGCGGAGAGGGAATGCCCCAGGTTTAGTTCACCAGTAGAATCTATTTAGCACATTTTTTGGGACTGTGGTTTTGCTAAGACCGTTTGGAGCATAATCTTTCTGAATTTGCAGCTGCTATATAAAGATCTGGAGGATTTATTAGCATTACTTTGGAGATCATCAACTGATAGAAGGATTAGATGGAGAAAAACGATTGTAGCCTATGGGCTTTGGCTAATGTGGAAGGAGAGGAACTCTGTGCTTTGGACAGGGGACCGTGTTACACCTAATGCTCTTGCAATCCGGGTGAATAGGCATGCAGGGGAATACTGGAGAATCAAAGGCTGGTATAATGAGAAGTCCTCTACTGCAACTGGGCGAAACAATACTAGGCTTAGTTGCATCCTACAAGTTGATGCGGCATGGAGAAATACAAGTGGTGATGCATGCATAGGTGTTGTTTGCCTACCTTATGCTGGGAATAATAGGTGGACTGTCAAAGCAAGATTTATGACGGTGTCGGTAGAGGAGGCAGAGTTGATGGCGATGGAGGCCCTGCAAGCGGCATGGTGTAGAGGATCGAAGAGGGTACTTGTTGAATCTGACTCTAAGATCATAGTTAACTATCTTAATGGTAAAGAGGTGTGGCCATCTATCTTGGAGACAAGATTAAGAAAGGTCTGGGCTGTCTCAAGTCAATTTGGAGGTGCTTTGTTTAGTTTTATTAATAGAGACTATAATAGTGTAGCCGATGGCCTATCTAAAGAGGCCCTTACACTTTCGGTGGGATCTGTTGTGTATGATGGGGACGGGATGTCGTCGCCATCATCCCATCAACCTACATATGATGTTAGTTTGTAATGAAGCTATGTAACTCAGGCTTACGGCTCAACTAATCAAAAACAAAAAAAACTTTGGCCACTCAACGACACAGCGATAGAAACTTAAAACTTAAGATCTCCATTTTGACATCACGTTATGTCTATACACTCAACTAAATAATTTTAGCCGATATGCGAGGATGAATCCACATATTTATAGTCGTCAATCTTCCACCAGTAAGGTAAAATACAGAGAAGGGGGGAAGTGCAATTTTCTCGCTATTATGACAAAGGAAATAACTTTTATGATATGATAGAACATTTCTATGGACGCTTGATATCACAATAGTACATGAAAAAAAGACACCATTATTTGATCCGCATTAATATTTGAACCATCAAAAACCCGACTCGACACACCGAACCGGACACAACGTAGGCTCAACCTAGGTCCAACCCGGGCTCAGAAGGTGTCACACCCCAACCCAGAAAACCCATCCAAACCGGGGTGTGAGGGGACCTACTACTATTCACATCCAAACTGGTGCGATACATTGCGGAATTCAGAATTAATTTAAACATTTGACTCCCAATGGCAAAACTGTAATTCTAACCAACTGCTAGCAATTTAAACTTAAGGAAAGAATAAACATGATTCTATTGATTTAACATCAGAGTTGTACTATTTAGACATCAGGTACAGATCTATTCCAAATTTCTCAAAGTGAGAAATTATACATTTAACAAATCCTCGAAGGATGTCTATATATAAGAAAATATATGAAAAGTACAACTGATATCACACAGTAACCTCAAGTACCTTCGGAAGTCGTCGTGCCGCCAAAAGCTAGTCCAACTGAAACTGTAAAGGATGAGCTGGCGCCTGCACCTGCAAAATGCAACCCGGGTAGGAGTGAGCAACAAAGCTCATTAGGGTTCTACTCTACGTCACATTGAAAGGGAGGAAAACAACAACCATGTCGTTTATCCGCCTAAGTCTAAAGGATGCTATGGGGTCCCATAGCCCCTATCGATTCCCCAAGGAATCCTACTCTTCTCAACCGACCACGTTGGGAACATCAACCAAACACGCTGGGAGGAAACATGAACCAAAACCAGTAGGAACACCCTTTACCCAGCAACAAACCACTGCCTGGGGACACACATCATGGACATCGACAACCATCATTAACACGTGGCCTTGGAGAAACGACACGACCTCTAAACCTCAATAACATTATCATTGTAGCCAACTAGACAATATCCTCGATAATATAAAGATTCCAATAAACACAATCATGACCTAAACCCTGCTACCCAACCTCAGTCCTAGAGCTAGAGCTAGATCTGAGCTACCCGAGAGTCTCGGATCGGCGATTGACCCATCACTCACGCCTAATCAGAAATGCCTCTAATGCATACAGTGCATGAACCTATACAAGCATCTAGCTTAGATATCACTATATGCCACATCATCATATGAGTTCAACAAGTTAAGCTACAGTATTATAAAGAATACAACCTGATTCTTAAACAACAAATTGGCAATGCCGTTATACAATTGCCTTCAGTGTAGTCCGACACCCGACATGCTAAGGTTCCACAGTTATCCCGTAAATAACTGATCTACAAATACAACGATAATACAAATACAACCACTCAAGCAAACATTCAATCATTCTACATTACTGCCCCCGGCGCACGCCAGTAATCAGTTCGGCTATATTAAAGCAATAGGGCACACCTTCGGCCCATTTATTCTACACATTACCGATGGGCATAACTCCCCCGCTTGATCCACAAAGAAAATAGAAATGGACACATCGTCGGCCCTAGACATTTATTCTAAGCATACAAGATATGCAATTAAAATCTTACAATGAAAAACCTTAACATAAAAACCTCTCCAAAAATCCGTCAAATCCTTTAAAGGTCAATGGATAGTCCTAAACATGCATCAACATGATATACTAGGATATCGGGTCAATCAGAAACAATTGATCGACCAAATCGGAGAAAATCGATTAAAATTAATAAACCATAAATTCTCTCAAAAATATGCGTCTCCAATCAAATCTGTTGAAATCTCAAGCAAAACCTCATACTCATCGCTAAACATTGTTTGGAAGGATATGCAAGAGATCTAGATTAAATAGAAATTAAAATCATTAAAATCCAAATCATACATAACAATCAGCATATAAGAGATCGGTCTTCTTATCCAAGAAGATCGATCTTCTCTTTACGTGCACTCTACCAAGGAAGAGATCGATCTTCCCTCAAAAGAAGATCGATCTTCCCTCACAACAAAATTGATCTTCCTTAAGAGAGAGTTCTGTCTCAGGAAAAAAGGATCGATCTTCCTTCCCAAGAAGATCGAAAGAAGATCGATCTACCCCAAGAGCACCCTCTGTCAAGGAAGAGATCGATCTTCTTAGCACAAGAAGATCGATCTTCTTCAGATGAGACTAACCACTAACAAACAGAAGATCGATCTTCTTACCAAAGAAGATCGATCCTTCATTCGTCGGTTAGTACTATGAATAGTGCTAAAAACCAAATTTCTTGGATTCGATCTATCAAAACCAATCCAAATCAAACCAAACTTTGGAGGGATGTGCAATTGATGGTGGGGAACCTAATGACACTTAGAAATCCAAGTTTCGACGGTTAAATTCCAGATCCAAGCCAAAATAGCATGAAACAATGAGAAATACAGAATTCGTCCAATGGAATACGAAATTGACAAGATAGAAGTGTTCTAAACACGCTATTACACTCCTCTATCAAGTTACATAACATTCCAACAAACACAAACGCATCAAAACCACATTAAATCAATCCTAGGGAAACCAATCGGTAGGAATTTGGTAGAAACACCTACATATATAGACATGCAGACGATCTACAAGGTCCGTAACTCCGATCATCGCGGATCAGCGCTGAAAAACCGCAGTCGAAGCTCGAATCCGGCAGCCAACAGGAGAGGGAGAGAGAGAAAAGGAAAAGAAGGAGGAGAGAGCGAAAGGAGGGGTATTTATAGAGATCTGAAATGATCTCGGTCGTCCGATTCGATCTTTCTCGATCGAGCTCCGATCTTCCGATCAGAAGCACCCCTAAAGTTCTAATCAATCACATTCATCAATCCAAGGCAGTGTGTACATAACGAGGGTGTAAAACTGACCGCCAAGGCACAATTTTACCAAATTGCCCTTGGGGTCCAAAATGCCAATACGATCGCCCGAGCGCACCCGACGCGGAACCAAATCAATAGGAAAATGGCCCTCGACCTACGCGGTCGAGCCAGGTTAGAGGAACGGATTCTCACATAAGGGGTTGCTTCCCCCATGAGCCGGCCCCATCAAGGAGTCAGCCAAGCAGGGTCCAACCTGCCTCTTTGGCCGAACCCTATCCTAATTAGTTTCCTAGGTACTTATTCCTTTCCTTGTTCAATAGTTGGTATTGTATTAGGACTTGTACTTTATTTTTTTCATTAGATTATTACTTGAGTAGAAATTCATTGACTCGAAGTTTTACTCCACTTAGATCTCTTAAAATTTGCCTATATAAAGGCCCTCATACCTATGAATGAAATCATCCATACGTAATTAAATCAAAGGCTTATGGCAATCTAGGCTCGATCCCCTTGACAAAGGGATTGCTCGAGTGAGTTCGCTCCCAATTCACCACCCCCTGGAGCTCTTGACAGAGTCCCTTCTCTTACGGTTATTCCTTTCTTCCTTCGCGCCTTGGTCTAGCTTCTGCTCGTTCCTATCTTTCTCTCTCTTCTTCTCCTTCCTCCTCTCCTGCTCCGCCTTGGTCGCCTGCTCCCCAGAGCACCTACGCCGCCAGCCTCCCTTCCTCTCCCTCCTCCGACTCGCCCTCTTCCCTCTCGCTCTCCCGCGACGCCTCTCCCTCCCTCCCTCCATTGCGGTTGGCCACCCGCGACCTCATGGCGGTCGTCGCCCCTCCGCTGCCCACGCCACCGGTGACCTCGCCTACGGCGCGCCACCGGAAGTGTCACGCCCCGACCTAAAAAACCCATCCGGATCGGACGTGAGGGGCCTAAATCTATTCACTTCACCTCTGGTGCGTTTTTTTAATAAATAAGCTTGAGGGCTGGCTATTACACGAACGCCAACAGGAACAACAAAAACAAAAAAAGATCAAGGAGTCCCCGACCACCGTGCCCAGGTTGCCACCTCGTGAGCAATCTGGTTCAACTCTCTTGGGATATGGACAAAGCATGCGACAATGTGCTTGGAGGAGAGCCACTAGATTGAGATGGTCTCCATGTCCTTAGGCCAGGCAAACCTACCATTGAGGTAACCGACCGCAAGGAGCGAGTCTAACTCCACCACCAGGCCGGAAACATCCCTCCGGTATGCTTCCTCCAAGCCACTCCTAATGGCCAGCAGCTCCCCCTCAATAATTGATGTAGCTTCCCCTCGAGCCCCCTAAGCTCATGTTGGAGAAGATCCACCATCCAGGAAGCAAGCCACACCAAGACCCCCACACCATTGCTGAGATAGGCGTCTGAGCGGATGGTCGGGACCGGATCCAAGGGAGAGGCAGGGGTGATAGGGCCTTTGGGGCGAGAGGAGAGACGGAATTCTCTAACCTGGCGAAGTATAAGCCGACCCAAATGCGCTGGCAGGGTCTCCCGCTTCTCGAACACCAGTGCATTGCGTTCCTTCCACATCCACCAAATGCAATACGCCACAATCGATTTCCAGTCGCCCGACACGCTCCGTGCTAATGCCGACATTAGCACCCATCAATCCTCCACTGAGGCTGGGGGATGCCACCCCAGTTGATCAACAGACTCCCACACCTGCAAGGAAAACGGGCACTCAAAGAAGATGTGCTCGATGGTCTCCTGCTCCCTACCGCATCTAGCACATAGTGGGTCTTGAATAGCACAGATACGCCAGATCGAAGCCGCCATCGGGACCTTGCCATGGAAGAACTTCCAAAGGAAAAAGAGGACTCATGGCCCAGTCTGAAATTTCCAGAGATTGATCCACCCGATTGACTCACTCTCGCCCACCCATTGCTTTGCTCGCTCGATAACAATAGACGAGTAGATAGAGGAGGTTGAGATCAAACCAATGCGACGAAGAGCCCAAGAGGCACGATCCCGCTCAGGTTCACCATTCGGGTGCACCTGTAGGATTTCTTCCACCAACTCTTTAGGGAACAAGGCAGAGATCAATTGAACGTTCCAACATCCGTCCTCCAACATGAGCTCACCCACATAGAGGTTCCCAGTGAGTGTTGGATCAAGAGGTCATCGAGCACACTAATCTTGCTCTGCGGCGCTGGGTGCCATCAGAGACTAGGACGGAGAGCTCTCGCAACACGACATAAACGTTGCTAGTGGATGGAACTCCTAGCTGGTGCAGTCGTAAATGGGAGCTGACCTTGCCATTTGTACTTGGATCTGGTAAGACGCGCCCATATAGACTCCGACTGAAGCATCAAGTACGCAACCCTTGTACGACGCAGGGCCTGTTGCAACACATCAAGTCTACGAACACCCAGTCCACCCTCCTCCTTCGACGAGCAAACCTAATCCCATGGTACATAGCATGTTTCTGATTTCATCCCTCCCCATAGAAAGTTTTGAGAGGTGAATTTGAGAGAGTTGATGATTGCTTTTGGAAGTTCAGTAGGAAAGAATGTATGGGTGGGCAGCGGCTAGAAGACTGATTTTATCAAGGCCACTCTACCTACCTCCGCCAGCTTCAATCCCTTCCAACTGCTCAATTTGGTTTGAACGCTCTCTACAAGATCATTGAATGCATAAGCCTTCAATTTTTTTCCATCAATGGGAACCCCCAAGTACTTCAACACCTCCCTTGACTCTGACACCCACAGGAAACAACATATACAGCGGCCCCGCTCCTCATCCACATAATGTGAGAACCTTATCTTAGTCTTGGTGATGTTCATTTCAAGTCTGGAAAGCCGACAAAAGCGCTCCAAGATCCTTGAAATACGGCGGGCTTCATCCAGTGATGCACAAGTAACTAGGATGTAGTTGTCGGCGAAGAGAAGGTTAGAGTGTATACCTCCGAGTCAGCGTAGTACTTCACCCCTCACAGCCCTCCCCTGCCCTTGAAGAGACGGGACAGGGCCTCCTGCACCAAGAGGAAGAGATAAGGCGAGAGGGGGTCTCCTTGGCGGAGACCCCTAGAGGCAGGGAAATTCCTAGATACTCTACCATTCACAATAATAGATAAAGAGGTTGAGGAAATGCACCCAAAGACCCAGTAAATCCATTGTGCTGGGAACTCCATTGTCACCATGACAACGCCAGAGGAAGATCCACCAGACACTGTCATAAGCCGTGCGCATAGGTGTGTCCAAAAAGCCCAAATGGCCCGGCCCGGGCCGTAGCCCGGTCCGGCCCGGGTGTTGGCCATGCTGGACCGGGCTGATCTGGGTTCAGAGCCCCTTGGTCAAAAATCCAGACCGGCCCCGCCCGGTCCGGGTTTTTAAAGAAGCCCAACCATTAGATCAACCCCCACTCCATCACTACCGTCCACGTCATCACCCCAATATCTCCTCCTCCCTCATCTCTCTCATGTCGCCACTCACCCGATCAACTCGCTCCACAGACGCCGGTCCCGCCAAGCTACTCCACCTCCACCGAAGTCGGCCCCGCCAAGCTCCTCCACGTCCACCGACGCCGGCCCCACCAAAAAGAACTAATCAAGCATAAAATTATTGCTCATCTACTGATGGAAAGTTAAATTACTTAACGTAAGCATTGGGAAACTGATGGAGTCGGCTCTAACTAATTGGCTGCGTTGATAATGTCACAATACTGCAATACTATTGCTATTCGGTTGATATGATTTCCTATTTTTGTTTACCAAGAGAAATGCAGCTTCCCTCATGTCTGATCTGTGTAGATTTAAAGATGAGGATTTTTGTCCTTTTGTTTTAATTCTCAAACTTGTGCCATATAATGTTTTGAGCAATTCAAATCAAGTCAAAGTGTTACTTCTTGCTACGTGAGCAAGGCAGATATGTATTTGAAGAGGTGCGCTTAATGCTCCTTGATCTTCGTGTCTTTTAACTTGATAGAGGGATCTCTTAAATTGATTGTACGCTTAATCCGTTCACTTTATCCCTTTCCTGATACTTTGTTCATCAATAGCATTCGAACTAAAATGGAAAAGAAAGGCTAGAATCAAGCCATCAAAAAAATTGTAAATAAATTTAGCATGATGAACAAAATAGATAGAGAACAGCCACGAAG